>CM075781.1:50738724-51363724 GCA_037974665.1 Ehretia macrophylla
AAAGTGCAATTATTTAAATTTTGTCTCGAAGACTAATTAAACTACCTAGGACTAGGATTGGCTTATAAACTACACTTATAACACATGGCTATAGGAAGAAAAGAAAAGGGAAAGATTTGCAAAGCTAGGAAAATACTTGGGGTCAAATAGTAAAACTTATAAACTTTTGGGGTCAATTTTCAAATACCAAAAAAGCTATTCTTGGGCACCAAGTTTACTATTAAAACTATAGTTAAACTTCTTAAAATCTCATCAGGGCCCTCGGCTATAGGTAGAAGGAAAATAAGTTAGTTTGCAAAGTGAGGAAAACTTAAGAGGTCAAACTATAATTATACAAAACCTTGACTTAACCTAAAAGAATACAAGATATAAAGATATTTCATCATCTTTTTACTTTTACCCTACCTGACGGCCCAAGCAAGCAAAGGAAGAGATTTTCTAGCTTTCATTTTGCATTATTTTGTGAAGATCAAGTGTAGACAAAGTGGTTTTAAGGCTAACCAAGTGACCTTTGAGCATTTGCAAGAGTTTTCTAAGCTTTTCATCAAAAATTTCCAAGGTGAGGGATTTTTAAAAGTTGATATTTATGAAATATAAATGCATATATATGATTTGTGGTAATGGAATTTGGATTTGCTAGACAAACCATAGATTAAATGTGTTGATAACATGCTTGATATTGCTTGAATCAAAATCTACCATTTAAGTTGCTTGAAGTTTATTGAAGAAATATAATAGATTCTAGCCATGTAAAAGTGCTTAGATGATGCTTATAAATGTTGCTAGAGGTTGCTAGAGCTTGTAGTAGGTGTTATTATGAATATAGAAGCTAAAGATGCAAGATTCACATAATAGCATTTACTGGATAGTTTTGTGCAGTTGGAAATTTTGAGTTGTTTGAATGGTTGAATCACGTGGAAAAAATCTAGAAACATTCTATGTTATTCTAGACTCATAGAGGAACAATTCTTGTGTTGAAAGTTTTTTGAGAAAAAATCATTTTCATGTTCAAAATAGCTCATTATAGGGGTTGAGAAATTTTGCTGAAAACTGGACAGTCTACTGCCTGTGGATTCTTTTGCATTTTAAAAAATAGTAACTCTACTTAAAAACTTCTAAAATTTTTATGGTAGGTAGATTGGTCAGTTTGGAACAAATATTGTGTTGAAAACTTGAGCTAATTCCATCGTTTATAACCTCTTAAAAATTGGAAACCAATAGGTAGCTAAAAATTTTCCAGTCACTGGACAGATTTGCGCAACTGTAATGTTTTGCTTATAAATTAAGGAATTTAAATCGGAATTGAGCTCCGCTTGATTCTAAAACTATATACACTCGAAGAGATTTAATTCTATATCTAATTAAAGTAATTTGGAGTTCAGGAAGATAGGTAACTGAGTTGCCAAACTTGGGCTATTGCAGTAGCATAGAAACTGTCTTAGGCAAATTAGTTAGGTACTAATGTAAATTGTTGTTGATTAAATGACTTAAGTTACTAGTTTCTACTAATGTGTAATGATGATAAATGACCTCTAGATATGTTAGGATATTTGTGGAATCATTAATATGAATTATATTGCTATTTTATTCGTTGTTTACCCGATATGCTATAAATGTACAACTATGTGCTAGTTGTGAACTCGATGCCAATATGATTTCTATATTGCTTGTTTTACATGAACTTGAATTGAAAATGGTGTTTAAAAGTGGTTGCAACCACCTGGTCTTAAGCTCTTGCTTGGGCACATTGCTACCCTCGAAGAGTTGTCCCTTTTGCTTGGGCACAATGCCACCTTTGAAGAGTTGTCCCTCTTGCTTAGGCACAATGCTACCCTCGGAGAATTTTCTCTCGCTTGGGCACATTGCTACCTTCAGAGAGTTGGATAAGTGAAAGTGAATGTGACGGCTGGTCACCGAATGAAAATGATGCGACTCTTTGAAAGGTTAATGAAAATGATGCGATGCGAAAGAATATGCTATTTCTTACTTAGTATGTGATATATGATGCGTATATGTATATTCGAATTGTTTCTTGATTGCAAATGGTACGTGCATTGCATCTAAAGGTTTCCAAATGGTTTACGAACAGGAAAAATATATTCGAAAACCCTTTCCAGATTTCCTCCTCGGTGAGCTTTGGTGCCAGATAAGCTCACCCTCTTTTGTTTTTCCCTTTCTGGATATGAAGAAAATAATGTTCAATGCCATGAAACGTTTCCTTATTATGGTCAACTAGAAGTGCCTGATACGTGACATGCACCTATTTTGGGTATATGGTTGATTGATATGACTTGAACAAGTATATTGTATATATTATTTCGTATAAGTAGGTGATTATAATTATCAAGAATTTGTATAAGTAAACTAACTTAGTCATGGGTTATAATTGGTTGGAAAGTTTAGAATAATGACTTAGTTAGCTATTATACAGATGATTCACGTAGCCCATTTTGTTTTGGACACTTGGGTATGTGTCGGCTAATAGGAAGAATTATGGTTGTAGTTAAACCTTTTTTAAATGCAAGTAATGGATGTATATTATCATGCTGGTTGTTTAGTAAGATTAAATCCTGTCGATGTATGAATGAACTATTTTGAGATTTTAGGTTGTGATTTGTGAGTTTTGAATTGTATTGTTGATTGGGAGTTGTGGTGTTGAAGTGGAGGACTTGGAGATGTAGAATTGTGGCTTTTGTGATTGCAGGTTGAAGAAAAAGAAAAATGTTATGTTCAAATTACAGCCATTGTGCTGCCCAATTTTCGAGGAAACTGTTAGTAAGTTAAAATTTTGACTAAGTAAGAAATGATAATCGATTCGACTGTCGTACTCAGACTTAATCCTACGCAGGGTTGGGTTCGGGGCGTGACACTGTCTATTGGTCACACTATCTAGGCTTAGAGAAGGTACCAAAATGGCTTGGTAGGCTTGGGAAAGGTTCCAAAATGGCTCAGTAGGTTTGGAAAAGGTACCAAGATGGCTTGGTATAGCCTCGAACAATTCCCAAGCTATTTTCAAATGTGTAATACTGTAGAAGGAAGCAGTGAGTATACTCTATACTTTCAAGCATCCAAACTTGAGAGAGTAAACACGTAAGGTTGGTATAACCATCCAATAATTCACATTGGAATATATGCCATTAATAATCGCAGTGGTGGAGCCAGAAATCTAATGTTGAAGGAGTCAAAATTTTTATTTGTACAGTATTTTTTTGTGTTAGTAGAAAAGAGACTCAATTTTTATAATTTTAATTTATTTTTTTTATAGTTTTATTAAAGAAAAATTGGTTATGGTTGCATGTTACGGTACTTTTAAAGGTTTGGTAAGCAAAATAATCATTCCGAGCATATTTTTGAATATCAACTGGTTTACATTTTAGATGTATCATAAGAAAATATTATAATAATTCTAAATTGTATATTTAACTATTTGTTCTTATTCATGATACAAATTAAACAGTCTATTTATTAAATAAATATTGAATGATCTAGATTAATGCAACAAATAACAGTTCTGGCTTAATGGTTAGACATTAATTATTAAATTATATGTTATGAGTTCAAACCTCATTAGAGGTCATTTTCTTTAAATATTAATTCTTTTTCATTCATCACTAAAACTAAAAAATAAATGCAACTATAGTGACTGAACCCTCACACCATCAATATAAATGTTATTTGTAACTAACCACTAAACTAACTTCATATTTTAAAAACTTTTATCACCTTTTGAATATTTATTGGGAGGTCAAATCTTTTTTTTAAAAAAATTGCATTAATTTTTTTTTTTTTTTTAGAGGTTGCGGGGCTGAGGCCACCCCCAACCCCTGCCTCCCTTCGTCCTTTAATAATCGCGTAACAAGATTGACGCTATAGGGATTACTACTACATGGAATAAAGATCTCCTCATTATTATGCCAAAATTGTTCCTCACTCATCTCCAAGCTCTAAATACCTCCTTGATTAAGCATAAGTTGCTAATGTACTCACTAGTACAAAAATAAATCGTGATACCTCGGAGTTGATATCTTGATTGTAGATACAAACATCAACATTATTAAATCTGGGTGGTACACGGTTCTCGTATTACTTATTCCTTTAAACATTTGAGATTTGACGGTTTGAATGCATTGTGACTTGAGATTTGCAAGTCATTGTCTCAATCAATATTGGTTCAAGTATTACTCTCACTTTATTGCAATTGCGAGAATTGCCTTGCGGCGTGTACGGTTTTGGTGTGTTCTGTTTTTTTTTTTTTTTGGTCTAGGGTGTGTTCTGTTGATCAAACGTGAAAAGCAGATTTGCATCAACTATCAACCTCAACTTTTTTGCCACGTGTCAAGGCCCAAAACTCAGCCTCCAAAAGCAATGTCCACGTATTGCAACCTCACATGTTTTTACGAAAAAAAAAAAAACCTCACATGTGGAACCTCTCAGCCTTGCCTTTATCTTTTTTAACTCCCAATCTTCAGGCGCCATTTATGGGACTTCTTTGTGAACCTATAGGCTCTGTTTGATTGCCGTAGAATATTTTTTTGAAAAATTAGTCAATTAAAAAGTATTTTTAATTAAAAATAATTATTATTTTTTTAAATTTTTTTTGATATCTGATAACACCAACAAAATAATTAATTAAAAAATATTTTTTGGTCAAATATTTTGGTTAGTAAAAAATTTAAGAAAATATTTTTATGTCATTTGAGAGAAAAAAAATATTTTTTCAAATTTAAACATGCAAAAATATTTTTTTTAAATAAGTTATTTACGGTAAATAAACGGAACTCAAAAAAATATTTTATTTTTAAAAAAAATATTTTTGATAAATAAATTATTTTACGATAAACAAACGGAGCTTATAATTTATATTTAGGTTATTTTACTTGGTTTGTGTCTACAAGTCAACATAACAACAGCTGTTCGCAGATTATACAAATTTTATTCTCTTTATGTTTGGTGATCATGTCACATGGTTCACTCTGATGTGACAATGATGTATATTAGTAAAAAAGAAACAAAGAATAAGACAAGTACTCAAGCGTGTACTACTTGATAATGTGATGAGAAATTTATCCTACGGCCAATTGCAACAATTTTTAAAATTTTTTTTTTTACATTTAAAAATTTGGAGTTATTTTTTTATTTTTAGACATATTATAGTTCAATTTTAATCTAACGACTACTCTATTTTTAATCAATATCTCATTTTAAAAAATTTGTATTTCAATTTATTCCAACAACTCTCAATAAAAACTTTTAATATGAGAACATTGAATGAAATAGAGAATGCGTTCAACTAACCTAAGTTTGTCGGATCTAAAAACCAATATGAGCAGATAGAGGAGCTATTGAAACTGTTTGATACCAACAACTATTCTACATTTAGGGTATTCTAGATTTAAAAGTTTTGAAAATGTAGAGAATTTGCTGATGTTAGTTTAAATACGATCATAATAAATTACTCTTACTTTAATATTACAATTTTTATAATTAAGTGAGGCGTTCCAATATATGCTCTAAAGTAATTGAAAGTCAAACAATATTTGTAATTAAAAGACATAAAATTTTAATTTTTTTTTACCACTATAAATTATAATTCAATAATTTTTTCTAAAATTTTACTACGAATTGATAATTTATGTTACTGCAATTTGCAAACGTAGAGAGAAGGGTCAATACACACATACAAAAAAGAAAACATCAGCATCAAATGTGTCAAGGATCATTTTTTTATATAATTATTTTGGTAAACATCCCTTGAATCCTACTTAAACAAGGGAACATGTAATGGAACTTATTTTGCGTGTGATGTGAGACACAAACAAAGTCGACAAAGCCGCATTTCCTTTTTCCTCTTATCATCTAACTTATTTATTTATTTATTTAATAATAAAAATTAAAGCTATATTTTAAATTTTAAATTTTAAATTATAATAAATTTTTACTTGACCATCACACGCTATTGAGGTTATCATTCAAACTTTAAGCCTTTGTTTGATTTAATTTTTTGACATTTAAAAATACTTTTTATGGGTTTAGAAGCTGATATCACTTATTTGATCCATTTTTAAAAGTGCTTTTAAGTAAAATTTAAAACTGAAAAAAATTAAAAATAAAAAACTTCAAATTGAAACTTTTGAAAATAAATTTTTGTAAAATTTTTTTTAAATAATGGGAAAAACTAATTTTATATAATGTGAGAAATTTTTTTTTTTTCTTTCTCAAATATATAATTTTATATTTTTTAAAATACAATATCACCCTCAAATTTTTTAAAAACTTAGTATTGTCCAATATAAAACAAATAATCAATAATTTTTATTTAATAATACTTTTAACCAAAATTATACTATAAAAAATTTATTACTCAAAAACTTAGTTGTCAACTAAGACAAACATAACCTAACTCACTTTATAAATCTTATTATATGAAACTTCTATTCTCATCCTTGATTGACATCATTAACATATCATAAAAAACCAAACATTTTTTACCTTTTAAGCTCTCGTTGCAACTTGTAACACAAAGAAAGAAAAGATCACAACAATGGAGGAAGATGAAACAAAGGTTCTGTTGGCAGAAAACAAGGCTGCACTTTCTTCAGACAATTCAATCAATCATGAGCACACCATTGAATTGAAGAGCTTCAAATCAGGTCTGCCGACATGGGTGTTTCTTGATCACTCTAGCCTATGGACAGCTAGTCTATCATGGTCACTCTTCTTTGTTCTAACCATTTGTGTTCCACTTGTATCTCACTTTGTCTTCTCTTGCTCCAAATGTGATGCTATGCATCAGAGGCCATATGATGCTATTGTGCAACTATCTCTATCAGTGTTTGCAACACTGTCTTTTATCAGCCTCTCTTCCTTTACGCATAAATATGGCCTTCGAAAGTTTCTGTTTCTTGATAAATTATGTGATGAGAGTGAGAAGGTTCGAGATGGATATACTCAACAGATTCAAGTATGTTTTTCTTCATCTTTCTTCTTCCTTTTTTGTCTGTATTCGTTTACTCTGATGTTTTTATTTATTTATTTTTTTAAGGGAATCAACGGTGGTTCTCACTTATCCTAAATGACTTGAATTCTAGACCATTTAGTCTCAAGTGAAGGGCTGCTCGCACTGAACTTAACGCTGTGATGTTATTTTCTTTCAGTTTAGAGTTTCTTACTGCAAAATTGGTGCAGGGTTCATATTTGATTTTTCATGAAATTGCTTTAATTTTTAGGCTGCTAGAATCATAAAATTACAAATTTAAAATTAGCGTTCAGGTATATAATACTTGCAAGATTTCTCACTTTGTCGTGCTTATAATGGTCTTATAATAAGCTTTTAATTGATGGATCATTTGCAAACAATAGATGATTATCTGTTCATGGTGCCTCGAGGTTCACTTGGGTGAAATTGGGCTGTTATAATCTTTTAGTTTCTCCAAAGTTTCTTTTTTTTTTTTTCCTAATTATTTCTCCTTAGTAGTTTATGGTCAAGTTTTCTAAGTTTCTTTGAATAAATTAGTTTAGGATGAACTTTTAACCAAATTAAGCAACTTCAAGGTTCTGTGAACATATTTGCTAAGGAATAGGGAGCTATGCTGCAAATAGAAAGAGAAATGGAAGAAAAAAATGTACTTTCCGACCATAAATGTTTCGTATTGAATGTGCAACTTTCAACTATAGTAAGCATATATTCAATTCAATGATAGACAAACTTACCCCTGAATTAATTTGTGGGTTAGCAATTAGCTTTGAGAATAACTCTTTTGTTGTTCCTCCCCATACAAGTGGCAAGGGTGTACATTTTCTCCTACCGGAAGAACACCTCTAGAAAATAGAAGCATATGATAAATTTCACAGGAATCTGATTTGGCCTTTAAATATTTTCACAAGCAACCGAAAATTCTCAGAAACTAATCTGAATAGCATTTAAGAGACATGGTTATGAGCCATGGTGGTACAACCAAAAGTTGTAAAAGGCCATATTATTCGGATCCTACATGTGAATGTTGATTGAGTGAATTGATCAGCAAATTTTGCAGGTTGCTAGACTACCTTGGTATACAGCCTTCAAGTATTTTGATGTTTGTGTAAGTAATCACATGGTTGTTTGAGAGTTAAAGATGATAACTCCATATTTTGTTGATTATGCAGAGATCAATGAAGCTCTTGTCGTTTTTTGTTCTCCCCTGTTTTCTTATGGATGGTGCCTACAAGATATGGTGGTTCGCGTCAAGTGGAAACCAAATCCCCTACTTTTTCAATGTCTACTTGAGCAATGCTATTGTATGCATCCTGCTGATGTGCTCGTGGCTGTATCGGACATCAATTTTCTTCTTCGTTTGCGTAGTCTTCCGCCTAATATGTTATCTGCAGATACTCAGGATGGAGGACTTTGCAAAGGTTTTTGAAAAGGAATCTGATGTTGCCTCAATCTTGATTGAACATCTCAGGATCAGAAGGCATCTACGCATCATAAGCCACAGATTTAGAGGATTTATTTTATCTACTTTGATCCTAGTCACAGCTAGTCAGTTTGTTTCCTTGCTTGTAACAACAGAGCCGAGCTCCACAATCAACATATCCACGGCTGGAGAACTTGCGGTAATGCTGCATTAGTATTTCATACTTGCAGAATTTAGTTTTTCATCATATTATTATGTTAGTATAACTACTTTCGATCGTTAAGATTAATCCATATTTTCGTTCTATGGCATTGTGTTGTGGTGCAGTTATGTTCCATTACTCTGGTAACAGGGCTATTCATATGCTTACGCAGCGCTGCGAAGATCACACATAAAGCACTATCTGTCACGTCCCTGTCAGCCAAATGGCATGCTTGTGCCACAATGAGCTCCTTTGGTGACTTGGAAGATGAGACTCCTACAGCTCAGATTTCTTCAGTTGAGTCGGTATTTCCTGCCAATGCTAATTGGGATACCGATAATGAAGAAGGAGATGGAGATGATGCACTTGATAACACAAAATTGGTGCCTATAGTGGGTACTATATCTTACCAGAAGAGGCAAGCACTGGGTAAGTTCCATCATGCAGTTATTATCCTCCTCATCGTTAGTGCCTTGGCAGCAAGCTGATTCAAATGCCTCTTTGGTCTAAATGTGATGCAGTGACATATTTCGAACACAACAGGGCGGGAATCACAGTGTATGGCTTCATGCTGGATAGGACATTGCTTCATACAATTTTTGCTATTCAGCTGTCTCTTACTCTATGGATTTTGAACAAGACAATTGGTATATCGTGAATTTGCTGTAAATGAGGAATATATACATAAATATTGAGTAAGTGCGTGAGAGAGAGAGAAAGTGAGTTTCCTATTTATGAGTCAACAATCATCAAGAGGGGTACCGCTTTAGGCTTTCGCTACATGCTATCAGACGCTTTCCATGTCTTTTTAACTAAGCTTCATGTGTAGTATCATTAGAAAAACCCTTCCAGAAAAGTAGAGAGAACGAGCATGGTGTTCATTCATTTAAATTTGCTTAGCAGGAAAATTATTCAATTTCCAGTACAATAATTGCAGGCTATGCCAGTCGCGACCGAGACCATTTGATCAGTTTGTTTTCCAGTCCTCTAAATCTCTGGACGTGCAGGTATGGTAACATTGCTTGACAGATTTTGGACAGATAGAGGCTATAATTATTGGATTCAATGATGAAATGGCTAATTCAGCATGTCAACTGAGATTGTTTCAGAAATAATGGACCAGTGCTCAGAACTGAAATTGTCTCTCTCTCTCTCTCTCTCTCTCTCTCTGAGACTTTGCCTCTCTTAGTACTGTGCTGTATTGTCTTGATGAAGAAAATGATCTCAAATTACCCAAAAAAAGAATCAAATTAATTTTGAGGTTAATAATCTGTTATTATTACTTAATTTTCTGGAATGACACAAAACGATCAAAGGGAAGTTTTCATATCTCATTTTTGACTTGGATGATATTCAGCTGTGGGCACTCGAACTTTGTGACAGTGGAACTATGGCACCCTCATCAGCAGGAATGCCGCAAAGTAAGTAATTCAAAGCAAATAAGTTATAACCAGTTAAAATTAAAATTGGAAATGACAAGAACTGGAAAACAAGACAAAGATCATATATAAAACAACATATTGTATCTTGCTTTGAGGTGTACTTGCTCAGGGATGAAGTATTTTTAGATTGAGAAATTAATTTAGCAATCACTGAAAAAAATAATAATTTGTATATAAGTGTTAAATTATGTTTTATAGCTCCCGTTGAACAAAATCTTAGATCCACCCTTACGCTCGTGCATATGCATATATAGAAGATCAAAAAGAAAGAGGAGAGAGGAGCATACATGCAGTTGACGAGAGGTATAATAAGGTCAGTGAGTCTGCAAAGATCAGGAAGCAGTCCAGCTTTGGATGGAAGAATGTCTAGACCTGACGAGGGGGACCCCGAGCTGAGGTATGATGCCTACTCCGAGCTAAGGCGGACTAATCTGAGCCAAGCCCAGCATTCAACTAATGCCCAACCTGGATGCTGATTCAACCTCACTCCAACCCAGGAAAACCTCGACCTCGGCAAACAGCTGTTCTGATGGGACATAAAGCCCTGATGGGATATAAAGCTGCACAGCATTAAATGCTGTCAGGTCCGAATTTAGTATAAATAGAGTTCTACCCCTTCATTTCTAACGTAACTACTCATTAAATGCTCTCAACTACTCCGTCAACTCGGACATACTAATCATTCGCACGCCCGAGGGAAAAATCCGGGTCATCACCCTGCCTTTTCCCTCCATGTCCTTCTGCAGGTCTGGTAGTCGACCCGAAAATCCAGGTCAAGAAGCCGATCCAGAATTCCAGCTCGGCAGGAGTAGCTTCCCAACCTCAACGTCGAGATTCCGACCTCAACAGTTTGGCGCCGTCTGTGGGAAAAATCGAGTTCTTTCTATCACTCTTCTCACCACTCATTGAGAAACCACCATGGTACATACGAGAAGCCACAACGTACCGGTAAAGGACTCGCCCAACCCGGATGGGGACCTCCAAACCACACAGGTACTTAGCCAAGAACCCACCCAAGCCGACGTTAAAACGAGCCAACGTATACACTTATCCACCCAAACCAACCCCACGACAAATGGAGATCTCAACTCTACCATGTCACCGGAGATAAGGATGATGCTGAGGATGTTTGAGGAACATAAGGAGCAGGTAGCCCGGTTAGTTGCGAACCCCTCAGCTCAGCGAAAAGCTACGCCACGGCCCTCGCGTCCACAATTCTGCATCCCAGACCCAAGGCAAAAGAGGACTCAAGATTAAGAGGGCTACCTAGAGTCGATTGCGGGACCCGAGGAGGCAAGAGGAAAAAGGGCGGCTCAAGCTGACCCCGAGCAGTCCAAGATCGTGACTACTATAACCAAGGTCATTAACCAGCTTGGCGTAAGCCCACTCTCACCCGAGGTACTAGCCATGCAGCTACCCACCGGTAACCGGATGCCTAACCTAGTAATCTACAACGGGGACGCGACCTAGCCAGCCACTTGTTCAACTTTGACCACCACATGACTCTGCATGATATGTCCGACCTCATGAAGACGAAGACATTCCCGACCACCTGGTTGGCAATGCCTTGGACTAGTTCCAAAAACTTCATCCCGGCTCTATTGTAAGTTTTCATCAGCTGGCTGAGGCTTTCATGTCCCACTTCGAGGGAAGTCGACGCGCAACCCGCCACACTTCGACGTTGCTGTCGGTGAAGCAGCATAGAGGGGAAAGTTTGAGGGCCTACACAGCTAGATTCAATGAAGAGTCCCTCAGAATCCTCAACCTATAGGACTCCATGGCGTTGATGGCTTACCAGAGTGGGCTCAGGTCGGGCTTCCTCACATCCTCCTTGGCCATCGATCCCGTGGATACCGTAGCCGAGCTGATGGTACGAGCAGAAGGGTACATACACTTGGAAGAAATCCATCAGGCGAAGCGAGATGATGACAAGGAGAAGGAAGCCGACAAGAAGGGAGAGACCTCTCGAGCCCAACCTGGGGGTAAAGTCCAAAACGACCGAGGTAAGCAACCTCATCAGCCGAAGCAGAACCCCCGGTTCACTATGTTCACTCCCCTTAACACCACAAGGGAGTAGATCCTGATGGAGATCCAACATTAGAACCACCTGCCTCCAGCTCCAAGGATGAAAGGCCGACCTGAGAAGCGCAATAGAACCAAGTATTGCCACTACCATATGGACTATGGCCAAACCACCGAGGAGTGCAAAGACTTGAAACATGAGATCGAAGCCCTGATAGCCTGAGGTTGCCTCCGGAGGTATGTAGATCAGCAGCCGACCCGGAATCACGATCAGAGAGATAGGGAGAGAAGTCCACCCAGGTGCCAGGCTGGGGGCGGACGTTTGGCTGTGATTGAGACCATCGCAGGAGGATTGGTGTCGAGTGGGGAGACCTCAACTGGCAGGAAGGGTTATGTTCGGGCTGGGAGGGAATATGGACTGGCGCGGGGTCCGGTCCCGGAGATGGAAGAACTTACCTTTTCCTTAGAAGATTTGGAGGGGTGATATTGCCCCATGACGACCCACTGGTAATCAGCGCTAAAATAGCCAACTTCACTGTGAAGAGACTGATGGTGGATATTGGGAGCTCGACAGAAGTCCTATTCTTGAAAGCATTTGAGCAAATGGGGTTGGATAGGAGCCGACTCAGGCCGTTGAGGGGTACTTTAGCTGGTTTCACCGGACAAGCCCACCGAGCTAAGGGGTCATCAACCTTCCGCTTAAGCTGGAAGATGGAGACAAGCAGGTTTCGATGCAAGCCAACTTCATTGTGATGAATTGCAACTCCACTTACAATGGGATCTTAGGTCGGGTGGCACTCAACCATTTCAGGGCCGTCCCTTCAACTTATCACTAGGCCCTGAAATTCCCGACCCTGGCCGGCACGGCCACCATCCGCGGAGCCTAGCTCTCAGCTCGGGAATGTTATGAAAACTCCCTCCGCCCCAAATATCAAGTTGGCTGGGGAACAGATTTGCCTGAGGAGAAGAGGGATGCTAAGAGAGGCAGCTCAGCTGAAGACCTTCAAGAGGTGGAGCTCTTTGACGAGACGAAGATAGCAAAAATTAGAAGTGAACTCTCTGCCGACCTCAAGAAAGGTATAAGCCAATTTCTCCTGAAAAATGAACACATATTTGCATGGTCTGCCTCTGACCCGGGAGTGATTGAGCATCACCTGAATGCCGACCCAAATCACTATCCGGTGAAGCAGAAGCGCAGACACTTCCATTATGATAAGCAACAAATCATAGCAGAAGAGGTGGACAAATTGGTAGACGCCGGCCACATAAAGGAAATCTAGTACCCAACCTGGTTATCCAACGTGGTGCTGGTGACCAAGTCCTCAGGAGGATGGAGATTGTGTATTGATTTTACCAAACTCAATAAAGCCTGCCCTAAGGACTGCTTTTCCTTACCTCGGATTGATCAGATGGTGGATGCCACCTCCGGGTTCGAGCTACTCTCTTTCATGGATGCCTTCAAAGGCTATAACCAGATCAAGATGGCTCACGGAGACAAAGAGAAGACCACCTTCACCACCGATAAAGGTCTCTACTATTATGAGGTCATGCCTTTTGGCCTCAAGAATGCTGGAGCTACCTACACTCGGATGGTGAACAAAGTTTTCAAAAATCAGATTGGCCGAAATATGGAGATCTATGTAGATGACATGTTGGTCAAGAGCAGAAGGGCAAAAGACTATGTAGCCGACGTGGCTAAAGCTTTTGCCATAATGGAGCACTTTGGGATAAAGCTAAACCCAAAAAAGTGCACATTCGGCGTTAAGGGAGGAAAGTTTTTAGGCTTCATGGTCATAGCCTGCGGAATAGAAGCCAACCCGGAGAAGGTTCAAGCGATACTTGACCTGGCATCGCCGACCTACATGAAGGATGTCCAGGTGCTCAAGGGCAAGGTCGCGGCGCTTAACAGATTCATGTCCAGGTCGACCGACAAGATTGCTCCTTTGTTCAAAATATTGAGGAGTCCTAAGAATTTCGAATGGGCCACGGAGTGCCAAGATGTCTTCCAAGAGCTGAAAAGGTATCTAGCTTCGCCACCCCTGCTATCTCGACCTGAGGTGGGGGAGGAACTGGAACTATACTTAGCATGCTCAGGGACAGCAGTGGCGGCGGCACTGGTCTGTGAAGAAAGAAAGGAACAAAAGCCAGTCTATTATGTCAGCAAGACCTTGCAAGGGGCAGAGGTGAGGTACTTCTCCTTGGAAAAGCTCACCCTCGTACTCATCACGACGGCAAGAAAGCTGAAGCCATACTTTGACGTTCATCCAATTAAGGTCATGATGGATGCCCCACTCAAATCCATCATGCACAAGCCGAAGCCGTCGGGTAGGCTGCTGAAATGGGCAGTTGAGCTGAGTCAATTCGTCATCACCTACCAGCCCAGAACAGCCATCAAAGCCCAAGCCATCGCGTACTTTGTGGTGGAATATACTGGCTGAGCCGAGCATGACCTAGAGGATGTGTGGAAGGTCCATGTGAATGGGCCTCAAGGAAGTTTGGAAGCAGAGCTGGCGTGGTCATCCTCGACCCAACCCGGCATGAGTACCAATACTCTTTCAAGTTCACCTTTTCGGCATCCAACAATGAAGCTGAGTACGAAGCGGTGATTGTGGGGCTAAAAATTACAGCTCAGCTCGGGGCACAAACAGTTGACCTGAGCATCGACTCTCAATTGGTTTCTAGTCAGATATCGGGAGAGTTCGAAGCCAAGGACAGTACTATGCTGGCGTACCTCAACAGAGTCAAGGATTTGGCCTCAGGGCTCAAAAGGTTCACGATACAGCAAATTCCGAGGGAGGAGAATATGAAAGCTGACGCCTTGTCCAGGTTGGCCTTGGGCGAGAGCTGACCTGTCCTGGTCCATATGGAAGAAGTATCCGAACCATGTATCTAGTTAGGGATGCAGGCCATAGCCGAGCTCAATTTAAGCCCAGATTGGACCAAAACAATCGTGGACTACTTGGAGGGGGGTATGACCCCAGAGGATGAAAAAGCAACTTAGAAACTCATGAAATAGGCCTCAAGATTTGTCATAATTGCCGGGCAACTCTACAAGAGAGCCTATACTTGGCCTCTCTTAAAGTGTGTTGGGCCCGATGAGGGAAACTATATATTCCGGGAGATCCATGAAGGAGTATGTGGAAACTATTTGAGTGGCAAGGCCCTGGCTCGGAAGGCATTGAGGCAAGGCTATTTTTGGCCAACCTTAGAGCAAGATGTTAAAGAGTATGTGAAAAAGTGTGACACCTGCCAAAGGTTCATCAACATACAGAGAAAGTCAGCGGTAAACCTCACAGTGATGATAAGCCCATGGCTATTCTATCAATGGGGTCTAGATATCATCGGCCTATTGCCAACTAGCGTTGGCCAAAAGAAGCACGCCTTCGTAGCAGTAGGCTACTTCACCAAATAGCTTGAGGCTGAAGGTGTTTCTAGAATAATAGAAAAGGTAGCTTAGGATTTCGTGTGAAAAAAATCATTTGCCGATTTGGGGTGCCAAAGGTCATCGTTACTGATCACGGCAAGCAATTCAACAGTGCATACTTTCGAGACAAATGTGCTGAGATTGGAATCGACCTCAGTTTCTCATCTATTGCTCACCCCCAAAGGAATGGCCAAGTTGAAATGACTAATCGAATCATTTTGTAGAGTCTGAAAACCAAGCTGGAAGAAGCAGAGGGCTAATGGGCATCGATTCTTCCCGAGGTACTGTGGGCTCAGCGAACCACCACCAGCTCGACAACGGGAGAATCGCTCTTCGAGCTGACCTTCGGTACTCAAGCGGTGCTGCCAGTGGAGATCGGGTCTCCGACTAGTAGAACCCTCTACCATAACCTAAAAATAAACGGAACATTGATCCGTGAAGAGCTCGACCTCGCCAAAGAGCTCCGAGCTAAAACTCAAATTAGGATGCTAGCCAGCAAAGCAGCAATGCAAAAAGCCTTTGCCAAGCAGGTCAAGCCTAAGCCTATTAAGGTTGGCAATTTTGTACTCAGAAATGCCATCTTTTTGCCGCACTCGAGCAATAAGCTCTCCCCGACCTGGGAGGGACCGCACGAAGTCGTGAAAGAAGTCCGACTTGGGACCTTCTACCTCCGCAACAGATACGAGAAGTAATTAAAAAATGCATGGTACGCAGAGCACCTGAAGAGATATTTTGTGTAACGGCCCCGAGCCGGAAACTCTTGTAACGGCCCCCGAGCCAGAATCTCTTGTAACGGCCCCCGAGCCGGAAACTCTTATAACGGCCCCCAAGGCCGGAATCTCTTGTAACGGCCCCCGTGCCAAAAACTTTTGTACATGCCCCAAGCCGAAGTCTTTGCTTGTAATCGGCTCCCGAGC
The DNA here is from genome assembly GCA_037974665.1 of Ehretia macrophylla. Lineage (NCBI taxonomy): Eukaryota > Viridiplantae > Streptophyta > Magnoliopsida > Boraginales > Ehretiaceae > Ehretia > Ehretia macrophylla. The sequence continues at coordinate 50,755,128 of CM075781.1, forward strand.
CTGAGTACTTCATGTACAATTTCAATACAAACATATTTTGTAAACCAGTGCAATGCCCGAACCGGGCTCAAGCACCTCAGCTACTGAGCTACTCTCGACTCGGATTAACATGGTGGCCACGCTTAATTACGAGCTAATGATCCAAGTAAACCAGCTCGGACAAGGTTCCAGCTCGGGTATAGTCAATAATAATTTGATTAGTTTTGCCAGTTCGAATTAAGGTCCAACTCGGTATAATCTAGCTTCAGGTCGGGACGTTAGTTTGGGTCTAAACTCGAACTCAACATTTGTCAACATTAGTTTGACCAATTTTAAATCGGACAGACGAGTCCAAGTTGGCGACAATTATATAGTTGCCCAATTAACCAGCTCGGTTTAGGATGATAATTCATTAATCACGTCCAACTCGATTCTTTATATTTAAATTAAGTTTGAAAGGTCCATTATATTGGTCTGACCCCACTTACTTAAGAAATTTGTGAAGAGAAAGGTACACATGTCCAAACTCGAATGAAACACAAATAAAACAGAAACATCCATTTCATTAAAAAAGTGAAAAAATACAATTACAAAGAGCCCGACCTGGGCGAATCTACTAAAGCCCGACCCAGGGGAGTACAAAATTTACATAGGAGTGGCGGTGGAGGTGGTAGCATCGGTTTCATCCCCGACCTGATCCATGCCTTTCTGGACAAATTCAATCACCTCCTTAGCTTGGGACGTCAAGTTAGCTGGAAGCTCAGGAATCTCCCAAAACTCTTGTGGCGAAGCCTCCAAGATTTTGATGTAATCATTCTTGGCGGTGGGAAGGAAGGTCTTTATTCTCTCCTGAGCTACGACTTGGCCTCGGAAGTAGTACTCCAGCTCGACGTACTGGGCCATCGCCCCACCTTCCGTGGCCAACCAATCCACGGCCTCTTGACTGGACTTGAAGGCTTCCACCGCCTTCTCCCCTTAGTGACCGACCCGATCTACCAGATCCTTAAGCTTCACCTCGGCCTTGCGCTTATCCTTCTTGAAGTGCTCGATGTCCCTGGCCGTGACCTCGCGCCGGGACTTCTCTGCCTCGAGCTCCCTCTTTAGTCGGTCGATCTCCGTCTCGTCCGCTTTGCGCCTCTGGACGGAATCCTCCCTCAAAGCCTCTAGCTCGGCTCGAGAGTCGATGAATCGCTGCTCGAGCTCGACGTAGTGAGCCTGGGCTCGGGCGAGTAAGCCAGGTGCCGAAAGAATGTGGGACTCGGCCTGCACAAAAGACGACAAAACAGTTAGCCGAGCCAAAAAACTTAACCATATCAACACGATCAAATATGCCTTACCGTGATTATGGCCGTCTTCAGGTCGAGCGAAAGCTGCTCTGCCGGGACTGATGCCAGCTTGGGATCGTGGGCGACCTTAGCTGCCTCCATGAAATCCTGGTTGGGAGGAACTACCTCCGTGGCTTTGCCTTTCCCGAAATACTCAGCCCGAGGCCATTTTTTATTTTCAGGATGGGATGAGGAGTGCTCAGGGATCGCCACACCTGAGCTCGGTCTTTTGGGCAGGGGAGACACCGACGCACCTTTGGAAGAGACCTCGGGTCGCTGCTTTTGTTCCTGAGGGAGGTTATAGCCCAAGCCAGACCGGGTTGAGACTTCATCTGGGCATACACAAGCTTTTTTGTATCCGCCAAATATGCAAAGGAGTAGAGGAAAGAGGTGAGATATAACCAAATGCAAATTGAAGAGAACAACGGTAGATAAAAAGGCGAAGAGGTTGGGCATTGATCCTGCGAACTGACCCTTTTCTAAGCCAGAATCCGCATTCTCTTCGGGCTCGGGAAGTAGGTGAGGTGCTCCTTCCTCAGGTCGGGTTCTCTCCCGAATAACTTTGATTTCTAGATTCTGTCCCATATGAGGACGCTGTCAATGCCAATTTGCATACCCTGCTCGGGTCTCAATAGCCCGACCTCGGCAAGCTCGGCTTTTGAGAGTTTGGGGTCATCGTTCACATTCTTCTTTAGGGAGGAATTGTAATCCACATTGCACCCCGAGTTCACAGTCGGCTCGACCCAATAGTAGTCGTTGTGCCAGCCCTTGTTGGAGGTGTGCCACTTGGTGAATATGGCATTGCCGGCCCGAGCTGTGAAATGAAACCACTCTGGCTGCTTCGGGTTGGGCTTGTACACAATGAACTGCCTGAACCGACGCAGGGTCGGCTCTATTTTCCTCTCAAGGCAGAATACATAAAATGCCACCATCATAGCCCAACCATTTGGTGACATCTGACTTGGGCTAAGCTTAAAGTAGTTCAAAATACCGGCGATGAAGTCGGGAAGTGGAAGCCGAATGACATCGAATACGAGGTCACAGATAGTGAAGTGATCGGGTGGATGATAGCAGATAGGCTCATTCTGACCTGGAACTTTCAGCTTGTGGTGTTGGTCCACCGACCAATCCCTTAGCCTGGTGTTGACCATCTGCACCGTAGAATGGCACTCACACTTGCAACAGGCGAACAACTGCTCAATCCTCTTCCCTCGAGCCGACGAACCACTAGCTGTAGTTGAGCTCCGAGGTCGGACTGCCCTAACCGGGACTGCTTCAATCAGTTCCGACGTGAAGACTCCAGCTAAGTACTCCTGAGGTATCTCAACTCCTTCCAACTGGTTCAATGGCTTCTCATCTTCCCTATCATCCAAGTCTCCTAAGTCGGCCAAAGGATCCCCCTCGACTTCTTCTTGCACCCGCCTGACCTCGATCACTTGGCAATCATCATCACTCTCCCTGAGCCCAAATGGCCGAGCTGATCCTTGAGATACGCTGACACTGTCATCACCGTGACCTTCATCTGAGGTAGACTCCGAGCTCGACGGATTCTCATCCTCTCCATAGGACCTCACCTCTATCGCTTGTGAATCTTCCGACTCCGACCTCCCCATCTTGTTTACAAATTAATATGTGCAGGGATAACTAAAGGGAGTCGGGACGTACCTACTGTTCTAGTTATCGAAGATGACCCAATCTAACTGCCTCAGACCTAATTGGCTCCGAACTAGTGGATTCCGAGCTGAATACCCCGAGAAGATATTTGCCGGGCTAAAAGTGTCCGACCACTCTAGTTGCCGACCTGAAAGCTCCAAATTTCGTTAGTAAAGTGTGAAATGAATCTCGGATATCAAGGCCCTATTTATGGCAACTCTTGTAACCGCCTCGGGAATCTCAAACGTCGCATCTTGTCATAACTGCCAGGTGACGTGTCAACCATTTGAAGGGTATGCACCGCTGACGTGGCCATGCCCACTCTGCCGGGGTCGGGCACCTCCAGCTCGGGATCAACTCCTAAATCTAGATCTCACATTCTCGATCTCGACTTGGAGGGGAGGGGGGATTGATGAGGAGGACCCCGAACTGAGGTATGATGCCCACTCCGAGCTGAGGCAGGCTAATTCGAGCCAAGCCCAGCACATTCAGCTAATGCCCAACCTGGACGCTGATTCGACCTCACCCCGACCCAGGAAAATCCCAACCTCGGCAAACAACTGTTCTGATGGGATATAAAGTCCTGATAGGATATAAAGCTACACCGCATTAAATGCTGTCAGGTTCGAATTTTGTATAAATAGAGCTCTACACCTTTATTTCTAAGGTAACTGCTTATTAAATGCTCTCAGCTACTCCGTCAGCTCGGACATACTAATCATTCGTACGCCTGAGGGGAAAATCCGGATCATCACCCCGCCTTTTCCTTCCCTTTCTTTGTGTAGGTGTGGTAGCCGACCCGAAAATTCAGGTCAAGAAGCTGACCCAGAATTTCAGCTCGGCAGGAGTAGTTTTCCAACCACAACGTCGAGGTTCCGACCTCGACAAGACCTATTGGATTCAGCTGTAAACACTGGCACACATTATCAGCCCCGACACCAACCAAGGACTTGGCACCATTGCAGCACTCGCTGAGCCGAGTGCTGTGCTGCCCCGACCGATATCGCCATTTATTACTGTGAACTAGCCTTGGCCTTCACTTAAAAATTCTTGGTAAAAGAGGTAGCAGACTACCAAGAAAATCTGTGCATGGATGTAGAGCACGGATGATACTATCTTCACAACCATTCGCATTAACTGGAGTTGTGGTTAATACCATAACCACCAAACCTAAAAGGATTATATAATTGGCTAAAGTCTTGCATGCCATCTTAGCAAATTTATAAATTTCAGTTTAGATACTGTCTTAGAGCTTGTTCTTGGTTGTCAGGGCTGATGCTCTATTTATAATGTGTACAACACCGTTAAAATATGGAGACGTTTCAACAAGGATATGTCATGTGCTGGTGAATCTGTAAGAGATTTGAAGCATAATAGAACAGAGTGAGGAAATTTTTATTGCTCACAAAGCAAGATGTTGAAAATCTGATTACTATGTTTCTACAAGAGTAATGCTAGATGTCACTTTTTTTTATCACCAAATTATCATTTCTTAGTTGGCATGCCTACTAAATAAATTAAATTTATTTCTCTCTCTTCAGGTGAAAAATTGAACACAAGTGAACTCCTATGTGGGAGAAATGTATATTCCCCTCACGTGTAACCTGATCACGTGAAATGTTGAACACGCATGAACTTAATTTTTTAGATGGGTCACACTTGGAAGATTGAATGCATGTGGACCGAATTTTTTGAGATGGGTCACACATGGAAGATTGAAGATGCGTTGAATATAACACACGCGAAAAATTAAACACAAGTGGACCTAATTTGAGATGTGGGTCGTACGCGAATAAATATGACTGGACCAAGGGCCCAACTCTAATACCATGTTAAGATAATTGAAGTTCTATCTTAAAATCAATTAGTACTAAGTGGAGTAGTTAGGATCTTATAAGGTGTCTTAAATTTTCTGATTTTTTGATGTGGGACAAGTGTATATTCTAACACAGATGTCACGTTTTAAGTCATTCTTGCCTTCTTTTTCTATCAGGGCTTTATAGAAACGTTCTTGACAACCAAGTTTATTTATTTATTTGTAGTTTACTAGTTTTTGTTTGTGAAAAAAGAATTCGTCATAGCCATGGAGAAAGATCAAAATCAACATCTTGTACACAAAGTAATAAAAAACTCAATCGACCCATACATTATGTGTTTATATGTTATCGCTAATTACAATCATGAACTTTCCATCCCAAAGGAGCTTCTCTCCCTGTGATCACCAGTGTTGATATGAACACCTCACATATATTACTACAACACACAAGAGAAAAATATGTAGTTATAGGCAGTAAGTGAAAAATAAACATCTGGTAAGATTAAACAAAAGAGAAAGAAAGAGAAGATATGAAATCTTAATTAAAGGAGATAAAAAAAAAAAGAGAGAAAAATTAATAAAGGTGTATATTACTACAACATGCAAGAGAAAAATATGTAGTCATAGGTAGTAAGTGAAAAATAGACATATGGTAAAATTAAACAAAAGAGAAAGAAAGAAAAGAGATAAAATCTTAATTAAAGGAGATAAAAAAAAGGAAAAATAAAGAGCGAGAAACAAAATAAAATTAATAAAACAAGATAGAGAAATACAATAAATTTCTCTAGTTGGCATGACACCTAGGCATACCAACTAAAAAGTGATAATTGAATAATAAAAAAAACGGTGATATTTAAGATTACTCTTTCTACAAAGAGGATGATTATCATAATCTAGTCATATATTTAGTTTCCATAATTAAAATGTTTCCACTTACTGTTATATGTTTGATAAGATTTCCAAACAATTATAAGACAGGCCAAATAACTTTGGAAATTCAGTGGTGGCAAAAAATGGAAATAGAGTGTTGTGAGAGATAATTGGTAAATGAAAGTTACCTAAAAAATTGAGTGTGGAAAGCCGTTCTGTTTTGGAAGGATGCCTACAATTCATGAGCACCAAAGAGCAAATTCTTGGAAAATTATTTCAGTATCTAATTATATTTATAGTGAACCAAACAATTTGAAACTTGACCAAGCCTTTTTTCTGATTCACTCATCTTAACTAGTCCAAATAATATAAGATTAATGCTAGATATCATCTTTTTTTTTAGCACTCAATTATCACCTCCTAATTGTCATACTAACTAGATAATTTTTTTTTTATCTCTCTTCATTCATTAACTTTATTTAATTTCTCTCTCTTATTTAATTAATTTTTCTCTCCTTAAATAATGTTTCTTATATTCTCTCTCTTTCTCTTTTATTTAACCCTACAATACGTCACTAGTTTTTTCCTCTTAAAATCACACAATTGACTATTCCAAAATTATGCAGGGATTTTTTTTCATCTCCTTTCTTTCTCTTTTTGATGTAGTGACCACAAATATTAGTTATGTAAATACTATGTTTAGTTCTTTTACTTCATGTCTGACTATATCACTTAAATTGATGTGCCAATTTTTTTTTCTTAAAATAATATGTTGGATCCCCTCCTAAAATTTGAGCTTGAACTTATCTTTTCTTAACAAATATTAGCTCCTTTCCAACCTTCCGTCCTTACACTTAATTAACTTATTTTCCCCAATCTCAGTCATATTTTTCATAGTATTTTCATTTTATGTAATTCTCTCTAGGATTAAAAGCAGATTAACCATACTAACTTGACTATATTTTTGTTTATTACATTTTATGTGCAACGTAGAATTATTCTTCTTTTTTGTGCTAGTTTATGATCATGATAAAGCAAGTGAAAAAAATTGTATAGTATCAAAAGTCAAATCTAAAAAAGGAGAAAACTTTAATTAAGGAAGAAAAAAAGGAAAAAACAAGGGGAGAGAAAAATTAATAGAAGAAGAGAGAGAAATGAAATAAAGTTAATAAATGAAAAGAGATAAACAAAATAAATTTATCTAATTGGCATGACACTTAGGCATGTTAATTAGGAGGTGATAATTGGGTGATGAAAAGAGGATAACATCTAGCATTACTCATTAAAATGGGCTAATGAAGTATGGGAAGTAATGTTGGAAATTTTAATACCTTTTATGCAAATACTTATCTTTTCCTAATAGAAATAGGGTAATTTTGTTTAACACCCCCTTACACTTTTAATAAGTGTGACCTAGATCCCACACTTTTTAATATATGAGAGTTATATGCCTTCCATCAGTGTTCCGTTAGTTTTTCCACCAATATTAAGAGTATAACAGTCATTCGCAAAATTATAACAAAAAGAAAAAGAAAACATATACATGAAACCTAACACAAGACTCACATTTTTATCTCCTATACTATATCAGGCAACTCATCATCATCAACAATAACAAACCTGCCTACTAAAATGAGATTATTGGCCTAGGGCATTATTAGTGTTGGTCTATGTGAATTTTGCAAACAAGTTCTTGAAGATAGGGATACTTGTTTTTTCAGTGTGCATGGGTTTAATGGAGCTAGCGGTTTTGTTAAGGAAAGGGTTTGCAAGCTACTTTATTAAGGTTTTTTTTCCGATCTTTTGTTTATAATATCTTAAGGAGAAAATGACTTAATTAGTCTCAAACGTTTGGGTGCTTTGACATTTTTATTCTAAACGTTTTAAATCGGATACTTTAGTTCTAAATTTTTTACATAAGGGATACTGTTAGTCTATTAGCTCATTTATGTTAAATTTACTCTATTAAAGTCATGTGATTCGTATGTTGCGCGTAAAAAAAAAAAGCATACAAGGTTAAATTGGAAAGAATTAGGGATCAGGTGATGTTTTGTGAGAATGAGTTGTAAGCTAAATGATTAATTTAATCTTGTATGTTATTTTTATGTGCAGCATGCGAATCACGTGACTTTAATAGAGCAAATTTAGCATAAATGAGCTAATAGACCAACGGTGTCTCTTTTGTAAAACGTTTAGGACTAAAGTGTCCGATTTAAAATATTTTACACTAAAATGTCAAAACAAGCAAACATTTGAGACTAATTGCGTCATTTTTCATATTTGGAGAGAAAAGAACAACCGACTCCACGATGGTGAAGTACATTCGGAAGAGCGGCTACAGGCTTTGATCGTCTCTTTTGTTAGACAAAGAATTCATCTCCAGCGCAAGGTTAAGAATTGCGGTTTGAATAGGCAAATTTGTAGAAACTAGATTCTGGAGGATTTGATTAGCTAGATCCTTTTGTTTTGATTGTTGGTGTACACAAGTCATTTGTTTGTATTTGGACTATTGATATAAAATGAATACAATTGCTTACTTAGTAAACAAAAATAAAAAAATAAAAAATAACAACAAAGCTTGCTAGTGATAATCTTATTACATCATTTTGATGCTTTAATCCTCCTTGTGCTGTAAAATTTTATTATACAAAATGTCCAACACTTCTCGAGAATAAATATTATAGAGCAATAGAATACCCCATTTGATAACGTGAGTGAATAAATCCATGTTCTACATCAAATTAATGGAGTTGAGATATTTGCAATTTGGCATACCTTTCATGGATGAATTTTTTCACATTAATTTTTTAAATTAAACTAGGTAGGATATAACCACACAAATTGGTCTGTGAAATGTATTGGATCATACACTTTTTTTTGCGCTGCATGCATAGAACATCATCCCTCCCATTTACTTTCACCTTGAGATTACGTTGAGAAGCTAGATCATCTATCCTGTTGAGATTACGTAGATTATATTTCTAGCTTGTTACAAGAATTTTAATACTAAGCGTAAATTACACTTCTAGTCCTTATAGTTTATGGTCAATCTCAATTTAGTCTCCATTAATTTAAGTTTACTGGATAAAACCTATATTTGAATTTGTTGCAGTATGGTATTTCATACAAAGCTTAATTAATGATGCTCCTACTAATGTTAAAATTTTTTAGATTATGGTTAATAAGTAAAAACTTTTAGCATGCAAATTATGCAACTAACACGATAATATGCTTTAAAAGATAGATATTTTGGGCGTCCATCATAATATCACTCTATAAATACTTCTCTCTTCATAAAAAGAAAATTCAACAGCAGCAAGAGAATTAGTAAGATAATCGGGATTGCATTATTTTTCTCTATATATATACTCTATTAAAAAGACCACATACAAAAAGTAGCTAGTTAGAAAAACATAGTGAATTACAGTATTTGGTCATGAGGTGTGAAAAGTATTTGAGTTTACTCGTTGGTAGCTCTCTTTCTGTGGAAAAGGGACAATTCTTGACTTGTGATGTGGATGAGATTAAAAGGAACCTTTTCTCAATTAATGGAAATAAAAGTCTAGGTCTAGATGGCTATAATGCTCGATTCTACCAGTCTATGTAGGAGGTAGTTGGGTTAGATTTCTGTGATGTTATCTAGTCTTTTTTTAGATCCAGTAGGCTTCTGGGAGCAGTGAATGCAACCTTAGTTCCGAAGATCAAGAATCCTTGTAGTATCAAAGACTATTGGTCAATTTCTTGTTGTAATACAATTTATAAATGTATTACCAAGATTTTGGCTAATAGAATGAGGCCCTACCTGGGTATGCATGTTTCTCAAAATCAATCTGCGTTTGTTGAGGGGAGATAAATTTGTGATAATACCCTAGTTGCTCAAGAAGTTGTTCGTAACTATGGGAGGAAAAGGGTGAGCTCGAGGTGCACTATTAAAGTGGATATTTTGAAAGCCTATGATACAGTGAGGTGGGACTTTATCCTCAAGACTCTTCAAGTTATGAACTTCCCGAATGTATTTGTTCGATGGATTGAAGCTTGTATCACTAACCTTCATTATTCCATTGCAATCTTGTGGGGGTATTTTAGGGGTGCTAAAGGGCTTCGACAAGGGGACCCCTTATCTCTGTATCTATTTGTTCTTGGTATTGAGGTGTTCTCGTGTATTCTGAATAAGGTAGATTTCAAGAAAGATTTCTTCTTCAATTTGAATTGCCATAAGATGCGGCTTAATCCTCTTGCATTTGCGGATGATCTTTTGATTTTTTCTAGAGCTGACCAAGGCTCTATTAGAGTTATCAAGAATTCTTTTGAGTTGTTCTACTAGATGTCTAGCCTTAAAGCTAATCCTGGTAAAAGTAGCATATTCTTGGCAGGATGCAACACTGACACAAAAATGATGTTATTTGATATCCTTACATTCCAAGAGGGGCAGTTTCCTATTAGATACTTGGGTCTACCGCTGATTACGGGTAGACTGAGTATTAATGCTTGTAAAGAACTAGTGGATAAGATTATGTTTGTTCTTTATGGTATTCAGTCTTTCTGGGCTTCTTCCCTTGTTTTTTCGACTGGTGTCCTTAAAGAGATTGGGAAGAGGTTTTGTCAATTTCTATGGAATGGAGGGGCTGAGGGTCATGCAAAAGCTAAAGTTGTTTGGATTTTTGTCGCCAAACCCATGGAGGAGGGAGGACTTGGAGTTTGCAGACTTAAGGAGCTCAATTCTTCGTTTATCCTGAAACAGGTTTGGAACATATTTCAACCTTATTCTTGTTCAGTTTGGATTTCGTGGGTTAAATCTAGCCTTTTGAAAGGTAAGAGTTTTTGGGAAATTGATCCACCTACTAATGCGACTTGGGGTTGGCGTAATCTGTTGAGTATCAGACACATTGCTAGGCCTCTGATCAAGCATAAGCTTCATAGGGGTAAATGTACTCTATTCTGGGTGGATCATTGGCATTATCTTGGTATTTTAAAGGAGATATTCCCTCCGAATGTCCTCTTTGATTCTAGTATTGCAGGTACTGCTACAGTGATTCAAGCTTCTGCTGTGAATATTGAGGATGACTTGGCGCTTTCCCTTAGTCAGATCATTCAGTACGCAAGGAATTTGATTCTTGATGCTCGTGGTAGAGACCTTGTTTTGTGGACTCCCAGTCCTAATGGGAAATTTAGTACTTTGCATACTTAGGAGACCATTTGGGATAAAAGCCTTGTTGTCCCTTGGTCCTATGTGATTTGTTTTAGGAATCATGTCCCAAGCCATTGTTTTATTGCTTGGACTGCCGTTCTTGATAGACTTCCTGCCAAGAACAAACTTCTTTCTTGGGGCATGCAGGTTGATTGTAAGTGTGTATTCTGTGGTGTAGTTTTGGAGTCAAGAGATCACTTATTTTTTGAGTGCTCTTTCTTTAAAAGGATTTAGCTGAAAGGGATGGAAATGTCTATAGCTATTGGCCCTGTGTCAACGTGGGATGATGTGCTGGTTTGGATGATCTGCAACACAAAATATGATGGACTTCAATCCCATGTGTTGAAGTTATTTTTCACAGCAACTATCTATTTTCTTTGGTGTGAAAGGAATATAAGAGTTCATGGTCAGACGAGTGATTCTGAAGAAGTTATTTTGCATAAGATCAGTAATGTTATTAGACATAAAATTAGATTAGAACGTAAATATAGGGATCTTGTATTAATCTTCAACTTTGTAAAGCCTGAAATCTCGACAACACCCAACTGATCTAATGTGTTTGGGTGCTTGTTTTTTGTATGAGTTTGTTGAGTTTAGTGGACATACTTTGCTTATTTAGCAAAAAAAAAAAAAAAATTCACTCATATTTCCAAGAACAAATTCCAAGATGTTAAAATTTTAGAATTAAAATCACAATCAAACTTTTCTTTCTTAGGGTCTGTTGTTATTGTTTTTTATTCTAAAATCAAAAAGTATTATTTTAGAAGTATACTCATCTTCTTTGGTGAATCTTGTCACAAGCATAACTATCAAAATCAAGCATACTCATCCTTATTTAATAACATTAGGTCTGTGAATGCAAGGCCAAGTATTATCAATGTGGTTGGAGATAAACTCAAACAACGGACAGTTGAGGGGCCAATTCCACTGATCATTACAAATATAATATTAACTTTATCACACAAATTTGAACAATAATCTCTTCCTCATGAACCAAATTAATGAGAGCTCTAAGCGGGTGCCACCAATCAAGCCAAAACAGTGTGTTATCACCTCTCCCAAATTATGCGAATGTCCTATGAGATGGATCAAATGAGATTTATTTTCGACTTGGATCATCTGTAATTATGATGGTAGATCTCTTCAAGCAATTGTCATTAAACTCTTTTTGTGTGCTTCTATCCACCACTTTTGGAGGGAGAGGAACAAGTGTGTCTTTCAGCAAGAAATTCTTACTGAAGAACAAATCTTTAGTAAAATCAAGTTCGATGTTAAATACAAATTGTATATAGGGAAAATATATAGAAACAAATTTTTGAATAGAGATATTTGTGAAGCTTGAAACTTAGATCCGAGCTTCCTAGTATAGTTGGTGCAGGACACCATTTTGTACATTGTAAATATTTTTTATCTAATAAAACTCTATTGCTTGCCTAGCAAAAAAATAAAAAATCAACTGCCTTATACACTGTATGGATGCTCCAAAGTATTCTTCACACTCTAAAATTAATTTTGATGAGTCTACTTGACATTTAATAAAAATCAAATGGTTTACTATTTGATAGTGATCATTCGAATTCTAGTTAGTTTATCTTATCATAAGTTTGAATATAAGTTCTGTTATATAAGAGTCCTAGGAACTCAAACTCACATAGATTCTAAATTGTATTTATATTTTATATACAAAGAATTAAAATGTGCAGCAAAATTTGTTTCTACTTCTGTGCCTTAAGACGCTTGTTTGGATTGGGGAAAATGAGGGGAAAGGGAGGGAGGGAAGGGGTTAATACCATCATTTCCCTTGTTTGTTTTTAAAGTTTTTTAAGGAGAGAGAAATGAAGGTAAGGAGGCAATGCTTTAATGAGCACTTTTTCAGTCCCTCCAAATTAGGGTAAAAGCTAGGGGAAGGAAATCCAACAAATTATCTTGTCCATTTTGTCCTTATCATTTTAATCTAATACCAACTTTACCATTGCACCCAAAAGAATTTGCAGACAAGAGAAATAGCATCGGCCAAGCTTTAACACCTTCTCCACTATTACCATCATACATCTTATTGTCTTTTCTTTGCTAGGTTATGCTTGTTTTTTTTCTTTTGTGATTGCTAATATAAAATAAAAAGGGCATAAAAGTCATTTTACACATAAAATTTATCCCCTCATTTTATTTTCTCTCTAATCCAAACAAATGACACTCATCATCATTTATGATACTCTCCTTTTCTCAAATTATCCAATCCAAACATGATTTAATCCTCTCATCTCATCTCCTTTATAATTCTCTCCCTTGCTCTCCTTTACTAAACCTCTTCTCTACTAAACCTCTTCCCCTTAATCCAAACATAGCCTACATGGTATAAGAGCCTAAACGCTTTTACAAACAACTCGATCCAAACATAGCCTACATGGTATAAGAGCCTAAACGCTTTTACAAACAACTCGATCCTACCTTATCATTTTTTTTTTGTCGCAAATAGCTTTCAGGTCTTCAACTACTGCGACTTCTTCCACTACTAGCCCAATTCTGCTTGGTGGTGTTGCCCTGTCTTCAACCCTTTTTGCTATCAACTTCTCTGCCCAACTGCCACTTAAGTTTACTGGTAGCAATAATCCGACTTGGCATACTTAGTTTCATACTCTTCTTTATAGGTATGACTTGATAGGATATATTGATGTTTCTCTTGATACTCTTACCACAAATGGTGTTACATCTTTGAATCCCTACTAGAAACTGTAGATAAGGCATGACAATTTTTTTCGCCATGCTATTCTAGTAACTGTTGATGCCTCAATTGCACCATTGGTCACAATGACTCTTAGAGCTAAAGTTGCCTGGGATAAGTTGAACAACTCTTTTGCCAACGCGTCCAAGTCACAAATCTATGGCCTTCATAATAAGCTTCTCCAATTATTTAAAGGATATCGCTCCATGTCAAAGTATTTGTGGGTTGTGAAAACCCTTGCAAATGAGCTTGTGCTAGCGGATTCTTCTATTTCTAATGATGAGCCCGTTGTGGTTTTTCTCTTTGGCTTGGGGGATGACTACAAAGAACTCAATAAGGCGATTAGGACTTATGTCACGGATATTACATTTGAAGATTTGTTTGACAAACTTTTGGATCATGAATCCTTTCTTAAACCGAGGAACAATGTAAAGAACCAACTCTTGTTACTGCAATTTTCATAGAAGGGTAATAACAAAGGCAAAGGTCATGGGGGACAAAACAAAAAGGCCAACCATTTTTCTTCTAATAATTCTTATGCATGGCCTTCATAACGCTACTCCAATTATGGCAATTTTCAATCTAATGGTGGCAATCATCCATCCTCTAACCAATGACATCCTGGTAATTCCAATCAGTAATTTCGGCTTCAGTGCCATATTTGTAATAAGTTTGGCCATGTTTCCAAATTTTTTCGATCTCGTTCTCTTTCATTCTATGAACCCCATGCGTGTGTCAATAAAGGGGTGTCTATTCCATCAACTAATTGGGTCATTGATTTTGGGGCTTCGCATCATAGTATATCTGATCTCGAAAACATGACTATTCAATCCGAGTACAATGAAATGATGATATATTGATTGGTGATGGTACTGATATTCAAATCTCACACATTGGTAACACTACTCTTGTCACACTTCACACTACATTCACACTTAAAAATGTCCTATGTGTTCCTATGATTCGTAAAACTTTGTTGTCAGTTTCTCAATTTTGCAAACATAATTATGCTTCTATTGATTTTTTTCCTAATTATTTTATTGTAAAGGATCTGAGCTCGGGGACACCACTAGTCAGACGGTTGAATAAAGGGAACCTGTATGAATGGCTCAACACCATCATTCTACCTCATGCTTTTACGACATCACTTGAACACTGGCATTCTCATTTGGGTCATCTACTTCTTCGTACTCTTAGTGGTATTGTGTGTGATAATAAGCTACTTGTTTCCAACTCTAATGTTCAATTTTGTCATGATTGTTCTTGTAATAAAAGTAACCGTCTCCCGTTTGGTGACTCAATAATTGTTAGTAATAAACTATTAAAAATTATTTTTATAGATATTTGGGGTTTGGCTCCAATTGTGTCTTTTGAAGGGTTTAAAATTATGTTATTTTTATTGGCCATTACACTAAGTATACATGGTTGTACCATTTGAAACAGAAATCTGATGCGCCGCAGGTCTTCCTAGATTCTAAATTGGTTGTGGAAGAATATTTTTCTATTATTACTTTGTATTATGATGGTTAAGGGTGAAGTATCAAGCTTCACATAATTTCCTCACTAAAAATGGGATTCAACATCTTGTAGCCGATGTGTTCATAATTTTACGTTTAAATCCATATTTTTGCATGCATTGCATAATAAAATAAATGTAAATTGTCATATATTAGAGAGATTTCTTGTGTGTGTAGGTTTTCAGCACTCAATGAACAATTTGGATACAAAAGAAGTGAAAAAGAGCAAACCAAAATGGAATTCGCATAGACATTTAATGGTCTCTACTTGAGCATGTGTAACAGTTGTTCAAGCAACTTTACTACTTGCTCGAGCATTTGCTTGGGACAAAAAAATATAGAAGCCACTCGAGCAACCTATGGACCTATTCAAGTAGATTGGTAACCTGCTTGAGCAAGTTGGTAACCTGCTTGAGCAGGTTGGATAAAATTACAAGCAGACGTGCGTTTCTTTGTAGTGGATCAGACCCCAACTTTGACCAAGCTTCTTTACCTATTTAAGATTGCTTTGTGGGCAAGAAAAAGGGACTTTTGACTTATTCTCTCAACCTTAAACACCAAGAAAAGTTTAGGGATTGTGAAGGAAGAGGCAAAAACATGGATTTGAAGCAAGATCAAGCTAGAAAAAGATCAAGAAGCAACAAAACCATCTCAATTCGCAATCAACTCATGAGTTCTACTTATTTTTTCTTTAGTTTATCATCTTTGCCTGGTTTTAACATGTATTCATCAAACTAGACCTCGAGATTTGGGGTTATAGATAGCTAAATTACTTGAACCCATATTTTGATTTAGGATTTAATCTCATAAATTTGTACTTGAATTTCTTGCAATTGATTTCTTGGTTGATCATCCATATTCTTGTTAGTTGTGTTTAGTCATTCAAGAATCATACATTTTCTTATATAAATTTTGTAGATTCTTGGAGGTACAAATTTGGATTAATTTAGAACTTAATAAATAATTGTTTTACAATTGAGATAGGTTATGCTTTCAAGATAATCTATGCCTTTTAAACTCAATCAAAGATTAAGAACTAATTGGGACAATTGATTAGGATAAATGGGTGATAATCTATGCCTAGTGATAGGTTATGCTCCAATACCTTTAATTAATTAATCTCATAAAATTAGAGCTTGTAGCCTAATCAATCCATGCATAATTGGACAATCCCAAATTCGTTAGCATAGAGTAGAGTAATCAAAGCTAACTATCATCCCAAATTCCCTTCTTCCCATAAGATCCCAAAACCTTTATTTGTGTTTAGTAATAAGTACAAGTTATTAGTCAATTCTTAGTTTCTTTTTAGTAATTAATCTAGATAACTCCAATTTAATTTCCTTAATTTATTTGTTATCTTTTAAATTGTCACACGATAATCCCAATTCCCTGAGGAAGACCCTTGAGTAGCCATTCACATGGTCAAAGAGGAATTTAATCTATACTGTTGTTGTTTTATTTTTACCCTTTATTATTGATCGTACAACGATGTGATTAGTAGCACCTCCCCACACGCTTGGGTCCTGTCAAATGTGGCTATGGTCTTATAATTGAAACTGTACTCACAATGTTAGCCAAAACCTTTTTGCCTTCAAAATTTTGGGCAATAGTGTGCCAAACTGCAGTATTTTTAAATAATCAACTTCCCTCGCCTTGGGTGGATAGCTAGTGCCCTTTCGAATTACTTTTCCGGACTAAACTCAATTACTCAAACCCCAAGGTTTTTGGTTCGCTTTTCTATTCATGGCTTAAACCATATGTTCCTCATAAACTCACCTCTAAGTCTCGACCGTGAATTTTTATTTGTTACTCCGTAATACATAATGAGTATAAATGTTTTCATCCCCAAACGAGTAAAATTTTTATTTCACTAATGTTTATTTTGTTGAAAATGTATTTCCTGCCAAGATGAGATCTACTAGTAAGTCAGATGTTTCACAACATATTTTGTCGTATTGGTTAGATCCCACCTCATCCTCATCTGTGCTCTTTTTTTTCACTCAAATACAGTAGAACATCTTTAAATTAATACTTAATAAATTAAGGGTTGATACTACTTTTGGTCCCTTGTCTTTGACCTCATTGATACTTTGGTCCTTTATCTTCAAAAGTGAGACATTTCAATCCCTTATCTTTTAAAGTTGGGACACTATTAGTTCTTTTCGCTCAATCCTTTAATTTTTTAAAGGGAAAATAAAGCACATGTGCTGCACACGTGCTTCTCTCGTTAAAAAATTACCGGATTGAGTTAAAAAAATTAATAGATTGAGCGAAAAGGACTAACGGTGTCCCAACTTTAAAAGATAAGGGACTGAAATGTCTCACTTTTGAAGATAAGGGACTAAAATGTCAATGAAATTAAAGATAAGGGACCAAAAATGGAATTAACCCATAAATTAATAATCTCTTTTAATTAATAAAAATGTTTGGTCCCGACTTAGGACTAGTGTAAAAAGTTGATAAATTCGATAAAATTACAAGATAATACATTTAAAAAATTTCTTTGTATTTTATTGACCCAAATATTTCATAAATTAATAATTAGCTAAAAAGTACATAATAACTTGATTATGAAGTTTTCTCAAAGGGTTAATACCACTTTTGGTCTCTTATCTTTGACTTCATTGACATTTTTGTCCCTTATCTTCAAAATAAAACATTTCAGTCCCTTATCTTTTAAAGTTGGGACACCGTTAGTCATTGTCGCTGATTCCGTTAAAAAAAAGCTTGTGGTTGACCAAAATACCCCTGCAATTTAGAGGTGATAGCGGTGGTGGTGGTAGGGGTATTTTGGTTAATTACGTATTTTTTTCTTCTTTTTTTAATGGAATCAGTGACCAAGACTAACGGTATCCCAACTTTAAAAGATAAGGGACTGAAATGTCTCATTTTGAAGATAATGGACCAAAGTGATAATGATGTCAAATATAAGGGATCAAAAGTGGTATTAACCATTTTTTCAAAATATGAATCAAGAGTAACTTGTATTTTGTTGAACTTCAAATCTAGTTGAATCTCATATTTAATTATTTAAAGAGAAAAAATTGAGATAATTCTACAAGGATTAGGATACAAGAATAGAGAAATTAGTTCTTATCCTAATCCTACAAGGACTTGGATACGATATTAGAGAAACTTTATTCTATTCCTACTAAATTAAATTTTATCTTCTATTCGCATTACTTATCTTTTCAAATTGGATCGAAAAAATACAAGTTGTTTTTCAAAAAAAGATATCATAATCACAAAATATTTACTATAAATCCCAAAAAATTAAAAATATATTTATTGATAAATTAATATTTCATTAAATTAATAAAATTTAGTGATCCCAACACTATTAATTTAAAAATATTAATTTAAAAATATTTTACCATAATATGCATAGCCCACCTGTTGACTTCAACATTCACATGCCTCATATCACACAAATACCTCTTTAACCAGCGCCTCAAGTCCCTCCCTTATGTCTTATGACCATTGCGACGCCTACATCTATCTATTCTCATCTTGGGTAAGCTCGAGCTTCTTCTGATGTTGGTGGTGCACTTTTGGTTGCTGAGATAATTCTCTCATCTTCGGCTTTGTCCAGTCACCCTTGTCCACCAGATGCTGCCCCTGTTCCTCCATCATCCACTAGTATTGTTTCTCTACTTGCTCCTAAGTCTTATCATCCTATGACAACTAATTCTAAGAATAACATTGTGAAATGAATTTCTAAGTTATGTCTCATAGCTATTTCTTCCCAGCAAGTATGACTCTGAGCCTCACACGTATAAACAGGCCAGTGAATCACCACAATGGCGCAAGGAAATGAGCGAAGAGTTTGATGCCTTGGTGTGAATGGAACTTGGGAACTCTTTCCACCCGAACCACATTGCAATATCATTGTGCAAGTGGGTGTTTAGGATCAAACGCAAAACAGATGTCACAATTGAATGTTACAAGGTAAGGCTCATAGCTGAGGGCTTTCATCAACGCCCGGGTATTGATTGTACTACAACGTTCAGTCCAGTGGTTAATCTAGCCACTATTCGTCTTATCCTTTTCATCTTTGTACATTTTAATTGGAAATTATGTAAGTTGAACATTAATAATGCTTTTTTACAAGGGGCTCCCAACTTTAGAAGAGTAAAAGGATAAGAAGATAACTAGTTGTAGTTTCTAGAGATAGGAAGTAGGTATTTTGTAAAAAGAGGTGTATGTACCTATTTTAGAGTAGTTTCCTTGTCCTCTTTCGGAGGTTTGACTTTGACTTTATGTCCTCTCCGATCATGTAATTTCTTTTTTTGAATAATAAAATTTCAGAGGGTACTACCCCTATTTCTAAAAAAAATATATATATATTTTTTTACAAGGGACTTTGGAATATGAGGTTTATGTGTGTCAACCTCCTGAATTTCTTAATTCTCATCATCCAGCTCATATATGCAGGTTAAAGAAAGCTATTTCTAAGGGCTTAAATAGGCCCCATGGGCCTAGAGTCCAAAGTGATGTAGAAACTAAAGGCACAAAAGGTTAAACAAATTTTGCAACACACTTTAATTCATTGTACATGAGATATAAATACAATTCAGAAGCTATAGAGTCTGAGTTCACTAGGAATCTTATACAACATAACTTATATTCAAACTTATGATAAGATAAACTAGCTAGAATTCGAATATGCCCTATCACTATATTTACTAATGAAATCTAATAGCCTGATTGACCTCTCACTTTTGATGAAGCAACATCCATCTTGACCAAAATTTGTAGTGTCTGTCCTTTAAGAGATTTATATTCAGTTTATAATGACTTGAATTCATTACTAATGTCAACACAGATTCTAGCATTTTGAGCTAGATGATTATGCTAAATATATCGGTCATTTTGTTTGACACACTCTTTGTACTTTTGATAAGTGTGACTTAGATCCCATATTTTTTTTATATATGAGTATCATTCCCCTTCCCTTAGTCTTTCGTTAGTTTTTCCGTTAATATTAAATGTATGATAGTCCTTCACAAAATTAAAACAAAACAAAAGGGAAAACAAATAAAAAGAAACCTAACAACTGCATAATTTTTATTTATGAGACGACTAATCCTGCACCTAGCAATAAAACAACACCTCTAGTCTCTATGCTCTTCTCTACGTACTATTCTTCATTCAACAACAAAACTTTGTTCCTTCATCCATTTCTCTCTCTTTTTTTGCATGTGAAAAGATAAGGAGATTTGACGTGAAAATATTTCTTATCTTTACCAAAGAAGAATCAAGGCATCAAAATAATGGAATTCAAGTAATAGATATGTGGAGTCAAAATATTTTACATCAAATGATTGTCAAACACTATTCACTTTCTTAGCATTTGTCAACTTGTTCTTGCAGTCAAGACGCATAATTGGATAAAAGACTCTAAGCGCAATAATAAGCATAGTGAGTCAACTTGTTCTTGCAGTTGAGTTGCTTCTAAGATGACCAATATAAGACATTTTTCTCCCTCGCAGTGGGCTTGAGCGCCTATAGTACTATTCTCCTATTAGAAGAAAAAATAAGTGTTGCTTTTAGGCTGTATTTACGCGTGTAGTGCTGTACTCTTGCAACAAAGAGAAAATGAGTGAAGTTAAATCCAAATAATATTTGTAATAAAAAATAAATAAACTCAAGGAAGCTGATCTCTCCATTATAATTTGAGACATGAATTCCACTACAGTGTTGGTAAAATTGGAATATAAATATATATTTGCACATTTAGATGATGTGAACATAAAACAGAAAAAAGAAAAAAAGAGAACTTTTGGGATGATGTGAACATAAAGAACAAAAAAAGAGTTTTTAGATGAGAATTTTTGGATATTTATTGATTATCTCACATAGGGAAAAAATGTCTGCTATTCATTTTTTAACGAAAAAACTAACGCATCACTCACAAAAACGGTGTGACACTCATATATTAAAAAGTGTGGAATCTATCACACTTATTAAAAGTGTAAAGATTATAAAGAAAAATTACCCCTTAATATATTGAAACTAGTAATTAGACTTAGAGTAATTACGCTAGGTCGATGACTCGGACTTGCCATGAAGTCCCGTCATGGTATTACCTTTGAAACAACATCATTATATTGCTAGCAATTACGGCCATTCACACGATGATGACGATCTAATTTGAGCATCCTATGATGATCTTCTTGGCCATCTATTACTAGTGTAATCAGCACTATATCGGTTGATTCATCTAATTCTACAAGCAATAAGGAGCACCCAAATTAAACAAACTAGAGTCAAAAGGTCAGTCTAGTCTATCATGTATCTTAAACACGAGGTTTCATTAATTCTAAAAAATAAATTGATACTACGAGAGGTAACTTAGGATTTGAGTTGATATTAAGGTTAGTTACACATAGATGAACATGATTGGACTAAAACATAGGGTTCGATCCAAAACTCAATTGATAGTAAAAAGAGTAGCTCAAAATCTTATATATTAATCTTCTCCGTGTGTGAGATAATGTACATTTTAACAGAAACAATTTTCAATGTTCTTTTTTACCATCCCTTATGTGAATTGCATAAGAAAACTTAATGCAGTTTCACTTCACATCAGAAAATCTTTATATTTCCCTTGTCAAAAGATCAGTAGTACATATGTATACAACTACTTATTCCATGATTTCTAAGGTTGGTTTTTGAGATAATATCTCTAAATAAACTCGTGGCCATCAAGATTATGATGTATGTACAATATCTCTAACATTTGTAACCGTTTTGAAATATAATGTTTTTTTTTTTTTTTTGGGAGGCCTAAATCAATTGACATTAGAAAGATGTTGTACACTCCTAAAACTTATCTCGTGAGCCCTCACACTTAAAGCAAGAATCATAATTTAATCACCATGGGCGGATGCACTATGGTCTAATGGGGTTACAATCTTTATTGGGCACCACAATTCGGCCCCGAAAAATACATTTAATGCATGGGTATTTTTTAATTTAAAAGAATATACGTGTCTATTGGCCTGTTAATTTTAACATTTAAAACCATTTAATTTCTATAAGTCCAATATTAATTTTGATTGTTTCTAATAAGTTCAATACAGTATATCTTATGTCTCTTTCATATTTTTTTATAAGGCTGTACATATCAAAAAGCCAATATAGACGAGAAACAAAGAGTATCATTGTAATCAAAACCAAACATGACAATAGATGAAATCCCACTTTCCCTTAAATTCCTTGGTGGCATACATTAAGATGGATGTATTCTTGGGAAAAAAATATCACTAAGTAGTTTTCAAAGGAAAAAAGATTCAACTACAATTTCAAAATATGAAGAAACTAATTTCAATGTTACAATGAAACTTTTATTAAAAGAATAGTGATATGTGTAATTCTTCTTATATCATTATCATATAATATTCATATAATTGTCAAATTATATATTTAATCCACTAAACAAAAAAAAAATTAAATTCACCGACTTTTTTTATTTTCAATTAGTCTGTACGCTATCTTATATCCCATATGCCCAAAATTACGGGTTCGATATCATTGCTTGAGCATGCCTTCATTTGCTTTTCTTAACCAGACATCTGATCATTGTGTGCTTTGTTATCTTTTCTTTTCCTTTACCTTATAAGATGCATGGCTACTTTATCAATAGCGAGAAAGTCACCACTAGCCTACTCCTAAATCTCACAGAAAATAAGAAAAATTGAATCTAGAATCAATAATCTGAATCTGCTTGATATTAAAAACGGTACAATTTAAAAAGTTCTATCAACGTTAACGTCCATATACATATATCACTGTCTTGCTGATACATGAGAAATGTAGATTCGATACTCAAAAGGAAATATTCTATTTTGGCTAGCCTACTTTATTAAGCTTGATCCTTGCCATTCCTTAGAGCTTCCAACTATCTTCAAATTTTGTACATTAAGTACGTCAAAAGAAGATCAAATGAGACGAACATGTATATCAGCAAAAATTCAATATATATTGTTATTCATATACTTACTTGTTGCAATCAACATTAGGATCAATAGGTACTAGAACCTTTACCTTGCAAAGGTCAGGAAGTTTCTTAGCTCTATCAACGTTAACGCCAAGTGCCGGCGCAGCTTTTTTGAAACACTCGCATAAAGATTTAATCTCTGGCTTGGAAGTAGCGACTTGGTTCAAGGCTTCAGCACTTTGGCAGCATGGAGCTGTGATGCTGCCGGCTCCTAACAAGTAACTTTGACAAGGCAACAGTTTTGTTATGGCATCCTGGCATTCTATTGCATTTGCATGGCTTGAGAACAAAACCATAAACACCAAGCACACAATCCCTATTGAGCTAACTATAACTCTTTTGGCCATGGCTAAATACACTTGATGTTTTTTCAGAGTGAATAATGGAAGGTATACTTCTGTGATATATGGTTTATGGAGCTAGCGTACATATTTATAGCAAAGAGAGGGCACTAGCTTGTAATGAATGTGGACCTAGTAAGTTTAGACTCTTGAAGTCCTTGGAATATCAAAAGCTGTCATGATTAGCTCCATGATGAGCTGAGACAAAATAATGATGGAATAAAGCTCAAGAATTAATGGATCAGTACTGGTCCTTAAAACCAGGTAAGAAATCCAAGGGATTAGTAAGCTCCTCGTTGTCAATGACAAATATATTAATTACTTGTTCAAAATTTATGTGAAAAGTGTATTTTATTTGAACGAGTATGAAAAACTGGCGAATTTATTAAGCGGTTAGTGGAGATTAAATATATAGAATATGAATTGATTTTTAGTCAAGAAAAAACTTAATTAATTTCCACTAAAAATTTATTATTTATATAATTTTCGAATTGTATATTATAACTCTGATCCAGTGACAAGCAATTTTTAGTCATAAATTGTTGCAACATATAGGAAGTTGAGTGCATTTTTCTCATTACATCCACTTTGATTTCATATTTTGTCCTCTTGGATAGTGATGGCATCTGATGGTAGAACTTGTTACCATTTCCATTACCACCAAAATCTACCATTTATGGGGCTTGAAGCATGGTGTTATACCTTCTAAACATTACTTTTCCGTCCTAAATTGAATGCTTTTGTTTTTTTAGTATGTTCCAATATAAATGACACCTTTTCTTAGAAGAAATTTTACCTCTAACTCAAATAATATGATATTTAAAAGATTTTCTTTGAGGTTCCAGTTGTTTCATGCCATGTCATTAATTTTTCAATATTTGAAAATTCAAAAACTTTGTAAGAGTCCCACTCAATTTCCTACTAAAAATTATACCAAAGCCAAGGCACCTATCTGGTTCCTAATGCATGTGGGATAAAGATTGAAATTTTCTGAATGGCAAAAGCTATCATCAACTCCGGTATGGAATATTAATACAAAAACATGATAGATAATCTCAAGAATTAACGCCCTTAATCGGATTAATTATAGAAGTTTTTTTTATTATTATTATTATCCTGGCCTTAAAATTAACCAGATAGTATGTCCAAGGAATTAGTACGTCCTGGTTTTCAATATCAAATAAATTACTTGTTCATAATTGCATGCAACTAGGTGCATTTTATGGTAAAAGTGAGAAATTAGGAGTCAAATAAATTAGTACGTGCTGCGATTTTCATTTTATGTTTCAGAAAAACAACAAAGTTTTATGAATGGTTGTGAGTTCACCAATGTCTTACAGTTCTGCTAGCATGTGATGGATGTCATAAAACTCCAATGGCATACATTAATTGGACATAAAAAAAAAAAATTTCTTGTATTGTATGTGACACATTACCTTATAGTTTTGTGTTGATAATACTAAGCATCCCATTTGTATTTATTATAAATATCTAGTGTGGCGATTACATTTTTTAAATTTGCTCGAGACCCGTAAACTTTTCTATACGCTTAGTGAGATGTGATGCACGTCCTTTGCTAATTAATGCTCACTGTATACTAAAACATCAGAATCCTATTCTTTGGATTGAGTGGAGGCATGTTTAGCATAAAGTCTTTTATTATTTCGGATGTGATTAATTGCACCATAGTTAATGAATATTTGCAAGCATATTTTTATGATATCCTAATGTTATTTTAGTAAATCGTAACATTCTTTATACTATACGTTCAAACAATTTACAGGGGGTTATCTCTGTTAAGTATTTTGCATTTTCATTTTAAAATCGATTAGTATTAAGTGAAGATGTTCATAACCTTATTTAGTGGTCTATTTGACAATGGGGTTTCGATGTGGGATTCAACATTTTCTCTCACATGTGACTCGGCGAGAATGGAGAAATGAGAGGGAGCTAGCTAGCATGAGGGAAGTGAGAGCGAGCTAGCATAAGGGATGTGAGTCAGCGAAAGCGAAATAAAATGGGTTACACGTGGATGAATACGACTGAATCAAGACCTAATTCTAATACTATGTTAAGTATCATGAGTTTTCATTTTAAAATCAATTAGTATCAAGTGGAGTTGGTATATGACCTTATTAAGTGGTCTATTTGACAATGGGATTTTGATGTGGGATTCAACAATCTCCAAGCATGAATTTTTTTTGTTAATCGTTTGGAATATAACTCTGTCTTCCGATCTTCTAATATGATACTATTTACAATGTAATAATAGTGAAGTATTGGTTGTTGACCAGTACCATTTGATGGGTTGCATATTTCTAAATGATGTAGTTTATGCGAAAAGATATGCATGCAAGTGATCCCAATTCATTTCCCACTAACCCTATAATGTATGTATATATCGCATTCACATTCTCTAGTTTCTTTACCATAGTTAGTCTCTTACCATAGTTAGCATAGCTTGGAGCCCAAGTAGCCTTACATCTATATAAGGTCATATGTACATTGTAATTCATACAATACTTTCTCTGTAATAAAATCTTTCAGTCTTTCTCTCATTCATGAAATCTCTATTCTATTTCAATATGGTATCAGAGCTACCATCCTGATAGTCTGTGTCACTGTCATCGTTTTAGCTCTATCCTTATATCGCAATAAAACATCAGAAACTAGTCTATTTTGGGATTTTTTGATTTTTTTTATTTTATCTCCTTGGGCCACGCGTCACACTTCTCGTAGTACTCATTGAGACGATTCCGACGATGCCAAGATCGTCAACAAACTCTTCCAAACGCGCCTGTAATCACAGGTCAAAGTTTCAGCAATGTTTGACCTCTTCAGCAATTTTTAGTTAGCCAAACAGGGCCTTGCTGACATCATCCAACAGCAGCGCTGACATCAGCCCTAGCCATCTCAACATCCATCCATTGCCACATCAGTATCCAATCAGCGCCATATCAGCATACACGTCAGCATCTAGTCAGCACCATATCAGCGTTTTTGCCACGTCATCACAGCCGAAAAAAAAAGGGCAAACCTTTCCCAAGGTTTTTCGACTTCCTGAGTCCATTATTGGAATCCGTTTCTTCAAATTCTCACTTTAAATATCAGTTTTGGCTCTACAATGGAGCGTGTAGATGTCTTAGTGAACAATCAAATATCTCACTTATCCTTTCAACAGGAGTGTAAGTATTGTCATCTTTCTGGTCACTCCCTTTTGCACTGTCCTACTTGAACGTGCTCCTTTTGCAATAAAATTTGTCCTGGTCATTACCTACATGAGTGCTCTCAAAATCCTAACAGAAATTCTCAAGGATATCGACCAAATGATAGTTCCTTCAAGGCTCAGAGTACGTCAGGCACCTCCCTTGATCCTTCTTCCACATCTTTATCAGTTGCAAGCCTCCGAAACCTCCTTAAACGGGTTTTATCCCAGTCTACTCATTCTTCTTCTACTGCTCTCTCCACCATACTCGGTAAGTCTTCCTGGTTCTTCGATACTGCTTACTCTAACCATATGACTTCTGATTCTTCTTGTTTAACCAATAAAGTCATCAATTCTTCTGCACCTTCTATCTATACTGCTGACGGTATATCCATGCCTGTAAGTCATATCGATTCTGTGTCTACATCTCATGCTTCATTTCTAGATACTTATCTTGTTTTTAAACTCACCCTTAACCTTATATCTGTCAGTCAATTATGTGAACTTGGTCTCACAGTCTCTTTCTCTACTTCTGGTTGTCATGTGCAGGACCCTCAAATAGGACAGACTCTTGGGATAGGCCGCAAGGTTGGACGACTCTTTAAGCTTGTTAGCCTGCACCTTCCTGCTCACCTAAGTACTACTGCATCAGTCACCACCTCATCAAATTCTCCCTCTCTTCACTTATGGCATTCTAAATTAGGTCATACCTCTTTAGGAAAATTGCAATCCTTATTATCTAGTGGTGCATTAGGAAAACCTTCTATGCACCTTTTTGATTGCCTATCATGTCATCTTAGGAAACAACTTGCTCTACCTTTCAATCAAAGTGACTCTTCATCTACTGCATGTTTTGACTTTGTCCACTCTGATATTTGAGGTCCTTCTCCTACATCCACCATGGGTGGTTCTTGGTACTTTATAATATTTGTTGATGACTTTTCAAGATTTACTTGGATATACTTTATGCATAATAGGTCTGAATTGTCTCACATCTATTCTGAATTTACTGCCATGCTTTTCACTCATTTCAAACAACGAATTAAGATCCTCCGTATAGATAATGTGATAGAGTATAAAGAGTCAACCTTTCTTTCTTTTCTCCGTCAACATGGAACTATTTGACACCGCTCTTGCCCTTACACATCTCAACAAAACGGGTGTGCAAAACGAAAATATCGTCATATTCTTGACATCACTTGTACCTTTCTTATCTCTACCTCATGCCCTGAGCGCTTTTGGGGAGAGGCTGCGCTTACTGCTGTTTACATTATAAATCATTTGCCTTCTCCTATTCTTAATAATTGTACTCCTCATGAACATCTTTACGGTCATCCACCTGACTATGGTCATCTTCGTGTCTTCGGTTGTGCATGTTTTATCTCACTTCCTCCCTAGGAATGTACCAAACTGAAACCTCGAGCCCGTTTATGTTGTTTCTTAGGGTATGGTATTGAACCCAAGAGGTATCGGTGTTGGGATCCATTATCAAAATGTCTTCGGGTTTCTCGTTATGTGATTTTTCTGGGAGAATAAGATGTTTTCTTCTCTCTCACCATTTTCTCTTCCTCATGCAGTCTCTACCCCATATTTCACAGATCCTTCTATTTCCTTATTTCCTGATGATGACAGTGACACAGGTACATCTATAGGTCCTGACTCCATGCCTACCGCGGTCTTTCCTGAGGAGACTGTCCCACCTGATGAGTCTGTGCTAGATGACGAGACTTCTTCTACTGCTTCACCCTATATCTCTACTGAGTCATCTCTCTGTCGACCCACTAGAGTAAGATCAATTCCTTCTCATCTTCTTGATTATCACTGTTTTTCCACTATTTTTTCACTCCATGAGCCTCAATCTTATCGTGAGGCTAATTCTGACCCTCTATGGCAGCAAGCTATGACAGATGAATTACAAGCCTTGGAAGCCAAGCATACCTGGGATTTGGTCGATCTTCCTCTAGGGAAGAATGCTATGGGATGCAAATAGGTATACAAGATCAAGACTCGATCTGATGGTTCTATAGAGCGATACAAGGCTCGGTTGGTGGCGAAAGGTTTTACTCAGGAGTATGACATTGATTATGAGGAGACCTTTGCCCCTATTGCTCATCTCACTTCTGTTCACACACTTATTGCATTTGCTGCATTCAAACAGTGGAAGTTATTTCAAATGGACGTTAAAAATGCATTCCTTAATGGTGATCTTATAGAGGAAGTATTTATGAAGCCTCTTCCAGGCTACCATCATCCGCCTCACAAGATGTGTCGACTTCGTCGTGCTCTTTATGGTCTTAAGCAAGCTCCACATGCTTGGTTTTCTAAATTCAGTTAGGTTATTACTAATTTCGGCTTAGGGATGACAATTAGTAAAGTTTAAATCCGAATTCGACGGGTATCCGACTCAATTATAAACTCGTTTATCAAACTGATGAAATATCCGTTAGGGTTTGATTTTTATAAATGATTATCAACGAGTAGTCCGATAGGATTTGGTAATAGCAATTTAAAAAAATTCAAAATTCGAAAATCCGATTAATAATTTAGTAAAAATAAATTAATAAAAATATTTATATATTTACATACATATACAAATAATATATTATTTAAGAAAAAATATTTTTTTAATATTGGTCCAAGAATAATAGTTGTGGGCTATAGCCCAAATCTTATTATCAATTGTTAACTCTCATAGTTTAGGTTTACATATTCTTTTATCTAATTCAAATAACACAACCACTTAATTGCTGAATAATTCAAACGAGAATGATAATTTACAATTGTGACAAGTACTTTACATTTTTTTTCCCTCAGGTTATTTCATATTATTATGGAAGGATGATAACTTCTCAGTACAAAGATTTTGTTGAATGTTTCTAGTAAGTTTAAATCTGTTTATAGACAAAAACTTTAATTTTTTTTAATCCATTATGATTTGTCATTATTTTAGGACTTCTTTTCATTTCTTTTAAAAACTTTTTAAGGTTTTTATAAAAAAAATTATTTGTTTATTCATTAACGGGTCGGGTCAGGTACCCACGGATTTTTAAATATTTAACGGGTTCGGGTTTGGTAAATAAAATCTAACCCCGACGGGTTATCATCACGGGTTTGGTAAAATATAATTTAAACGAGTTCGAATTTGATTTTATAAATTTTATCAGGTATCCGACCCGTTGCCATTCCTATTTCGGCGTCACTCTGAGTAATCATGATTCTACACTGTTTATTTGGCGTTCTGATTCTGGTATTCTTCTCTTGCTCTTATATGTGGATGATATGATTATCACTCGGGATGACTTGATGGGTATTTATGATCTCAAACAGTTTCTTAGCCACCATTTTGAGATGAAAGATCTTGGTCCTCTAAGCTACTTTCTAGGCATTGAAGTCTCCTCTGATTCGGCTGGCTACTATCTTTTTTAGGCCAAGTATCCTTCTAATCTTCTGGCTCGTGTTGGCCTTACTAACAGCAAAACTGCATCCACCCCTCTTGATGCTAATGTCCGCCTTACCCCACTGGATGAGACACCACTTTCAGATGCATCTTTGTATCGCCAACTGGTTGGTAGTCTTATCTATCTCAATGTGACTCGTCCTGACATTGCCTATGCTGTTCACTTAGTCAGCCAGTTCATGTCTGCTCCTTGTACCACACACTATGCTACAGTTCTCCGGATACTTCGTTATATTAAGGGCACCTTATTTCATGGACTCTTCTTTTCTACTAGTTTATCATTAACTTTGCATGGCTACTCAGATGCAGATTGGGCTGGTGATCCTACTGATCGGCGTTCTGTGACTGGATATTGTTTTCTCCTTGGTGATTATCTTCTTTGTTGGCATAGCAAGAAACAGACTGTTGTTGCTCTCTCGAGTACTGAAGCTGAGTATCGTGTACTTGCTGATGCTACTCAATAGGTCATCTGGCTTCGTTGGCTCCTCGCTGACATGGGTGTCTCTCTGCCTCCTGGCACCACTCTATATTGCAATAATCAGAGTGCCATTTAGATTGCTCACAATGATGTCTTTCATGAGCGCACTCGTCATATTGATTGTGACTGCCACTTCATTCGCCAACATGTGGTTAATGGTACTACAAAACTTTAGTTCACTCATTCTGCTAATTAGCTTGCGGATCTCTTCACCAAGGCTTACCCACCAGGGCATCTCCAAGAATTAATTTCCAAACTCAAGCTCGTGTCATTCGTACCACCTTGAGTTTGAGGGGGGTGTTAATGTATGTATATAATGCATTCACATTCTCTAGTTGCTTTACCATAGTTAGTCTCTTACCATAGTTAGTATATCTTAGAGCCCAAGTAGTCTTACATCTATATAAGGTCTTATGTACATTGTAATTCATACAACACTTTCTCTGTAATAAAATCTTTCGGTCTTTCTCTCATTCATGGAATCTCTATTCTATTTCAACAAACCCATTTTGTGCAGATATGTATATAAATCTTAGTTGCTGTCTATGCATGTTAACGTGCTCCGAATTGAGTTTCGTATTCAAAAGCTATCATGCACTGTAATATGATGTTCTTAGTTACATTGCATACATGTAACATATATATATGTATATATGTGTATATATATGTATATATATATATATATATATATATATATATATATATATATAGCAAATAGACAAAGTAGTAAAGTAAAGTGGATATGTAAGTTTGCATACACCAATTGAAAAGAATAAAGCAAGAAAACTAGTTGGGTTTGCCCGTACAAATAAACGGGTTAAACGCAATGAAATTATTATATATTGTTAATTGTAATTTTTATTTATTTATTTAATTTTGGTTATATTTTTATCCAAATTGGGGAAAACATTTTAAAACTAGAATAAATGGTAAAAAGATAATTATAAATCTATAAGATGATTATGACCAAAAAAATCTACAACATGATATCATGAATTTTAGAATATAGAGTAATTGCTGGATTACATTTATAGTTTATTTTTACAAAGTAGTGATTTATGAAAGAGTGACTAAATAGGCAAAAAGTTAATCCAGAGTAGTGCGTCCATCAACATGCAATCCATTTTTTTTTTTTGTTGAAAAAGTGGCCATTTATGATTCATTTTTATGAAGTAGAATTGCTACGTACATTCAATATTGTTTAGGGATATTGAAGGAATTATGGGCAGAAAAAGACTGGATTACAAAATGATTAAATGACCATAAGATAGATGAAAGCTTCTTTAATTAGAATTGAAGCTTTTGTTTTCTGGCTGCTCTGCCTCACTATCTTTGTTGGAGACAAAAGTCCTTCGACCATTCTTAGTTTTGTTGTGCTTCAGTTTCTTCATCATGTAAAATTGGTTTATCATAGCTGTCATCAAATTCCAAAGCTCCTGGAACTTTCGTGCTTCAAGAGGTTACCTGATAAGTATAAAATTTCACATGTATTAAGGGCATCCTCTAGTTCAGCTTATTGTTAGTGTTTAATAACACGATGAGTGGTTTCAGGGACATACTCGAGCACTAGATTAAGATCAGGGGCGAATCCAAAATTTTAAATTGGGAGGTCAAGATTTAAATAAGAACATTCATGACAAAGGAAAAAAAAATAAGGGGACCGTTAACTTATTTTTAACGATATTACATAGATTCTTTTAATCACAGTAATTTTTTTTAACGCTAATACATAAATTTTTATGGAAAAAAAAACATGGGAGGGATCGAGGTCCCTGTTGTCCTCGGCTTAACACTACAAAAAAAATTGATTTTTTTAAGAGAAGGTGAGGGAAAACGTTCGTCAGACACAAGGTTGTCACCAAAATACTGCCCCTCACCAAGCTTTCCCCTCACCGTGTCGTCGCCAACTTTAAGACAAGTCTTACTTGAAATTATCCCCTAATTATAAATTGGGTCTACTCCATTTCTAACAATCTCAATTGGGAACCAAACATGTGCTCCAGAAAAACAAAGCATAAGAACAATATCAAACACTATAAAGCATACAAATACACACATTTATACTAATACATATATATTCCAAACACACGCACACACACAAAAGTACTAAGCCAAGAAATACTGAGAACCACATCAAAGCTGTGTAAATGAGCAGTTGAACACCTTAAGCATCAAAGCCCGATCCTCCACTCCAAATCTAAAACAAAAATATAAATAAAAAAATTAAGCAAAAAATAAAACCAAAAATAAAAAATAAAAAAATATATCATTTTAAAAAAAAACAATAAATAAAAAAAAATAGAATAAAAAATTGAAAAATAAAGAAGACAAATATATATATATATACATATATATATATACACCAACAGAAAAAAATCAAAATATCTGAAATTTAAAAAAATAAAAAAACAGTAAATAAATAAAAAAACAGAAAAAAGAATCCACGCCGACAGTGGGGGTGGTGCTTCGCGGGGGTGGTGCTTCGTAGGAGTGGGGGGTTGTGACACCCCGACCTCGAGCATATAGTTATTTTATTTACTTGCATATATTAATATGTTTATTTTAATCATTTACATACAGTTACATATTACTTTAATTGTTTGCATATATTTATTATCGTTATCTTTCATATCTCTTGCAAAATGTGCATTTGTCTCGTTTAGCGTGCATTCACGTACATTTACGTGTTTAAGTATTGTAGATGTTAATTATATAATAATGGGTAGCAAATGAAACTAAATTGCTTAAATTAGAATCAAATGACAAACTAGTTAGTATTATATAGTTAGAAGGGCAATTTGGACCATGGGCTTTAATTAATATTCTACTTAAATAAAAATATAAAACAAGACACACAAAACACACACACACATGTCAGACACACACACACATGGTTCAACACATACACAAAATTCTGCACACACACAACACACAACAAGGAGAAGAAAAGCAAGAAAACCAAGCCTATCAAGCCAATTTCTTGCATCTTTTAGCTTAATCAAGGTGAGGAATTGTATCTATCTTGCATTTTATGGTAGTATTATGCTAATATAATGTTGTTTATGAAGTAGATAGTTGAGCTATTGAGTTATAAATTGCAAGTGAAGTTAATTTCTAGCTTATATAGTGTTAGATGAGTTCTCTTTTGCATGTTTTGTGAAGTGTTGCTAGTATTTTTAATGGTGTTGTTGTTGCTTGTTGGTGCCCTTGTATGAAGGCTAGGTGTTTGATAGAAGTCCACAATGAAGTGCATAAGTGTTCCATATGGTCAATACATGACTTAGCAATTGTTTAACTAGCTAAAATGCAAGAAGACAACAAGGTGCAAATTCGGACTGTCCACTGCCCCTGTCTTTCGAAGCACTTTTGACATAGTAAATGCGCTCTAAAATTAACAAAATTTATATGGAAGCTAGATTAGACAGTTTAGAACAAATGTGGATTTCTATAGCTAAGGCAAATTATAACGTTTTGACTCTGCGATTTAGCTATTTCTGAAATGTGTCTGAAAATCGCTGGTGCCAAGGGCAGTTCACGCAATTGTACGGAAAAGGTCATAACTTGTGGAATTTAGATCGGAATTGAGTTCCACTTGAGGCTAAAGTCATATACACTCAAAGATATACGTTTATATATAAAAATTAGTCAGATTGGAGGTCTATAGAATAGGTAACTGAATTGATTAATTTAAGCCTTGGTTGGAGAAAATGGAAAATGTTTAGGTGATATTTAGGGTTTTGTGCAAAGTTGATTCTAGGATTGATTCGATGCTATCTATAGATAATATAGGTTCTAATGAGCATAGATTAGTGATTAGATGTGGTTGGCTTGATTGGAACTTTAGGAAATTTGCATAATTGGCTTAGAATTCAAAGGGGTCTTTGAAGCGAAGTGTTAGCGATGACTTGTTTGAATAAGTATATGATCTTAGAAGTTTTAGGGAGCTCTTAAAATGTAATTATGACACTTAATTGGTAATTAGATTGTAGTTGTAGTACAAAACACCTAAAAGGCTTTATGTAGTTTTTAAGTTAACGTGCTTATAAATGTGGTTTCAAAGAATTTAAATGGGTCATAAAGTGTCTATAACTGATTGATAAAGTTAGATTTAGAATTCATTATCTTGTGTGAAGATTAGAAGCTAATTTGTATGCATTGGAAAAGGGTTTTATTGGATTCTATGTGTGTTAGCTAAGATTGTTGCCTAGTTAGTTATTTGGATTACTTAATTGCTATAATTGATTATTAATTGAGTTATATATGTTGTACTTGGGTGAATAAACATGATAATGAATCTTTGATTTTGTTATAGTTGAATTATGTTTAAGTGTTAAGCATAGTTGTCTTGATTTAATACTTAATTTGATATTCCTTTGCAATATAAATGAAGTTGAATTAGTTATGAAGTTAACTTGTTAAAGTTGATATAATTAATGTCCTTGGTAAGATTAAAGAAATGTTTTAGAGTTATTCGTTTGATTACTTAGGCTATTTGAAAATATGACGTACATGAGTAATATGTGGTTATTTGGGATTACATGCTAATGTGGGGTTAATATAATCAATTGCTAAAGTGTTATACTTAAATGAATATACTAGGGATTTGCATATTCGAGGTAAAAGAAAGTTGGAGTAACTAAGGCATTTTTACATCTTGAAGCTTGATAAAGGTGAGGGAGTTACATTTTTTTGTGCATCTTAATTTGTTTTACTGCTCATAAATTGTATAGCTTAATATGATTGCTTATAATTACATGTACTTTGATATGAGTAGACTAAATATACATTTGTCTTTTATTTATATTGTTATATGGCTTATATATTATAATCTACGTGCGAGGGCAACCTACTTTGTTGTCCCTCATTTATGTGATTCTTGAATTATATTGTTATTGCTTGAATTATTGTGATCGAATATCGGGTTGCGCAATCTTTTCGGACATGGTAGTGTCGAGAAACACGAGTGGCATCGGGCTTGCCGTGTTCCTTCAACTACCATGGTGCCTATTCTCTTCTTGCTGAGGCATACTCTACTACCCCAGAGGCGTGGTTCACCTGTTGGGCATGGACCTACCTCAGGAGAAAGGGTCGTAGGATCAGGATACATCCGGAGTATCCCAACTTGTTGGTGTATAGGTTTGCTGGCATTAGCGTGAAGTTCGTGGCTCGTGGTCCGAGATTGAAGACTTGAAGTGGAACCGTATCTTTTTAAAATGTGGTTAATTACTTGTTTACTTGGTTGTGTTATTTGGTGTTGGAAATACTATTATTCTGTTGCATATCATGTTGCACGCCTCGGTATGCTACATCACCTCCCTCACTGGGTAACTTTGGTTACTCATTCCTCGTTTTAACATGTTACAGGTGCAGTTAGAATAACTACCTTGTGTACCGTGCTGTTGGTTGCTTATCCTGTTATGGTTAGAAGCTATTGTGAAGATGGAACTTGGTGTATATTTTGTACTGTTTTGAAACCCTTTAAAGTCTTGTATGTACTTTGTACAGCTTGTTGGATAGTGATTAAATTAAGAACTTATATGGTTTGTTAGAGTAGTTGGCATGTAATAGCTAAAGATAGGTTTTATTGCCTTTTAATTGCCTGCTTGTATGATTATATTTTGTCTTAAGGCTCGGATGGCCTTAAAGCTAAGATCTTTAGTTATAAATGAATGTCTTGTTATGTTGTGGCTTTATTGAGTGTTTACAGGTTTTTCAGAATGTCCACGGTACAGGGGAGACTCTGTCCGTTTTCTTAAATTTTGTGACCGAGTTTGGTATTGAGTTGAGAATAGCATGGTTATTAGAGCCTCCGGTCTCGTGAGGGATCGGGACATTACAAGTGGTATCAGAGCTTAGTTAGCTCACAGCTGGGACAGGGTCCTCAGCCTGTTGGGCAGTGAACCTTGATTGTGTGTCTATAAAGTAAGTCTTGAATAAGTATGTGCTTGCATGTGGGTTGTGTTTACTTGAATGAAAACGTGTTCTTCTGTGTTATGATTACTTGAAATTGGAAGATTATGCGATATGTGATTATGTGTACACCTATGTGACCCCTTTGTACAATAAGTGAAACTTATATGATGTGTTTGTTATGTGATTAGTTATGCCTGTAAGTGATTTCTTGAGTGTTTACCTACCTTAGTTATTTCTAATAAATTGTATAAGTGTTTATCTTATGTGAAATCCACCGCATACATGCATTACCCGTTAATATGGTAAGTAAACACTCTTCCCTATAAAGAGATGATCAATAACGGCTTATCCGAAGACGTGGACCAACAAAAAGAAGGAGTGTTGATCAATTGATTATTGGCAGTCAGATAAAGGAATTCAGTCTCAGAAGGTTACTATCAGCAGTCAGCCTTGAAGTTCATTCTCAATATTCTTCTTCGGTATTTTCCTATGGAAATTCCTACATTGTATTATATGTAGTATTCTTTCTGGGGATCCTTGTTGGTATTTCCATACGGAATTTTCTAGTAGTACTCTTATTGGAACTCTGGTTGGCATTCTTACGTGGTATTTATATATGTGTGACCTTTTTCGGGATTTCTTTATGGGGATTCTCAAGTAGTGTATTCTTTGGCATTCTTCGTGGCGTCTTCTATGATATTCACTTGGATTCTGTATTGATATTTTCTCGGCACTTCTAACTGATATTCTTAATTAGACTTAATAATGAAATTCTTAAGTGGAGCATTATTTGGCGTCCTTGTTCAAGAATTATTATATGGAATTCTCTTAGGCTATTTGCTGGAATTCTATCTAAAGGTTCTAACTGGTGTGGATCCTCGATACTCGCATATACGGTTCTTCTCCAAAAGGTTCAAGATGCTTATGTGAATTTCCCTTGTGAAGAAAAAAATTGCGAGGACGCAATTTGTTTGAAGGAGGGGAGAGTGTGCCATCCCGACCCCGAGCATATAGTTATTTTATTTACTTGCATATATTAATATGTTTATTTTAATCATTTACATACAATTACATATTACTTTAATTGTTTGCATATATTTATTATCATTATCTTTCATATCTCTTGCAAAATGTGCATTTGTCTCGTTTAGCATGCATTCACGTACATTTACGTGTTTAAGTGTTGTAGATGTTAATTATATGATAATGGATAGCAAATGAAACTAAATTGGTTAGATTAGAATCAAATGACAAACTAGTTAATATTATATAGTTAGAAGGGAAATTTGGACCTTGGGCTTTAATTAATATTCTACCTAAATAAAAAATAAAACAAGACACACAAAACACACACACACATATCAGACACACACACATGGTTCAACACACACATAACACACAACAAGGAGAAGAAAAGGAAGAAAACCAAGCCTATCAAGCCAATTTCTTGCATCTTTTAGCTTAATCAAGGTGAGGAATTGCATCTATCTTGCATTTTATGGTAGTATTATGCTAATATAATGTTGTTTATGAAGTAGATAGTTGAGCTATTGAGTTATAAATTGCAAGTGAAGTTAATTTCTAGCTTGTATGGTGTTAGATGAGTTCTCTTTTGCATGTTTTGTGAAGTGTTGCAAGTATTTTTAATGGTGTTTTTGTTGCTAGTTGGTGCCTTTGTATGAAGGCTAGGTGTTTGATAGAAGTTCACAATGAAGTGCATAAGTGTCCCATATGGTCAATACATGACTTAGCAATTGTTTAACTAGCTAAAATGAAAGAAGACAACAAGGTGCAAATTCGGACTGTCTACTGCCCCTGTCTTTCGAAGCACTTTTGACATAGTAAATGTGCTCTAAAATTAACAAAATTTATATGGAAGCTAGATTAGATAGTTTAGAACAAATGTGGATTTCATGAGCTAAGGCAAATTATAACGTTTTGACCCCGCTATTTAGCTATTTCCGAAATGTGTCTGAAAATCGCTGGTGCCAGGGGCAGTTCGCGCAGTTGCACGGAAAAGGTCATAACTTGTGGAATTTAGATCAGAATTGAGTTCCGCTTGAGGCTGCTTATCCTGCTGTGGTTAGAAGCTATTGTGAAGATGGAACTTGATGTATATTTTGTACTGTTTTGAAACCCTTTAAAGTCTTGTATGTACTTTGTACAACTTGTTGGATAGTGATTAAATTAAGAACTTATATGGTTTGTTAGAGTAGTTGGCATGTAATAGCAAAAGATAGGTTTTATTGCCTTTTAATTTCCTGCTTGTATGATTATATTTTGTCTTAAGGCTCAGATGGCCTTAAAGCTAAGATCTTTAGTTATAAATGAAGGTCTTGTTATGTTGTGGCTTTATTGAGTGTTTACAGGTTTTTTAGAATATCCACGGTA
Source organism: Ehretia macrophylla (assembly GCA_037974665.1). NCBI lineage: Eukaryota > Viridiplantae > Streptophyta > Magnoliopsida > Boraginales > Ehretiaceae > Ehretia > Ehretia macrophylla. The sequence goes on from CM075781.1 coordinate 50,793,985, forward strand.
CAGGGGAGGCTCTGTCCATTTTTTTTCCTAAATTTTGTGACCTGGTTTGGTATTGGGTTAAGAATAGCATGGTTATTAGAGTTTCCGATCTCGTGAGGGATTGGGGTATTACAAGGGTGGTGCTTCGCAGGGGTGGTGCTTCGTAGGGGTAGGGGTGGTGCTTCGCAAGGATGAGGGTGGTAGTGGTGCTTCGTAGGGGTAGGGGGTGGTGCTTCGCGAGGATAAGGGTGGTGGTGATGACAAATCTGATGTGGTGCTTCGCGGGGGCGGCGGTGGTTCTTCGCGGGGGTGTTGGTGGTGACAGATCTGGGGGGAGGGGGGGTGTTCATCGCGAGGAGGGAGGGGGACATGTAGATATATGTATACATATATATGTATAGATAGTACTCAAACATCAAATAAAAATTATGCAGTTCAAAAATAAATAAATAAATAAAAATTATGTTCTATTTTATTAATTTTTCAATTACAATTTTAGGATAAATTGTTAATACAAATTTAATTATTAATATTTATATTAACTTAAATTTTAGATTAACATAAATTATTTATGAAATAAATAAAATTATTTATATTGTGATTATACGTTAGATTAAAATAAATTATTTATCAAGTAAAAAAAAATTATTTTCAAAAATTAAAAATAAAATTAAAAATAAAAAAATAACCAAAATTGGAGACGGGCACGTTTGCCGTCTCCAATTTGGAAACGGGCTAAGCTCCCGTCTCCAAAGTTGGAGAGAGGGTTCATTTCCTGTCTCCAACTTTGGAGACATGCACGTTTTCCGTCTCCAAGGGTTCATCTCCCGTCTCTAATTTTGGATACAGGAGGCGTTCCCGACTCCAATTTTGGAGACGGGAGGCGGTCCTGTCGCCAATTTTGGAGACGGGAGGCGTTCCCCTCTCCAATTTTGGAGACGGGAGGCGTTCCCGTCTCCAAAATTGGAGACGGGAGGCTTTCTCGTTTCCAATTTTGGATGCCGTCACTAACAGTGACGGTTTTTTCTGTCTCACACTATGCCGTCACTGTCCTGTCACAAAATTGGTGTCAACATTTCCCTTCACCAAGCCGTCGTCGTATTGATAACGGGATGGCGACAGCCTGTCACAAAATCCAATTTTTTTTGTAGTGTAACTCCGCCCCTGATTAAGATATAGCTCATCCTTTTCGGTAGTTGAAAAGAAGTAATGTTTCAAGGCCACAACATTTGGGTGGTCAAGAAGGCGCATGGTTTCAATTCTCGGTTCTTATACCTTTTGCCTTGAAGAACTTTCTTTGTGGCGATAGTTTCACCTATCTCCAAGCATTTTGCCTGAGTAATCAACAAAGATCGGCATTTTAAAGTTGTATAATTCTTCCTAAAAACAATAAAGAACTTCAACGCTATATTTACATAGATCTCACGTGGAACACCACCTTGAATGATTCATGCCTTACAACGTGCTCAACCATACAACTTATAGTCTAAAATAATAAAGAAAATCTTCAAACAATAGACAATGGGTGGAAATGGCTACATATAAATTGCATATTCAGAATAGAATACCACAGAAAAAGACAACAAACATCTCACAACAGAATCGGATCCTAAAATTAGCCATTCTGCCAAGCTAAGTGAAAAATGAACCATTCAATAGTATCGCCAGTCTCAGTCCCATTACCATCAATAACGGTAGCTTCCATATCCTACAAAGTTGGAGCCTCATTAAACAACATATGATCAAAAATACAAAGGAATAAAGAAAAAGAAAGAGAAGACAATATTTTTCATATTTTAGATGTATTCCTCATCATCCCAGATTTTCATGTCATTTATCTCCTTCAAGATTAAGGCTATTGGATTCTCTCAAACTATAAGTAGGGGCCAACTAAAACCAAATATGATACATATAAATCAAAATATGAGTCAAATAATCATAAACTCAAAGCCACATTTACTTCGATCCAAGCTGAAGCAGGCAATAGGGTTTTTCTTCTGCTAACAATACAGGAAAGTTTTTAAATTTAAGAATCTGACACCAATTGCATAATAGGTTATTTGGTCATATTAGTATAGAATTGGTTAGCCATTTCGTCCTTGTAACAAAATACCAGATGTAACGGATTCTTGACCAAATATTACTCAGAATGATTCGCATACCACATTGCAAATTTGTGGAGCTCCGGGTCCTGTATGAAAGATATACCATGAAGTTAGAGTCCAATATCAGTTGTACGCAAATTTTAATGCTGAAACTTTTTTTCAACATTTAATTACCTATCTCAAGATCATGGCAAGGATGAGCAACAACAAATCTCGTTGACAAAGATAAGAGGATCCTTTCGTTCAATTTCGAGGCACATCTTTGAGGTGTCTCAGTGGTCATTTTGTTGTTCAACTAAGAAGTAAAAGTGTATAATAGTTGTTAGGAATTGCTATGTAAAGAAATCAAAAAGATGAAGTTACATGGTTTACCATGTGAAGTTGCTCTAGTGCGCAGACACAATGCAAGGTATGCTACAAATAGATGAGATTTCAAAGAAATTGTTTTTTTTTTGTTAAAGTAATTTAAAGAGATAATTTGACTATGATGACATTTCTATATATCCGAACATATTCTTGATTTCTGTTTGTTTAAAAAACATAACATATATATTACCCTTTGACAACATAACAAAATTGGTCCAGATATTAAGAAATACAGTATCTGCAAAAGCATTTATTATTAACCCAAGATAGCAAAGAAGAGTCCAACAAAAACATTATTGCATTAGAGAGATTCCCATCTACAAATCATTATACTCCTAATGTATACCTTTGAATCAACATAACATGTATCCATACCAGTTATAAAATTAAAGAAATGACCAAGATCGCGCGCATACATGTCAAAAAAGAAGGAAAAAAAATATATAAACAGCCATAAACTGACTTCACATACATGATAGAAATGAAAAGAAAGAGAGCTTACCAGTGAGAGCAAAATTCTTAAGAAGAAACAAAGAGAGAGAGAGAGAGCTAACGGAGAAATTTTTTGGATAAGCTTTGAGAAAGAATATGGAAAAGAGAAATAAACAACAGAATTATTGAGAAGCTTTGAAAAAATCTGCGTTGTAAAGAGAGAACGCCTAACAAGATTGAGAAACTCTTCAAAAAGTCTAGACTAACTGGTCAGTCAGAATTTTACTCATAAAACATGGGGGGCCACACACATGTAGCGACCATTTCATATGAGTAAAAGTCTTGATTGATTGGTCAGTCTAGACTTTTTGAAGAGTTTTCCAACAAGATTTGAGAAACAACTTAGTGGAATGATACACGTCAGATTCCACTAAAAGATGTTTTGGGCATACAAAAAATTGTTCAAAACAGTTAGCATATGGTACAATAACTTTTATGCACAGATGGCTTACAAATATTTCCACTTGGACAATTGTGTCCAAGAGTGTCATGGTCATACAATTTAAAAGGTGCAATAATGGTAACACATGGTATAATTCCCTTAATGCATCAATGACCTACAAATATGCATAACTTGACCACTTTGTCCTTTCATATTCTTTTATGTATATATATATGTATATGTATGTATATTATATATATATATATATATATATATGTATATATATGTATATGTATGTATATATATCAATGCATCTGCCACTACATTCACTTTTCCGGGCACATAATTAATCGTACAGTTGTAGTCATCCAAGAGCTCCATCCATCTCCTTTGCCTCATATTCAAATCCTTTTGAGAAAAGAGATATCTCAAACTCTTATGATCGATGAATATCTCAAACTTACTTCCCCACAAATAATGTCTCCATTTATTCAATACAAAGACAATGGCAGCAAACTCTAAATCATGCGTAGGATAATTCACCTCACAAGACTTCAGCTTCTGTGATACATAAGCTTTGACTTGATTGTTTTGCATCAACACACAACCTAGTCCTTCATTCGAGGCATCACTATAAATTACAAACCCTTGACTTCCCTCGGGCAATACTAACACAGGGGCAGTTGTCAATCTCCTCTTCAACTCTTGGAAGTTGCCTTCACATTTATCATTCCACTCAAATTTAATCTTCTTCTGTGTGAGCTTCTTGAGTAGCCCTGCAAGCTTGGAGAAATCTCTCATAAACCTCTTGTAGTACCCTGCCAAACCAAGGAAATTATGCACCTCGGTGACATTCTCTGGCTTCTTCTACGATTACACAACATCAACATTCGAAGGATCCACAACAATCCTTTCTTGAGATATCATATGACCCAAGAATGCCACTTGGTTGAGCCAAAACTCGCATTTGCTAAACTTGGCAAACAACTTATGCTCTCTCAACTTCTGCAACACCAAATGTAAATGCCTCTCTTGTTCCTCCTTGGTCTTCGAGATATTCTAACTTTTGTAACACCAAATGCAAGTTTGAGATATTCATTGATCATAAGGTTGAGAAGATATTTGCTGCTCATGACTATACGGATGAAAAAAAGATGGGGTTTCCAGCCTACTTGTTAGAGGAAGATGCAGAACAATGGTGGAGAACGGAACAGATTCGTTGGGAGCATAGGGAGACACCGATCACGTGGGCTAACTTTATCAAGTCTTTCAAAGAGAATTATATTCTGGAGGTGGCCCGGGAAAGGAATGAAGAAGAGTTTCTCACCTTAAGGCAATGTGCGATGATAATGGTACAGTATGAGGCCCGATTCAACAAGCTGTCCTACTACATCCTTGAATTGGTTCAGACTGAGAGTAGGCAGATTAAGCAATTTGAATAGGGATTAAGGCCCGAGATCCAAGACTTGCTAGTTTCACACCACTTTACTTCGTACAGGGAAATGTTGGATTCGGCGTCCTGTATTGAGAAGATGAAGTTTAAGCAACAAGGTGGGCCGAGTCAACCTAATAAGAGGTAATCCTTAGGCTAAATACCACAAAGGCCTTATCAAACTCAAGGTCAAGGGCCGATTCAAGCAAGACCAGTTGCTACGAGACCCTAGACTAATGACCTAGCTGTTCAACCAACTCGTGGTATAACAAGTATTGCTACGACTACCCAGAATATAGTGTGCAAGTATTGCGAGAAGAGGGGGCATGTGGAAGCCCAGTGTTGGAGGAAGTCGGGCAAGTGTGTGAGGTGTAGAAGTGATCAACACCCGGTTAAGGACTGTCCGAGAATACCAAATAGGGCTACACCAAATCAGCCCGCCAGAAATGCTCCAGGCCAAAGAGTTCAAGCTCGAGCCTATGCAATGGATCGAGAAGAAATTCCAGATGATACAACGGTTGTTGAAGGTATTTTCTTGATTCAAAATCAAAGTGTTAAGGTGCTTATTGATACTGGAGCCATGCATTCATTCATAACCCCCAAATGTGCATTTCACACTAAGTTGTCGGTGAAAAACTTACCATATCATGTAGAGGTTAGTACCCCAATGGGATCCAAATGTGCTACTAGATTGGCGTGTAAAGCATGCAAGATACGGATTGGGGATCGAGAGTTTTTGGCTGATCTCATAGTGCTAATCTTTCGAGATTATGAATTTGTTTTGGAAATAGACTGGTTGTCACGACATCATGCACAACTAGATTTTCAGACGAAGATTATAAAATTTCAGGTACCAGGTCAACCTGTGCTTAAAGTGAGAGGAAAACGTGACTTGTCAGAAAAAATTATGATATCTTCAATCAAAGCTGTGAAGTATATGGGGAGAGGTTGCATGGGTACTTGGCCTATTTAATCAACAAGCCAATGAATCAAGTCAAGTTGGTAGAAGTGCAGGTTGTTAGGGAGTATGTTGATGTGTTCCTGGAGGAATTGCCTAGGTTTCTACCTGCAAGAGAAATTGAGTTTGTGATTGAGACGTTACCAGATACTCAGTCGATCTCTAAAGCTCCATACTGTATGGCTCCGGCCGAATTGAAAGAATTGAAGGTTCAATTACAAGGTTTGCTAGAAAAAGGATTTATTCAACCTAGTTTATCTCCATAGGGTTCACCCATCTTATTTGTGAAGAAGAAGGACGGAACATTGTGGCTTTGCATTGATTATAGAAGGTTGAACTAGGTAACCATCAAGAACAAGTACCCGTTACCATTGATCGACGAATTGTTTGATCAAATTCAAGGAGCCAAGATTTATTTGAAATTTGACTTGAGGCAGGGCTACTATCAACTCCGCATCAAGCAAGAAGATGTGCCTAAGTCAGCTTTTAGAACAAGGTACGGGCATTATAAGTTTGTTGTGATATCATTTGGGCTAACAAATGCCTCTGCCGCTTTTATGAACTTGATGCACAGGGTGTTCTGATCGTATTTGGACCAGTTCGTAGTGATTTTCATAGATGACATCCTGGTGTACTCGAAGACCGAAGAGAAACATAAGAGGCATTTGCATTTGGTGTTGCAGAAGTTGAGAGAGCATAAGTTGTTTGCCAAGTTTAGCAAATGCGAGTTCTGGCTCAAGCAAGTGGCATTCTTGGGTCATGTGATATCTCAAGGAGAGATTGTTGTGGATCTTTCGAATATTGATGTTGTGCAATCGTGGAAGAAGCCGAAGAATATCACTGAGGTACGTAGTTTCCTTGGTTTGGCAGGGTACTACAGGAGGTTTGTGAGAGATTTCTCCAAGCTTGCAGGGCCACTCACGAAGCTCATGCAGAAGAAGATTAAATTTGAGTAGAATGATAAATGTGAAGGCAGCTTCCAAGAGTTGAAGATGAGATTGACGACTGCCCCTGTGTTAGCATTGCCAGAGGGAAGTCAAGGGTTTGTTATTTATAGTGATGCCACGAAGAAATAACTGGGTTGTGTGTTGATGCAAAATAATCAAGTTATAGCTTATGCATCACGAAAGCTGAAGCCTTATGAGGTGAATTATCCTATGCATCATTTGGAGCTTGTAGCCATTGTCTTTGCATTGAAGAAATGGAGACATTATTTGTGGGGAAATAAGTTTGAGATATTCATCGATCATAAGAGTTTGAGATATCTCTTTTCTCAAAAGGAGTTGGATATGAGGCAAGGGGTACAAAGATGTATAGAGACCTAAAGAAACACTATTGGTAGAACAATATAAAACAGGAGATTGCAGAGTTTGTGTCTCGATGCTTAACATGTCAACGGGTGAAGGCAAAACATCAGAGACTTGCAGGACTTCTACAACCCTTAGAGGTTCTGCAATGGAAGTGGGAGCATGTCACCACGGACTTTGTTATGGAATTACCGAGATCTCCTCGAGGATGTGATACGGTTTAGGTCGTTGTGGATAGATTGACAAAGACAGCTCACTTCATTGCGATGAACAAGACGGATAACCTCAAAAAATTAGCAGAAATGTATGTGGCTAATATTGTGAAACTACATGGTATGCCATCTAGCATCGTGTCTAATAGAGATCCAAGGTTTACATCTCAGTTTTGACAAAAGATGCAAGAAACCTTGGGAACAAAATTGAGATTCAGTATAGCATATCACCTTCAGACGGACGGGAAATCTGAGAGGACCATCTAGATTTTGGAGGACATGTTAAGGGCGTGTGTATTGGATTTTAGAGGTTCATGGGAAAGTCATTTACCTTTGGCGGAATTTGCTTATAATAACAATTATCAGGCAACAATTGGTATGACACCATACGAGGCTTTGTATGGACAAAAGTGTAGATCACCATTGTATTGGGATGAAGTCGGTGAGATAAAAGTTGTAGACCCTACCCTATTGCCGGAGTTGATAGAGAAGATTGAGAACATGCAACTGATTCGAAAAAAAAATGCTTACGACCCAAAGTAGACAGAAGAGTTATGTCGATAAGAGATGACGAGACTTGGAGATTGAAGTGGGTGATCGAGTATTCTTGAAGTTTTTACCTCGAAGAGGGTTGATTAGACATGGAAAATGTGGAAAATTAAGCCCGAGTTATGATAGGCCATTTGCGATTGTGGGTAGAGTTGGCAACCTAGCATATCGGTTGGGTCTACCACCAAATCTTTTAAACATTCATGATGTGTTTCATGTTTCGATGATGAGGAAGTATCATCCTGACCCTTCTCACATTCTGGAACCGGAATCACTAATACTTCGGGAGAACTTGTCCTATGAGGAAAGGCCCGCGCAGATTCTAGATGAGCAAGACCAGGAGTTGTGTAACAAGAGTATTTCTATGGTGAAGGTACTTTGGGATCACCATGGAGTTGAAGTCGCAACGTGGGAGAGACGTGATCAGATAGAGCTACGATACCCGTTCTTGTTTGAGAGGTAATAAGATAATTGCGAGGGCGCAATTCTTTTAAAGAATGGAGGATGTAAGACCCGACCCGAGACCACATGTGCATATAAGTCATATCATGCATAGTTAAATTATTTTATATGCATTTACCTTGTTTTATATGCTTTTATATTGGTTAATATGCATTTATCTTGATTTACGTGCATTTTATCGTTTAGTGTGCCATTTAGTGTTTTAGATGTAGTAGGAAGATAATTAAATACTATTGGACTAAGCCTAGCAACTAACTAGTTAGCATACAACTAGAATGGCATGAAATAAATAGCTTTAAGTTAAAGGGGCAATGTGGTCTTTTGGACCTTAGATATTATATCTCCTAACACAAATACATATACATTACACACATAAACCCCAGAAAATACACACACTCACATGACACAAACACACACACACTCACTCTCTACACGTTTAAGAAGAGAAAAGAGGAAAAAGGAAGAGAAGATAAGAGAAGAATGATGGAAGAAGAAGAGGATAAAGAAGAAGTTTCAACTGCTACAAGCTTTTCCTTTGCAATTTTCTTGCTTTCTTCAAAGTCATTTTAGCTTAACTTCATCTAGGCTTCAAGAACAAAGGTGAGAGATTCTCAAAACTAATTTTAAAGAGTTTATTCAAGGTTATGTGATGTTCATTTGTTGCTAGACTTATTATAGTTTGCATACAAGAGCTTGAATTTGAAGTTGGAATATTTTGTGTGTTGTAGATCTAGGATTTGCCAAATCCATGTTGGATGTGTTTGAGTAGTTGAATGATGAGTTTGTATTGCTCTTTATGTGAATTGGTTATATGTGTAACTTGTATGCAAGAATTTGAATCATAGAACTAGCATTTAGATCTTGAAGGATAATCTTGATGTTGTGAGTTATAATGAATTCTTGGTAGGATGGATATGGATTGTTAAGGAGGGGTGATTGGGTTGAGTTTGAACTCTTGTGTGATAACTAATAGCCACCTTGAGCATGCTTGATTGTTAGTAGAAGGTTGTGTTGTTGTATGGTTGATTGTTAGTATAAGGTTGTGTTGTCCCATAAACAGCACGACCGGTCGACCCTTGTTCAACCAGTCGGCCGAAAGTGGAGACCTCTTCCAGTGGAGAGGCACCGGGCGGAAGACCCTATTTGAACCGGTCAACCGGTTGCTCTAGGGTCTACCAATTTGATAAAAAATGCAAAGAACTTTTTTAGTGATTCCGAGAGCTACAAATATTAGATTGAGGCATGGTCGGATGCGTTGGAACCGTATCAAACCCCAGATTATCATAGTAGAATTTAGTTGTAGATTTGTGTCATAGTTTGGGTGCTATATAGTTGCTAACTACTTTTTGTTGCTTAGGAGACTAATGATATGTGATAAATGCATGATGAATAAATGTTTGCTGGAATGCCATTGATTATTGCAATCACACTTGAATTGTAAATGCACGGCAGTTGCAACCATTATTGATTGTGGTAGTGATGGGACCTCCGAGCAACAATGGGCTTGCCGGTATATCTCGACCCTCAAAGTACTAATTTCATTCTCTTGCTAAGACCCATTGATCCACCTCTGGGTCAGGATTCAATGATATCTTGGAAGAGATAGGAGACTTAACTATTATTGAATCTTGAATTTATATCTTGTCTACTCGCTTGTATATATTATGTGCATGGCATGATTTCTCGAACTGTTTGCGAAAAGATAAACCTTTGTGAAAACCCTTCCTAATCAATCCTCATTGAGCAATATGCAGGATTAGCTCACCATTTTTCTCTACCATTTCAGGTGAGGCAGAGCCTGAACAGGCCTCTCAAGATGTTGGCGAAACTCCTTGGTGTGACATCGAAGATTTCTGCCTTATGTGATCATTACCTGTTGATGTACTTGAATTACTTACTGTATAGCTTATTCTTTTGAACAACTATTATGTAACTAAATGCTTCTATTCTTTTGAGACCTAGAAACCTGAATGTGGTTAGTCCTTATGCTTGAACAGGTGGATGGAGGTCTGTACATATGTATCAAGTTAAGGTTACCATTTTAAGGCCGATGTAATTTGAAGACTCTTAAACTTTTATGGAACTTATATGAATGAAAAGGTTACTAAGTTATCAATTTTATATATTTCTGAGTTACGAAAGTCACGTGCCGGCCTTAGCCTTCATAGGTTTCTGGTGTCAGGGTGTGACAAGCAGGTTCTTCTATTTCTAATGATAAGCTCATTGTGGTTGTTCTTTCTGGCTTGGGGGATGACTACAAAAAACTCAACGCTGCAATTAGGGCTTGTGATATGGATATTACATTTGAAGATTTGTCTAACAAACTTTATGGATCATGAGTCCTTTTTTAGATGCGAGGAGCGATGCAAAGAACCATATTTTGTTACTACTCAATTTTCACAGAAGGCTAATAATAAAGGCAAAGGTCATGTGGGACAAAACAAAAAGGCCAACAATTTTTTTTTAATAATTCTAATACACGACCTTCACAAGGCTATTCTAATGGTGGAAATTTTCAATCTAATGGTCGAAATTGTCCATCCTCTAAACAAAGGCATCCTAGTAATTCCAATCAGCAATTTTGACTTTAGTGCCAAATTTGCGATAAATTTGGCCCCTGTTGCCAAATTATGTCGATCTCATTCTCTGTCAAGATAATTGATGTTCCATCCTAAAAATAAATTGGTATTAAGTGGAGTAACCCAAGATCTTATAAGGTGGTCTAAGAATTTATGATTTTTCTATATTGGACAAGTGCATATTCTAACACGTGTATATTCTAACACTCTCATTCACTCTATAAACCCTTGGTGCATTTTGTCAATAAAGGGGTGTCTGTTATTTTAAATAATTGGGTCATTGATTCTGGGGCTTTGCATCATTTTACATCTGATCTCCAAAACATGACTATTCAATCTGAGTACAATAAAAATGATGGTGTATTGATTTGTGATTAGGGGCGGATCTATGTAGTATGGGAGGGGGGCCACGGCTCCCCCAACGTTTTAAATTTTTTAAAAAATATCTATGTAGTATTGTTAAAAAAAATTATCGGTGCCCCTCCTCCCCCATCCCAAATTTTAAAAAATTCTATATAGTATTATTAAAAAAATATTTTGGCCCCCCCAATATTAAATTCCTAGATCCGCCCCCGTTGGTGATGGTACTGATATTCCAATCTCACACATTAGTAATACTACTCTTGTCACTCCTCACACTTCATTCATACTTAAAAATGCCCTGTGTGCTCTTACAATTTGTAAAAACTTGTTATCAATTCTCAATTTTGTAAACATAATTCTACTACTATTGAATGTTTTCCTGATTATTTTCTTGTGAAGGATCTAAGCTCAGGGACACCACTAGTCAGAGGGCTGAATAAAGGGAACCTGTATGAATGGCCCAACACTACCATTCTACCTCATGCTTTTACGGTATCACTTGAGCAATAGCATTCGTGTCTAGGCCATCCACATCTTAGTACTATTAGGGATATTGTTTTTGGTAATAAGCTACTAGTTTCCAACTCTAATTTTCAATTTTGTCATGATTGTTCTTGTAATAAGAGTCACCGTCTCCCGTTTGGTGACTCAACAATTGGTAGTAATAAACCATTGAAAATTATTTTTATAGATCTTTGGGATCTGGCTCCAATTGTATATGTTGAAGGGTTATATTATATTGTTTTTATTGACCGGCATTAGAGTAAGCATACATGGTTATACTGTCACGCCCCAACTCGACCCCACCTATAATCAGTCAGGACGCAACGGAATTTCGGCAGCGTAACGACAGTAAATAGATTTCTGAGGTTCTAAACCAACCTCATTAATAACATTAAACATCCAATTCTATAATCATACAAACAACAACTCCTCAACAGCATAACAAAACACAACATAACCGTAGTATACACTAATCAGTCTTCGTTATCTGCCTCCGTTCCAACATAACATACAATACCTCAACCTTATCATACATTTCAAAAATAAGTTGAGACCCATCTAACAACTAAACCATAGACAAAAGAAAGCCACTAAGTTAACATCATTTGGATCGTCATCTTTCAACATCTATTACAATAAGAACCATAAAGCATATAAAATTCTATTAAGCTAATATACATGACATTAAACAACATAGAATCATGGATAAGACTCAGGAACATATGACTCGTCCACATAAGGCACATTTTCCTCCTCAGGAGGCATGTACCTGTAATCCGGCTCTGCAACACCTGTAAGCATGCAATAATAGAGAGTGAGCTTATATACATAAGCCCAGTGAGGATCCGATAGATCTCGAGCAAGGTCTACTAAACTCCTTGGAATAATCATTGGAGTCAGTAAACACACAATAACACAAATAATACTATCATCACATAGCTATATAACCAATCAATAAAGGATACTCTATTTGGTGTAGCTCCAAACGCCATCACGATCTCAACCGTTCTTCTTATAACTCCCCATTACTCACGCACCCAAGGTATCTCACTAGCCTCTCCCTCCATGACACCTCCGTCATGCGAGCTGGGGGTAGCCTATGGCAGTCATGCCGTTATCAACCCGACAGCCCAACGCTGCCCGAGAGGTGGCACACACATACCAAGACTCCATAATCATCATCAATCATCAATCAATCAATTGGGAGATCAACAACGAAAGTGCCCGATTCCCGAACTCAATAATAATCAATCAATAACATCAATATAACATCAATATTTAATTAAACAACAAACAACGAAGTTAGATGACAAAGTAGGCCATCTAACCGGACATGCATAATATACACAATTAAACCCTAAATTACTCATCAACAACTCACCATTCAACACTCAAACACCACCCAACCATCTAAAGGCATTGTTCAAGAAATTAAAGAATGACAACCTAAACTTCTAAAATTCATAACTTACAATCTATTAATCCAAACATTGCCAAATCAGTTTCTATCACTCACCCATTCAACCTACTACATTAGCCCTCTCGGAAATCCACCATAACACCTCCAAATCATGCCCGATAACCCTAAAACCCTAGGATGTCTTGGCTGGATTTTTTGGATTTTCACACGAACAATGTAATCAAAAATTTGGCATTACAACAGCGCTAACACGTAATTATCAAGTATTTAGAAATCGACGGCAATCGATTTCGATCAACACAACTCATTTAATTCAACTTTGAACATTTTAATCAAAATTAAATACCCGGAAAATAAAAATTATGCTACATCCGACAGAAATTCGTAGTATTGCATCAAAATGATCCCTAGCATGCAAGGAGCAATAATCTATCATCAGTTTTCAATTCTAACGGTTAAATTTTCATTTATGAGCAAAAGTATAAAAATGACATTTTGAGATCTAGAATTTTTCTCTCACCTTTGATGTGATATAAGCCTAGGAATGCGTGCTATGCGTGCCCAACAAGCAGAATCCAAGTCGGTGCGAAGTTCTACGGACAAAAACTAGGTTTTTCTTTGAAAAAATGATTGAAAAGCTTGAGTTTTTCTCTTTCTTTTTCTCCCTCAACCTCTCGGCCCTTTGTGTGTGTGTGGAGTGTGTTTTGTGTTGTGTTGAGTGTGTGTTGATGACAATATATAATTAAAAGCTTAGTCAATTAAAAAAAATGCAAAGTCAAAGTAGTTTAAGTTAGTATTTTTGTGTTTTAATGACTTTAAATGCATTTTCTTGATTACCAAAGTTCAAAACAATTATTCAACATCCAATCTAGCTCAAGTAAATTATTTTTAGGTGACAAGAAGTTTTACAATCAAACAATTTTACCTGAGTCGGCTTAAAACTCGATTTTCGCAAAAGTCGGTGTAAAAACCCTAATAAATTCTTAAGCCAATTTTAAAACCGTTTTCATCAAACACAGGTCTATTAAAGTCCGTTGACTAGGTCTAGAAGGGTTGAAAAGACCAGTTTCAAAATTTTAGCGGACGTGTTTCAAAAATACTATTCACTAAAAATCGACGATAAAATTTCTGACTCCGTTTTTGATGAAAATTTCATGAATGCACATTTAGCACGTATTAGGAGTATTGACATCAAAATTATAACTTTCTAAGTCCTATAACACATAAACAGATCATATACACGCAAAACGAGATATAGCACGTAAAACGTGATAAACAAAAAAGTGGGGTTTCACATATACCCTTTAAAATGCAAATCTGATGTGCCACAAGTCTTCCTAGATTTTAAATTGGTTGTGGAAAAATATATTGGTACTTCTATTATTACTTTGTATTTTGATGGTTGGGAGGGTCAAGCCTAACCGGTCCCGACATCTTGTTTGTTGATATTTAGTGAGGAGCTTCACTTACTTCTCTCACAAAAAACGGGATTCAACATCTTGTAGCACATCCCCACATTCCTCAACATGTAGTTCTTGTTGAGCATCGCTACGGTCATATAATTGAAACTGTACTCATAATGTTAGCCAAAGCCTTTCTACCTTCGAAATTTTGGGCAGTGACGTGCCAAGCTAGAGTATTTTTAATTTATTGATTTCTTTCTCCTAGGTTGAGTAACCAGTGCCCTTTTGAATTGTTTTTTCGAACTAAAACCAATTACTTAAAACTCAAGGTTTTTGGTTTGCTTTCTATCCATTTCTTAAACCGTATGTTCCTCATAAATTAACCTCCAAGTCTAAATCCTTTTTTTTTATTGGTTACTCCACAACACATAAGCTATATAAACATTTTGATCCCCAAATGTGTAAAATATTTATTTCATGTAATGTTTATTTTGTTGAAAATGTATTTCTTGCCAAGATGAGATCTATGAGTAAGTTTGATGTTTCACTGCGTATTTTATTGCACTCGTCAGATCCCACCACATCCTCATCTGTGGTCTCTTCTAACTCAAATATATGCATAGCCCACCTGCTAACTTCACTACACTTGTGCCTTATATCACACAAATGCCTCTTCAACCAGCGTCTCAAGTCTCTCCCTCATGTCCTATGACTATCGCGATGCCTACATCTATCTCTTCTCCTCTTGGGTCTGCTCGAGCCTCTTTTACTGATGGTGGTGCGCTGTCGGTTGCTGAGATAGTTCCTTTATCTTTGGCTTTATCCAGTGACCCTTGTGCGCTAGATGCTGCCTCTGTTCCTCCATCATCCACTGGTATTGTTTTTCTACATGCTCTTAAGTCTCATTATCCCATGACAACTCGTTCTAAGAATAACATTGTGAAATGAATTTCTAAGTTATGTCTCATAACTATTCTTCCCAGCAGTATAACTCTGAGCCTCGCACATATAAATAGGCCAATGAATCACCACAATGGCACCAAGCAATGAGTGAGGAGTTTGATGCCTTGATGTGTAATGGAACTAGGGAACTTATTCCACTCGAACCAAATTGCAATATCATTGGGTGCAAATAAGTCTTTACGCAAAATAAATGGCACAATGGAACGTTACAATGTGAGGCTCATGGCTAAGGGCATTCACCAACGCTCGGGTATTGATTATATTGTAACGTTCAATCTAGTGGTTAAGCCAGCCACTATTAGTCTTATCCTTTTCGTCTTTATATAATTTAATTGGAAATTATGTCAGTTGAACATTTATAATGCTTTTTTGTAAGGGACCTTGGAAGATGAGGTCTATATGTGTCAGCCTCCTGAATTTATTGATTCTTATCGTCTAGCTCATATCTGTAGTTTAAAGTAAGCTATCTATGGGCTCAAACAGGCCCCACATGCCTAGAATCCAAAGTGATGTAGAAACTAAAGACACATAAGGTTAAACAAATTTTACCGCACACTTTAATTCATTGTATATCAGAAATAAATACAATTCAAAAGCTATATGTGTCTGAGTTCACTTGGACTTTTATATAATAGAACTTATATTCAAACTTATGATAAGATAAACTGGCTAGAATTCGAATATGCTCTATCACTATTTTTACTAGTAAAATCTAATATCGTGATTGACCTATCACTTTTGATGAAGCAATATTCATTGTGAGCAAAATTGGTAGTGTATCGGTTCTTTAAGAGATTTATATTTAGTCTATAATGACTTGGGTTCATTACTAATGTCAACACAAATTCTAGCATTTTGAGCCAAATGATTATGCTAAATATATAGGTTATTTTATTTGACACTCCTTGCACTTTTAATAAGTGTGACTTAGATCCCACATTTTTTAATATATGAGTTTCACTCGCCTTCCCTGTCTCTCTTTAGTTTTTCCGTCAATATTAAAGGTTTGACAGTCCTTTTGCAAAATTAAAACAAGGGAAAAAGAAAACAAATAAAAAGAAACCTAACAGCTGCATAATTTGTATTTATCAGACGACTAATCATGCACCTTGCAATAAAACAACACCTCTAATCTCTATGCTCTTCTCTATGTACTATTCTTCATTCAACAACACAACTTTTTTTCTTTCATATATTTCTCTCTTTTTTTTGCATAATTTGTTTTTTGCATGTGACTCTAAGAGGGGAATATAAGGAGATTTGGCATGAAAATATTTCTTATTTTCTACAAAAAAGAAGCAACACATCAAAATAATGGAGTTCAGGTAATAGATATGTGGAGTCAAAATATTTTACATCAAAATGATAGTCACACACTATATTCTTTCTTAGTCAAGTTATTTTTGCAGTCAAGAAGCATAATCAGATAAAAGACACTAAGCGAAATAATACGCATTTTGAGTTGCAACTTGTTCTTGTAGTTGAGCTGCTTCTTGACCAATAAAAGACATTATTCTCCTTCGCAGTGGGCTTGAGCGCCTATAATGTTATTCTCCCGTTAGAAAAAGAAATAAGTGTTGCTTTTTAGGGTGTATTTGCGCGTGTAGTGTTGTACTCTTGTAACAAAGAGAAAATGAGTGAAGTTAAATCCAAGTAATGTTGATAATAAAAAAAGAAATCTAAGGAAGCTGATCTCTCCATAACTTGAGATATGAATCCTAGTACAGTGTTGATAAAATTGGAATATAAATACATATTTGCATAGTTAGATAATATGAAATATAAAAACATAGTTAGATGAGAACTTTGGGATGATGTGAACATAAAATAAAAATTAAAAAATGAGATTTAGATGAGAAATCTTGAATATTTAGTGATTCTCTCACATAGGGTAAACATGTTTGTTATTAAATTTTTAACGAAAAAACTAACGCACCACTAACAAAAAGGGTATGAGACTGATATATGAAAAAGTATGGGACCTAATTGGTCACACTTATCAAAAGTGTAAATGATGTTAAGGAAAATTATCCCTTAATATATTGAAACTATAATTAGACTTGCCATGAAGTCCGGTGATAATATTACATTTGAAATAACATCACAACATTGCTAGCAATTAAGGCCATTCACACGATGACGGCGGTCTAATTTGAGCATCCTATGATGATCTAAATTCAACAAATTTGAGTCACAAGGTCAGTCTAGTCTAGCATGCATCTTAAACACGAGGTTTAATTAATAAGAGTAGCTGCTCAAAAATCTTATATCTTTCTTATCATCCTCTATGTGAATTGCATAAGAAAACTTAGTGTAGTTTCACTCCCCACAAGAAAATCTTTATCTTTCCCTGGTCAAAAGATCAGTAGTACACATGTATACCGCTGCATATTCCTTGATTTCTAAAGTTGGTTTTTGAGATAATATCTCTAACATTTGTACTTATTTAAATAAACTCGTTGCAGTCAAGATTATGTAGTATTGACAATAGGAAAAATCTCAAAGTTAGGGGCTATTTTTTGGAAAAAAATTTAGTTTAGTCCCTATTATTTAAAATATTTCAAATTAGTCCCTATTATTTTTCTGAAAGTTTTAATTTCGTCTCTATTGTTTAAAGTTTCTCAATTTCATCCTTATTATTTCTCAAAAATTTTAATTTCATCCCTATTATTTTTATAAAGTTTGAAATTCGGCCCTGTTGTTTTTCAAAATATTTTAATTTAGTCTTTGAATAATAGGGACGAATTTGAAACTTTAAAAAAATAATAAGGACGGAATTAAAACTTTTTAAAAATAATAGAGACAAAATTGAAATTTTTTAGAAAATAATAAGGACTAAATTGAGACATTTTAAATAATAGAGAGGGAATTAAAATTTTTGGTGAAATAATATGGACTAAATTGACATATTTTAAATAATAGGGACTAAATTGAGATATTTTGTAAACAATAGGGACTAAATGTGAAATTTTCCCTTGACAATATTTCTAACATTTATAGCCATTTTGAAATTTAATGGAACTTTTTTTTGATATTAAGAGGAAGCCTAAGTCAATTGACATTAAAATGATGTTGTACACTCCTAATTGAAACTGATCTCGTGAGCTTTCACATTTGAAGGGATCTTTCACACTTAAAGCAAGAATCAGAGTCTAATCACAATGGGTGACTAGGGTCTAATGGGGTTGCAATCTTTATTGGGCCCACAATTGGGACCCACAAAATACATCTAATGCATGGGTAGTTTTTAATTTAAAAGAATATTAGTGTCTCTTGGCCTATTATTTTTAGCATTTAAAACCATTTAATTTCTATAAGCCCAATATTAATTTTGATTATTTCCAGTGAGTTCAATACGGTATAGCTTATGTCTCTTTCATATTTTTTATAAGGTTGTACATATCAAAAAGCAAACGTAGGAGAGAAACAAAGAATATCGTTGTAATCAAAACCAAACATGACAATAGATGAAATCCCACTTTCCCTTAATTCCTTGGTGGCATACATTAAGATGGATGCATTGACAGGAAAAAAATCACTAAGTCGTATTCATACGGAAAAGATTCAACTACAATTTCAAAATATGAAAACAATTTCAATGTTATAATAAAATTTTTTTATTAAAAAAATAGTGATATATGTATCTCTTTATATCATTATCCTATATTATTCATATAATTTTCAAATTATATATTTTAATCTACTAAACAAAAAAAAATTAAATTCACCATCTTTTTTATTATCGATTAGTCTCTACGTTATCTTGTGGCCCCTATGCCCAAAATTACTTGTTCGATATCATTCCTTGAGCATGTCTTCATTTGTTTTTCTTAAACAGACATCGGATCATTATGTATTTTATTATAGTTTTTTCCTTAACCAGACATCGGTTCATTATGTGTTTTAATTTATTATCTTCTTTCACTTTTCTTAACCAGACATCGAATCATTGTGTTTTATTATCTTTTTTTCCCTTAACCATATCAGATGCATGGCTAGTTTATCTTCTATATAGGTTGTCATATATGATAGAGACGGAGAACTATCACCACTAGACTACTCCTAAATCTTACATAAAATAATAAAAAAAATAAAAATCCAGAATCAAGACTTTGAATCTGCTTGATATTGAAAACAACACAATTTAGAAAGTTCTTCATCCATATACATATATCACTATTGCTGATTCATGAGAAAATGCAGATACAGTACTCAAAAGGAAATATTCTATTTTGGCTAGCCTACTTTATTAAGCTTGATCCTTGTCACTCCTTAGAGCTTCCATCATTCTTCATATTCTGTACATTAAGTACGTCAAAAGAAGACCAAATGAGATGAACAATACATATACATATATGAACAGGAATTCAATATATATTGTTATTCATGTACTTACCTGCTGCAATCAACATTAGGGTCAATGGGTACTGGAACCTTGATCTTGCAAAGGTCAGGAAGTTTCTTAGCTCTATCAATGTTAACGCCAAGTGCTGGCGCTGCATTTTTGAAACACTCGCATAAAGATTTAATTTCGGGCTTAGAAGTAGCGATTTGGTTCAAGGCTTCAGCACTTTGGCAGCATGGAGCTGTGATGTTGCCGGCTCCTAACAAGTAACTTTGGCAAGGCAACAGTTTTGTTATGGCATCTTGGCATTCTATTGCATTTGCATGGCTTGAGAACAAAGCCATAACCACCAAGCACACAATCCCTATTGAGCTAACTATAATTTTTTTGGCCATGACTAAATACTCTTGATGTTTTTCAGAATCGATAATGGAAGATATACTTTTGTGATATATGGTTTAAGGAGCTAGCATACATATTTATAGCAAAGAGTGGTGACTAGCTTGTAATGAATGTGTACCAAAAGCTTGAAATTCTACGAATACCAAAAGCTGTCGTCACTAATTCCGTGTGGGACAAAGCTTGAAATTTTCTGAATGGCAAAAGCTATCATCAACTTAGGTATGGATTAATACAAAAAAATGATGGATAATCTCAAGAATTAATGTCCTTAATCGGATTTGTAATACCCCAGAATTTTTCCTAATAAAACAAAAATAATTGAAAAAGTTGTAACTGAAATTATTGATCAAAAGTTGGAACTAGTGGGTTTAGCATCAAATGGCCCCATTTAATTGACGAATGTGAAGCTTTTTAGTGGGCTGGAAATAAGGAGTGGTTGTGTCGTTTATTTATAACCTGATTAAATTGACCTATAATTTGGAGCACTTCAAAAGCTTATAACTGATGGTTTAAGGACACAATTAATGGCCATTTATCAGCTTGAAAAAATAAGGTTACGTCATCCAGCCCATAATAAGCAATATGCTTATCTTTGTACTTGCACTTTTTGCAACAATATTCACAGATAATTGGATAACACAAGCGGTTACTTGTACGTTGGACTGTAGCAGCATTTTGATTAGTTTTCTTTTGGAATCTCGAATCGATAATTGGGTGCTCAAGCATGATTTAAAAAAGAAAAGAAAACTATTTTGTACTTTGTTGTGTTATATGCTTCAGTACTTTGAAGTTTCTTTATCATCGTAAAGATTAAATATTAAATTCTCAGTTTCTTTCCAAAGATATGAGAGTCATAGGACTA
Source organism: Ehretia macrophylla (assembly GCA_037974665.1). NCBI lineage: Eukaryota > Viridiplantae > Streptophyta > Magnoliopsida > Boraginales > Ehretiaceae > Ehretia > Ehretia macrophylla. The sequence continues at coordinate 50,815,070 of CM075781.1, forward strand.
AAGTCATTGAGAAAGTATATCGTAAATCAAATTTTTTTTTTTACCTATGTAATATTATGAGCATTGAACTATTCGCAAAGTAAATTTTGAAACCTTTGAAACTTTTAAGAATGAATTTTGACATTGTGTTTTAGGTTGTGTTACCAATTGGCAATTATTGAGCTTATACTGATTCTTGCATCGGTGGGGTTTGTACACCATCATTTTTATTGTATCTTGTAGTGCACTACTTATTGAGCTTATTTTACTCGCCTTTGGTGATTGAGCAAAATGAACCACTTTTTATATTATTATGCCATTGTCACAGCCTATCACGTATTTCGATAAGAATTTATTTTGTTTTGTTATTTCGCATTGTACATTGATTTTTGTATAATTTTGAACAAATTAATGCATTGGTTGTTAAGGTGTTTATACGCTACTCATCTTCTTGTATTTTTTGAAAATTGTCATTGTATCGATTATTTTGTATGGATATAAGGTCCCGAGTTATTTTCTCGGAAAGTTTCCCTCTTATTGAGTTATATACTCAATTTACTTTATGATATTTTGCAGACAATGTGGAATAGAACGCCGTGTGGGGTAGACTTGCTACTTCGATAAGAGTCCATCATATTAGAATTAATTTCTTTTTTTTGAATCCTTGGACAATGTTAAGGCTATGTCTTAAATTTTAGTATTTTGGAATTGTCATTGCTTTGAAGTTTGAGAATTTTTGGATTGCAATTGCTCACGAAAATTATGATAATTTGGGTTTTAGATACTCTGAGCGAATTTTTTTAATTACTTTAGATTTTTGTACGAATGTAGCCTTGCGGGTTTAGCAAGGGTTTGCCTTCTTAGGTACGCGGCAATTACGTTCTTAAAATTTGCTATGTTGAATTTTGGGGGTATGACATGATTAGTTACATATGATTTTCTTATCTTGACCTAAAAATTAAATGGATAGTACGTCCAAGGAATTAGCACGCCCTGGTTATCAATATCAAATAAATTATTTGTTCATAATTTCATGCAGCTAGAAGCATTTTATCATAAAAGTGAGAAATTAGGAGTCAAATAAGTCGATATCATTGTGCAAGCAACACTACAAATAGCGTGAGTTGCATATAACTTAACTACTAAAATTCGAAACCCCAACATGCTACAATCTCCAATGCCAAACGATTGTTTATTTTTTGCCAAAAAAAAAAAAAACAACTGTGTTGTGATTTTCATTTTACGTCTGAGTACTATAACAAAGTTTTATAACACGTCACACAATTCAGCTAGTATGTGCTGGATGTTATAAATTTCCGATGACATACAATTGGATAAGAAACAACTTGTATCATATGCGATGTATTACCATAGACCAATGTCACACAATTCAGCTACCTAATACAACATTCAATACTGGATATATCATTTTTGCTATTAGTAAATGTGAATGTTTACTAATCATTAATTGTCTTATTGTTAATGGGACATTGAAGTTAAGTTATGTTACTAACCTGTTGAATAGACACAACCAAAGTTAGTGTAAAAGAATTTGGAGAAAGTTTGAGTTTCATGGTGATAATATGTATATGAGATGAGGTTAAAAATATTGAAAGAAGAAACAAGAACTTCTTGTTGATATCATCATGAGAAAATTTGCCTTATTAAACTATAATAAGCCATTTTAAGATATATGGGCAAAGATTTGAGATATGATTTTGTTAGTACCTTTTGATAATGAAAAGAAAACTACAAGTAAAGGATTACCCGAAGAACTACAGATATGTAAGTTTGCATTCACCAATTGAAAAGAAAGAAGCTAGGAAATAGTGTTTATATATATATTAAGATATGATATTGGAAATACAAATAAAAATACAAAATAGTACAAGAAATATTCAAACTGAATTTATGGTTGATGGTCAAGTTTGACTCGATGTCTGTTGGGTGTATTATGGACATATTATTTCAGTACATTTTTACTTAATTTTTGTTAGTTCTTGAGTAATTTATGAGTAATTTGATGGGTTTTGTGTTTGATTTGCGACGTAGGTGACTTCCACGAGAAAGTTTATGTTTTGAGGCAAAAATTGAAGAGAAATGGCAAAGGGTGAGCCTTCATGCGGCGTGTGAAGAAATTGAAGAGAAATCACAAGTAACGTAGTCATAGCGCGGCTTCGCAGGAAATTTAAGGGCAATTTTGTAAAATAGCACGAAAAGAAGCAAACCCTAGGATAAAAGAGAAGAAAACACACGTTTGAGGGAGGCCTTTTGGAGGCGGGTGACTTTGGAGAGAAAAAACAACGTTCTAGAGGAAAAGAAAGAGAGGGTTGGCAAGGTGAAGACGGAGGAACGAACCCGAGGGGGACGTCTGCCCTAATTCTTCTCCAAATCCTAGTTTTTTCTATCTCTCTTATCATGATTTACGTTACAATTGAGATTTTATTTAATTTCATTATGATGTTCTAGATTATTTTTCTAGGGCTACGATGTAGCCAGATTATGAATGCTTGAAGTTTTTGGTTTTAATTAATTGATGAACTATTCCATTATTGCATTGAGTATTTTAAGCTAAGTTTAATGCTTGTGATTTTCTGATCAACAATTACATGATGTGTGATTTGGTTTGAGACTGAGAAATGATAATTAAATTAGACCACGTGTGAAATACCATTAAATCATCATAGGCTAGAGATAGTTATGAGATCTAGTGCAACACTTGAATTTCTAAGACTTAATGCGTTCCATAAATTCACAGTTATCACAGAGATGTAGTTAGCTTGCTTATTGGGATAGGTTATTGATGCTTAAGAAGGATTAATATCTATCTTAGCGAAATTATTGGCAACGTAGGGAATAGGCGTCAATTGATTTAAATCAATAGTTTCAAGTAGAATTAATCTTGGTGAAATCAAAATCCCTAGAACCTTTTAATTATTGAATTATCATCTTTTGTTAATTTCGTAATTGTGTTAGTTGCTATTTTCATAAGTTCTATAATTTCTTTAATCGTTAGTTGCAAACTCTCAATCTGTGATTGTCCAAATAAAGTTAGTGCTATACCAATTGCAGTAGTTAATAATCACAGTTCTCGTGGGAACGTTCTTTACTTACTACTTTATTACTTGTTGCGATACGTACACTTGCTTTGGAATTCATACAACAAGTTTTTGGCGCCGTTGTCGGGAACTGTGCCAATTATTAATATCGATACCAAATAACTTTAATTTTACTTTATCTTGTTAGTAGTTTTCTTATTTTGTACTACTTGTATTTCCGGAACATATTTCTCTAGGTGTATGCGAAAGTTGGGAAGTAATACTTTACTGCCTTTTGATCCTAAGATAGAACGACCTTGTCGAAAGTTGGGAAATAGTACTTTACTGCCTTAGCAGTCTAATTTGGTCATAAGAAAAGGTCTGGCGTTGTTGGTTAGGAGCTTTAATATGAGGTAGAATGCCGCGTGTTTGAACCATGTTGGCGGCATTTTTGTAGGCTTTATTTTTGGTATTTAGTTACTAAATTAAGAGTAAAAGGAATTAACATAGGTAGGGCTTGAATCCAAGACCTCATGGTTATAATGCATGCTTTTAACCACTATGACAACCACAACTATTAGTACAAAAACACAAGACAATAAAATATAAACACAAACCAACTGAAGTCGTCTTGAACCTTTAGATCGGGCTGATGCAGCTTGTCTAAACCCGAAATCAAACCCATCACATAAATATCTCAGTTTTTATCCATTTTTTACAAACAAATACCCTAATCCAAGGTTTTTTATGCCAAGGAATTCAATTTCGACATCAATTTCACCAAAAACCAAACGAATATTCATGAATTAACATGCATATTATACATATAATTCATAAAATCTTAAAGATCTTAAATTTAAGAACTAAAGCCATTCTCAAATTTAATTAAACATATAATCACAACTAATGAAATTCAACTGCACATATAATTATAAATCAAATCCTAAAACTATATGAATTTTTTATAAAAATAAATAATCATGTGTATTGTTCGTATAACCACAAGAAATCCATTAATAAAAAATAATCCTAATAATCTAACATGAGTGTGGCTCTAATACCACTTGTTAGAACAAAATCACATAATCACATAATCCGTACACTTCGCTCAAAATATCAGGATTGCATAATTTAAAGTTATAAGAATGGCGTACCTAGATCCATAACAATTATAACGAGAAAACTTGAACAACCTTTGAAGAATTAGGACAAGGCCTTCCACAGACTAATCAAGATTCTCTTACTGTATGTTGCTCAAGGTGGGAATTTGAGAAAACATATGGGAATTTGAGAAAACAGAGAATATGGAATAATTAGCCTTGGGACCAAGACTTCTTTATATAGATAACCTAATAAGAATCCCATTAAGCCTTAACTAGGTTGCTATTGGATGTCTTATTGGGTTCCACCACAATGGATCACTTAAGTATCCCAATTAGAATAGTAGCCCAAATATAATTGATAATTACTTGAAAGCACACATTAAATTATTGATTATTGGAAATCATCCCAACATCCATATCTTTCAAAATTTGAACCTCATTAAACAACATATGATCACAAATACAAAGGAATAAAGAAAAAGAAAGAGAAGACAATATTTTTCATATTTTAGATGTATACCTCATCATCCCAGATTTTCATGTCATTCATTTCCTTCAAGATTAAGGCTATTGGATTCTCTCAAACTATAAGTAGGAGCCCCCTGAAACCAAATATGATACATAAAAATCAAAATATGAGTCAAATAATCATAAACTCAAAGCCACATTTACTTCGCTCCAGGCCGAAGTAGGCAATAGGGTTTTTCTTCTGCTAACAATACAAGAAAGTTTTTAAATTTAAGAATCTGACACCAATTGCATAATAGGTTACTTGGTCATATTAGTATAGAAATGGTTAGCCATTTTGTCCTAATAAAAAAATACCAAATGTAAGGATTCTTGACCAAATATTACTCAGAATGATTCGCATACCACGTTGCAAATTTGTTAAGCTTCGAGTCTTGTATGAAAGATATACAATGAAGTTAAAGTTTAATATCAATTGTATGCGAATTTTAATGCTGAAATTTTTTCTCAACACTTAATTACCTATCTCAAGATCATGCCAAGGATGAGCAACAACAAATCTCATTGATAAAGATGAGAGGATCCTTTCATTCAATTTTGAGGCACATCTTTGAGGTGTCTCAGTGGTCATTTTGTTGTTCAACTAAGAATAAGTAAAAGTGTATAATGGTTGTTAGGAATTGCTATGTAAAGAAATAAAAAAGATGAAGTTACATGGTTTACCATGTGAAGTTGCTCTAGTAAGCAGACACAATGCAGGGTACGCTACAAATAGATGAGATTTCAAAGAAATGGTTTTTTTTTTGTTTTTCTTTTTATATTTTGGTTAAAGTAATTTAAAGAGTTAATTTGACTATGATGATATTTCTATATATCCAAATATATTCTTAATTTCTATTTACTTAAAAAACATTACATATATATATATTACCCTTTGACAACATAACAAAATTGGTCCAGATATAAAGAAATATAGTATCTGCAAAAGCACTTATGATTAACCCAAGATAACAAAGAAGACTATCCAACAAAAACAATATTGTGTCAGAGAGATTCCCATTTACAAATCATCATACTCCTAAAGTACACCTTTGAATCAACATAACACGTATCTATACCAGCTATAAAATTAAATAAATGACCAAGATCACACGCATACATGTCAAAAAAGAAGGAAAAAAAACATATAAACACCCATAAACTGATTTCACATACATGTGATAGAAACGAAGAGAAAGAGAGCTTACCAGTGAGAGCAGAATTCTTAAGAAGAAACAAAGACAGATTGCTAACAGAGAAAATTTTTGGAGAAGCTTTGGAAGAGAATATGTTAAAGAGAAATAAACAACATAATTGTTGAAAAGCTTTGAGAAAATATGTTATGTAAAGAGAGAACGCCTAACAAGATTTGAGAAACAACTTAGTGGAATGATGCACGTTAGATTCCACTACAAGATGTTTTGGGCATACAAAAAATTGTACAAAACTGTTAGCATCTGGTACAATCACTTTTATGCATAGATGACTTACAAATATTTCCACTTGGACAATTGTATCCAAGGGTGTCATGATCATACAATATAAAAGGTACAATAATGGTAATGCATGGTATAATTCCCTTAATGTATCAATGACCTACAAATATGTATAACTTGACCACTTTGTCCCTTCATATTCTTTTATGTTATAATATATATATATATATATATATATATATATATATATATATATATATGTATATATAATATATTAAAATAAATATTCAAATTGAATTTAGGATCCAAGTTCCTATTTGACTCGATGCCCCCCTATTACACCATTGATTATAATGACTCTTAGAGCTAAAGCTGCCTGGGATAAGTTGAACAACTCTTTTGCCAACGCATCCAAGTCGCTAATCTATGGCATTCGTAACAAGCTTATCCAATTATCCAAAGGACATCGCTCTGTGTTGGAGTATTTGTAGGTTGTGAAAACACTTGCTCATGAGCACGCGCAAGCAGGTTCTTCTATTTCTAATGATGAGCTCATTGTGGTTGTTCTCTTTGGCTTGGAGGATGACTACAAAAAACTCAATGTTGTAATTAGGGCTTGTGACATGGATTTTACATTTGAAGATTTGTCTAACAAACTTCTGAATCATGAGTCCTTTTTTAGATGTGAGGAGCGATACAAAGAACCATCTTTTGTTACTGCCCAATTTTCACAGAAGGGTAATAATAAAGGCAAAGGTCATAGGGGACAAAACAAAAAGGCCAACAATTTTTCTTTTAATAATTCTGATGCACGACCTTCACAAGGCTACTCTAATGGTGGCAATTGTCTACCCTCTAACCAAAGGCAACCTAGTAATTCCAATAAGCAATTTTGACTTTAGTGCCAAATTTGCGATAAATTTGGCCGTGTTGCCAAATTCTATCGATCTCGTTCCCTGTTGAGATAACTGAGGCTCCATCCTAAAAACCAATTGGTACTAAGTGTAATAGTCCAAGATCTTATAAGGTGGTCTAAGAATTTATGATTTTTCTATCTGGGACAAGTGCATATTCTAACACTCTTCTTCATTCTATGAACCCCTGGTGCATTTTGTCAATAATGGGGTGTCTGTTCTTTCAAATAATTGGGTCATTGATTCTGGGGCTTCGTATCATATTACATCTGATCTCCAAAACATGACTATTCAATCCAAGTATAATAAAAATGATGGTGTATTGATTGGTGATGGTACTGATATTCCAATCTCATACATTAGTAATATTACTCTTGTCACTCCTCACACTTCATTCATACTTAAAAATTCCCTGTGTGCTTTTACAATTTGTAAAAACTTGTTATTAGTTCTCAATTTCACAAACATAATTCTACTACTATTGATTTTTTTCCTAATTATTTTATTGTGAAGGATCTGAGCTCAGGGGCACCACCAGTCAGAGGGCTGAATAAAGGGAACTTGTATGAATGTCCCAACACTACCATTCTACCTCATGTTTTTACAGTATCACTTAAGCAATGGCATTCGTGTCTAGGCAATCCCCGTCTTCGTACTCTTAGGGGTGTTGTTTTTGGTAATAAGCTATTTGTATCCAACTCCAATTTTCAAATTTTTCATAATTGTTCTTATAATAAGAGTCACCGTCTCCCATTTGGTGACTCAACAATTGGTAGTAATAAACCATTGAAAAATATTTTTATAGATTTTTGGGGTTTGGCTCCAATTGTATCTTTGAAGGGTTTAAATATTATGTTGTTTTTATTGACCATTATAGAAACTATACATGGTTATACCCTTTGAAACAGAAATCTGATGTGCCACAAGTCTTCCTAGATTTTAAATTGGTTGTGAAAAAATATTTTGGTACTTCTATCATTACTTTGTCTTCTGATGGTTGGGGGGTATCAAGCTTTACTTCTCTCACAAAAAACGGGATTCAACATCTTGTAGTACATCCCTACACGCCTCAACATATGGTTCTTCTTGAGTATCTCCATGGTCATATAATTGAAACTGTACTCATAATGTTAGAAAAAGCCTTTCTGCCTTCAAAATTTTGGGCAGTGACGTGCCAAGCTACAGTATTTCTAATTTATCAACTTCTTTCTCCTCAGTTGAATAACCAGTGCCTTTTTTAATTGCTTTTTCAGACTAAACACAATTACTTAAAACTCAAGATTTTCGGTTTAAATTTATATCCATTTCTTAAGCTGTATATTCCTTATAAACTCACTCCTAAGTCTCGACCGTGTATTTTTATTGGTTACTCCACAACACATAATATGTATAAACTTTTTGATCCCTAAACGAGTAAAATTTTTATTTCACGTAATGTTTATTTTGTTGAAAATGTATTTTCTGCCAAGATGAGATCTACGAGTAAGTCAAATGTTTCACTGCATATTTTTTCACATTAGTCAAATCCCACCACATCTTCATCTATGGTATCTTCTCACTAAAATATTATGCATAGCCCACCTACTAACTTCACCATACCCGTGCCTTATATCACACAAATGTCTCTTTAACTCGCGTGTCAAGTCTCTCCCTCATGTCCTATGACCATCGCGATGCCCACTTCTATTTCTTCTCCTCTTGGTTCTTCTCGAGAATCTTCTGCTAATGGTAGTATGTTGCCGGATGCTGAGATGGTTCCTTCGTCTTTGTCTTTGTCTAGTGACCTTGTGTGCCAGATGCTGCCCCTGTTCCTCCATCATCCACTGGTATTGTTTCTCTACCTGCTCATAAGTATCATTATCCTATGACAAGTCGTGCTAAGAATAACATTGTGAAATGAATTTCTAAGTTATGTCTCATAACTATTTATTCCCAGTAGTATAGCTCTGAGTCTCCCACGTATAAACAGGCCAAAGAATCACTGCAATGGTACAAGGCCAGTGGCGGACCTATATGTATTGGAGGGTGTGCATCACCTTGGGGAACTTTTATTTTTTGTTTTTTTGTTTTTTTATAGAGAAATAATTATATTGGACATTTTATGCACATTCTGACCTCTCTCACTGTACAAATTTATACCCTGAGTTTGGGTGCCTGGGTCCACCACTGCGCAAGGCAATGAGCGAGGAGTTTGATGTCTTGGTGTGTAATGGAACTCGCGAACTCATTCCACCCGAACCAAATTGCAATATCATTGATTGGAAATGGGTCTTTACACAAAATAAATGGCACAATTGAACGTTACAAGGCGAGGCTTATGGCTAAGGGCTTTCATCAATACTCGGGTATTGATTATACTGCAACATTCAGTCTAGTGGTTAAGCCAGCCAGTATTAGTCTTATCCTTTACATCTTCGTATAGTTTAATTGGAAATTACGTCAGTTGGACATTTATAATGCTTTTTTGCAAGAGACCTTGGAAGATGAGGTCTACATGTGTCAGCCTCCTAAATTTATTGATTCTTATCATCTAACTCATATATGTTGTTAAAAGAAAGCTATATATGAGCTCAAACAGGTCCCACGGGCCTGAAGTCCAAAGTGATGTAGAAACTAAAGGCACATAAGGTTAAAAAAATTTTACTGCACACTTTAATTCATTGTACATCAGGTATATAAATACATTTGAGAAGCTATATGAGTCTGAGTTGACTAGGACTTTTATACAATATAACTTATATTCAAACTTATGATAAGATAAACTAGCTATAATTCGAATATGCTTTATAACTATTTTTAAAAGTAAAATACAATATCATGATTAACCTCTGTAATAAACTGTGAAGGCCCAAAACAGTTTATTTACAAGCCTAACATATCTGTTGCGGAAGAGAACACGGGAGGCCCAAGAAGAAGCACAAGACTTAGCTGCAAGCCCAAATATTGGAGTGACTATGTGTCAAGTTAGTTGTACTCGTGAGTGGCATGAGCCAGCTGGAGGAATATAAGTGTGATGACCTCAAACAATAGCTAAAAAAAGGAATACACTTTACTCTCCTAGCTTTCTTCTTTATAGTTTTTCCTTTGTAATTTCTTTGCAAGTTTCATTCAATACAAGCTTTGTTTGCCAGATCTGTGTATTTTCTTGCTCCATTAAATCCAAATCACTACATTGGTGCTCTCGTTGATTCCATGGCTGAAGGTACTCGACTGAAAGCCGTGGATGAGACGGTCAAAAAAGTTCAAGAAATATCTACGCAAAACACACAACGACTCGATGAATTTCAACAATCCTTTGGTTATTTGGTTACAACAGTTTCGGCTCTCACCAGCAAGCTGGATCAGACACTTAAAATGCTCGCTAACAAACCAAAAACTCCATCTTCTCCACCGCCTACTTTCCAACTCTCTACCTCGTCATCACCGATAACTACTGAATCTATGTCGGTGGCACCCCCCGGTTTCTCACATGGTATGTCTCAAGGTAGGTACCCTCCTACTATAGTTACCAATACTTTAATTCTTCAATCTACTACCCCGATGATGGTGCCAACATTACCACCCTATATTCTTAATTTTTCTACTCAAATTCCACCTTGCTATATTCCACTGGGTTCTCCATCAAGTAGGTACTCAACAGTTCCGCATTGGTCTATGCCCATGGGGCCAGTGAGTCTACCTCCGGTACTGACCTCGTTGCTGCAAGGTAGACAAATACAATTAGACTTTCCGCAATTTGACGGTGAGGATCCGTAGGTTGGATTTTCAAAGCATAGAGATTTTTCTCATATCATGCTATACCTGATGATCAACGTCTTCTCATATCAACTTTTCGTATGGATGGCAAGGCCATCCAATGGTTTCAGTGGATGTTGCGAAATCGGAAATTTTTGACTTGGGAACAATTTTTTCGAGCTTTGGAAATCAAATTTGGGCGTCGAAATTTGAAGACTATCAAGGAGCTCTGTCCAAACTTATGCAAACAAGCTCGGTGGACGAATATCAGTCTGAGTTCGAATCCCTTGCCAACCGCACAGTGGGCCTTACTCCGTCCTTTCTCACCAGTTGTTTTATGGCCGGGTTACTGGCCGATATTCGTTCGGAGGTTTTAGCTTTAAGACCACTGAATGTGTCACAAGCTATGGGGTTAGCTAAGTTGCAGGAATCAAAACTCGCGGAGCAACGTAAGTTGGCCCAACGAGCGGATCGATCTCGTTGGAACCACTCGCAATCCTACCATCCTTTTACAACCCACACACCAAACAACCCAAAATCAGCCGCAAGTTCACTCACTAGACCTGTCCAGCCTACCTTCTCACCCTTCCAATCACACAACCCAAGTCAGCAACCAAACGCATACACTTTTCCTTCAACCCCAAAATAGCCATATACTATTCATAAACTTTCGCCTAAGGAAATGTAATTGCGTCGCAAGAAAGGCCTGTGTTATAATTGCGATGATAAGTTCGTTCTAGGACACCATTGCAAAACTGCACCGTAATTATTTTTGCTCGATTTTGATGATAATGAACCCACATATTCGGTTGATAATGGGGACTTAGCTACAACTTTATAGTTGTAGGAGATTGCGTTACACCTGAAATATCTCTGAATGCCTTATCGGGTAATATAACCCCTACTACTCTTCGGTTTTTTGGCATTATTAATGATTTATCCATGCAGATTCTTGTGGATGGCGGTAGTATACATAGCTTCGTATAGACTAGAATTGCAAAGTTCCTTAATCTTTAGGTGAGACCTACTCTATACTTTACTATTACGGTGGGAAATGGGCAAAAATTGATGAGCGAGGGCTGTGCGAGACAAGTTCAAATTGAAGCACAGGGGCATAAGATAGAGGTTGATCTATATGTGTTGTCGTTAGTTGGTTCGGATGTTGTACTTGGCATTTCTTGGTTAGCAACTTTGGGGCCGATAATTCATGATTACTCCAAGCTCACTATGAAGTACAATTATGAAGGGAAGGATGTTATTCTATCAAGGGATACACAAAAAACAATTAATCATATTCTTTATCAAGGGGTGCACAGATTACAAGCAACAGGCTCTATTGCTGCTTGTTTTAGCTTGACCATGTTTGATGATTCAAAAATTCAGCCGCTGCCTGATGATCATGCACTTCAGTCCTTATTGACTCGTTACACTACAGTCTTTAAAACTCCTCATGGTCTGCCACCACCACGAAGTCATGATCACGCAATTCATCTACAACCAGGGACGACACCAATCAACGTGAAGCCATATACATATCTGCATTTTCAAAAAATAGAAATTGAACGCTTGGTTACATAAATGTTATCGGAGGGGGTTATACAACCGAGCCAAAGCCCATATTCCTCACTAGTTTTACTAGTCAAGAAAAATGATGGTACATGGAGGTTTTGCACCGATTATCGAGCCATCAATGTCGTGATGATTAGGGATCGATTTTCAATCCCCACGGTTGATGAGTTACTTGATGAGTTACATGGCACCAAATATTTTTCAAAATTGGATCTTCATTCAGGGTACCACCAGATTCGAGTACACCCACAAGACACACACAAAACTGCCTTTCGAACTCACGGCGGCCATTACGAGTTCTTAGTCATGCCGTTCGGCCTTACCAACGCACCTTCAACATTCCAAGTAGTGATGAATGATACATTTCGGCCCTTGCTCTGTAAGTGTGTGCTTGTTTTTTTTTAATGATATATTGGTATATAGACCTACATTTTCTCAACATCTTATTCATTTGGAGCAAGTGCTCCAGTTGCTACTTATGAATTAGTTTTTTGTGAAACTTTCAAAGTGCTCTTTTGGGCAACCACATGTGGAGTACCTGGGTCATATAATTTCAGCAAATGGAGTATCTATGGATCCAATGAAAATCAATGTCATGTTAGATTGGCCTTCCCCTTTGACGATCAAGTCTGTGAGAGGTTTCTTGGGGTTGACAGGGTACTATCGGAAGTTTATTCGTCACTATGCTACATTAGCTGCGCCATTAATAGATTTGTTGAAACGTGACGTCTTCCATTGGAATATAGTAGCTGAACAAGCTTTCCATAATCTTAAACAAGCCCTCACATCGGCGCCGGTGCTAGCACTGCCTAATTTTGAATTGCCTTTTATTGTGGAGACAGATGCATTTGGGGTCGGAGTAGGAGCTACATTGTTGCAAGATGAACATCCTATTGCTTACTTTAGTCAAAAAAAATTCAGCCACCATGAGATGAGCTTCTACATATCAAAGGAAGATGTTTGCCATTACCGCCGCCGTCGCTAAGTGGCGGCAGTATCTCTTAGGGCGACGCTTCACTATTCGCACTGATTAAAAGAGTTTGAAAGCACTTATGGAGCAGACCATTCAGACTCCGGATCAACAAAAATGGTTAAGAAAGTTACTCGGCTTAGACTTTCAAATAGTCTACAAGCCAGGAAAGGACAACCAGGTAGCCGATGCACTTTCAAGGCGTGATATTCAAGCTTCTCTTCAGGCATTCTCTAAGGTACAATTAACTTTCTTGTCTGACCTTAAGATTGCTAACAGTGGGAATGAAGAGCTTTTACAGTTGCATCAGAAATTCGCACAAGACCCAGGTTCAATGCCTGGGTATTCAATTCGGAATGGTATTATGTTATTTTAGAATCGATTGGTTATTCCACATGGTCTTTGACCCATAATTCTAACTTAGTTTCATGATTCAATGGATGGGGGTCATAAAGGATTCTTATGCACGTAGTTACGGATGGTACCAAACTATTTTTGGGTAGGGATGCAACGAGACATTAAAAATTATGTGGTGCAGTGTTTTGTGTGTCAACAAGTGAAGTTGAGTAATCTTGCGCCGGCTGGGTTGTTGCAACCTCTACCTATCCTACAACAAATTTGGGAGGATATCTCCATGGATTTCATTCAGGGCTTGCCTACTACAAAAAGGGTATTCAGAAATTCTTGTTGTAGTGGATCGTTTAACTAAGTATGGGCATTTTACGGCACTTGCAAGTCATGCCATGAGTGCGAAGGTGGCTGAAGTTTTTGTACGTGACATTGTTCGCCTTCATGGGGTGCTTCGTTCTATTGTTAGTGATCGAGATAAACTATTCAGAAGTTCTTTTTGGAAAGAACTTTTCAAACTAAATGGAACTTCTTTAAAGATGAGCAGTTCGTACCATCCTCAAACGGATGGCCAAACAGAACGTTTAAATCGGACTCTTGAAATGTATCTCCGTAGCTTTGTGATGGATATACCAAAACAGTGGGTTAAGTATTTACCATGGGTGGAGTATTGGAACAATACTTCATTTCATACATTGATTGGCATGACACCATTTTTGGCTGTGTATGGTCGGGATCTGCCACTTCTTACTTGCTATTTGCCTCAATCTATGACCAATGCCGCTGTGGAATTAGAGCTCAAAGAGCGAGATGCTATTCTCTCTCGTCTTAAGATCAAACTTCAACGAGCTCAACACCGAATGAAGGACCAAGCGGACAAGCATAGAACGAAATGTGAATTTGCTGTGGGTGATTGGGTCTTCCTTAAATTGCAACCTTATAGGCAAATTACAGTAAGAGGAATAGCTGGGCATCAGAAGCTAGCGAGGAAATTTTTTGGGCCATTTGAAATTATAGAGCGCATTGGACATGTAGCTTATCATTTGTCATTACCCCAGGGTGCTAAAATTTATCCACTATTCCATGTGTCACTACTTAAGAAAGCAGTTGGTGTGCCTGGTATAAACAATGACAAAGTATTGCCCCCGACTGATATTATGCCAGAGATCATGCCTGTCGCCATCTTAGCTCAATGCCAAATTTCCAACCATGGTAAAAATCAGAAACAATTGCTCATCCAGTGGGCTAACTTGCCATTAGAATAAGCTACTTGGGTCGAAGAAGATGAGTTTCGTCAAGCTTATGCTGGATTAGACCTTGAGGACAAGGTCCTTCTCGATGGGGAGGGTAATGTAATAAACCGTGAAGGCCTAAAATAGTTTATTTACAAGCCTAACATATCTGTTGCGGAAGAGCACACGGGAGGCCCAAGAAGAAGCACAAGTCTTAGCTGCAAGCCCAAATATTGGAGTGACTATGTGTCAAGTTAGTTGTACTCGTGAGTGGCATGAGCCAGCTGGAGGAATATAAGTGTGATGACCTCAAACAATAGCTAAAAAAAGGAATACACTTTACTCTCCTAGCTTTCTTCTTTATAATTTTTCCTTTGTAATTTCTTTGCAAGTTTCATTCAATACAAGCTTTGTTAGCCAGATCTGTGTATTTTCTTGCTCCCTTAAATCCAAATCACTGCAACCTCTCACTTTTAATGAAGCAACATCCATCTTGACCAAAACTTGTAGTGTATCAGTTCTTTAAGAGATTTATATCATGTTTATAATGATTTGGTTTCATTACTAATGTCAACACATATTCTATCATTTTGAACGAAATAATTATGCTAAATATATCAATTATTTTGTTTGACACTCTTTGCACTTTTGATAAGTGCCACTTAGATCCCACATTTTTTAATATATGAGTATTTCTCCCCTTCCCTATTTTTCATTAGTTTTTCCATCAATATTAAAGGTATGATAGTCCTTTGCAAAATTAGAACCAAAAAAAAAAGAAAACAAATAAAAAGAAACCTAACAGCTACATAATTTGTATTTATCAGACGACTAATCCTACACCTAGCAATAAAGCAACACCTCTAATCTCTATGCTCTTCTCTACGTACTCTTCTTCATTCAACAACACAACTTTTTTTCTTTCATCTATTTCTCTTTTCTCTTTTTTTGCATGTTTTGTTTTTGCATGTGAAGCTCTAAGAGGGGAATATAAGGAGATTTGGCGTGAAAATGTTGCTTATTTTCTACAAAAAAGAAGCAACACATCAAAATAATGGAGTTCAGGTAATAGATATGTGGAGTCAAAATATTTTACATCAAAATGATAGTCACACACTATACACTTCTGTAGAATTTGTCAAGTTATTTTTGTAGTCAAGAAACATAATTAGATAAAAGACTCTACGCACAATAATACGCATTGTGAGTTAACTTGTTCTTGTAGTTGAGCTGCTTCTTGACCAATATAAGACATTTTTCTCCTTCGCAGTGGGCTTGAGCGCCTATAATGCTATTCTCCCATTAGAAAAAGAAATAAGTGTTGCTTTTAGGGTGTATTTGCGTGTGTAGTGTTGTACTCTTGCAACAAAGAGAAAATAAGTAAAGTTAAATCCAAGTAATATTGCTAATAAAAAAAGAAATCCAATGAAGCTGATCTCTCCATAGCTTGAGACATGAATCCTACTACAGTGTTGATAAAATTAGAATATAAATACATATTTGCAGAGTTAGATAATATGAAATATAAAAACATAGTTAGATGAGAACTTTAGGATGATGTGAACATAAAATAAAAAATTAAAAAAAGAGTTTTTAGATGAGAAATTTTGGATATTTATTGATTCTCACACATAGGCTAAAAATGTTTGTTATGAATTTTTTAACGGAAAAACTAACGCATCACTAACAAAAAAGGTATGACACTCATATATTAAAAAGTGTGGTATATAATTAGTCACATTTATCAAAAGTGTAAATGGTGTTAAGAAAAATTATCCCTTGATATATTGAAACTATAATTAGACTTGCCATGAACTCCGTCATGGTATTACATTTGAAATAACATCACAACATTGCTAGAAATTAAGGCCATTCACACGATGACGGCAATCTAATTTGAGCATCCTATCATGATCACTACATTCAGCACTATATCAGTTGATTCATCTAATTATGCGGACAATGAGGAGTACCCAAATTCAACAAATTTGAGTCAGAAGGTCAGTCTAGTCTAGCATGCATCTTAAACACGAGGTTTAATTAATTCTAAAAAATCAATTGATACTAAAAATAGTAATTTAGGATCTGAGTTGACAGTAAGGTTAATCACACATAGATGAATATGATTGTACAAAAACATTGAGTTCGATCCTAAATCCAATTGATAGTAAGAGTAGCTGTTCAAAATCTTATATATTAATCTTGATACTTATTATTTATCTATGTGTAAGATAATGTACATTTTAACAGAAATAATTATCAATGTTCTTTCTTACCATCCTCTATGTGAATTGCATAAGAAAACTTAGTGCAGTTTCACTCCCCACAAGAAAATCTTTATCTTTCCCTGGTCAAAAGGTCAGTAGTACAATGTATACTGCTATTTATTCCTTGATTTCTAAGGTTGGTTTTCGAGATAATATCTCTAGCATTTGTAGTTATTTAAATAAACTCGTGGCTTTCAAGATTATGTAGTATTGACAGTATTTCTAACATTTATAGCCATTTTGAAATTTAATGGAACTTTTTTTTGATATTAAGAGGGAGGCCTAGGTCAATTGATATTAGAATGATGTAGTACACTCTGAATTAAAACTGATCTCGTGAGCTCTCACACTTAAAGGGATTTCTCACACTTAAAGATCACCATGGGTGGATGTACTAGGGTCTAGTGGGGTTGGAATCATTATTGGGCCCACAATTGGGACCCACAAAATACATCTAATGCATGGGTATTTTTTAATTTAAAAGAATATTAGTGTCTCTTGGCCTATTATTTTTAGCATTTAAAACCATTTAATTTCTATAAGCCCAATATTAATTTTGATTGTTTCTAGTGAGTTCAATACGGTATAGCTTATGTCTCTTTCAAAAAGCAAACGTAGGAGAGAAACAAAGAATATCGTTGTAATCAAAACCAAACATGACAATAGATGAAATCCCACTTTCCCTTAATTCCTTGGTGGCATACATTAAGATGGATGCATTGACAGGAAAAAAATCACTAAGTCGTATTCATACGGAAAAGATTCAACTACAATTTCAAAATATGAAAACAATTTCAATGTTATAATGAAATTTTTTTATTAAAAGAATAGTGATATATGTATCTCTTTATATCATTATCCTATATTATTCATATACTTTTTAAATTATATATTTTAATCTACTAAACAAAAAAAAATTAAAGTCACCATCTATTTTATTATCAATTAGTCTCTACGTTATCTTGTGACCCCTGTGCCCAAAATTACTTGTTCGATATCATTCCTTGAGAGGGATCATTATGTGTTTTAATTTATTATCTTCTTTCACTTTTCTTAACTAGACATCGAATCATTGTGTGTTTTATTGTCCTTTTTTTCCTTAACCATATCAGGTGCATGGCTAGTTTATCTTCTATATATAGGTTGTCATATACGATAGAGACGGAGAACTATCACCACTAAACTACTCCTAAATCTCACAGAAAATAATAACAATAAATAAAAATCGAGAATCAAGACTTTGAATCTGCTTGATATTGAAAACAACACAATTTAAAAAGTTCTTCATCCATATACATATATCACTATTGCTGATTCATGAGAAAATGCAGGTACAGTCCTCAAAAGGAAATATTCTATTTTGGCTAGCCTACTTTATTAAGCTTGATCCTTGTCACTCCTTGGAGCTTCCATCATTCTTCATATTCTGTACATTAAGTACGTCAAAAGAAGACCAAATGAGATGAACAATACATATACGTATATGAACAGGAATTCAATATACATTGTTATTCATGTACTTACCTGCTGCAATCAACATTAGGGTCAATGGGTACTGGAACCTTGATGTTGCAAAGGTCAGGAAGTTTCTTAGCTCTATCAACTAACGCCAAGTGCTGGCGCTGCATTTTTGAAACACTCGCATAAAGATTTAATTTCGGGCTTAGAAGTTGCGATTTGGTTCAAGGCTTCAGCACTTTGGCAGCATGGAGCTGTGATGTTGTCGGCTCCTAACAAGTAACTTTGGCAATGCAACAGTTTTGCTATGGCATCTTGGCATTCTATTGCATTTGCATGGCTTGAGAACAAAGCCATAACCACAAAGCACACAATCCCTATTGAGCTAACTATAATTTTTTTGGCCATGACTAAATACTCTTGATGTTTTTCAGAATCGATAATGGAAGATATACTTTTGTGATATATGGTTTAAGGAGCTAGCATACATATTTATAGCAAAGAGTGGGCACTAGCTTGTAATGAATGTGTACCTAGTAAGTTTAGACTCTTGAAGTTCTTCGAATACCAAAAGCTGTCGTCATTAATTCCGTGTGGGACAAAGCTTGAAATTTTCTGAATGGCAAAAGCTATCATCAACTTAGGTATGGATTAATACAAAAAAATGATGGATAATCTCAAGAATTAATGCCCTTAATCGGATTTGTAATACCCCAGATTTTTTCCTAATAAAACAAAAATAATTGAAAAAGTTGTAACTGAAATTATTGATCAAAAGTTGGAACTAGTGGGTTTAGCATCAAATGGCCCATTTAATCGAGGAATGTGAAACATTTTAGTGGGCTGGAAATAAGGAGTGGTTGTGTCGTTTATTTATAACCTGATTAAATTGACCTGCAATTAAAATCCTAAATTAACACAAAATGCATCAGAGTTTTAGTGGGAAATAATGAATCCTAATGACCTCTAATTTGGAGCACTTCAAAAGCTTATAACTGATGGTTTAAGGACACAATTAATCGCAATTTATCAGCTTGAAAAAAAAAAGGTTACATCATCCAGCCCATAATAAGCAATATGCTTATCTTTGTACTTCCACTTTTTAACTTGCAACTATATTTATGGAGCAACAATATTCACATAGAAAAATAGTAGCGCAACACATATGAGCAAGCTGAGTTGGATAACACAAGCGGTTACTTGCACGTAGGACTGTAGCAGCATTTTGATTAGTTTTCTTTTGGAATCTCGAATCGATAATCTGCTAAGTTGGGACTTCCCTTCTTCAATACAAATCTTAGAATACATGTATTATGTTTTGAAATAGCACTCGTCCGTCACAAGTTATGCCTATGCTTTTTATAGAGATTGAGTATCTTATTTTGCATCTCTTCATCATTTTGCATCTGATTGTCTCCATTTGTCACGTCCTGACTCGACCCCGCAAAAGGCCAAGCCCGGACCCGACACATGGACGGAGTCTCCTCTGTACCGCGGACGATCCGAAAACCCTAAAATCAATATAATACTTGCGAAAGCCATAAAATTATCAAAACAAGTCAACTTTCTTTAAAATATACATTTCTTATTAATAAACTTTGCAACCCAAAATGATATGCATACTACACAAGTATTTATGCAACTAATCAACTCCATTAGCATGCAATTCCTTACTAGTCACAAGAGTATAAGTTTACAACTTTTACATTCTTCCAACTTATACAACATAAGACCGTAGAGGCCTCAAACCAGAAAATACATACAAGGCTACAAGCCTCAAAATTAAGCGACATCCAAGCAATATACATATCAAGCAAGGCTCGCACAAAATCTGGCAACCAACCACCAGCAAAGCAAAGAAGTGCAATCACGGAAACACCTCCACCTGTTCCTCCTCCTCAATTACCTCAAGAGGGTCTGCTTCAACTACTCCTGTAAAAATATAGTATAGAGAGGAATGAGCAAAAACTATTGCTCAGCGAGGGCAATTGGTCTCAAGGACGGAGATGAGAGGAGTATGCAATGCAATTAGCCAAGCAATGCATACAATTATCATTTAAAGATACAAACAAGTCAATATTATAACAAGGCAAGCATTAAAGACTATAAACATTCATTCAAAGGATACGGTACTCTTTTCATGAGCAACTTTCATTCAAGAATTCTATGACGATGCGCCGGCCCAAACCACCTCATAACACCAGTTTGGAATACCCCGGAAGTATCCATCAACCTATGACCTAAATCTCCCTGGGAGGCAACCCAAGCGAGAAAGGGAATAGCAGCAGAGCTAGAGCAACCAACACTGGCAACCCAAGGCTACCCAGAGAGGCCCATCACTCACGCGCGAGATACTATGCAATGCAAGACTCGATACAAGGCGATAAACAAGCGATAAAGCCACACGTGGGAGAATAACAAAGTAGGTTACTCTCGCACGCAATAGCAGCAATTGATAAGCAATTCAATCCAAAACAACTCAAACAAGTATTTCAAGTAACCCTAAGCATTCTATAGGCATAAAATCATGAAAACACACAAAAACACAAATCGGCCCCAACTATCAAAACCCTACCATTTCCAAATGAGCCACGAGTTCTGGAAACCGACTTCGCCAAACCTCCTAGGTCACCATAAGGCACGTCTAAAGACTCCGAAACCTTACTTTACCCTAGAACTCGCGCAAAGCCCCGATTTCCCCCTTTCTCGTTTGAACTACAACTATATCAACCAAACACCCAACCAACGCCATAATCGCACCAAAAGTGCTTCCATGGCCTCCCGATATAATGCCAACACGCAAAATGAGAAAACGCTAAAGTCGACCTAAACGACCCCGACTTTCAACATGGCTTAATTCTTGTTTTTTCCATTACGCAACCCAAAAAAACCATGCATTTAGGCATTCTAGCACACCTAGCACAATTCTACATCAACGGACAGCATAACGGAACAACTTCATCGTTCCAAGGGTTTACTATTCACAAAACACTATTCAACACCCAAATTTAATTGCAATCTCAACATTTAACCGCAGAAAATGTTAAAAAGCTATAAATACACGTTCTACAATAGCCAAGGAACATTCTAGAAGCATCAAAACGCTTTAAACAACAATCTACAGATAAAATCTAAAAATTGCAAAGTTGATACACTAAACATTTAAATGCGCAAATAACATGATTCCCTCACCTTAGGCACTCCTAGTCGCTAGGAAAACAACGCTAGTCACCTCGGAAACCACCCCGCACGAGCCCACGCAAAGATTGAATGATTGAAAGGTTGAAATCTTTTTTTTTCTCTCTTGGAACTCACGGCCCTCTCTCTCTGTTTCAGCTGCTGTTTTTTTTTATTTTCCTTTGTTTTAGCTTATTTAAGTGCTAAATTGGTCAAATGGTCAAAGGCCTAGGTCAAACACTTAAAACTTGGTCAAAAGGGCCTTATTTTGTGCATTTCAAAGCCATTTTAGCTAAGGAAAGATCAATTAAAGCTAGCAACATTTAAAATATAAAATTTAAGTCATCTAAATACTAGTTTCACTATTTCCTGAGGACTAGAAATCGTTCTCTAGCTATCGCTCCTTAAATGCAATGCACGTTGCGACAACGAGAATGTAACAATTAATTCACAAAGAATTTAAGGAAATATAATTTTCAGATAATAAGCAAGGGATTTTCACATTCCAAGCTCGGGTATTACACTATTTTTTCAACAACACACATTTAACCACATTATTTCTCCAACACATCGTGAAGGATGGAAGCAAAGTGCTATTATTGTGTTGCGAGCAATCTAAGCACGTCTTGGATTGATACTAATCCAAGTAGGAGGTTTCTTGGTTGTCAGAAATTTGACATTGGAGAATCATGTGGGTTTTTTGAATGGATAGATCTACCTAACTGTAAATAATCCCCAAATTAAATAGAATGAATGAAGTGAAAAGGTAAAAGTAAATATTTGACTCATAATGAACAATTTTACCTTTGCTTAAAAGAGCACGTGACTAATGCATGTGTTTTTGGTTAAATTTTTGATGAATTTTAATTGATAGGACTAACGGCGTCACTATAGCAATACATCAAGGACCAAAATGTCACATTTAAAAGATAAAGGAGTTATTTGGCACACGGAGCAAAGACAAAATGATATTTGACTTGTAATGGATGATTTTACCCTTACTTGGAAGAGCATGTGACCAATGCATGTGTTTTCCGTTAAAATTTTGACAGATTTTAACCAATAGGACTAACAGCGTCACTATGACAATACATCAGGGACTAAAATGTAACACTTGAAAGATAAGAGAGTTAGTTGACATATGAGGCAAAGATAAAGGATTATTTGTGTTAATTTCTTATCTTGACCTAAAAATTAACCAGATAGTACGTCCAAGGAATTAGCACGCCTTGGTTATCAATATCAAATAAATTATTTGTTCATAATTTCATGCAATTATCAGCATTTTATCATAAAAGTGAGAAATTAGGAGTCAAATAAGTCGATATCATTGTGCAAGCAACATTACAAATAGCCTCAGTTGCATATAACTTATCTACTAAAATTCGAAACCCATCATGCTACGATCTCCAATGCCAAACGATTGTTTATTTTTTGCCAAAAAAAAAAAACAACTGTGTTGTGATTTTTATTTTACGATTGAGTACTATAACAAAGTTTTATAACACATCACACAATTCATCTAGTATGTGCTGGATGTTATAAATTTTCGATGACATACAATTGGATAAGAAACAACTTGTATCATATGCGACGTATTACCATAGACAAATGTCACACAATTCAGCTACTTAATACTACATTAAATACTGGATATATCATTTTTAGCTTTGTTTCTATTAGGATACATAAATTATGTTATGCTGTTATAGTGAAATTTATTATATTATTTACTATATTCAACACGCTCTACAAGTGCAGGTGGACTTATTTTTTAGCCTTGCACTTAGACAGTTTTTAATATTTTTTAAATGGGTGGCGGTGATTTTGAACCTAGGACCTTTTGACACTTAGACTCTGATACCGTATTAGGTGATTACCTCATATAAAAGTTTAAACGATTAAAGAGAAGTTTATTATATTATTTATTATATTCAACTAATTCTAACATCGATTGTGGTGCGATTTTCATTTTATGTTTCAGTAAAGCAGCAAAGTTTTATGACACCTTGCTCATGCATTATGGTGAATGGTTGTGAGTTCACCAATGTCTTACAATTCTTCTAGCATGTGATGGATGTCATATAACTCCAATGGCATATAATTGGACATAAAAAGCTTGTATCTTATGTGACATATTACCATATATTCTTGTGTTGATAATACTATGCATACCATTTATATTTATTATAAATATCTACAAGTATAACCTCTTTAAATTAATATCGTTGGGACCACTAAATTTTATTAATTTAGTGAGTTATCAATTTATCGATGAATTAATTAGTATTAATTTATAGAGAGAATTGATATTAATAGTTATATTTTACTTGACATCCTTCCTTTCTTATATTGTCATTAGATTTTCCATATAAGGGATATCATCTCCATCCACTATTTATCATTGCTATTAGTAAATGTGAATGTTTACTAATCATTAATTGTCTTATTGTTAATGGGACATTGAAGTTAAGTTATGTTACTAACCTATTGAATAGACACAACCAAAGTTAGTGTAAAAGAATTTGGAGAAAGTTTGAGTTTCATGGTGATAATATGTATGTGAAATGAGGTTAAAAATGTTGAAAGAAGAAATAAGAACTTCTTGTTGATATCATCATGAGAAAATTTGCCTTATTAAACTATAATCAGCCATTTTAAGATATATGGGCAAAGATTTGAGAAATGATTTTGTTAGTACCTTTTGATAATGAAAGGAAAACTATAAGTGAAGGATTACCCGAAGAACTACAGATATGTAAGTTTGCAATCACTAATTGAAAAGAAAGAAGCTAGGAAACAGTGTTTATATATATTAAGATATGATATTGGAAATACAAACAAAAATACAAAATAGTACAAGGATATTCAAACTGAATTTATGATTGATGGTCAAGTTTGACTTGATGTCTGTTGGGTGTATTATTGACATATTATTTCAGCACATTTTCACTTAATTTTTGTTAGTTCTTGAGTAATTTATGATCAATTTAATGGGTTTTGTGTTTGATTTGCGACATAGGTGACTTTCAAGAGAAAGTCTAAGTTTTGAGGCAAAAATTGAAGAGAAATGGCAAAGGGCGAGCTTTCATGCGGCGTGTGAAAAAATTGAAGGGAAATCACAAGTAGCGCAGTCATAGCGCAGCTGCGCAGTTTCGCAGGAAATTTGAAGACAATTTTGTAAAATAGCGCGAAAAGAAACAAACCCTAGGATAAAAGGGAAGAAAACACACATTTGAGGGAGGCTTTTTGGAGGCGGCTGGTTTTGGAGAAAGAAAGCAACGTTCTAGAGGGAAAGAAAAAGAGGATTCGTGAGTTGAAGACGAATGAACGATCCGGAGACGGACTTCTCCAAATCCTAGTTTTTTTCTATATCTCTTATCATGATTTACATTACAATTGAGATTTTATTTAATTTCATTATGATGTTCTATATTATTTTTCTAGGGTTACAATGTAGCCAGATTATGAATGCTTAAAGTTTTTGGTTTTAATTAATTGATGAACTATTCCATTATTGCGTTGAGTATTTTATGCTGAGTTTAATGCTTGTAATTTCCTGATCAACAATTGCATGATGCGTAATTTGGTTTGAGACTGAGAAGTGATAACTAAATTAGACCACGTGTGAAATACAATTAAATTATCATAAGCTAGAGATAGTTATGAGATCTAGTGCAACACTTGAATTTCTAGGACTTAATGTATTCCATAAGTTCACAGTTATTACAGAGATGTAGTTAGCTTGCTTATTGGGATAAGTTATTGATGCTTGAGAGGGACTAATATCTACTTTAGCGAAATTGTTGGCAACGTAGGGAATGTGCATCAATTGATTTAAATCAATAGTTTCAAGTAGAATTAATCTTGGTGAAATTGGAGTCCCTAGAACCTTTTAATTATTGAATTACCATCTTTTGTTAATTTCGTAATTGTGTTAGTTGCTATTTTCATAAGTTTCATAATATTTTTAATCGTTAGTCGCAAACTCTCAATTTGTGATTGTCCAAATAAAGTTAGAGCTAGATTAATTTTGGTGGTTAATACTCACAGTCCTCGTGGGAACGATCTTTACTTATTACTTTATTACTTGTTGCTTTAGAATTCATACAACAAGTTTTTGGCACCGTTGCCGGGGACTGTGCCAATTATTAGTATCGATACCAAATAACTTTAATTTTATTTTGGATTTTATTTTATCTTGTTAGTAGTTTTGTTATTTTGTACTACTTGCGTTTCAGGAACATATTTCTCTAGGTGTATGCGAAATTTAAGAAGTAGTACTTTACTGCTTTTTGATCCTGAGATAGAACGAACTTGTCGGAAGAATAGAAAGGAGAAAAGAGCTACTACCCACCCTCTGCAAGAAACCATGGATGAAATTGTGGTAGGACATAAAGGAAACAATCAATCAGTTAATCAGGAAAATCCGCCTAGAACACTGCGAGACCATGCTTTGCCACCCACTGGAATTCAACATGTGATTAAAAGGCCAGCAATTCAAGCGAATAAGTTTGAGTTGAAGATAGTGACCCTATAGTTGATTCATAATATCCGTTCAATGGACTGCCTACTGAAGATCCTCATCAACACATCGTAAATTTTTTAGAAGTCTGTAGAACTATTAAGTACAATGGAGCCACTAATGAAGCTTTGCGCTTTCGTCTGTTTCCTTTCTTCTTGAGGGATCAAGCTAAGGAATGGTTGAACTCGCTACCTTCAGATTCAATCACCACTTGGGATGATTTAGTGCACAAATTTTTGTTGAGATTTTTTCTACCTGGCAAGACAAGAACTTTGTGTGAAGCGTGGGAAAGGTATAAGGCGTTGCTAAGTAAGTGCCCTAATCATGGAGTACCCGTAGATGCAAGTTCATAAGTTTTACAATGGGCTGATTAGCACCACAAGAACTTTGATTGATGCATCAGCAGGAGGAACTCTAATGAATAAAATTGCAGATGAAGCCTATGAGTTACTTGAAGATATTGTTTTGAACAATTTACAGTGGTCAAGCGAGAGAGTCACACCAAAGAAGATAATTGGGATCCATGAGATTGATGGCATAACTGCCTTGACAGCAAAAATTGACAATCTCACAAAATAGTTGCAGAATAATCAAGTGACAACTAATTCTATTCAAGCGGCAGTGGTGTGTGAGTTTTGTTGTGGTCCATATTATAGTGCAGAATGTCAGGTTGGCAATCCATTTGTACAAGGTATAGTGGAACAAGCACAATATGTGGGAAATTTTAATGGGCATCAGAACAATCAATATCCCAACATATATCATCCAGGGTTGCGGTATCATCCAAATTTGTCATACAATAATTCACAAAATGTGTTGCAGTCTAAACAGAACTACCTACTACTAGAGAAAAAAGTGAACTTGGAAGAGGTAATTGCTCAGTTGGCGACTTCACAGACACAGTTGGCTAATTCCCAGACTCAATATATTAATGAAACCAGGACTGCCTTCCAGAACCAATCCGCACAAATCAGAAATTTAGAGATGCAGTTTACTCAAATGGCTACTTTGTTTTCTGAAAGACAACAAGGAAGTTTACCTAGTACTTTGGAGGTGAATCCCAGAAGAGATGGCACGGAGCATTGCAAAACGATCACTTTGAGAACCTGCAAGGAGTTAGAGGAGTCAGTGAGAACCAAGAAAGCTGAGAAAGGTGAAGCAAAAAATGAGGAGAAAGATGAAGAGAAAATAGAAGAGCAGCCGCAACCTCCTCAAGAACCACCTCTGAAAGTTCCTTTTCCACAACGCTTGAATAAAAGCAAGCTTGACAAGCAATTTGTTAAATTTCTTGAAGTCTTCAAGAAACTTCACATCAATATTCCATTCGCGGATACGCTTGAATAAATGCCAAGTTATGTGAAGTTTATGAAGGACATCCTTTCAAATAAAATGAAGCTTGGAGATTACGAGACAGTTGCACTTACTGAGGAGTGTAGTGCTATCTTATAAACGAAGCTACCTAAAAAACTCAAGGATCCAAAGAGTTTTACTATTCCATGTGAAATTGGAAATGTTGTTTTATGTGATTTAGGTGCTAGTATTAATTTGATGCCTTTGTCTATTTTCAGGAAACTTGGTTTGGCAGAAGCAAGACCTACTACGGTAACACTACAGTTAGTTGATCGTTCGCTCAAGCACCCTAGAGTAGTAATTGAAGATGTGCTTGTTAAGGTTTATAAATTCATCTTTCCTGCAGATTTCATAGTGCTAGATGTGGAGGAAGACAATGAAATTCCTATCATTCTTGGAAGACCTTTCCTTGCTACTAGGGGAGCACTTATTGATTCGAAAGGGTGAGCTTCAGTTGCGAGTACAAGAAGAAGAGGTGATTTTTAATGTGTTTAAGGCTATCAAGTACCCAAAAGCCAGCGACAATTGTTTTCGTGTGGAT
Source organism: Ehretia macrophylla (assembly GCA_037974665.1). Taxonomy (NCBI): domain Eukaryota; kingdom Viridiplantae; phylum Streptophyta; class Magnoliopsida; order Boraginales; family Ehretiaceae; genus Ehretia; species Ehretia macrophylla. Next base: position 50,843,219 of record CM075781.1, read on the forward strand.
GCCATTAAAGCTATTGTGTTTAACCATGGGGGTCAATTGGATCCCTTGGAGGCGAGCTTGTTAAAAGATGATCCTTTTGTTTCGGTGGGATTGGAACACAAAGAATATTGGGCGACTAAACAACTAAACATGGGTGTGCAAGCAGCGAATGAGAAAAAATTGTTGCAATTGAATGACCTGGAAGAATTAGGTGATGAAGAAGATGAGAATGCAAGAAGTTAGAAGGAGATGACAAAAGAGTGGCATGATGAACTAGTTTCGGGAAAAGATTTCTCTCTTGGGCAACAAGTACTTTTTTATAAACCAAGGATTCCCAGAAAACGCAAGTCAAGATGCTCGGGGCCCTTTGTTGTGACTAAAGTGTTTACCTATGGTGCTGTCGAAGTCACCTATCCAGAGAAGGAAACGTTCGAGGTCAACGGACAACGATTGAAGACTTATTGGGATGATGAGTTTGATAAGCACAAGACGTTGTCCACCTCAATTCATCGTGAAAAATTGCTTTGTCGGGCTGTCGACGTTAAAACAAGCACTTTTCGGGAGGCAACCCGAGTTTTCTTACTTTTATTGATTTAATAGTTGTGTTTGTTTTTAGTTAGATTTCAAGTTATAATTGTCGTAGTTAATTTTTTTTTAATTTTTTCTTGTCATGTTAGGTTCGGGAACAAGTTTGGGGGAAGACAAGCCAAAGAAAAGCTTTATCAGGTCAATTCAGAGGGAGAATATGTGAACAATGGTGTGTGGATTGAGGGAGGTGCGAGCTTGAAGAGAAAAACAAAGAAAATTAGAGTTGTGAGGTAGTGCTGTTGCGTTAAAAAGTAGCGCAGCTGCGTTGACGAGATTTCAAGTTAAGCTTGTTAGTAGTGCTACTGCGCTAAATTGAGGCGCAGCTGCGCTGGCGTCTTGCAATTGACGTTCGAAAAAAAAATTGAAAATCTAAATTCTTTCTTCTCCTTTCCGCCGTCAACACCTAGATACACAAACACAAACCCACAAATACCCAAAACCTTAAACATCTCTCAAAACCTTAAGCCAAAAACACAACCAATTATAGCAATATAAACAATTACTCCTGCAACTAATTCAAGTAATTCACAAGACATGCATCCAAATACTATTCCAATGCTTACTAACTAGATCATATTCTTCACCCAAGACAAAGGATTCCAAATCTACTTTACTGAATGATCAAGTAAATACCCGACTCAAGAAATTTTGTTAAATCATGAAATCTTTTAACAAGTGAATAAACTAAATGCACAACAAGATGAAGTCCCTCACCTTGGATCAAACTAAGTATGCAAGATAATAGTCTAGATTCCCTCCAAACCTTCTTGAGTTAGCTAACAGGTGCAAGCCCCTAGTTTATTCATATAAGTATAACACTTTAGCAAATGATTATACCAAGCTATAAGCATACTTCAAACAATTACACATGCAACTTAATTCACGGAACTTCATCGAATATATAAACATACTACACAAGTACATCTAAACACTTATTCAATCAGTTATAAGTTAATTACCAAAATTATTTCTATTATCTATAACTATAACTAGCCCTTTGGTTCAATAAAAGCACGTACTACCCGAAAGCCATGTAATTTACTATACAACAATTCCAAACTTCTAAGGATACCTTATGACACACTTAAAAGTTATAAAAACTCATCTTTAGCTACATTTTCCATAAAACCCCCGAAGTCCCTTAGTCTATTTGTACTACGACCCCCCTCATCCACACATTAATTTAATGCCACAAATGTACCACAAGTGATTCCTAGTCCAATTAACACCCTATACGAAGTCCAATTGAACCCGGTCACTCAATCTACCTAAGTCCCTTTTAGTTCCATTAGGTATAATCCGTTAATTTCTAATTCTAGCCAATATTTAACCACACTAAGCATTCATTTAACGAATATAACATTTATGACATGAGTTCTAGGCATTAGATTAGTCTTATATGGCTCAATTACGCGAAACTCCTTAAAATGCCCGAAATTAGCATAAAAATTTGACAATTCCGGAATGTGATAAATTTAATCGTATAACCATTTTTACATCTCTAGAGCCTATATCAAACGATAGTTCGAGTATTAGAGCAAGATTTAATGGGTCTGAGTAAATAGTGCTATTACACAAAATCTGTGAGTCAATACACAAAATCAGTCGGACAGTACACAAGATCAGCCGACGGATACAAAAAATCAACTGATTGATACACAAAATCAATCAGACGATACACACTTAACTACGCAACTTTCACCTTTAGACTCAAATTCTTTCTTTCTTCTTGCAACACATTATGCACGCAACCTTCACTATATCACAATTCTAATACTTTACTTAGCATGCTTATACATCATTTAATTAAACTTATATAAAAGAATAATCAAAAACCCTAAAAACTACTATTCATCATCTTCAACATATCAATTACACATAAATCTTTAACTATACATGTAATATAAGCTCAAAAGTTTGTTTTACACCATCACTATCTAACATTTGAGGTATTAGAAGCATTATATCATCAATTAACAACAATTACACAAAATAACCATAGTTAGAAAACAACAAAAATGCATAAAAAAAGCTTCCCTCACCTTGGTAAAGCTAGGAAAGGAAGGAGATTAGCTTGAGAGCACCTTGGATTTTGTTAAAATGGAAGTAAAATGAAGAAGGCACCAGGTCATGCTAAAAAAAACCCTCACGGGTCACTACTGCTTTGCCGTTCCTTTTTCTTCCAATTTTGGTAAGATGCTTTGTGTTAAAGTTATAATATCCAACTATGTTAATATAATATCCAAATAGCCTAGCTTGGTTTCAACTCTTTTTTTTTCTCCTGGACTGGACCGACAGTCCAACTTGTCCTTTATTTGTTTTTTTTTTCCTTTTTTTATAACTATTATGTATAAGTATATATATGAGTAGATAGACATATAAAATAATGGGTCGGTTCGTATAATGAAACGGGCTAACTAATAGTTTGGGTTTCTATTAAATATAATTGGAATATAGAACTAAGTAAAAACTAATAGAAATACTATAAGCCCAAAACAACTAAATATTACTATTCATTTAGAGACAATAAAAACATTTATTGTTCTCATGCTCGGGACATGAAATGCACATTCCAACAATGAACGAATATATTAAATACAGTAATGCTCAGGAAAAAAATATCAAATTCGAAAAATAAGGCAGCTTAAAATTTTATTCGGGCTCAAGTTAAACTTAATAAATAAAACTTATAAAAGCAAATGAAATCAAACAAAAGGGCAAATAAGTCAAATATGTACACTGAATAATTAAACATAAAAAACTAAAAGTCTCTCTAGGCTCGGACAGTTTAAATCAATTAAATGTAAATAAATAATAAACATAAGATAATCATTTTTAATAACTCTTTTAAATCTAATTTAAATAATTATAATTAATATTGAAAATAATCCATCTTATTCGGTCTGGGCTCGATTTCCTGTTCGAACAATAAAACAAATTAATTAAAAAGACATGTAAGATAATTTTAATAAATAAAATACTACAGTAATTGTCTCATGTAAGTCATTTAAATATAAACTAATAAAATAAAAATAATAAAAAAATAATAAATTAATTACTTTATGTAAATCAATTAAATATAATTTAAATAAATACAAAGGGCGATAACAATAAAAATAATTATTCCCACGTTCGGCTTCACATTCAAATTGTGAAATTAAATCATTTTAAATTATTAGAAAAGTAAATTCTAATCTATAAAATAATAAAGTAATTATTTCGGGGAAGTCAACTGAATATGATTTAAATGAATGCAAACAGTTATCGTGGTACTTTTTTCAAGAATGGTACATTTTAAGGAAATGAATATATGCAAATTGATAAAATGTCTATAAGTTAGGTCTGGGTGTTACAATACTCATCCCTATTTAATTGTTAGCAATAATAGATTAATTCGCGCAGAGGACAGAAAACTAAAGAACAGTAAAATGATATATATATATATATATATATATATATATATATGTATGTATATAGTAATTGTTTACATTGATGATGTGTTAGTCTTCAGTAATGACATTCATCAACATTGGAAACATTTGCATATTTTCTTTAAAGTCATTAAAGAAAACGGTCTTGTGGTTTCTGCACCCAAGATTAGACTTTTTCAGACCAAAATTAGGTTTTTTGGTAACATGATTTCTTTCGGGAAAATCACTCCAATCCAAAGAACACTTGAGTACGCTGAAACGGAGGGTGTTCCGCTTTCTGTTATGGCCTTGATTATCTGCTCCGTCCCAATTCTGCTAATTGTTCATTGTTATGGTTCTCGAAATACCATTCTCTAATCTTATTGTTTTCTTCTGACATGAATTCATCTTTTAATCCTTGGACATCTCGTTCAAAGACTTCAGATAAAACATTGACACCGAAGTCTGAAGCTGAAGGATTGAAGTCAACAGACGAGGTATCTGTTGGTTCAAATTCTGGATAGACTGGATGAGCAGTCTGTTGTTCAATTCTGATTCCTATGGGAACAGATTGAGTCTGAGTTCTACGTGTTGAAGAAAGGTCAACAAATCCTGGAGTAGGGTCTGAAATACTGATTCTAGAGACACTAGAGGCTGATCGGGATAAAACTGATCCTCTATTTCCTCTATCTATCTTAATGGAAACAGTACCATCATCATACTGAATGATCTGTTCTATTCTGAAGTTCTGGACATTCTGGTCCTGAACAACTGGTTTAGTGGCATTCTCAATATCCCACCTTTCTGGAAGTGAAACTTCATTCCACATGATAGTTCTGGGTATATTAACTATTGATCTGTTTCTGCTATAGTATTGTTATCTGATCCTACTGACGCATTACTGCTACTAGAAGCCATTACAACTCTGTTCCTAGTTCTGCCCTTACTATCTGCGAACCTACTTACTATCTTCGAGCCAACCACGCCTACAAGCGAAACCTGGAGCGAACTACCCTTACTCGGGTCTTACTTACTCCCTAACCCTATCACGGCCTATCAGACAATGATCGAAGTGTATTTCCCACTAATACAAAGAAAATTAAAAACTAGTATATTTTCCCTATAATCTACCCTGCATCGTACTTAGTCTTACTATCTTCGAAGCCTTATTATCTTCGAAGCCTAACTATTCCTCACCAAATCGCCACATGGCCAACACACGGAGTCTTACGCCCTCTGCTCCTTAATGCCGTGACCTTACATGGGTTTTGAAATAGGTTTGCTAAAGGTAAGTTGGCTAAAGGTAAGTTGACTAAGCAAAATACAAAATAAAATACAGGCTAGAAGATAAATAAGTTTCTAAATATCCTTTGGCTTTTTGGGAAAGCCACACCCATCAACGGACTTGAGATGTCTTTACTAGTTGCCGTTTGACCTGGACTAGCTGAAGTTTCATGGAATTCTTCAGTAACCATATGACTTCAGAGAGGAGAAGTCTTACCGTTTCATCCAAGTTTTTGAAGGGAACTTAGAAGAACAAAACCCTATATGTCCAATGTTTTTAGAGAACATCAGAAAACTCATCTGTCCTGTGTTTTTGGAGAGAACACCGGAAAACTCATCTGTTCCAGTTTATACTCATAGTGGAGTACTACACCCAGTTTATACTCATAGTGGAGTACTACACCCAGTTTATACTCATAGTGGAGTATTAATGCCGTAACAATCATCTTCGTTGTCATTGGCATGATCTGTTGAAACTGATGCCTGATCTGAGGCTTTGTCTAGTTCTTCTAGTTGTAGCATGATGGCCTTGACTTCGTCATAACTGGTGGCCGCTGCTAACTGAGTAGTGAGGAAGTTCTTGAATGAAAGAAATTCTTGTTGTTATGGTTGGATTTCTTTCTTTTGTTTCTGATTGGTCTCGAGCCATGCTTGGACCTTTGGTGTTGAACACGAACTGTTGTTCATCTTCTTCCACCACATAACTGAGTGAGCTCTTCCGAAAGCCAAAATATCTTGGTTGTTTCCGTAAGAGACATGTTTGTACGCGAATTCTGATCTGAAAATCCACGTAACAAAGAAGATACTGTAAAACACAAAGAACGGAGGAAGATAGGCTAACTGAGCTAGTGTCTTCCAATGTTCTGTGAAGTACTGGAATCCTTCTAGAACTGGTTCTGGTAAAATGTCTGTGATTGGGCCGAATGATGCCCACCATTGGATGAACCAATTTGGAACTTCTAATGGGAATGTCTTGGTGAATAGGAAGAACCATGACATATTATGCTTGTCATTTTGGCGATTGAATGCTCTGAACCATGCCTGAATGTTGTCATAATAGTTGTAGTCCTTGAGGGGAATGTCATCTGGGATCTGTTTGGTTTTCTGTGGGGGTTGTCCCCATTGATCGAGGGTGATCACTTACTGGAGTTTAGCCTTGACATGGTTATATTGGCCTGGAGGTTTGTTTTTGTCGTCTGCAACAAACTCTATGGACTCTGTTGCTATGAGGATTGACTCATAGTAACTCTGTGTTTTATATGTGTTGTCTGGGATGTAGTTTGAGTGAGGGTGAAGGAATACCCTAGCAAACTCATCGGGGGTCATATTGGGGTTCTGTTTGAAATGAAAAGGTTATGTTATCAGAATCTGGTCAAACACATTTTTGTAAATGTATGTGGGTGACGGTAACTGAGGTTGTATCTATTTTTGTTCTGGGGTTACTGTCTTCTTCTTAGTAACAAGTGGCTGAAACCTGTTACTGACTATCGTCTGAGAAGACGATGTACCTGCAGTACCTGCACGAACATCTATTAACTGTTTATGTGGGGTAAAAGTCCCCAAAACTGTGAGGTTTCTACCTAGGGGTGACTGGGTAGAATATGGTGTATATGTTATCTATTTATCTTCAATTTTTACTGGGGTTGAAGATTGGACTGGAAATGTTGTTGGAGTGCTAGCTTTCTGGGCATAGGATACAATATCTAATGCTTTAGCTTTCCCTTTATCTTTCTTGGGTGCCATTGCTACTAATTATCAGGAGTTGATGATCCTGCAGAGTGGTTAGCAACAATATATAGAAAGAATTACGGAATTGAAACAATTATCAATTACGCTTCTGGATCTGAATCTATGTTTCAATCTACTTAATTGCGGTGGACTTGAAACAATCCATCTAAATCTACTATCTGAATTTTTGGTGTCCGCTTCTGTGACCTGTAAAAGAAAACAAAATGAAAAGGTATTCCCGAATGAATCCTATGTGATAGGCACGTGGCCTGTCAAAAACTCTCTGGTTAGGAAATCAGGGATGGAGTTATCATCTCCCTTGATATACTGAATGTCAAAATTGAAAATTGACAGGATAGCCTGCCATCTGGCAAAAATCTGTTTAGATGCAATGTTTTTAACATCCTTAGTAAGCACATCTTTTGCTGACTTGCAGTCAACACGAACTAAGAATTTCTGGTTCAACAGGTCATCTTGAAATTTTGAAATGCATTTGACAATGGACAAAATTTTCTTTTTAACTGTTGAATAGTTCTGTTGGGCTTTATCCCAAGTTCCTGAATGGAAACGAACAATGTGTTCTTTTCCTTCTAAAACCTAGATAAGTATACCACCAAATCCTAATTCAGAAGCATCTGTCTGAACTATTTTTGGAGTATCTGGTTGACATAAAGTCAAAACTGGTAAAACTCTAACCTGACGCTTAATTTCCTTGACAGCGTTGGTATGGACATCAGTCCATGCTGGAGGGTTCTTTTTAAGATGTTCAAAAAGAGGTTTACAAAGATGGCGAATGCCAGGATAAAAATATGCAACATAGTTTAAAGATCCTAAAAATGTTTGCAACTGTGTTTTGTCACGCAGAATGTCTGGATATTTTTCTGCAAAATCAAGTGTCCTTTGGATTGGGGTGATTTTCCCGAAAGAAATCATATTTCCAAGAAACAACGACTTTTTCTGTAAATCTCCTCTATATTCATCTTAGGAGGTTTCCAATTTCTTAACTCTCCTACTGTCCATGTCTGTTCTGTTTTTGCTATAGTATTGTTATCTGATCCTACTGACGCATTACTGCTACTAGAAGCCATTACAACTGTGTTACTAGTTCTGCCCTTACTATCAGCGAACCTACTTACTATCTTCGAGCCAACGCGCCTACAAGGGAAACCTGGAGCCCAGTGCCCTTCCTCGGGTCTTACTTACTCCCTAACCCTATCACGGCCTATCACAGCAAAGGTAAGTTGCCGATACAGGTAAGTTGGACAAAACTAACAACCTAGTTGCTCTGGCTCTGATACCAGAAACGAACCAGGATGGAACAGATAATGAAAGCCATAACAGAAAGCAGAATAAACATGAATAATAGACAAGATAAATAATTGAAAATACAAATAAGATGGAGATAAGAGGGATAAAATCTCTTACTTACTATTAACTGTGAATGGAAGTACTGTTACACTGCTGGTTGTACAAGAGTACAATGTTCAAAGAGTGATACTGAAATAAAATAAAAATTTTGAGAGAAAGAGAATTCGGCCCCTATGTGAATGAGACAGACTCTGTCTTATAGGATATCGAATCTATGAATACAAAAGTGAAAAAGTGAAAAAGAAAAGTCAAAAGTAACTTTTCCTAAAGTGAACAGTAAAAAGTGTCTTTTACTATTCATGAATAATGGTCGGCTTTTACTGTGGCCGAATCTTGTTTTGTCATGACATGATGATCATGTCTGCCTTTTACTGTGGCCGAAAGATCATTTGTCTCGTTATGATAATGTTGTCTTTTTGACTGGATTACTTTCACTGTGGCCGAAAGTAATTTCGTCGTCTTGTGATAATGATGTCTGATAGAATCTTGACTGTAGATTCACCTTCTTCATCGTCTCTAAATCTGACTGGTTCCATACTGAAAATACTGTGAACTTCTTCAGTGATAGGGTATTCTTGAAAAACATAGCCCAACAAAGTAATTGGACTAATCTTTCAATTGTCACATTACAAAAACAAATTCAGAATATCGAAGATATTCTTGAAAAACAGGAAACAATCCCAGAAATTCCAGTTAAGACTGATGAATCAAAACAAAAGTCAATTGAACAGACCACTGTTGCATTGACAAAACCATTTGATTCACTTAAGTTAACAAGTTCTAAGGTTAAACCAGAATCTCCAATCAAGGTTTTACCTTTTAAAATATCAAAATTTATTCCAAATTTGGAAACTACAGAAGAGAAGAATACCAAGCTTCTCCAGGAACTGATTTCTAGATCCAAGAAGTCAGAACCTTCATCCAGCCAATTGGCTCTTCAAACATTAAAATAGTAAGACAGTAATTCTGATTGCGATTCCTCATCTTCACAGAATTCCGGGAGGGATAAAGTTATCCATCTCAATAGAATTTCTTTTCCTGAGACAAAGAATTTCTATCCCAGACCTACACCTCCAGATCTTCAAATCGAAGAATCACATCCTCAAAGATCTTTTTCAGGATCCCAAATCTATGAATGGAATATAGATGGGATGTCAGAATATCAGATTCTCAATGTTACCAAACAGATGATCATTATCGGTAACATTTACAAACAAGCTGTTACTGAAAGAACAGCAACTAGAAACATCATTCTTGGTTTCAATGGTCAGTTAAAAGGATGGTGGGATGACCATCTCAGTGAAACTACCAAAGAAAGCATTCTTAACATGGTGAAAACCAATGAGAATGGAGATCCTATTCTCAATCAGAATGGCCAGACAGAGTCTTGTGCTCTATTAGCCTTAGTTTTCGATATCACCTACCATTTCATAGGTGATCCCACAGTCTACCAAGAAAGAACATCTGAAATCCTCCAGAACCTCAGATGTAGAACACTCCAAGACTTCCGATGGTATAAGGATGTCTTCCTCAGTAAACTATACCAAAGATCTGACAACAATGCCAGTTATTGGAAAGAAAGATTCCTTTGTGGTCTTCCAAAATTGTTTGCTCAGCAAGTGAGAGATTCTCTCTCAACAGAATATCCCAGTTTAGACTATGATCTTATGACATATGGTGACATCATTCCCATATTAATAAGACTGCTTTGAAGATTTGCACTGATCTTCGTCTTAAAGTACATATAAAGAAACAGTCTAAGTAAGAAGAATTAGGAAATTGGTGTGAATAGTATGGTATGGAAAGAATCCAACCACTCCATACTCACAAAACACATAAATCCAGAATTTCCTCCAAAAAATATATGAGTCACTTCAAGTCCATTGGACAGAAGTATAACCAAAAGTATGGCAACAAACCATACACCCATAAGAAGAAACATTACCAGAAGTTTCCACGAAGAAATTGGAAATATAAAAAAGATATTAAAAAAGAACAAAAATCCACAGGATGCTTCAAATGTGGTAAAACAGGACATTTTGCAAAAGATTGTAGAATCAGATCACTAATTCAATCATTGGAATTAGATGAAGCTACAAAGAGCAAAATAATTCAATCCATAGATGATCTTGAATCATCATCCAGCTTTTCTTCAGATTACTCTGATGAAGAAAACATTAATCAGATTGGAACAGACAACTACTACTCTAGTAGTTCTTCCAACTCCATCCAGGAATGTGCGTGCCCCAGCAAAGGAGCATGTTTCTGCCAGAAAGGATTAAATGTCCTTACAGATTCTCATGGTCTTATGATCGATATGATCTGTAAGATTAATGACCCAGAAGAAAAGCAAGATTTTCTCCTCAGACTCAAAGATGTTATGGATCAAAAAGAGGAAGAAAAGCCTTCATCCATTCCTGCCCAGAATAACATCAAGAATACGAATTATTCTGATGTCCTCAGTTATTTTCAGAAGAGAAAAACCCAGACAGTTGGTATCTCTGATCTCCAGCATGAGATTAAACTGTTAAAATCAGAAATTCAGCAACTTAGACAAGAGTACAGGCATGAGATTAGTGATCTCAGATTAGATCATGAACATCTCCAACAAGATGTCCAACTCTTACAGATAGAATCTTTAGAACGTCAAGAACATCAGGATGATGGACTTGATAAACAGACTCAGATTGCTCTTGGCAAACTGACAGAAGAAGCGAGTACATCCAAACCAACATAGGATTACCTCAATCTTCTAAACAGAATCACTTACCAGAAATGGTACGTTCAGTTAACCATCAAGGTTGATGATTTCAAATTTGAAACCATTGCCTTATTAGACTCAGGTGCAGATATGAACTGTATCCAATCCTTCCAGAAATTTTGAGAAAACCAAAGAGAAGCTTTCTACAGCTGACTCTACCAGACTTCATATCCAGTACAAATTACCTAATGCACATGTGTGCAATCAAGGTATTTGTTTCCCTACCAGCTTTGTGCTGATAAAACAGTTAAATTCCCAAGTCATTCTAGGGAATCCATTCCTTCAACAGTTATTTCCCATGACTGTTACAGAACAAGGTGTATCTACCAAAGTGTTAGGTAAGCCTATCCTTTTTGAGTTTTATTTCCCTTCACAGGGAAGAGATATTAACTCAATTCAACAGAAAGAAAACCAAATCAGTTTTCTTAAACAAGATATCAAGGCCCTCAGAATTGATGAGCAGATTGCTAAACAGCAAAAGTCCATCAAGATTTCCAGACCAAACTTGAAAAAGAAGTTTGTTCAGACCTTCCTACGGCCTTTTGGGCTCGTAAGAAACATTCGATCTCTCTCTCATATGAGAAGGACGCTCGGCCCATTCAGATGAACCAGGAATATCTCTCTCTTTGTAAAAAAGAGATCCAGAGTTTATTGGATAAAAAGTTAATCCAACCCAGCAAAAGCCCATGGTCGTGTGCAGCCTTTTATGTTAATAAACATGCAGAACAAGAACAAGGCGTCCCTCGATTAGTTATCAATTATAAGCCCTTGAACAAGGTCTTGCAATAGATCAGATATCCATTACCCAACAAGAATGATCTCCTTAAGAGATTAAATCAGGCCCATGTCTTCAGTAAATTCGACATGAAATCTGGATTCTGGCACATCCAAGTCATTGAATCAGAAAGGTGTAAGACGGCATTCACTGTTCCATTTGGACAATTTGAGTGGAATGTTATGCCATTTGGGCTCAAAAATGCGCCTTCAGAATTCCAGAATATCATGAATCAGATTTTTAATCAGTATACAGATTTTACAATTGTTTACATTGATGATGTTTTAGTCTTCAGTAACGACATTCATCAACATTGGAAATATTTGCATATTTTATTTAAAGTCATTAAAGAAAACGGTCTTGTGGTTTCTGCACCCAAGATTAGACTTTTTCAGACCAAAATTAGGTTTCTTGGTAACATGATTTCTTTCGGGAAAATCACCCCTATCCAAAGAACACTTGATTTTGCAGAATAATTCCCAGACATTCTGCGTGAGAAAACACAATTGCAAAGATTTTTAGGATCTTTAAACTATGTTGCAGATTTTTATCCTGGCATTCGCCATTTATGTAAACCTCTGTTTGAACGTCTTAAAAAGAATCCTCCAGCATGGACCGATGTCCATACCAACGCTGTCAAGGAAATTAAGCGTCAGGTTAGAGTTTTACCAGTTTTGACTTTATGTCAACCAGATACTCCAAAAATTGTTCAGACAGATGCTTCTGAATTAGGTTTTGGTGGTATACTTATCCAGATTTTAGAAGGAAAAGAACATATTGTTTGATTCCATTCAGGAACTTGGGATAAAGCCCAACAGAACTACTCAACAGTTAAAAAGAAAATTGTCCATTGTCAAATGCATATCAAAATTTCAAGATGACTTGTTGAACCAGAAATTCTTAGTTCGTGTTGATTGCAAGTCAGCAAAAGATGTGCTTACTAAGGATGTTAAAAACATTGCATCTAAACATATTTTTGCCAGATGGCAGTCTATCCTGTCATTTCAATTTTGATATTCAGTACATCAAGGGAGAGGATAACTTCATCCCTGATTTCTTAACCAGAGAATTTTTGACAGGCCACGTGCCTATCACATAGGATTCCTTCGGGAATACCTTTTCATTTTGTTTCATTTCAGGTCACAGAAGCGGACACCAAAAATCCAGTTAGTGGATTCAGATGAATTGTTTCAAGTCCACCGCAATTAAGTAGATTGAAACACAGATTCAGATCCAGAAGCGTAATTGATAGTTTTTCAATTCCGTATTTTCCTATATATTATTGCTAACCATTTTGCAGGATCATCAACTCCTGATAATTAGTAGCAATGGCACCCAAGAAAGATAAAGGGAAAGCTAAAGCATTAGATATTGCATCCTATGCCCAGAAAGCTAGCACACCAGCAGCACCCTCAATTCAATCTTCAAATCCAGTAAAAATTGAAGATAAATAGATAACATATATACCATATTCTACCCAGTCACCCCTAGGTAGAAACCTCACAGTTTTGGGGACGTTTACCCCTCAAAAATAGTTAACAGATGTTTGTGCAGGTACTGCAGGTACATCGTCATCTCAGACGACAACCAGTAACAGGTTTCAGCCACTTGTTACTAAGAAGAAGACAGTAACCCCAGAACAAAAACAGATACAACCTCAGTTACCGTCACCCACATACATTTACAAAAATGTGTTTGACCAGATTCTGATAACATAACCTTTTCATTTCAAACAGAACCCCAACATGACACCCGATGAGTTTGCCAGGGCGTTCCTTCACCCCCATTCAAACTACATCCCAGACAACACATATAAAACACAGAGTTACTATGAGTCCATCCTCATAGCAACAGAGTCTATTGAGTTTGTTGCAGATGACAAAAACAAACCCCCAGGCCAGTATAGCCATGTCAAGGCTAAACTCCAGAAAGTGAGCACCCTCGATCAAAGGGGACAACCCCCACACAAAACCAAAGAGAGCGCAGATGACATTTCCCTCCAGGACCACAACTATTATGACTACATTCAGGCGTGGTTCAGAGCATTCAATCGCCAGAATGACAATCATGATATGTCATGGTTCTTCCTATTCACCAAGACATTCCCATTAGAAGTTCCAAATTGGTTCATCCAATGGTGGGCATCATTCGGCCCAATCACAGACATTTTACCAGAACCAGTTCTAGAAGGATTCCAGTACTTCACAGAACATTGGAAGACACCAACTCAGTTAGCGTATCTTCATCCATTCTTTGTGTTTTACAGAATCTTCTTTGTTACGTGGATTTTCAGATAAGAATTCACGTACAAACATGTCTCTTACGGAAACAACCAAGATATTTTGGCTTTCGGAAGAGCTCACTCAGTTATGTGGTGGAAGAAGATGAACAACAGTTCGTGTTCAACACCAAAGGTCCAAGCATGGCTCGAGACCAATCAGAAACAGAAGAAAGAAATCCAACCAGAACAACAAGAATTTCCTTCATTCAAGAACTTCCTCACTACTCAGTTAGCAGCGGCCACCAGTTATGACGAAGTCAAGGCCATCATGCTACAACTAGAAGAACTAGACAAAGCCTCAGATCAGGCATCAGTTTCAACAGATCATGCCAATGACAACGAAGATGATTGTTACGGCATTTATACTCCTCTATGAGTATAAACTGGATAATACTCCTCTATGAGTATAAACTGGATAATACTCCACTATGAGTATAAACTGGAAAGAAAAAAAAAGAAAAAAGAAAAAAGAAAATGAGTTTTCTGGTGTTCTCTCCAAAAACACAGGACTGATGAGTTTTCTAATGTTCTCTAAAAACATTGGACAGATAGGGTTTTGTTCTTCTAAGTTCTCTTCAAAAACTAGGATGAAACGGTAAGACTTCCCCTCTCTGAAGTCATATGGTTTCTGAAGAGTTCCATGAAACTTCAGCTAGTCCGGGTCAAACGGCAACCGGTAAAGACATCTCAAGTCCGTTGATGGGTGTGGCTTTCCCAAAAAGCCAAAAGGAAGTTTAGAAACTTGTGTATCTTCTAGCCTGTATTTTATGTTGTATTTTACTTAGTCAACTTACCTTTAGCCAACTTACCTTTAGCAAACCTATTTCAAAACCCATGTAAGGTCACGGCATTGAGGAGCAGAGGGCGTAAGACTCCGTGTTGGCCATGTGGCGATTTGGTGAGGAATAGTTAGGCTTCGAAGATAGTAAGGCTTCGAAGATAGTAAGACTAAGTACGGTGCAGGATAGACTATAGGGAAAATAGACTAGTTTTGATTTTCTTTTGTATTAGTGGGAAATACACTTCGATCAAGTGTACTTGTATGTATTTCACCATTTGTCAGTAAGATTCATACTGAAGAAGTTCACAGTATTTTCAATATGGAACCAGTCAGATTCAGAAACGATGAATAAGGTGAATCTACAGTCAAGATTCCATCAGACATCATTATCACAAGACGACGAAATTACTTTCGGCCACAGTGAAAGTAATCCAGTCAAAAAGACAACATTATCATAACGAGACAAATGATCTTTCGGCCACAGTAAAAGGCAGACATGATCATCATGTCACGACAAAACAAGATTCGGCCACAGTAAAAGCCGACCACTATTCATGAATAGTAAAAGACACTTTTTACTGTTCACTTTAGGAAAAGTTACTTTTGACTTTTCTTTTTCACTTTTTCACTTTTGTATTCATAGATTCGATATCCTATAAGACAGAGTCTGTCTCATTCACATAGGTGCCGAATTCTCTTTCTCTCTAAATTTTTATTTTAATTCGGTATCACTCTTTGAACATTGTACTCCTGTACAACCAACAGTGTAACAGTACTTCCATTCACAATTAATAGTAAGTAAGAGATTTTATCCCTCTTATCTCCATCTTATTTGTATTTTCAATTATTTATCTTGTCTATTATTCATGTTTATTCCGCTTTCTGTTATGGCCTTGATTATCTGCTCCGTCCTGATTGTGGAACACATGCATATGAAGTTATTTATCGTCTTAATTATAAATTATTGACCACATGATTAAATCCTAGATCCATAACTAGACATCGTCCTAAAGGAGAGACTATCCTTTGGAACATGGACAGAAACAGATCAATAGTTAATATACCGGCTCTTAGAGATTGTAGGTTACTCAAATACAACGATTCACTACTAGGATTAGTAGAGACGTGTCTTTGTAATGGACCTATTTTCTTTAATTGTTTTGCAGATCATACTATATCGCTTACATGTCCTCATATCATGAAAGCTTTACAATTAGACATTAACACGCATAACTATTATGTTGATTGTGGAACACATGCATATGAAGTTATTTATCGTCTTAATTATAAATTATTGACCACAGGATTAAATCCTAGATCCATAACTTATATATATGTATATATATATAATAAAATACACAAACCGAAGCTTGAGTTTATTTCGATATCCTTAAGGTCATAATGCTCCGCTAAGGTGCTTGCGACTCGATAGCACTAATCTTCCAAGATACAACAATTAGACCATTCATGTAGATAGTGTAAAACTCTCTTTGTTATGATGTAGTAATGAACGATGTATGCGAATCATATGCTAATGTTGTGCATAGCTCTTCTATTTATAGGTGCAAACTAAGAGTAAAATATGGCCTCCATAAATCCTTCATAAAAATGTCACTTTAATGCCAACGTTAAGAACAAGAAACGCCCTCTCTCCAATGCCAATCGTCATTGATATATAGCATTTCCAAATGCCTAAGTAAAGGCATTCATAATTAATTATAACTGATCCCATGATCAGCTTTCCATCTTGATGCAATTATTATCAAGCATTCAAAGCATCAACTTTTCGTTTGATGCAATTATTATCATGGCATTCAAAGCAGTTCAATATGGTGAGTTTAAATCAGAGAATAAAGAGCTACTCAAACCTTTCTTCTCTAATTTCTCTTTCACCTTTAATGTATTTTTACTTGGAAAATACTACATTCATCTTCTCGAAAGATGACTGCGCACGAACCGAGTCCCAAATGTTCAGACATGTGGGACCCACTTAAAAATTAAGTCAAAAATACAAGTCAAAAACATCTTTTTCTAACATTCCCTCACATGAAAGGAAATTAATAGGCCAGTACCTAATATGCAGACTCAAGAGACAAAGTTTAGTAGAAAGACACTGCATTGGGATATGTGGATTTTGGCTTCGAACCTTCCCTAGTGAAAACTATCAGATTTACTTGCTAACCAGTGAACGTAATATCTTGAATTGTTCAGCTTTCATGTAAATCTAGACAATAGAGATCACACAACATCTCTATTACATTGTCAAATTCTCACGGTTGTGTTCATTTCGACCTTGAACAACTCCTGGTATTCATGAATACTCTAGAGAATTCAGCCCTCAAATTCTCGTAGGATCGACCCCCTCCCTAATCATATAGGTGATGCTTATAAAGAGTATCCCTGCAATACTCCACTTGGATTTTCAAAATATAAGAATCATTAAAAGCATAGCTTAACCTAAGAAACACACAGGTAGCACTGTCTACTCGTCATAGGAATAGGTGGGAGTACTACCCCCACAGTACTTCTACTGAGTTATACATAATTCAGTTTTTCCCTTTGAACCTAGATCCAGGGATCTCTTGTCAGCAATGTAGGGTTTTCCATTATGATAACTCTTAAGAAATAGGCTTAAGACCTATTCCCCTCGACGATTTATAAACTTGCTCTCTAGGTAAACCTTTGGTAAGTGGATCCACAATATTATCCTTTGACTTTATATAGTCAATAGAAATAACCCCATTTGAGAGCAATTGTTTAATAGTATTATGTCTACGACGAATGTGTCTAGACTTACTGTTATACATACTACTCTGTGCCCTACCAATTGTTGATTGACTATCACAGAATATACAGATAGCTGGCACTGGTTTCTGCTACTTTGAAATATTCTCTAAGAAATGTCGAAGCCATTTAGCTTTTTCAGCAACTTTATCCAAAGCTATAAACTCAGATTCCATTGTGAATTTGGCTATACACGTTTGCTTAGTGGATTTCCAAGATACAACAACATATCCTAATGTAAAGACATACGCAGTGGTGGATTTTGAGTTTTTAGAATTAGATATCCAGTTAGCATCACTGTACCCTTCTAGTATAGCTGGATATCTTGAATAGTGCAACCCATAGTTCTAAGTATATCTAAGATACATTAGAACTCTCACAACAACAGCCCAGTGGACATGCCCTGGATTACTGGTGTACCTACTTAGTTTGCTAACTATAAATGCTATATCGGGTCTTGTACAATTCATAATGTACATCAGACTACCAATTATCTGAGAATACTCTAACTAAGATATCCCTTCACTTGTGTTCTTAGCAAGGTGGCTATTCACATCCATAGGCATCCTAGCAACACTTTTATCATCTTTACTAAACTTGTCCAGTATCTTTTGTATATAATGAGACTGGGATAAGACTAGTCCATCTAATGTTCTAGTGATCTTCACACCCAGAATTACATCAGCCACACCCATATCTTTTATGTCGAAGTTCTTGGATAACATTTTATTGGTAGTCTTAATAATGTTATTATCGCTCCCAACAATAAGCATATCATCTACATATAGACAGACAATGACATATTCTTGACTTGTGCCTTTCACATAAACGAACTTGTCACACTCATTTATTCTAAAGCCATTGGATATCATGGCTTTATCAATTTTTTTATGCCATTGCTTAGGCGTTTGTTTTATTCTGTACAGCGATTTTATAAGCCGACATACTTTATTCTCTTTACTTGGAACCACAAACCCCTCAGGTTGTTCCATGTAGATTTCTTCTTCTAAATCTCCATTCAAGAATGGAGTCTTTATATCCATTTGATGGATCTCGAGATTATTAATAGCTGCAATCGCTATTAACATCTGAATGGACGTAATCCTCGTAACCGGTGAATAAGTATCAAAATAGTCAAGACCCTCTTTCTGTCTATATCCCTTGATTACTAGACGAGCCTTGTATTTGTCAATTGACCAATCAGTTTTCATCTTCTTCTTGAAGACCCACTTGCACCTTAAAGTTTGTTTCTAGGAGGAAGATCAACCAATTCCCATGTATGATTATTCATAATGGACTCAATTTTACTATTGACAACCTCTCTCCGTAAGGAGCTTCAGGAGTGGACATAGACTCATTAAAAGTACGAGGCTCATTCTCTAACAAATAGGTCAAGAAATCAAGACCAAAAGATTCAGCTATTCTCGCCTTTTTGCTGCGTCTCCGTTCATCTTCGGCATCATTAGATATAGTCATTTCATCCATATCTTGTTCTTCAGTCCCATAAGTTCTCTTAGAAGAACTTGATTCTTGTGTTTCCTTATAAGGAAATATTTCCTTAAAGAATTCTGCATTTCTTGATTCGATAATTGTATTTTCATGATTATTAGTTAATTTTGACCTAATCACCATAAATCTATATGCAACACTGTTTTGTGCAGATCCAATAAAGACATAATCCATAGTCTTTGGACCAATCTTGACCATTTTAGGTGTAGGAACCCCACACCTTAGCTAAGCACCCCCACACTTTTAAGTAATTGTAGGAAGGTGGTCGTCCTTTCCATAACTCATAAGGTGTTTTGCTGATTTTCTTCTAGGGTACCTTATTCAGAATATGATTTGCAGTTTGCACTCCTTCCCCCCACAAGTTCTGAGGTAATCATGAATTAATCAACAAGGCATTCATCATTTTTTAAGAGTTCTGTTTTCACGCTTAACAACACCATTTTGTTGAGGAGAGTACGGTGTCGTTGTTTGGTGAATAATACCATGTTCAGGACAAAAATCCTCAAAAGAAAATCCATATTCTCCCCCTCTATCTCTTCTCAACATTTTTATCCTTTTGCCAGTTGATTCTCAACCTCATTTTTGTATAGTTTAAATACTTCAAAAGCCTTATTCTTGCTCTTAAGTAGGTAAACATAATAATACCTCGTACAATCATCTATGAAAGTGATGAAATATTTTTTCCCACCTCTAGTTTACACAAATTTTAGGTCACAAACATCACTATGAATTAACTTTAAAGGTTCAGAACTTTCTTCCACCGATTTAAATGAAGCTCTTATTAACTTTAATTCTGTGTACACTTCACATCTTTTGTTGAGATTAAAATCAACTTTAAGCAATAGTCCTAAATTGACAAATTTACGCAATGAATCAAAATTAATGTGTCCTAATCTATCATGCTATAAATTAGGAGAATCCACAACATAAATAACTGATTTGTTCTTATTGATAATGGAAGTAGATGGCTTATCAGCCTTTATAACAGTCATTATATTAAGCTTGAACAACCCATCACAATCATAACCCTTGCCCAAAAATACCCCATTCTTAAGCAAAACAAATAGCCTGGACTCAAAAACCAGCTTGAATCCATTTCTATTGAACAAGGATCCAGAAACTAAATTCTTCTGGATGTTTGGGACATGCAGCATGTTGTTGAGTGTCAGCTTCTTTCCTAAAGTCATTTTCAAAATAACCTTTCCAGTCCCTTTTAATTTTGATATGAAGGAGTTCCCCATGTAAAAGGTCTCTTCAGACTTCTGGTATGTGGTGAAACTATTCCTGTCAGAACAAACGTGACGAGTAGCTCTTGCGTCCATCAACCATTATTTTGGATTGCCAACCAGATTAACTTCTGACATGATCGCTGACAAATTCATTTCAGACATTTTTTCTCCCAGGTCTTCAACAGTATTAGCCTGGGCTTTTCTTTTCTTATGAGCTCCTTTGTTGGCGCAGAGTCTGCAGTCTATAACCTTATGCCCAGTCTTGTCGCAAAGGTAGCAGTTACCAGCAAATTTCTTCTTATCAGCACCTTTCTTTCCTTGATTCTGGCCATTGAACTTCCTTTTTTTGTTACTCAGGCCGTGTTCCACCACGTTCGCTTTTGACTCTAAAGGTGGGAGTCCAACCCTTTTGTCATTCTTACGGTTGTTTGTTTCAATCCTCAACCTCAAAACCAAGTCTTCAATTGTCATCTCCTTTTGCTTGTGCTTCAAATATCTTTTGAAGTCCTTCTAGCTAGGAGATAACTTCTCAATGAGTGCACCAGATTCGAAAGTTTCACCCATATTCATTCCTTCTGTATGACACTCATGAAGGATTAGCTGATATTCTCCTACCTGGGGCAACAGAGGCTTGGAATCTACAATTTTGAAGTCTAAGTACTTGGCAACTACAAATTTCTTTGTGCCTGCATCCTCCGAGTTATATTTTTTATCCAGCGATTCCTACAAAGCCTTTACAGTCGGGACTGGACTACAAATATTATATAACGCATTATCCAATCCGTTGAGGATATAGTTTCTGCAGAGGAAGTCTGCATGCTTCCAAGCATCAACGGTAGCAACAGTCTGCATATCAAGATTGTCACCCAATTCCGGTGCATCCTTCTTAAAAAATCGAGTCAAACTCAAGGCGGTTAGGTAAAACAACATTTTTTACTGCCACTTTTTGAAGTCCCTCCCATCAAACTTTTCTAGCTTCTTGCCATGACCAGCAGGAGGTGCCGCCACAAACAGCGTAGCAGAAGTAATAGTTACTGATAGTCTTTCCAAGGGTGCATTTTTATTCCCAGTGGATCCACCAATTTATCCACTTCCATGGATAGGTATTGATCCAGATCCATTTCTTCCATTTCCATTTCCATTAACGTTAGGGTTTACAGTTTCGGTATTCATTTTAAATTAGGTCCAAAATATTACCAACTGCACTTAAAAGGTACAAGTTAGTCTCAAAAGTAGATAAATAAAATATAAACTGGAAGTTGGAGAAATAATGAAAAACCAGCCAAGAAATAATTAAATATCCATTGAAATATGTCCCAATAGATATTGATCGAAGAGGGCTTAATTTCAGCACAATCAAAACTAAAAATTGCAACTAGAAAGAAAAAGAATATAATAGCAGTAAGTAAAGTGTAAACTGAAAATAATTCTGAAAGAAATATATTCTCACATAATTTTTGTTTCAGTAATAAGGCACAAATTAAAATAGAAATAGTTAGTATAACCATAAGATTGTTAGCAATAATAGATTAATTTGTGCAGATGACAAAAAACTAAAGAATAGTAAAATGATATATATATATATATATATATATATATATATATATATATATATATATATATATATATATATATATATATATATATTGTCACACCCCAACTCGACCTTTCCTATAATTAGTTAGGACACAACGGAATTTCGGCAGCATAACGACAGTAAATAGATTTCCGAGGTTCTAAACCAACCTCATTAATAACATTAAACATCCCATTCCATAACCATACAAACAACAACTTCTCAACAGCATAACAACACACAACATAACTGTAATATACAACAACCAGTCCTCGTTATCTGCCTCCGTTCCAACATAACATACAATACCTCAACCTTATCATACATTTCAAAAATAAGTTGAGACCCATCTAACAACTTAACCATAGACAAAAGAAGCTGCAAGAATAGTAACAACTAATTTATATTCTTTTCAACATCCTATACAACAAGAACTATAAAGCATAGAAAAGGAAACTAAGCTAATATACATGATAAATAACAGCACAAAATCACGGATAAGACTCTGGAACATATAACTCGTCCACATAAGGCACATTTTCCTCCTCAGGAGGCACGTACCCGTAATCCGGCTCTACAACACCTGTAAGCATGCAATAATAGAGAGTGAGCTTATATAAATAAGCCTAGTGAGGATCCGATAGATCTCGACAGTATTCACTATGCTCCTTGGATTTAGTCCTTTGAGCAAGTAAACACACAACAACAATAACATTATCATCACATAACTATATAACCATTCAATAAATGATACTCTATTTGGTGTAGCTCCAAACGCCATCACGATCTCAACCGTTCTTCTTATAACTCCCCATTACTCACGCACCCGAGGTACCTCACTAGCCCCTCCCTCCATGACACCTCCGTCATGCGAGCTGGGGGTAGCCTCTGGCAGTCATGCCGTTATCAACCTGACAGCCCAACGCTGCCCAAGAGGTGGCACACACATACCAAGACTCCATAATCATCATCAATCATCAATCAATCATCATTTATTCATCGTTGATAGCATCAATTATCATTTAAACAACAATAACTTAGTTAGATGACAAAGTAGGCCATCTAACCGGACATGCATTATATACGCAATTAAACCCTAGATTACTCACCAACAACTCACCATTCAACACTCAAACACCACCCAATCATCTAAAGGTATCGTTCAAGAAATTAAAGAATGACAACCTAAACTTCAAAAATTCATAACTTATATTCTACTAACCCAAACATCGCCAAATCAGTTTCTATCACTCACCCATTCAACCTACTACATTAGCACTCTCGGAAATCCTCCATAACACCTCCAAATCATGCCCGATAACCCTAAAACCCTAGGATGTCTTGGCTGAATTTTCCGGACTTTCCCACGAGCAATGTAATCGAAAATTCGGCATTACAACAGCGCTAACACGTAATTATCAAGTATTTAGAAATCGACGGCAATCGATTTCGATCATCACAACTCAATTAATTCAACATTGAACAATTTAATCAAAATTTAATACCCAAAAAATAAAAATTATGCTACATCCGACAGAAACTCGTAGTATTACCACTAAACGATCCCTAGCATGCAAGGAGCAATAATCTAACATCAGATTACAATTCTAACGGTTCAATCTTCATTTATACGCAAAAATGCAAAAGACAAGTTTTGAGATCTAGAATTTTTCTCTCACCTTTGATGCGATAAAAGCCTAGGGATGCGTGAAGTGCGTGCCCAACAAGCGGAATCCAAGTCGGTGCGAAGTTTTTCGGACAAAAACAAAGTTTTTCTTTGAAAATTTGATTGAAAAACCTTGAAATTCTCTTTTCTTTTTCTCCTTCTTTCTCTCGGCCTTGTGTGTGCAATTGGGTGTGTTTTTGTGTTATGTGAGTGTGTGTAACTAATGTGAGGCAAATTAGTTAATATATAAAATAGTTTAAGTTAGTAAAACTTATTATTTTTAGTATTTTATTGACTTTAAAGTCATTTTATTACTCACCAAGGCTCAAAATAATTATGCAAACCCCAAGATATCTCAAGTGGATTATTTTTAGGTTACAAGAAGTTTTACATTCAAAGAATTCCACCCGAGTCGGCTTAAAACTCAGTTTTCGCAAAAAGTAGTGTAAAAACCCTAATAAATTCCTAAGCCGATTTGAAATCTGTTTTTATCAATCACAGGTCTATTAAAGTCTATGGACTAGGTCTAGAAGGGTTAAAAAGACTAGTTTCAAAATTTTAGCGAACGTGTTTCGAAAATACTATTCACTGAAAATCGACGATAAAATTTCTGATCCCGTTTTTGATGAAAATTACATGAATGCACATTTAGCACGTATTAGGAGTATTGACATCAAAATTATAACTTCCTAGGTCCTATAGCACATAAACAGGTCATATGTACGCAAAACGAGGTATAGCACGTAAAACGAGATAAGCAGAAAAGTGGGGTTTCACATTCTCCCCCCTTATAGAAATTTCATCCTTGAAATTCTTACTTGATTTACGGAATAGATCTGGGTACTGCCGCTGCATCTGATCTCGTCTCTCCCACGTAGCTTCCTCAATGCCGTGATGCTTCCACAACACCTTAACCATCGGAATCCTCTTCGACCTCAACTCTCAGTCCATCTGATCTAGAATACGAATCGGACGCTCGTCATAAGTCAAATTCTCTCGAAGCTCTAACGGCTCTGGCTCAAGAATATGAGAAGGATCCGGATTGTATTTCCGTAAATTAGACACGTGAAATACATCGTGGACATTAGAGAAATTCTCCGGTAAAGCCAACTGATATGCTAACTTACCAACCCTGCCAGTAATCTCAAACGGCCCAACAAATCTCGGACTCAGCTTACCACCTTTACCATAACGAGCAAACCCCTTTCAAGGAGACAATTTCAAGAAAACCCGATCTCCGACTGCAAACTCCAAATCCCGTCGACGCTTATCAGCATAACTCTTGAATCTACTCTGCGCCGTAAGCATTCTCTGCCTGATCAACTGAACATTCTCAATCTTCTCAAGAAGCTCTGGCATGATAGTCGGATCAATAGTCTTCATCTCTCCTACCTCGTCCCAATATAAAGATGAACGGCACTTACGACCGTAAAGAGCTACAAAAGGTGCCATCCCAACAGTAGCTTGATAGCTATTGTTATAGGCAAACTGGGCAAGCGGTAGATGTTTCTCCCAGTTCTTCCCGAAATCCAGAACACAAGCCCTAAGCATATCTTCCAAAACCTGAATAGTCCGCTCAGACTTACCGTCGGTCTGTGGATGATATGCTGTACTAAAGTTCAACTGAGTACCCAAGGTCTCCTGAAGTTTCTCCCACAAACGAGAAGTAAATCGAGGATCTCGATCAGAGACAATACTAGACGGAATCCCGTGAAGTCTAACAATCTGATCCAGATAGAGACCCGTCAGCTTTGTAACCTCATCTCCCATCCTCATCGAAATAAAATGAGTTGTCTTCGTCAAACGATCCATGACAATCCAAACTGCATCATTACCCCTTGGTGTTCTAGGCAAACCAAAGACAAAGTCCATCGTAATATGCTCCCATTTCCACTGTGGTATAGCCAACGGCTGAAGCAAACCTGCTGGTCGTTGATGCTCGGCTTTCACCCTCTAACAAGTCAAACATCTAGATACAAACTGAGCAACCTCCCTCTTCATGTTGTTCCACCAGTAATGTTGCTTCAAATCCCAATACATCTTAGTTCCACCGGGATGAATAGGATATTTAGAATTATGAGCTTCCTCCAGAATACCTCGCCTCAAACTCGGCTCATCGGGAACACATACCCTGTTCCTAAACCGAAGAATACCGTCCTCATGCAGTTTAAAGTCAGACTGATCATCCGTGATCTGATCCTTGATCTTCTGAAGTGTAACATCAAGTTGTTGAGCTTCCCTGATCTGAGACAATAATAAAGGCTGAATACGGAGATGTGAACACATCACCCCAACCTGAGTCAACTCTGGTCTCCAATAACTAAACTCCTCAAGAACCTCCCACTTCTTGACAGCCAAACAAGAAATACTAGCCTTCCGGCTGAGAGCATCTGCTACAACATTTGCCTTTCCAGGCAGATAATTGATAGAACAATTATAATCTCCAAGAAGCTCCATCCATCTCCTCTGGCGCATATTTAACTCCTTCTGTGAGAATAAGTACTTAAGACTCTTATGATCAGTGAAAATCTCAAACTTACTGCCCCACAGATAATGACGCCACTTCTTTAGTGCGAAGACAACTGCTGCCAACTCAATATCATGAGTCAGATAATTCACCTCATAAGGCTTCAACTTCCGGGAAGCATAGGCAATAACTCGGCCATCCTGCATAAGAACACATCCCAAGCCCTCCTTGGATGCATCACTGTAAATGACCATATTATCGGTCCCCTCTGGTAGAGCAAGTACTGGAGCAGTAGTCAACCTCTTTTTCAACTCCTAAAACCCACTCTCACACTTCTAATCCCAATTAAAGATAGTCCGTTTCTGTGTCAACTTAGATAGTGGCCCCGCAATCTTCGAGAAGTCCTTAACAAACCTACGGTAATAACCCGCCAAGCCAAGAAAGCTACGGACCTCAGAAACATTCTCCGGTCGTTTCCAAGACATCACCACCTCAATCTTAGTGGGATCGACAGAAATACCGCTCTGTGTAATAACATGGCCAAGAAAAGATATGCGTTGCAGCCAAAATTCACAGTTACTGAACTTGCCAAACAACTGATGCTCCTGCAGCTTCTCTAATACAAGCCGTAGATGTTGCTCATGCTCCGATTCAGATTTAGAATAGACTAAGATATCATCAATAAAAATCACCACGAACTGGTCCAAGTACAGCTGAAAGACTCGATGCATCAAATCCATGAATGTTGCCGGTGCATTAGTCAATCCAAAGGGCATAACAACAAACTCATAATGCCCGTACGAGTCCTGAAGGCAGACTTCAGACCATCCTCCGTGCGAATCCGAAGCTGATAATACCCCTGCCTCAAATCAAATTTAGAATAGACTTTGGCTCCCTGAAGTTGATCAAACAACTCATCAATCAGTGGCAAAGGATATTTATTCTTGATAGTCACCTGATTCAACCCACGATAATCTATACACAATCTCAAAGTACCATCCTTCTTCTTCACAAATAAAACAGGAGCTCCCCAAGGTGAAGAACTCTGCTGGATAAATCCCTTCTTCAATAACTCCTGCAACTGAGTCTTTAACTCCTTCAACTCAGCTGGTGCCATCCGGTACGCCGATTTAGAAATAGGTTGAGTACCGGGAACAAGATTAATCACAAATTCTATATCCCTCTCTGGCGGCAACCCTGGCAACTCCTCGGGAAATACATTAGGATATTCCCGGATAATAGGGACTGCCTCTAGCTGTAGCTTATCAGATGGCTTATTGATCAAATAAGCTAGATAACCCGAACACCCCTTACTCACCAACTTAACGGCTTTAGTTGCTGAGATAACAAAACTCGTCTTAGCACCCCGCTTACCCGCTACCTCTACTACTGGCTGATCCGGCAATCAAAACTGTACTACTTTGGTTCTACACTTCAACTGGGCACCATACTTAGAAAGCCAATCCATACCCAAGATAACATCATACCCCCGGATAGGAAATAAAATAAGGTCCGAAGGAAAATTATGCCCCTTAACATGTATTATACAATCCTTACATACTAAGCCAGTAACATACTTATCAGTCAAAGAGGTACTAATCTCAACCACATAAGGCAATCTTTCAGGTTGCAAATTAACACGTTGTACACAAGCAGGAGTAATGAAAGAATGCGTAGCACCAGAATCAATCAACACTTTAACAAGTTGATCAAGTATAAGGAAGTTACCTTCCACCACTGCAGTCTCCTCAGGCATCTCCTCCATATCAATTGCATAGGCCCGAGCCTGAACCCGCTGCTGCTGTGGTACACTGCCCGTAGGCCTACCCTGGTAACCCTGAGTCACTGCCCGACCCTTAGTCCTCACATATCTAGGGCAATCCTTCGCCCTATGCTCGCTGTTACCACAACCCAAACATGTCCCTGCCTTTACCCTGCAGTCGGACTCCACATGCCCTGGGCGCTTGCAGTAATTACACCGTGATGATGTGGCACTAACACTGCCCCTAGAAGAACCAGAAGCTGAGGAAGCAGCTGATACAGCCTACTGCTGAGGTTTCACCACACTAGTCCTGTACTGACCCTGAGACTGGGCTGGCCTATACTAAGTCTGAACCTGATATGGCCCCTACTGAAATTGAGTCCATTAGTAACTCTGCTGACCCTGTGGCCTATAAGAACCCTGCTGGGCTGGTGGCCTGTAGACAACTTGCTATACTGGAGGCCTATATATAACCTGCTGGCCCTGTGGCTGATACGGCCTCTTACTAGGCTGACTTGAGACAATCTGATCCCCTTTCCTCTTCTCTAACCTAGAAGCTGCATCAAAAGCCTCAGTGAAGATATCATAGCGATTCAGAGCCATTGCATCCTAAATCTCGGGCCTCAATCCCAACATAAATCTACGGGTCTTCCTCTCCTCCACAGCTACAAACTCCGGTGCATACCGGGACAACCTAGTGAATGTAGCCTCATACTGAGCCACAGTAGAATCCCCCCATACCAAAGACAGGAACTCAGCCTCTCTCCTCTCCCGTGCAACCCTCGGGACATACTTATCCCTAAAAGCAGTCAAAAAGGCATCCCAAACATACGAAACACCCCGGGTCTCCCAACTGGCTCTCAGAGTGCGCCACCACTCCTCTGCCTCATCATCAAGCAAATAGACAGCACAAGTCACCTTCCTCTCATCAGGGTACCCGAGAAGATCAAAACTTTTCTCTAACTTACTAATCTATGACTCGGCCTTCCTATCATCAGGCTCTCCCTGAAATCTAGGAAGATAGTACCCCAGAAACTCCTTCATAGTACCTAGACCGTGATTACCACCCTGTACATTCTGTATCTGAGTCTGCAATGCCTGAGTCTGAGAAGCCTGACCCGTTAACAACTGGGCCTGTCCAGCCATCAAATCTGCAATCCGATCCATTGCTGCCCCTAACCTGTCATCACCCCTATCACGGCCCTGTGCCATACTACCAGGAACCTCATCTACTATCTCGGGCCTACCACGAGTCCTCGATCTACCGGCCATCGTACTAATCAAAGAGTTAGCACAGGTTATAGTACGTAAACAGGTTATATGCAACTTTTAACACATAAACAACAAACTCATATAAAGCACATAGATCACATAAGTTTCAATCACATAAGCAAATTGATCACATAATCACATAAGCACTTAAATCACATAATTACTTAATCATTTAGTCATATCAATACATAATTCTATTTTCTTTCTTTTCATACATATTTCATGCTAAGACCATTACCCACATTCCGAGAATACCCCGGCTGACAACTAACATGCGCTCTGATACCACTTAAATGTCACGCCCAACTCGACCCCTCCTATAATCAGTCAGGACACAACGGAATTTCGGCAGTATAACGACAGTAAATAGAATACCGAGGTTCTAAACCAACCTCATTAATAACATTAAACATCCAATTCCATAACCATACAAAAACCAACTCCTCAACAGCATAACAACACACATCATAACTGTAATATACAATAATCAGTCCTCGTTATCTGCCTCCGTTCCAACATAACATACAATACCTCAACCTTATCATACATTTCAAAAATAAGTTGAGACCCATCTAACAACTTAACCATAGACAAAAGAAGCTGCAAGAATAGTAACAACTAATATATATTCTTTTCAACATCCTATACAACAAGAACTATAAAGCATAGAAAAGGCTACTAAGCTAATATATATGATAAATAACAGCACAGAATCACGGATAAGACTCTGGAACATATAACTCGTCCACGTAAGGCACATTTTCCTCCTCAGGAGGCACGTACCCGTAATTCGACTTTGCAACACCTGTAAGCATGCACTAATAGAGAGTGAGCTTATATAACTACGTCCAGTGAGGATTCGATAGATCTCAACAGTATTCACTATGCTCCTTGGATTTAGTCATTTGAGCAAGTAAACACACAACAACAATAACATTATCATCACATAACTATATAACCATTCAATAAAGGATACTCTATTTGGTGTAGCTCCAAACGCCATCACGATCTCAACCGTTCTTCTTATAACTCCCCATTACTCAGGCACCCGAGGTACCTCACTAGCCCCTCCCTCCATGACACCTCCGTCATGCGAGCTGGGAGTAGCCTCTGGCAGTCATGCCGTTATCAACCCGACAGCCCAACGCTGCCCGAGAGGTGGCACACACATACCAAGACTCCATAATCATCATCAATCATCAATCAATCATCATTTATTCATCGTTGATAGCATCAATTATTATTTAAACAACAATAACTTAGTTAGATGACAAAGTAGGCCATCTAACCAGACATGCATTATATACGCAATTAAACCCTAGATTACTCACCAACAACTCACCATTCAACACTCAAACACCACCCAATCATCTAAAGGCATCGTTCAAAAAATTAAAGAATGACGACCTAAACTTCAAAAATTCATAACTTACATTCCACTAACCCAAACACTGCCAAATCAGTTTCTATCACTCACCCATTCAACCTACTACATTAGCCCTCACGGAAATCCACCATAACACCTCCAAATCATGCCCAATAACCCTAAAACCCTAGGATGTCTTGGCTGAATTTTCCGAACTTTCCCACGAGCAATGTAATCGAAAATTCGGCATTACAACAGCGCTAACACGTAATTATCAAGTATTTAAAAATCAACGGCAATCGATTTCGATCATCGCAACTCAATTAATTCAACATTGAACAATTTAATCAAAATTTAATACCCGAAAAATGAAAATTATGCTACATCCGACAGAAACTCGTAGTATTACCACTAAACGATCCCTAGCATACAAGGAACAATAATCTAACATCAGATTACAATTCTAACAGTTCAATCTTCATTTATACGCAAAAATGCAAAAGACAAGTTTTGAGATCTAGAATTTTTCTCTCACCTTTGATGCGATAAAAGCCTAGGGATGCATGAAGTGTGTGCCCAACAAGCGGAATCCAAGTCGGTGCAAAGTTTTACGGACAAAAACCAAGTTTTTCTTTGAAAAATTGATTGAAAAACCTTGAAAATTCTCTTTTCTTTTTCTCCTGCTTTCTCTAGGCCTTGTGTGTGCAATTGGGTATGTTTTTGTGTTATGTGAGTATGTGTAACTAGTGTGAGGCAAATTAGTTAATATATAAAATAGTTTAAGTTAGTAAAACGTATTATTTTTAGTATTTTATTGACTTTAAAGGCATTTTATTACTCACCAAGGCTCAAAATAATTATGCAACCCCAAGATATCTCAAGTGGATTATTTTTAGGTGACAAGAAGTTTTACATTCAAAGAATTCCACCCGAGTCAGCTTAAAACTCGATTTTTCGCAAAAAGTAGTGTAAAAACCCTAATAAATTCCTAAGCCGATTTGAAATCTGTTTTTATCAATCACAGGTCTATTAAAGTCTATGGACTAGGTCTAGAAGGGTTAAAAAGACCAATTTCAAAATTTTAGCGGACGTGTTTCGAAAACACTATTCACTGAAAATCGACGATAAAATTTTTGATCCCGTTTTTTATGAAAATTTCATGAATGCACATTTAGCACGTATTAGGAGTATTACATCAAAATTATAACTTCCTAGGTCCTATAGCACATAAACAGGTCATATGCACGCAAAACGAGGTATAGTACGTAAAACAAGATAAGCAAAAAAGTGGGGTTTCACACACACACACATATATATAATGAAATACACAAATCGAAGCTCGAATTTAACTCGATTTCGTTAAGGTTATAATGCTCCGCTAAGGTTCTTATGGCTTGATAACATTAACTTCTCAAGATACAATGATTAGACCTTTCATGTAGGTAGCACTTTAATACACAAAAGCTTGCGAATCAACAACGTAAAACTCTCTCTGTTATGATGTAGTAGTGAACTATGTATGTGAATCATATGCTAATGTTAGGCAAAGCTCTTCTATTTATAGGTGCAAACTAAGAGTAAAATATGGCCTCCATAAATCCTTCATATAATGTCACTTTAATGCCAACGTTAAGAACAAGAAATGTCCTTTGTCCAATGCCAATCTTCATTGATATAAAGCATTTCCAAATGCCTAAGTAAAGGCATTCATAATTAATTATAACTGATCCCATTATCACCTTTCCATCTTGATGCAATTACTATCAAGCATTCAAAGCATTAGCTTTTCGTTTGATGCAATTATTATCATGGCATTCAAAGCAGTTCAATATGGTGAGTTTAAATCAAAGAATAAAGAGCTACTCAAACCTTTCTTATCTAATTTCTCTTTCACCTTTAATGTATTTTAACTTGGAAAAATATTATATTCATCTTCTCGAAAAATGAATGCCCATGAACCATGTCCCAATCGTTTAGATATATGGGACCCACTTAAAAATTAAGTCAAAAATACAAGTGAAAAACATCATTTTCCAACATTAATAACATTAGGTCTATGAATGCAAGGCCAAGTATTATCAATGTGGCTGGAGATAAACTCAAACAACGGGTAGTTGAGGGGCTAATTCTACTTACCATTACAAAATGTAATCATTAACTTTATCAAACAAATTTGAACCCACTACAATAATCTCTTTGTCATGAACCAGATTAATGAGAGCTCCAAGCGGGTACTACTGATCAAGCCAAAACAGAGTGCTATATCCCCTATCAAATTGTGTAAATGTCCTATGAGATGGATCAAATGGTATTTGTTTTCGACTTGGATCATCCGTAACTGTGGTGGTAGATCTCTTCAAGCGACTGCCATTAAACTCTTTTTGTGTGCTTCTTTCTACCACCTTTGGAGAGAGAGGAACAAGTGTGTCTTCCAGCAAAAAAATTCTTACTGAAGAAAAAATCTTTAGTAAAATCAAGTTCGACATTAAATACAAATTGTATATAGGGAAAAAATATAGAAATAACTTTTTGAATAGAGATATTTGTGAAGCTTGAAACTTAGATATGAGCTTCCTAGTATAGTGGGTGCATGACACTATTTTGTACATTGTAAATATTTTTTATTTAATGAAACTCTATTGCGTGCCTAGCAAAAAAAAAAAAATCAACTGCCTTATACACTGTATGGATGCTCCTAAGTATTCTTCACACTTTAAAATTAATTTTGATGAGTCTACTTGACATTCAATAAAAATCAAATGGTTCACTATTTGATAGAGATCATTCAAATTCTAGTTAGTTTATCTTATCATAAGTTTGAATATAATTTATGTTGTATAAGAGTCCTAGGAACTCGAACTCATATAGATTCTGAATTGTATTTATATTTTATGTACAAAGAATTAAAATGTGCAACATAATTTGTTTCTACTTCTATGCCTTTAGTTTCTACATGGTATAAGAGTCTAAACGCTTTTACAAACAACTCGATCCTACCGTATCATTTTTTTTTTTGTCACAAATGGCTTCCAGCTCTTCAACTACTACGAGCTCTTCCACTGCTAGCCCAATTCTGCTTGGTGGTGTTGCCTCGTCTTCAACCCTTTTTGCTATCAACTTCTCTGCCCAACTGCCACTTAAGCTTACTGGTAGCAATTATCGAACTTCGCCTACTTAGTTTCATACTCTTCTTTATGGGAATGACTTGATAGGATATATTGATGTTTCTCTTTTGTGTCCTCCTCATACTCCTACCACAAATGGTGTTATATCTTTGAATCCAAACTATAAACTATAGATGAGGCAGGATAATTTTCTTCGCCATGCTATTCTAGTAACTGTTTATGCCTTAATTACACAATTGGTCACAATGACTCTTAGAGCTAAAGCTACCTGGGATAAGTTGAACAACTCTTTTGCCAATGCGTCCAAGTCACGAATCTATGGCCTTCATAACAAGCTTCTCCAATTATTCAAAGGATATCGCTCTGTGTCAAAGTATTTGTGAGTAGGGGCGGACCTACTCTATATTGAGTGTAAGCAAAGGCTTATAATCAAAAAAAATTACTATGGTTCAGCGGTTAAAGAAGTGCTCTTAAAATGCTTTGGTGCTTCAAGTCGCAGGTTTGAGTGCTTCAGCCTTTAGGTCGTAAGTTTTATTTTTAGTACTGCATATTTTGCTTTTAGCTTATAATATATATTTTTAAAAAAAACACTTCTCTCACTTGTCACTTACCCAAATCAAACTCAAACCCAAACTTTTTCTCTCTTGCACAAACGCTTCTCTGCTCAACTTTTTTAGCTTCTAATTTTTTGTTTTAAACTTCTTTCATTTTCCCAAATCAAACCCCAAAATGTACTTTTTATATTACTACAATTCTATAGTTACTTTTTTCCTCTCTTTTGTATTTATAATGTGTTTAATATATATTTGTTTACATATATATAAATGTACTCGAACCCTCAGTTATTCACTATATTCCTGTGGTGCTTGCCCTGACCTCTGCTGCCTGAGTCCTCTACTATTTGCGGGTTGTGAAAACACTTGTTAATGAACTCGTGCTAGCGGATTCTCCTATTTCATGTTGTGGTTGTTCATTTGGCTTGTGGAATGACTACAAAGAACTCGATATGGTTATTAAGACTCGTGACACATATATTACATTTGAAGATCTGTTTGACAAACTTTTGGATC
Source organism: Ehretia macrophylla (assembly GCA_037974665.1). NCBI lineage: Eukaryota > Viridiplantae > Streptophyta > Magnoliopsida > Boraginales > Ehretiaceae > Ehretia > Ehretia macrophylla. Next base: position 50,878,000 of record CM075781.1, read on the forward strand.
ATGAATCCTTTCTTAAACACGAGGAATAATGTAAAGAACCAACTCTTGTTACTGCAATTTTCATAGAACGGTAATAACTAAGGCAAAGGTCATGCGGGGCAAAACAAAAAGGCCAACCATTTTTCTTCTAATAATTCTTATGCATGGCCTTCACAAGGCTACTCCAATTGGGCAATTTTCAATCTAATGGTGGCAATCGTCCATCCTCTAACCAATGACACCTTGGTAATTCCAATCAGCAATTTCGGCTTCAGTGACATATTTGTAATAAAATTGGCCATTTTACCAAATTTTGTCGATCTCGTTCTCCTTCATTATATGAACCCCTTGTCAATAAAAGGGTGTCTATTTCGTCAACTAATTGGGTCATTGACTCCAGGGCTTCGCATCATATTACATCTGATATCCAAAACATGACTATTCAATCCGAGTACAATGAAAATGATGGTTGATTGATTGGTGATGGTACTGATATTTAAATCTCACACATTGGTAACACTACTCTTGTCACTTTTCACACTTAAAAATGTCCTATGTGTTCCTACGATTGGTAAAACTTTGTTGTCAGTTTCTCAATTTTGCAAACATAATTTTACTTCTATCAAGTTTTTTCCTAATTGTTTTATTGTAAAGGATTTGAGCTCAAGGACACCACTGGTCAACGGCTGAATAAAGGGAACCTGTATGAATGGCTCAATACCACTATTCTACCTCATGCTTTTACGACATCAATTCAACAATGGCATTCACGTTTGGGTCATCCGCTTCTTTGTACTCTTAGGGCTATTGTGTTTGATAATAAGCTACATGTTTCTAACTCTAATTTTCAATTTTGTCATGATTGTTCTTTTAATAAGAGTAACTGTCTCCATTTTGGTAACTCAATAATTGTTAGTAATAAATTATTAAAAATTATTTTTACAGATTTTTGGGGTTTGGCTCCAATTGTATCATTTGAAGGGTTTAAATATTATGCTATTTTTATTGGCCATTATACTAAGTATACATGGTTGTACCCTTTGAAACAGAAATATGATGCGCCACATGTCTTCTTAGATTTTAAATTGGTTGTGGAAAAATATTTTGCTACTCCTGTCATTACTTTGTATTCTGATGGTTAGGGGTGAAGTATCAAGCTTCACATCATTTTCTCACTAAAAATGGGATTCAACATCTTGTAGCTGATGTGTTCACAATTTTACATTTAAATCCATATTTTGGGTCCATTGCATTATGAAATAAATGTGAATTTTCATATATTAGAGAAATTTCTTGTGTACATAGGTTTTCAGCACTCAATGAACAATTTGGATACAAAAGGAGCGAAAAAGAGCAAACAAAGATGGAATTCACATAGACATTTAATGGTCTCTGCTCGAGCATGTGTAACAGCTGTTCGAGCAGCTGTTTGGGACAGAAAAAATATAGAAGTCGCTCGAGCAACCTACGGATCTGCTCAAGCAGGTTGGTAACCTGCTCGAGCAGGTTGGATAAAATTACAAGCAAACATGCATTTCTTTGTAGTGGGTCAAACCCCAACTTTGACCAAGCTTCTTTAGTTATTTAAGATTGCTTTATGGGCAAGAAAAAGGACTTTTGGCTTATTCTCTCAACCCTAAACACCAAGAAAAGTTCGGAGATTGTGAAGGATGAGGCAAAAACATGGATTTGAAGCAAGATCAAACTAGAAAAAGATCAAGAAGCAACAAAACCATCTCAATTCGCAATCAACTAATGAGTTCTTCTTATCTATTCTTTAGTTTATCATTTTTGCTTGGTTTTAACATGTATTCATCACACTAGACCTCAAGATTTAGGGTTATAGATAACTAAATTACTTGAACCCATATTTTGATTTTGGATTTAATGTCATAAATTTGTACTTGAATTTCTTGCAATTGATTTCTTGGTTAATCATCCATATTCTTGTTAGTTGTGTTTAGTCATTCAAGAATCATACATTTTCTTATATAAATCTTGTAGATTCTTGGAGGTACGAATTTGGATTAATTTAGAACTTAATTAATAATTGTTTTACAATTGAGATAGGTTATGCCTTTAAGATAATCTATGTCTTTTGAACTCAAATAAAGATTAAGAACTATTTAGGATAATTGGTTAAGATAAGTGGGTGATAACTATGTCAGGTGATTGGTTATGCTCCAACACCTTTAATTAATTAATCTCATAAAATTAGAGCTTGTAGCCTAATCAATCCATGCATAATTGGATAATCGCAAATCCATTAGCATAGAGTAGAGTAATCAAAGCTAACTATCATCCCAAACTGCTTTCTTCCCATAAGACCCCCAAAACCTTTATTTGTGTTTAGTAACAAGTATAAGTTATTAATCAATTCTTAGTTTCTTTTTAGTAATTAATCTAGACAACTCCAATTCAATTCCCTTAATTTATTTATTTTCTTTTAAATTCTCACATGATAATCCCAATTTCATGAGGAAGAACCTTAAGTAGCCATTAACATGGTCAAAGAGGAATTTAATCTATACTGTTGTTGCTTTATTTTTACCCTTTATTATTGATTGTACAACGATGTGATCGGTAACACCTCTCCATATGCTTGGGTCCTGCTAAGTGTGGCTACGGTCTTATAATTGAAACTGTACTCACAATGTTAACCAAAACCTTTTTGCCTTCAAAATTTTAGGCAATGGCATGCCAAGCTGCAGTATTTTTAAATAATCGACTTCCCTCGCCTAAGGTGGATAACTAGTGCCCTTTCGAATTTATTTTTCGGACTAAACTCAATTACTCAAACCCCAAGGTTTTTGGTTCACTTTTCTATTCGTGGCTTAAACCATATGTTCCTCATAAACTCGCCTCTAAGTCTCGACCGTGTATTTTTATTGGTTACCCCATAACACATAATGAGTACAAACGTTTTGATCCCCAAACGAGTAAAATTTTTATTTCACTAATGTTTATTTTGTTGAAAATGTATTTCGTGCCAAGATAAGATCTACTAGTAAGTTAGATGTTTCATTACATATTTTGTCGCACTGGTTAGATCCCACCTCATCCTCATTTGTCTTGTCTTCTCACTCAAATAATATGCATAGCCCACCGAATATAGAATAAGGATATACAGACAAGAAACAACCCCAACGAAAAGGCAGAATAGTATGGATCGTACATGGACAGTAGTTGGAGTCGGCGGCTCTCCCAGGGTTCCCTCATCTGAGATCCCTGGGACCAAGCATGTTGCCGCCAGAAGCAGAATCCCATATTTCTTCTAGAGAATATCCTAATTGTTCCAGAGCAACTAGAAAGAGATTCTTTAACCAGAAAGAATTCGGGCCTGTCCTACCGATGTATTAGAAATGATACCTTAGGACGGATGTAAAGCGAAGCAAATTGCTTCTGCTCCAAGAACGGAGGACTGTGTTGGTTGTAAGAGATGTGAATGACTTCAACATTCCCATGCCTTATATCATACAACTACCTTTTCAACCAACTCCTCAAGTCCCTCCCTTATGTCTTATGACTATTACGATGCCCACATCTACCTCTTCTCATCTTGGGTCAACTCGAGCCTCTTTTGATAATGGTGGTGCACTTTAGGTTGCTGAGATAATTCCCTCATCTTTGGCATTGTCTAGTGACCCTTGTTGCCAGATGCTGCCCCTGTTCCTCCATCATCCACTGGTATTGTTTCTCTACCTACTTCTAAGTCTCATCATCCTATGACAACTTATTCTAAGAATATCATTGTGAAATGAATTTCTAAGTTATGTCTTATAGCTTCTTCCCAGCAAGTATGACTCTGAGCCTCGTACGAATAAACAGGCTAGTGAATCACCACAATAGAGCAAGGAAATGATAGAAGAGTTTGATGCCTTGGTGTGAATGGAACTTGGGAACTCTTTCCACCTGAACCAAATTGCAATATCATTTTACAAGTGGGTGTTTAGGATCAAACGCAAAGCAGATGTCACAATTGAATGTTACAAGGTGAGGCTCAAAGCTGAGGGCTTTCATCAACGCCTGGGTATTGATTATACTACAACGTTTCGTCTATTGGTTAATCTAACCACTATTCATCTTATCCTTTTCATCATTGTACATTTTAATTGGAAATTATCTAAGTTGGACATTAATAATGCTTTTTTTACAAGGGTTTCCCAACTTTAGAAGAATAAAAGGATGAGAAAATAACTAGTTGTAGTTTCTAGAGATAGGAATTAGGTATTTTGTAAAGAGAGGTGTATGTACCTATTTTAGAGTAGTTTGGATGATAAGGCAGGTAAGTTCTTTGTCCTCCTCGGAGGTTTGACTTTCTGTCCCCCTCTGATCATGTAATTTCCTTTTTGATTAATAAAATTTCAGAGGGTACCGCCCATCTTTCTAAAAAAAAATATTTTTTTACAAGGGACTTTGGAATATGAGGTTTATATGTGTCAACCTCCTGAATTTCTTAATTCTCATCATCCAACTCATATATGCAGATTAAAGAAAGTTATTTCTAAGGGCTTAATTAGGCCCTATGGGCCTAGAGTCCAAAGTGATGTAGAAACTAAAGGCACAAAAGGTTAAACAAATTCTGCAACACACTTTAATTTGTACATGAGATATAAATACAATTCAGAAGTACGGATGGCAATGGGTATCCACTATATCCGAAACTGACGGTTAATTACCCAATTAAAATTCGATAACAAAAATCGATAGGGAATCCGTTAGGATTTGGATTTTAAAAGGGAAAATTGATGGGTAAACAGATAGGTTTTGATTTTTGATGTTAAAAAAAAATGAAACCTGAAACCCGATTAATAATTTATTATATAATATATATAAATATATATATATATATATTATATAATATTTAAAGTTGACAAAAAATATAAAAAATAATATTTATACTATAACCAAATGTACTAATATCTAAAATTACATTAATAAAAATAGATTATATTTTTTAAAAGATTTGGGCTAAGCCCAATATTATCATTTTAAAAATAATAACTAAGAAAAAGTCCAACATTTCTTTATTAATGTCAGCCCAATCTCTTTAACCTTTTAACTCTAAAAGCCCAATATACTAATGATCTAATACATTTTAAAAATAATAATTAAGAAAAGTCCAACATTTCTTTATTAATGTCAGCCCAATCTCTTTAACCTTTTAACTCTAAAAGCCCAATATACTAATGATCTAATATGTCTTTCTCATTCTTTAACGTTTAACCCTAGGTAAGCAGTAAAAGGTGAAGCTCATCAGGTTAGCAAGAAAGAGCTTCACCTTCACCTTTTTCTTCTTTAACGTAAGGTGATCTAATCTCACTTTCTCTGCAAGCTTTAGCCTTAACAGCGGAGAACAGCCTCGTGCATTATTTATTTATTTATTTTTGGTTGATTTCGTTTATTGATATTGTATTGTATAGCGTTTCTTGATTTTTTTACTCCTGATCTTAGTGATTTGTGTTTAAATGAAAGTTCATTATTAAAGCTTTGATTTTGTGGTGGTTAATTGTGTTGCTCATAGCTGAAATATGAATGAATCTCATCCAATAAAATTGAAAATATGAACTATCATCTTTTGTATTAATATATTGTAATTTTAGATGAATGTTGACTTTGAGTTAGCTCAGATTTTGTGTTCAAAGCTATTCTTTTTTTTTTTTTTGTAAATCACATATTCTTTGTGGTCAAACTTTTTTTTGTATTAATATATTACTATTTTTTGTATTAATTTTTTTACTGCTTTTAGAGTGATTTTTTATTTAATTTTTTTTAAGTTAGCGGTTTCGATTTCGGTTATCCAGCAGCTTTTTTATTATTTGTCGATTTCGGTTTTGGATAATGATTTTTAAAACCGTCGGGTTTCGGTTTCAGTTTCAGGTTTAGGTTATACTAATCGGTTTCGGTTTCAATTTTTTCAAAAACTGCGATTAACCGACCCACTGTCATTCCTATTCAGAAGCTATAGAGTCTGAGTTCACTAGGAATCTTATACAACATAACTTATATTCAAACTTATGATAAGATAAACTAGCTAGAATTCGAATATGCCCTATCACTATATTTACTAATGGAATCTAATAGCGTGATTGACCTATCACTCTTGACGAAGCAACATCCATCTTGACCAAAATTTGTAGTGTATCGGCCCTTTAAGAGATTTATATTCAATTTATAATGACTTGGGTTCATTACTAATGTCAACACAGATTTTAGTATTTTGAGCTAGATGATTATGCTAAATATATCGATCATTTTGTTTGACACACTCCTTGTACTTTTGATAAGTGTGACTTAGATCCCACATTTTGTTATATATGTGTATCACTCCCCTTCCCTTAGTCTTTCATTAGTTTTTCCATTAATATTAAAGGTATGATAGTCATTCGCAAAATTAAAAGAAAACAAAAGAGAAAACAAATAAAAAGAGACCTAACAACTGCATAATTTTTAGTTATCATACGACTAATCCTATACCTAGCAATAATACAACACCTCTAGTCTCTATAATATTCTCTACGTACTATTCTTCATTCAACAACAAAACTTTGTTTCTTTCATCTATTTCTCTTTCTCTTTTTTTGCATGTGAAAATATAAGGAGATTTGACGTGAAAATATTTCTTATCTTTTACAAAGAAGAAGCAAGGCATCAAAATAATGGAGTTCAAGTAATAGATATGGAGTCAAAATATTTTACATCAAATGATAGTCACACACTATTCACTTTCTTAGCATTTGTCAACTTGTTCTTGCAGTCGAGAAGCATAATTGGATAAAAGACTCTAAGCGCAATAATAAGCATAGTGAGTCAACTTGTTCTTGCAGTTGAGTTGCTTCTAAGATGACCAATATAAGACATTTTCTCCCCCGCAGTGGGCTTGAGTGCCTATAGTGTTATTCTCCTATTAGAAGAAAAAATAAGTGTTGCTTTTACGCTGTATTTACGCGTGTAGTGCTGTACTCTTGCAACAAAGAAAAAACGAGTGAAGTTAAATCTAAGTAATATTTGTAATAAAAAATAAATAAATTCAAGGAAGTTGATCTTTCCATTATAACTTGAGAGATGATTCCCACTACAGTGTTGGTAAAATTGGAATAGAAATACATATTTGCATAGTTAGATGATGTGAACATAAAAAAAAAAAAAAAGAGAACTTTTGGGATGATGTGAACATAAAGAAAAAAAAAAGAGTTTTTAGATGATAATTTTTGGATATTTATTGATTATCTCACATAGGGCAAAAATGTCTTCTATTAATTTTGTAACGAAAAAACTAAAGCATCACTCACAAAAAAGGTGTGACACTTATATATTAAAAAGTGTAAAGATTGTAAAGAAAAATTACCCCTTAATATATTGAAACTAGTAATTAGACTTAGAGTAATTACACCAGGTCGATGACTCGGACTTGCCACGAAGTCCCATCATGGTTTTACCTTGAAACAACATCACTATATTGCTAGCAATTAAGGCCATTCACACAACTAATAGCCCCCTGTGCTTTTTAAAAATTAGCGCTTTTGTTAAAAAATATAAGAGGACAATCAGCTACTTTTATAAAACACAAGGGGGTAATCAGCCACTTTTAGCAAAATACAGCGGGATAATCAGCTAATTTTTAAACACATGGGGTATTGTGCACTTTTAGCAAAACACAAGGGGGTAATCAGCTAATTTTTAAAATACAGAGGGGTATTGTGCATTTTTAATAAAACACATAGGGGCAATACGCTATTTACCCAAATTTAAATTCACCGTCTTTTTTTATTTTCAATTAGTCTGTACGCTATCTTATATCCCATATGCCCAAAATTACGTGTTCGATATCATTGCTTGAGCATGCCTTCATTTGCTTTTCTTAACCAGACATCTGATCATTGTGTGCTTTATTATCTTCATTTGCTTTTCTTAACCAGACATCTGATCATAGTGTGCTTTGTTATCTTTTCTTTTCCTTTACCTTATCAGATGCATGGCTAGTTTATCGATAGCGAGAAAGTCCACTAGACTACTCCTAAATCTCACAGAAAATAAGAAAAATTGAATCGAGAATCAATAATCTGAATCTGCTTGATATTGAAAATGGTACAATTTAAAAAGTTCTATCAACGTTAACGTCCATATATATATATCACTATTGCTGTCTGGCTGATACATGAGAAATGTAGATTCGGTACTCAAAAGGAAATATTCTATTTTGGCTAGCCTACTTTATTAAGCTTGATCCTTGCCATTCCTTAGAGCTTCCAACTATCTTCAAATTTTGTACATTAAGTACGTCAAAAGAAGATCAAATGAGACGAACATGTATATCAGCAAAAATTCAATATATATTGTTATTCATATACTTACTTGTTGCAATCAACATTAGGATCAATAGGTACTAGAACATTTACCTTGCAAAGGTCGGGAAGTTTCTTAGCTCTATCAACGTTAACGCCAAGTGCCGGTGCAACTTTTTTGAAACACTCGCATAAAGATTTAAGCTCTGGCTTGGAAGTAGCGATTTGGTTCAAGGCTTCAGTACTTTGGCAGCATGGAGCTGTGATGCTGTCGGCTCCTAACAAGTAACTTTGACAAGGCAACAGTTTTGTTATGGCATCCTGGCATTCTATTGCATTTGCATGGCTTGAGAACAAAGCCATAAACACCAAGCACACAATCCCTATTGAGCTAACTATAACTCTTTTGGCCATGGCTAAATACACTTGATATTTTTTCAGAGTGAATAATGGAAGATATACTTCTGTGATATATGGTTCAAGGAGCTAGCATACATATTTATAGCAAAGAGAGGGCACTAGCTTGTAATGAATGTGGACCTAGTAAGTTTAGACTCTTGAAGTCCTTGGAATATCAAAAGCTGTCATGATTAGCTCCATGATGGGCTGAGACAAAATAATGATAGAATAAAGCTCAAGAATTAATGGATCAGTACTGGTCCCTAAAACCAGGTAAGAAATCCAAGGGAGTAGTAAGCTCCTCGTTGTCAATGACAAATATATTAATTACTTGTTCAAAATTTATGTGAAAAGTGTATTTTATCTGAAAGAGTATGAAAAACTGGCGAATTTATTAAGTGGAGATTAAATATATAGAATGTGAATTGATTTTTAGTCAAGACAAAATTTAATTAGTTCCTACTAAAAAATTATTATTTATATAATTTTTAAATTGTATATTATAACTCTGATCCAGTGACAAGCAATTTTTAGTCATAAATTGTTGCAACATATAGGAAGTTGAGTGCATTTTTCTCATTACATCCACTTTGATTTCATATTTTGTCCTCTTGGATAGTGATGGCATCGGATGGTAGAACTCTTACCATTTCCATTACCACCAAAATATACCATTTATGGGGCTTGAAGCATATGGCGTTATACCTTCTAAACATTACTTGTCCGTCCTAAATTGAATGCTTTTTTTTTTTAGTATGTTCCAATATAAATGACACCTTTTCTTAGAAGAAATTTTACCTCTAACTCAAATAATATGATATTTAGAAGATTTTCTTTTAGGTCCCAGTTATTTCATGCCATGTCATTAATTTTTCAACATTTGAAAATTCAAAAACTTTGTAGGAGTCCTACTCAATTTCCTACTAAAAATTATACCAAAGCCAAGGCACCTCTGGTTTCTAATGCATGTGAGATAAAGCTTGAAATTTTCTGAATGGCAAAAGCTATCATCAACTCCGGCATGGAATATTAATACAAAAACATGATAGATAATCTCAAGAATTAACGCCCTTAATCGGATTAATTATAGAAGTTTTTCTTATCCTGGCCTTAAATTAACCAGATAGTATATGTCCAAGGAATTAGAACGTCCTGGTTTTTAATATCAAATAAATTACTTGTTCATAATTGCATGCAAGTAGGTGCATTTTATGGTAAAAGTGAGAAATTAGGAGTCAATTAAGTCTGTAACGCCCCGAACCCAACCCCACACTAAAGTCAGGCTCGGACCCGTCACTCGGACAGAGTCTCCTCTGTACCAAGGACAAAACTGTTACCTGTAAACATTCACTCAAGACATTTGAACTATAAACAACAACTTATCTTCTAATATCTCCAAAGCCAAACAAATCACAAGGCCATCCGAGCCTTGGAACAACAATAATCTGCTTAAGCACACAAGCATGCAAAATAAGTTGGTTTTAGCCATAAGTAGTTAGATACAATATAATTTAAGTTCCATATGTAGAACAATAAACACTCCAAGCATGCAAGAGAAAATAAAGTCTAGAATCCATTATTACAATCCAACATCTTTCTCTAACATTCAAGTCTACAACTACTAAACATATACACAAGACCCCAAGGTCTCAAAATACAGTATTAACATGAACTCCACGCAAGTAGCACATAAGATCCACCTTAGTACACAAAGTCACAGATTCTGATCTACGGGAACTTCTTCTTCTTCTTCTACATCTAACAGCTGGGGATTCACCTCAGCTTCTCCTGAAACATTTCAAATGAGGAGTGAGCAACAAAGTTGCCCAGCGAGGAAGGTGATGCAACATACCAACATGCAATATGATATGCAAGTACAAGAAAACATATATAAGTCTCATAAACCAACAAGCTAATAAGCCAAACAATTAATCACTTTTAAAAAGGATACGGTTCCACTTCCAAGTCTTCACTCACGAGCCACGAACAACGAGCATCACGAACATGCCGGTAAACCCCAAACACCAACAATTGGGATACTCCGGATATATCCCGATCCTACGACCCTTTCTCCTGAGGTAGGTCCATGCCCAGCAGGTGAACCACGCCTCTGGGGTAGTAGAGTATGCCTCAACGAGAAAGGGAATAGGCACCATGGTAGTCGAGGAAGCACGGCAAGCCCGACGCCGCCCGTGTTTCTCGACACTACCATGTCCGAAAAGGTTGCGCAACCCCGAGACAAATCACAAGCAATCAAGATATCGCATAACACGTATGAGGGACGACAAAGTAGGCCGCCCTCACATATATTCACGATATAATTCACTCAAGCACGATTATAACATTAAGATTCCAAAAGTAGCAATCAACATAAATCATTCCCACAAACTACTCAATTAGCTTAATTATATCTTGAATATGCAATACAAGACAATACAATCCCACAACAAGTTTCAAATGCAACTAAAACGGCTAACAACCACTTTTTCCTATGCGTGGTTCAAGATTTTCAAATCGTATCCTAATCTTTTTATATTCCTAATTAAGCCTAAAGACACCTTTTAGAATCCTAAAAACTCATTAGAGACAAAAGTTCAAGAAGGCCCCGAACGGGTTTGAACTACAACTATACTAACCGAATCCCATTTCCGCGAAACGAAAGCACCAAAGGTGCTTCCTTAGCTCAAGGATACCCGAATCAATGCCCAAACTTGCCTGGATTGCTTAACGAGAAAAGTCCCCTTTTTAAAGTTGGCTATTTATGCAATTAAGTTCGGTTTCGAGTGATTCAACCTCACGTGGCTTTTCAACTAACTTATATAGGGTCTAGAGCACCTAATTGAAGCCTCAATTTAAGCTAATTAGCAATTTTTCTCAAAACCCTAATTCTAGGCACTATTCTTCATCTCTTTTGATCAACATATGCATTCAACCATAGAATCTTCTAACAAGCTTTAAAAGTTAACTCTATAGGCACCAATAAACTCATAGTAAGCATTTATAACAAGTAGAGTAGCTATAATTAACAAAGCAAGATTTTCAACATATAAGCAAAAACTTCAAATGCATAAATAATGTAACTCCCTCACAATTTTTGAAGACAAGAAAGCTTGTTGAAGACCCTAGGATGCTCAACCAACTTCAAAACCCAAGCTAGATGGCCAAGATGCAAGATTTGTTGAAGCAAATCTCCTCTTTTTTTCTCTTGGAGTGGTCGGCCAAGGAGGGACATAAAGGGAATATTTGCAATTGTTTTGATGAGCTAAAATGTTATGTGGTGTTAAGCTTGTATTATGTATGTGTATGTGTTATTAAATGGGGTCAAATTCCATTAAAAACTTAGTCAAACTAGGCCAAAATGCAATTTCAAATATTTTTAGTTGCAACTAGTACTATTCTTACGTAACACTATTCAAAGGTCATGAAATCTATTTTCTAAACGCACGCTCCTAAGCCTGAAAGTTCAAAACGACAATTTCTTGGTTCCTTTTAAATGTCATATGACCTAGGAAAAATTTAAAATCAAACTTTTAAAACAGTCAAAAATATTATGAATAGTAACCTCTAATAAAAACAATTAAGCAAGAAAGATGATGCACGTAGAAATGCGCACATAGATATGCAACGGTTATAAATAAATTTATGGTAAAATTCTCAGGCGTCACAAAGTCGATATTTGTACTACACACAATTTTGAGTACTGGTTATAGTACCCGATGGGGAATATATCATTGTGCAAGCAACATTACAAATATTTAATTGAACATGATTTTGAGTGTGGCCCCATTAGACTACTAAAGGATGTTAATTTTTTGCCAAAACTAAAATAGAAAACAACAATTGTGTTGTGATTTTCAGCTAGCATATGCTGCATGTCATTAATTTCTGATGAGTTTCATGTCAAATCTAACACATTTTTAGCTCCGTTTCCATTAGACTACATAAATTCTAACCTCGATCGTGCTGCGATTTTCATTTTATGTTTCGGAAAGACAACAAAGTTTTATGAATGGTTGTGAGTTCACCAATGTCTTACAGTTCTGCAAGCATATGATGGATGTCATAAAACTCCAATGGCATATAATTGGACATAAAAAAAAACCCTTGTATTGTACATGACACATTACCATATTCTTGGAGTGAATCCGTATGTTTTGGCATAAATACTCATTTATCCCATGTCTTTTTAAAATAGGCTAATTATCCCACTGTGATTTTCAGAGTGTAGTTGACCGCCCCCCTCCATTAAAAAAGTCATCTAATTTAACAGAAATTGCAACACACGCGCTTAAAATGTGATTTTTTATGCTTTTGGTTTAAATAAATTCGTTGCTGAACAAAAATATCTTTTTAGTAAATTACTTGTCGCCCCTTATGTTTTGCTCTAAATGCTCATTCACCCCCTGTAATTTTAAAATAGGCTCATTACTCCCCTATGTTTTTTTGATTTTAACTTTATGTAAAGGTATAACGATCAATTAATTAATTTGGTAACGTTTGTTAACGGAATAAGAGATTTTGGATGCGTCAGCTTAATCGAAAAAACACAGGGGAATAATGAGCCTATTTTAAAATTACAGGAGGTGAATAAGTATTTCGAGCAAAATATAGGGGTGACAAACAATTTACTCCCATATTCTTGTGTTGATAATGCTAAGCGTCCCATTTGTATTTATTATAAATATCTAGTGTGGCGGTTACATTTTTTAAATTTTCTCGAGACCCATAAACTTTTTTATACGCTTAGTGAGATGTGATGCACGTCCTTTGCTAATTAATGCTTACTGTATACTAAAACATCAGAATCCTATTCTTTGGATTGAGTGGAAGCACGTTTAGCATAAAGTCTTTTATTGTTTCGGATGTGAATAATTCCACCATAGTTAATGAATATTTGCAAGCATATTTTTATGACATCCTAGGCTCCGTTTGTTTGCCATAAAATAACTTGCTTGTGGAAAATATTTTCTTGAAAAATAAAATATTTTTTGATAATTTCTGGTTATTATCTTATTGTAACGAAGTTAAAGAAAACAAATATACGAATGCGGAAAGTAAGGACAACGAGATTTAACGTGGTTCAACTGTACAGTTTACGTCCATGAGACTTCCCCTGGTCCAACAAACTTGACTTTTTGACATTCAACCCTCAAGATTCTTTTGACTTTTCAAAAAATTCAGAATTTAAAACAAACAAATTCTCATGAGTATGAACTTTGAGTCACCACTCGAATTTCTACTAATCACATGCATAAATCAAACAAGAATTTCAAGGATGGACCATGTGTGTGTGTGTTACATGTACAAGCCATTCTAGATGGTCCTCAACATCCATCACACCAGGTCAGATGAGAAGCAATACTTGTTCTAACATACCTGGTCCTCTAATCACCCTTGCAGGATTTGATATAACCTTATTTCATACAAGAATTTCAAGAAATTTTTTTTCCTTCTTGGTATGGTAGCTTTTACTCTAGAACCATTCTTTGTGGTCTTAGGTAGCCCTTTCTATTTCAACTTTTGCTGCAATATCCTGCATATGATTTTTCCTTTGACAAGGTGAATAGAATTTAGGAATGAATCTTAAAGAGACTTCTCTTTATTAGATCCCCAGTCGTCAAGTAAGTTCACAATCTTTTCCTGTTGAGACTTCAATTTAAGATTTATCAGAATGACAAGTACATGATATGCATTGATAATATGGTTCCACAAATGAAATCACTAGCTGATTTATACATATAGTTTTCAATGCTCTAGTGATGAACCAATGCACATACACATAAACCAATGAAATTTAGAGAGAACATATGCCTAAGGCTTTTCTCAAGGTCTCAAACCTTACGGAGTCTAGTGCCTTAGTAAAGATATCTGCTAGTTGATTTTCTGTTGCAACATATTCCAACACAACCTTATTCTGTTCCACAAATTCTCTTATGAAATGATGCCTTATGTCAATGTGTTTTGTTCGTGAGTACTATACAATATTCTTTGAGATATTTATAGCACTCATGTTGTCACGAAAGACAGTAAATCGATTTTGATCAATGTCATAATCATCTATCATTTGACCCATCCAAAGAAGTTAAGCACAACAACTACCTGCTGCTATATATTCTGCTTCAGTAGTGCTCAAGGAAATTGAGTTTTGCTTCTTGCTATACCATGAAACAAGATTGTTACCTACATAGAAGCAACCTCCAGTAGTGCTCTTCTTGTCATCCACATTTCCAGCCCAATCTGCATCACTAAATCCCGCGAGATTTGTGTTAGTGTCATTAGTGTACCAAATACCAAAATTAATAGTCTAACTCACATATGTAATGACTCTCTTTACTGCTTTTAAGTGTGACTCTTTTGGATCAACTTGAAACCTAGCACATACTCCTACACTAAAACAAATATCAGGTCAACTCGTAGTTAAGTAAAGTAAGCTCCCTATCATGCTTCTATACAAACTTGCATCAACAGATTTCTTATTCCCACTTTTTATTAGCTTTGTGCTTGACCCCATTGGAGTCATCATGTGCTTTGAATCTTCTAAACCAAACCTTTTTACAAGATTTTTGGCATATTTCTCTTGAAAGATGAAAATACCATCCTTGTACTGTTTCACCTGGAACCATAGAAAGTATGTTTATTCTCCAACCATACTCATTTCAAATTCATGCTGCATTTTATCAACAAATTCATCAACATTGTTTTTCACTGTTGCACCAAAGACTATGTCATCAACATAAATTTGAGCAATTAAAATTCCATGTGTGAATTTAATAAACAAAGTCTTATCAACACTTCCTCTTTTATAGCCTTTTTCAAGCAAAAATTTTGTTAACCTCTCATACCAAGCTCTTAGAGCTTGTTTCAATCCATACAAGGCCTTTTTCAATTTAAAAATATGATCAGGATGATGAGGATCTTCAAATCATTTAGGTTGTTCAACATAAGCTTCTTCATTAAGTATACCATTTAAGAAAGCACTCTTTACATCCATTTGGTATAACTTAATATTTAACACACATGCAATAGATAGCAAAAGTCTAATTGATTTTAGCCTAACAACTGGAACAAAAGTTTCCTCAAAATCAATGCCCTCAACTTGAGTGTATCATTGAGCAACTAACCTAGCCTTGTTTCTCTTTATGTTACCATATTCATCAGTTTTCTTTCCAAAAATCCATTTTGTCCCAATTACATTTGTGTCTTTTGGCCTAAGAACTAAGATCCACACATCATTCCTAATAAATTGGTTCAACTCTTCTTGCATAGCATTGATCCAACTTTCATCCTATAATGCTTCTTTTACATTTTTTGGTTCAATAGGGGAAGTCAAACATACATCCCTGACCATCTCTCTGTAGTTTACCTTTTGTTTGTTCCGAGTTCGAACACCATCATGCAAGGAACCAATGATATCACTTCTTGAGTGATTCTTTTGAACTTTACTTGAAGGTTCAACTATCTGAAGTTGTGAAAATCTTTGCTCAAGACCTTCTGTTTCAGCACCTACTGTGACAACTTCAGTTTCTGTTGTAGCAGTGTTAGTTTCTATTTCATGCATTCCAGCTTCTGTTGTAACAGTTTTAGTTCATGCTGCAACAGTGTCTGAGGTTGATCCACCTTTTGTTCCTCTTGTATCATCATCAGTGGCTGTTGCAACATTTTCTGGAACAAAATCGCCTACTGCAACATTTGATTCACCAGCTTTTAGTGCACCTACATTATCATTTATAACAATATTAGTTGATTCTATCATAGTGAGTGCATGTAAATTGAACACTCTATAAGCTCGGCTATTTGTAGAGTAACCCAAGAATATACCTTTGTCGGATTTTGCATCAAACTTACCTCTTGGCTCTCTATCCTTTAAAATGTAGCAAACACTCCTAAACACATGAAAATGATTAAGTTAAGGTTTCTTACCTTTCCAAATTTCATATAGGGTTTTAAGTGAACCTGGACAAAGATACACTCAATTCACTGTGTAACAAGTAGTGTTAACAACTTCAGCCCAAAAGTTATGAGGAATGTTATTTGCATTTATCATCACACGAGCCATTTCCTGCAAAAGCTTATTTCTTCTTTCTACAACACCATTTTGCTGTGGTGTTTTTGGTGTAGAAAATTCATGAGCAATTCCATGCATATCACAAAAATCAAAGAAAATATGATTCTCAAACACCTTACCATGATCACTTCTTATTCTAACAATTTTTCCTATGTGACAATCATTTTCATTTGAAATTTTCAAGCACAATCTTTTGAATGCATCAATTGTATCAGATTTTGATATCAAGAAATCAACCCATGAATATCTAGAGAAGTCATCTACACAAACAAACACGTACCTTTTTCCACCAAGGCTTTCAGTTTGCATAGGACCCATAAGATCCATATGCAAGACTTCCAAAATCCTTTTTGTGGTAATCTGTTGCAGCTATTTATAAGTAGTCTTTACCTGCTTTCCAAGTTGACATGGACCATAAACCTCATGCTTCAATCTTTTTGATTTAGGAACTCCTCGAACAATACCTGTGTTCACAATTTTGCTTAGAGTTTTGAAATTCAGATGTCCTAACTTGAGGTGCCACAGTTTGGTAATATCAACTACGTTGCTTTGAAAAATAAAATTTTGTTCATGTGGAACAGAAAACATATATCAATTATCCATTAACTTGCTTCTTGGAAGAACACATTTGTTAGAACTATCAATTACTTCACAACAATCCTTGGTAAAGTTCACAAGCAATCCTTGATCACATAGTTGACTAATACTAATGAGGTTTGCTTTGAGTCCTTCTACATGCAAAACTTTCTTCAATCTTGGAAAGCCTTTAAGAGCAAGGGTTCCTTTTCCAAGAACACGTCCTTTTTCACTATCGCCAAAGGTTACTTCTCCCCCTTTGCATGACTTGTAATTTTCGAAAATTTCTCGTTCACCTATCATGTGCCTAGAATAATCACTATCAAAGTACCAAGAGTTAGAAAGACATGCTTTCAAGGCACTGTACGAGACTAGACAAGTTATAGAAGACTTTCTTACCCATATTTGTTTTACCTTTTACTACGACAGATGCAGATAAGTTCTATCTCTTCTTTTCAATGCTCTCATAAGCTTGAAGCAATGAGGTCTGATATGACTAGGAGTGAAGCAATAATGACAAATAGGAATGAACTTATTTACTTGTGAATTTCCTGCGTCTGCGCCAGATTTTGTTGCAACAGATTGATCCACCTTTTATTTTTCAGCTTCTTTAACAAATACCATTTGACTTTTTGATGCTCCTCCTTGATAGTCTAATCCAGTATGATCTTTGCAAGACTTTTGAATTGATAACATATAATCCAGTTTTCCAGTACTTGAGTGCATTATCTTGAAACCTCATTGGATCTGTGACAGTTCCTACTGCAGCATATCGGCTCTTTGCTGACTTTCTCCCAAAGTTTTTTGCAACTCAGCCTTTTCTTTTTCAAGTTCCGTAATCTAGTTAGTTGATCTTGATTCAATCTACACACGATCAGCCATTTTTGGTACATCATTTTGTAGGTCCTTATGAATTTGTCCTTTTCTTCATCACTGTCCAATTCGGAGTCAGTTTCACCATCTGATATAAAAAATCTTATTGCTGATGTTGTTGCCAATTTTGCTACTGCGGGTTCAGTTTCTGTCTCAGCATCTGTCTCAGTATTTGTCTCAGCCTCTGATTGGGCTGCTGCAGCACAGAACACAACATAGTTGCTTGTATGCTCTTCATCACTACTGTTGCTACTTTCTGATTCTTCATTGCTCTATGCAGTATTCATGACTTTCTTCTTTCTTTTCAAAGTATTGGAACACTCAGATTGAATGTGACCAAATCCTTCACATTCCCGATATTGAATTCCTTTATTCTTTTTCTTTCCATCAAACATTTTTTCATTTTGCTTTTTGGAAGTTTCAACATTTGCTGCAACATGTGAGTTTTTGCCAAAGTTGGTGAATTTTGGACCTTTCACTTGATTATTCCATTTTAAATACCTTTTTGAAATTCTTTGTTAGAAGAGCCAAGGATTATGTCAATTCATTATCATAAGAGGGATCTTCATCCTCTCGCATTTGAATTTATGCTTGCAGTACAATGCCTTTTTCTTTTCTTTTTCGCTTGAATTCAATCTCAAAGGTTTGCAAAGACCCCATTAGTTCATCAAGCTTCATGGAATCCACATTATTTACTTCTTCTATTGCTATAACCTTAATAGCAAACCTGTCCGGAAGTGATCTCAATGTTTTTCTCACCAACCTTAAGTTTGAGTATTTTTCTCCCAATGCAAAAGCTTTGTTTGCTATGTCACAACGCTTAGCATTAAATTCAGCAATAGTTTCATCCTCGTGCATCTGCAGTTCTTCAATCCTGGTTGCAAGAATTTGCAATTTTGAAACTTTTACTGCAGTAGTATCTTCATATGCCGTTTACAAGATTTCTCAAACTTTTTTCGCTATTTCACAAGATGAAATAAGCTTGAATTGATTCAGATCAACGACATTAAAAATAGCATTCAACGCCTTTGAATAGTTGGTGGCTGCTAAATCTTCAGCTTTGGGCCATTGCAATTCAGATTTTTTCTCAACAGTGCCTTCAGTAGTTGTAGCAGTAGGGTGTTCCTATCTACTTAACATTGCTCTCCAAGTAGCTTCATCAATAGCTTTAATGAAAGCTCTTATTCGTACCTTCCAGTATGACTAATTTGTGTCATCGAGAAGATGTGGTTTATTGATTGATCCATCATCATGTAGAGTGTCCATATCTATAAGAAAAACTAGAAGAAAACTCCTCCAAAGATCTAACTGAGTCAGTTCAGTAACCTGTTTTTGATGCCACTTGACAGTTTCTGGTTATTATCTTGTTGTAACGAAATTAAAGAAAGCAAATATACGAATAAAGAAAGTAAAGACACCGAGATTTAATATGGTACAACCATACGGTCTACATCCAAGGGACCTCCCCTAATCCAACAAACCTGTTCATTAAGAATTAACAAGTTACAACATCAATGGACTTACACAAGTAAAGACTCCCTCTTAATCTTGACGCTTAGATAAAGAACTCCGGTTTTGCGAGCTCCCCTCGACTTGCAACGTTCACTCCAGAGAACTACACCTTCTTCTCCCGAAGAATGAACAAAACAATGAACAAATTAAAAACTCTTCCTATCAAAGATTAAAACAACATGCATAGCAGAAGCATAAGTAAACTGTCTGTTTCACGGTCTGCTGCAGCAACACATGCTCTATCAGATTCATGCGTTCTTGTTACAGCACGACATCAGTCTACTATAGCAAAACCTGACAGTTCAAAATATTAAAGAAATCTTCATTTTCAGCTATGTTTTCGCACTCTCTTCCAATCGTGTGAGACTCTGTATATATGCTGAATTAATTGTCTAAATCTCCACAAGGTAATCCGTGCTTGGGCCTTGAGTTTTATGGAATGACTTTGTCTCTAAGCAATTCTTGAATAAGGCAATCTTCATTTTTGAATAAAGAGATTTCAAATCTTCAATTAAATAAGGAAATGTCAATTTGCCCTTTCGACTATCTTGTAAATATGGTAAACATGTCAATCAAAGTTTTCCAAATATTTATGCATATACCATAATTAAATTCAGTCAAAACATAATTTTGGAAAAACACAAGCCAATCAATATCACAGCTCTTGTTGCAGCAAGGGGCATAACATTTTTCTACGTTTGTTTGTCGTAAAATAACTTGCTTCCTGAGCTCCGTTTGTTTGCCGTAAAATAACTTGTTAGGGAAAAATATTTTCCTGAAAAATATTTTCTGACATGAGATTTATAAAAAAAAAATATACACATAAATATATATCTATTGTGAGAGTGGAAGGGGTGAGTGGGTAGGGGCGGGAGGTGGGTGGGGGTAGGGTACGGTTAGTGGTGGGGTTGGGGGTAAGGGTGGTTAAGTTCTGGAAAATGTTTTGCTCTCCCAAAGAACATGAAAATATTTTCTTAAACTTTGTACTAGTTGTAATATTTGACCGAAAAATATTTTCCAGTTGACCAATTTTTTGGTGTTACTAAACACCGAAAAATCTCCAAAAAGTAGCCCACCATTTTTTACTGGAAAATATTTTCCAATTGACCAATTTTTTGGTGTTACCAAACACCGTAAAATTGGGACAAACACCGTAAAATTGGAAAAAAAATTCCGAGGGAATATTTTACGGCAAACAAATGGAGCCCTAATGTTATTTTAGTAACTCGTAACACTATTCTTTATAATATGGTATCATGGGTTTCCATTTTAAATTAAATCAATTAGTACTAAGTGAAGTTGCCTATAACCTTATTTAGTGGTCTATTTGACAATGGGGTTTCGATGTGGGATTCAACATTTCCCCTCATATGTAACCCGACGAGAATCAAGAAATGAGAGGGAGCTAGCATGAGGGAAGTGAGAGCAAACTAGCATAAGGGATGTGAGTCAGTGAGTGCGAAATAAAATGGGTTACACATGGATGAATACGACTGGACCAATGCTTACTCTTTTACCATGTTAAGTATTATGAGTTTCCATCTTAAAATCAATTGGTATCAAGTGGAGTTGGTCCATGACCTTATTAAGTGGTCTATTTTACAATGGGGTTTTGGTGTGGGATTCAACAATCTCCAAGCATTAATTTTTTTGTTAATCGTTTGCAGTATAACTCTGTCTTGCAATCTTCTAATATGATACTATTTACAATGTACTAATAGTGAAGCATTGGTTGTTTACCAGTACCATTTGATGGGTTGTATTCTAAATGATGTAGTTCATGGCGAAAAGATATGCATGCAAGTCCTAATTCATTTCCCATTAACCCATTTTGTGCAGATATGTATATAAATCTTAATTGTTGTGTATGCATGTTAACGTGTTCCGAATTGAATTTCTTATTCGAATGTAATGACCCTAGCCTGACCCTTCTCAAGACTAGGTCAGAGTCTTTGCTCGCTGTCATTGCGATCTCATGTATATAATTTTCTATAATATTAAAAAAATAAAGTACAAAGATTTCCTTTCAATAACTAGCTATTAAATAGTAATTCCAATACAAAAGGGTGTTATATCATCTGAGATTTGAGAACTACTCGGCTGTATTACACATTAGGGTTTCAACGATAGCTACCTTTTCACCTAAGAGCAAATCTAGCCTTTACAACTTGGATCATCTATCAGAACATGGTAGGCAAAGAGCTTCGAGCATGCAATCAATCAACTTTGGCACACAATAACAACTCATATTTCAAGCTAAACCTTACCTGCAAGGGAGGGGGGGAAGAGGGTGAGCTCTTTGGAAGCTCGGTGATGAAGGAGTATGAGAGTTTTAAAAACATTTTTGCGGTTTTTGAAAACCATGATGCGATGCAATACATGAGCGATAACATCAATAAGCTATCTACATACAATAAACGATAAAGTTCAATAACATATGATAACCAGTAGAAATTACTATCACATTTGAATCACACATCAATAACAGTAATGATATTTAGATAAACAATCAACTTTCCTCTCTGAGGGTGGTACTGGTCCCAAGCGAGAGCAAGCTCTTGAAGGGAAGTAGTGGTCTCAAGCGAGAGTACTTAACTTTTGTCCCCGAGGGCGATAGTGGTGCCAAGTGAGAGCAAGCTCTCCAAGGGCGGTAGTGGTCCCAAGCGAGAGTACTTATTCACATAATATAGTTCCACGAGCATTTGTAGAGATGATCAATCTCAAGTCTTCTATCAATATCATATCCCCAAATGCCAAACATGAGGATAAAATCCGGATATACACCATGAATTACCATGGTAGCCAGGTCATCCTGGCAAGCCCGATGCCACCCAGGAGATACTGGAAGTTCTACCATGGGGTTTATTAGATTGCTTGATCTTTAATGATTGAACAAGTGCGTCCCAATGTGTCACGCCCCGACCCGACCCCACAAAAGGCCAAGCCCGGACCTGACACACGGACGGAGTCTCCTTTGTACCGTGGACAATCCGAAACCCTACATTCAACATAATACTCGCGAAAACCACAATAATTATTTGAATCAAGACAACTTTCTTTTAGAAAACACACATCTTCTCATTAACCAACTTTGCAAACCAAAATGTCATGCATACTACACAAGTACTCGTGCCACTAAACAGTTAAGCCATTAGCATGCAGATCTTACTAGTCACGAGAGTATATCTTTACAACTTTACAATCTTTCAACTTTTACAACATAAGACCATAGAGGCGTCAAAATAGAAACTACATACAAGGCTACAAGCCTCAAAATAAAACGCCAACCAAGCATTATACACATCAAGCATGGCTCGTACAAAAGTCTGGCAACCAACCACCAGCTAAGCAAAGAAAGTGCTATCAAGGAAACACCTCCACTTGCTCCTCCTCCTCAATTACCTCAATAGGATCCGGTGCAACTACTCCTGTAAAATATAGTATAGAAAGGAATGAGCAAAAACTATTGCTCAGCGAAGGTTATTGGTCTCAAGGATGGAGGTGAGAGGAGAATGCAATGCAAATAGTCATATAGATCAATCATTTATCATATAGAAATACAAGCAAAGCCAACATTAAGTCAAGACAAACATTAAGACTATAATCATTCAATCAAAGGATACAATTCACTTCCACGAGCAACTCTCAATCACGAATCCGATGACGACGCGCCGGCCCAACTACCTTATAACTTCAGTTTGGAATACCCCGAAAGTATCCAATCAATTCTATGACCCAAATCTCCTTGGGAGGCAACCCAAGCAAGAAAGGGAATAGGACACGGAGCTAGGGCAACCAACCCTGGCAACCCGAGGCTACCCAGAGAGGCCCATTACACCGCCCCTGACTCTATGAATGCAATACAATATACAATGCAACAATCGAGCAATCGAGCAATAAAGCCATACGTGGGAGAATAACAAAGTAGGTTGCTCTCACACGCAATAACAACAGTTGATAAGCATTTCAATCATAATCATCTTTAACATGCATAACAGCAATAATAAGTATTCTACAGGCATAACACTATGAAAATCACAAAATCACAAAACGACCCCAACTTTCAAAACGCAACTACTTTCAAACGAGCCACGAGTTTTGGAAACCAACTTCACCATTCCTCCTAAGACACCATAAGGCACGTCTAAAGACCACGAAACTCTACTTTACCCTAGAATTCCCGCAAAGCCCTGATTTCTCCCTTTGCTCGTTTGAACTACAACTACCCTAACCAAACACCTAACCAACGCCATAACCACACCAAAAGTGCTTCCATGGCCTCCCGAGACAACGCCTTCACGCAATACGAGGAAACGCTAAACTCGACCTAAACGACCCCAACTTGTACCAAGGCATTTTTCTCCGTTTTTTCATTACGCAACCCAAACAAATTGTGCATTTAGGCATTCTAACATATCTACCATCTTTTCACATCAACAGAACGCAAAATGGAGCAACTTTTATGAAACGGGGGTTTACTATTCATAATTTACTATTTAATTCGCATTTTAAATTACAATCGCTATATTTAACCGTAGAAAATGCTAAAAAGCTACAAATACATGTTCTACAATTGTCAAGGACCATTCTTCAAGCATCAAAATGGATAAAATAACGATCTACGCATAAAACCTAAAAATTGAAGTTTATATACCAAACTTTCAAATGCGCAGATAAACATGTTTCCCTCACCTTAGACACTCCTAGACGCTAGGAAAACCTCGTTGGAAGCCTTGGAAACAACCCCGTGCAAGCTCACGTGAAGATTTGAAAGTTGAAATCTTTTTTTTTCTCTCTTGAAGGTTTCGGCCTTCTCACCCTTTTTTCAGCTTTTGTTTGTTTTATTTTTCTATTATATGCTATTTTAAAAGATGACAACAAGTCAACTAGTCAAAGCCTTGGTCAAACTAATTAATAATTGGTCAAATAAGCTTATTTTAGGCATTTTAAGGCTAAAACAACTAACACAATTCTAATTCTAGTTAACAACAACTAAAATATTAAAATTAAAACACTAAATACTAGTTTTCACTATTTGCTGAGGACTAGAAAACACGCTCTAACTATCGCTCTGGAAATGCAATGCACTTTGCGACAATAAAAGTATAACAATTAAATTTCAAAGAATTTAAGAAAAATATAATTCTCAGAAAGATAAACAGGAAAATTTCACGTTCCGGTCTCGGTTGTTACACCCTCTCCCCCTTAAAACAATTGTGTCCACGCAATTCTTACCTAGTTGACAAACAACTCTGGATACTGACTCCGAACCTGGTCATCTCTTTCCCAAGTTGCTTCCTTAAACCCATGATGATTCCACAAAACCTTTACTAACGGAATATTCTTCCTGCGAAGTTCTTGAACTTTTCGATCCACAATTCGAATCGGTCTCTCCTCATAAGTTAACTTTTCCTCAATCTGCAAAGGCTTTGTTTCAAGTACATGTGAAGGATCTGGATGATATTTCCTTAACATTGACACGTGGAAAACATCGTGCAGTCCTGACAAACTCGGAGGCAAAGCTAACCGATAAGCCAAAGGACCCACATTTTCGGTGATCTCAAATGAACCCACATACCTGGGACTAAGTTTCCCGCTCGTACCGTGCCGAATCAACCCATTTCGAGGAGAAATCTTAAGAAACACCCGATCTCCCAAATCAAACTCAAGATCCTGACGGTGCTTATCTGCATAACTCTTTTGACGACTCTGAGCTGTAAGCATACGCTGCCGAATAAGGTGAACATTATCCACCATCTTAATCATCTCAGGTAACACAGTCGGATCAACTGTTCTCATCTTTCCAACCTCTTCCCAATACAATAGGGATCTGCATTTACGACCGTACAATGCCTCGTAGGGAGCCATATCTATAGAAGATTGATAACTATTATTGTAGGCAAACTCCGCTAAAGGCAAAAACTTCTCCTAATTCTTCCCAAAGTCTAACACACATGCCCGTAGCAAGTCTTCCAAGATCCTAATAGTTATCTCAGACTGGCCATCAGTTTGTGGATGGTAAGCAGTACTGAAGCTCAATTTAGTTCCCATGGCCTCTTGCAACTTCTGCCAAAAACGAGATCTTAATCTAGGATCTCTATCTGACACTATACTCTGCGGCACACCATGAAGTCTCACAATATTAGCAACGTAAAGCTCAGCTAGTTTATCAAGGCTATCCTATTTGTTCACGGAAATAAAATGTGAAACCTTAGTCAAACGGTCCACAACAACCCAAACAGAATCACATCTTCTCGGAGATCTCGGAAGATCGGTCACAAGATCCATTGTTATATGCACCCACTTCCATTGCGGAATCGACAACGGTTGCAGAAGCCCAGCTGGCCTCTGATGTTTAGCTTTAACCCTTTAGCAAGTTAAACACCTGGATACATACCCAGCAATCTCCCTCTTCATATTGTTCCACCAGAAGTGTTATTTCAGATCTCTATACATTTTAGTACTGCCCAGGTAAATCGTATATCTTGAATTATGTGCCTTGGACAGAATCTCATTCTTCAAAGTCGGATCATCAGGAACACACACCCTATCCATGAATCTGAAGATACCATCTGCATGTAATTTAAACTCCGACTCTCCCCCTTTTACTTTCTCTTGGATTTTCAAGATGTGAGGATCAGTCTTCTGAGCCTCCCTGATTTGTGTTAGCAATCCCGACTAAATTTGTAAGCTAGCAAATCGAATCCCTACTCAGTAGCTTCTGGCTTCCATGAACAAATTTTTTCCAAAGTCTCCCAATCCTTGATAATTAGACTTGCAACAGTAGCCTTTCGGCTCAAAGCATCTACAACAACATTTGCCTTACTTGGCATGTAGTTTATAGAGCAATTATAGCCACTTAATAGCTCTAGCCCTCTTCACTGCCTCATATTCAAATCTTTTTGTGAAAATAAATATTTGAGACTCTTGTGGTCAGTAAAAATTTCAAATCTACTACCCCACAAGTAATGACGCCACTTCTTTAAAGCAAACACAACTGCAGCTAACTCAAGATCATGTGTAGGGTAATTGACTTCATAAGGTTTCAACTTCCTAGAAGCATAGGCAATCACCTTACCATTCTGCATTAAAACACAGCCCAAACCTTCTTTAGATGCATCACTGTAGACAACAAAGTTTTTTGTACCCTCAGGTAAAGCTAGTATAGGAGCTGTAGTTAGTCTCTTCTTCAGTTCTTGGAAACTGGATTCACATTTAGCATCCCAATTGTAAGTAACTTTCTTTCGAGTCAACTGGCTTAAAGGTCCAGAAATTTTGGAAAAGTCTTTAACAAACCTCCAATAGTAACCTGCCAACCCTAGAAAGCTTCGAATCTCTGATACCGTTTCAAGTCTCTTCCAAGACGAAACAACTTCAATCTTAGCTGGGTCTACTGAAATCCCTTGATGTGAAATGATATGGCCTAGAAAAGATATTTGATTTAACCAGAATTCGCACTTGCTGAATTTAGCAAAAAGCTTGTTTTCTTGCAAAGTCTGTAGCACAATCTTCAAATGTTGTTCATGTTCAGCCTCATTCTTAGAGTATACTAGAATGTCATCAATAAAGATTACGACAAATTGATCAAGATAAGGTCGAAAAACCCTCTACATTAAGTCCATGAATGCGGCTGGTGCATTCGTCAATCCAAACGATAGCACAACAAATTCATAGTGACCATCTCTAGTCCTGAATGTCGTCTTGGGTATATCATCACTCCGAATCCTGAGTTAATAGTAACCCTGCCTCAAGTCAAATGCAGCTGTATATCTATTCTCAGCCCACGAACAAACCTACTAATCATCATCTTAGCTGGGTGCACCAACTCAGGCATATACCTCGATAGGCTAACAAACCTAGCCTCATACTGTGCGACAGTCATGTTTCCTTGCTTCAAGGCCACAAATTCGTCTTCCCGCCTTTCCCTAGCTATCTCGGGAATATACTTGTCCCGAAACTCACTCACGAAATCATCCCACAAATACGGAACATCCTCACAGTCCTACCTCAACCTCACAGTGTTCCACCATTGTTCTGCGTCGCCCTCAAACAGAAATGTTGCATAAGCTATCTTTGCCTCGTCAGTGTACCTCAAAGCAACATAAATTTTCTCAACACGATTAATCCATCTCTCGGCTGCCTCATCATCCGGCTCTCCGAAGAACTTACCCGGCTCGTGCCTCAGGAATTTCTCCAACTGATTATTCTTAGCCCTATGTGCCTGTCCACCAAGATTAGCTTGATTTCCCTGGGGATTATTATTCCTGTCATGCCTCTGCTCATGCTGTACCTGAGTAATCCAGTCAACTGCAGTGGTCATAGTAGCCATAAACTGTTCAGGTATCGGTTGTTGACCCTGTTCTGCTGCCTTTTCACTTGCCCCTTGACCTTGAGTACTACGACGTGGCGGCATAGTAACAACTCACAATAGCTGGCAGCATATAAAAGCAGTTTATAGATATAAATATATCACATAAGATTAGATAACACTCAAGTCAATAACAATCAAATATCCTATCACACAATTCACATAACACAAGATTGACATGTCAAACTAATTCACTTAAACACATAAGCACTCCAAGTTCATATAGTCATACTATAACACTTTTCACTTAACAATCATACAATAACACTTTAGCATTTTAGACCTTTACCCCACAGACCGAGAAACATATCCCGGCTCATGCAAGACTATCATGCTCTGATACCACCTAAAGATGTCACGCCCCGACCCGACCCCGCAAAAGGCCAAGCCCGGACTCAACACACGGATGGAGTCTCATCTGTACCGTGGACGATCCGAAACCCTACATTCAACATAATACTCGCGAAAACCACAATAATTATTTGAATCAAGACAACTTTCTTTTAGAAAACATACATCTTCTCAGTAACCAACTTTGCAAACCAAAATGTCATGCATACTACACAAGTACTCGTGCCACTAAACAGTTAAACCATTAGCATGCAGATCTTACTAGTCACGAGAGTATATCTTTACAACTTTACAATCTTTCAACTTTTACAACATAAGACTATAGAGGCCTCAAAATAGAAACTACATACAAGGCTACAAGCCTCAAAATGAAACGCCAACCAAGCATTATACACATCAAGCATGGCACTCACAAAAGTCTGGCAACCAATCACCAGCTAAGCAAAGAAAGTGCTATCAAGGAAACACCTCCACTTGCTCCTCCTCCTCAATTACCTCAATAGGATCTGGTGCAACTACTCCTGTAAAATATAGTATAGAAAGGAATGAGCAAAAACTATTGCTCAGCGAGGGTTATTGGTCTCAAGGACGGAGGTAAGAGGAGAATGCAATGCAAATAGTCATATAGATAATCATTTATCATATAGAAATACAAGCAAAGCCAACATTAAGTCAAGACAAGCATTGAGACTATAATAATTCAATCAAAGGATACAATTCACTTCCACGAGCAACTCTCAATCACGAATCCGATGACGACGCGCCGGCCCAACCACCTTATAACTTCAGTTTGGAATACCCCGGAAGTATCCAATCAATTCTACGACCCAAATCTCTCTAGGAGGCAACCCAAGCAAGAAAGGGAATAGGACACGGAGCTAGGGCAACCAACCCTGCCAACCCAAGGCTACCCAAAGAGGCCCATTACACCGCCCCTGACTCTATGAATGCAATACAATATACAATGCAACAATCGAGCAATCGAGCAATAAAGCCACACATGGGAGAATAACAAAGTAGGTTACTCTCACACGCAATAGCAACAGTTGATAAGTATTTCAATCATAATCATCTTTAACAAGCATAACAAGCAATAATAAGCATTCTACAGGCATAACATTATGAAAACCACAAAATCACAAAACGACCCCAACTTTCAAAACGCTACTACTTTCAAGCGAGCCACGAGTTTTGGAAACCGACTTCACCATTCCTCCGAAGATACCATAAGGCAAGTCTAAAGACCACGAAACCCTACTTTACCCTAGAATTCCCGCAAAGCCCCGATTTCTCCCTTTGCTCATTTGAACTACAGCTACCCTAACCAAACACCCAACCAACGCCATAACCACACCAAAAGTGCTTCCATGGCCTCTTGCGACAATGCCTTCACGCAATACGAGAAAATGCTAAACTCGACCTAAACGACCCCAACTTGTACCAGGGCAATTTTCTCCGTTTTTTCATTACGCAACCCAAACAAATCATGCATTTAGGCATTCTAACATATCTAGCATCTTTTCACATCAACAGAACGTAAAATGGAGCAACGTTTACGAAATGGGGGTTTACTATTCACTATTTACTATTCAATTCGCATTTTAAATTACAATCGCTATATTTAACCGTAGAAAATGCTAAAAAGCTATAAATACATGTTCTACAATTGTCAAGGAACATTCTTCAAGCATCAAAACGGATAAAATAATTATCTATGCATAAAACCTAAAAATTAAAGTTTATATACCAAACTTTCAAATGCGCAAATAAACATGTTTCCCTCACCTTAGACGCTCCTAGACGCTAGAAAAATCTCGTTGGAAGCCTCGAAAACAACCCGTGCAAGCTCACGCGAAGATTTGAAGATTTGAAAGTTGAAATCTTTTTTTTTCTCTCTTGAAGGTTTCGGCCTTCTCACCCTTTTTTCAGCTTTTGTTTGTTTTATTTTGCTATTATATGCTATTTTAAAAGATGACAACAAGTCAACTAGTCAAAGCCTTGGTCAAACTAATTAAAAATTGGTCAAATAAGCTTATTTTAGGCATTTTAAGGCTAAAACAACTAACACAATTCTAATTCTAGTTAACAACAACTAAGATATTAAAATTAAAACACTAAATACTAGTTTTCACTATTTGCTGAGGACTAGAAAACACGCTCTAACTATCGCTTTGGAAATGCAATGCACTTTGCGACAATAAAAGTATAACAATTAAATTTTAAAGAATTTAAGAAAAATATAATTCTCAGAAAGATAAACAGGAAAATTTCACGTTCCGGTCTTGGGTATTACACAATTCTCCCAGGGAGTCAAGCCCCCCAATGAGATAGGGCATTATCAAGAAGAACGTCCCAACTCTCCGAGGGCAATACTGGTCCCAAGCGAGAGAAAGTTCTCCAAGGGTGGTAGTGGTCCCAAGCGAGAAAGAGAACTAACAAATAGGAATACTTGTATGCACAAGTAACCACGTAAGACACAATTGATAACATATTTTGCAATTTATGATCACGCAATTCGATAAACACATAAGTGGAAAACAACAAAAGAGTTTGTCCCCGGGCGAGTACATTAATCAATTACACATAAGTGAAGCCGTAACACCTAACTGAAAGCATTTAGAATAACTTGTCTTTATAAACTAACTCATTATTCCCACTTAAAATGTTTAACAAATACTTTTTCAGCCGATAACCAATAGATGATTTAATAGTAAAAGTACATATGTTACAATCTATGTCTAGGTCAATTCAAGTTTAGATATGAGTCACGATTCCGTGGCTAGATAAGTAATTTAAATGTTCTTCGGACATCAATAAAGGAAGTTAAACCCTTATTTGAAATATTTAGCTTCTAAAGATCTTATCATCAATGGTATCTAGTTCTAGATTAAATCCTTCCTAGACCGATAATAACAAAAAGGTAGACTCAAACTCAAGTAATTCTCTTGTAATTTGGTAGTATCTACTAAACAAGGCACTTTATGTAAATACGTATTAATTCACTTACTAATATAAATTAGTAGCCTTAATACTAAACTCTAATTCAGCTAGATAAATCAAATTCCATTTACTTTCTAACTTAAGATAACAATAGATAGATACATAGTAACAAATTATATTAGCCCTAGTTTTATAATTTCATATACACAAGATAGATAATGCTCTTTAATTAAAAAACTACATACATAAACATATAAGATGCTTTATAATTTAAAATTCCTTCACATGTACAGTTAGTTGTACACACAAGTTAATAACCAATACATTATCTAATCAAAGTTATACTAATAAATAAACATAAATTTATGTAAATCTCTTCACCTCGATGAACTGTGCCTGGTGGTATTACAATATATAAATGTATGTATATATCTTAGCTTTGTCTTGTGTGTTATTCGCTAAGATGCAAGGGCCCTTTATATAGGAACCTTGATCGGGTTTTAATTGGTTCCTAAAGGTGGTGCATAACATCAATTACTACTACTATAATGATAATGGCTATGAGCTAGTGTGAAACAGGCTGCGCGTGCCTAGCTAGGAGAACGCTGATTCCATGCAAAGCTTGCGGAAGTGGACAATGAAGCTTTGGTAAGAACAGTTGGTTCAATACAAGCTTACGACGGTAGACAACAAAACTAAACTAAGGACAAATCATGTTAGGCTATGTGATAGGGTATGATGCTACGGGTCTTAAGCTGCTGCATTGTTTGCTAGTGATGATGATACTAAGGTTTAGACAATTAAGTTGTTATCCTAGCTTGTCGAGTCTAGCAGCTTTCAAGTGGTGCATTGAAGTAGTGAAGGACGAATCAGCATACTTATTAAACGACTAAACTTGGGACGAGGTCGTGTGTTCATGCATGGTTAACCACTTATTTGATTATTATGTGGTAATAATATCAGCTAGGGACGACACTAACTTAAGTTGAATTGTGTTAAAGGTGAATGGTGAGGTGTTGGTTAATTAGAAGGTGATACTGTGAGGTGTTATGCTTACACGAGCAGGAGGTGGCAGTAGCTTAGTGTTTGAGCAATTAATAATATAACTAGGTAGCACTATAGCATTGTCGAGTAATGTTGTGTCTAGATTGGTGGAAACCAGATGGCAAATACTTGATAAACTTAGGCTTAACTTAAAGACTAATGATAGGGTTTGCTTAAATTAGTTAGGCTATATATATTGTTTAAATTTCTTTTACACCTGGTTGAAGCTTTGATAGTCTAAGAAATAAAATGTCTAGCAAGATTATTAACTAGATAATCCTATCCAAGAGTTAGTGAATTAGGCCCAAAATGCTACATTAATTTTTCATTCTAATAAGAGTAATATTGACTTATTATTTCTCGCGTGAGATCACATTCCTAACTACTTCATTATTTGGTAGCAAACCTAAGTATAGTCCTAAGTATTAAATTACTTGATATATTAACCTTTCTTTTTATAAGCTAGTTTTGCCACATCATACTCTAATTTGCTTATATTATCCAAATGTATCCACCTAGCTAATCCTAATTAAGACAGTTAGTCAATAAAACTATAAAAGTTATTTAGTCCAAATAAAAGGTAAAGTACTATTTCTTATTATAAATATATTTGAGGTACTAACTAGTTAGTCAATAAACTAATTTTCTTCCTTTAAGATTGCTATTAATACCTAGTCACTAGATCATTTCCCTGTAACTTTCATATTTAACTAAGACAATTAATTAATAGAAGTAATAAACCTAAGTATACTTTCTAGTGTTAGTATTAAAGTAAATTACTTAATATATCATCCTTGTACTTAATCAATAATATTCTCTTATAATGCTTATATTGATCAACCTAGTTCTATTATCTATAACTTCATATTGTCCATATGTAACTAGGGTAGTAGTAAGTTACTATACTAATTTATGTCTTCATTTCATAAGCTAGCTATCGCATATTTATGTACTTCGTATCATTTTCTAGCAAATCCTAACTAAAAATAATCAATAAAGCTATATAAGTTTATTTAATCTAAATGACAAGTAAAGTACAAACTTTAATATTTCTAACTTTTTAACACTCGAACAATCCAATTGTACCTACCAAGCTAATTATTCATTCTTGAATTAAAACGAATGCTTAGTTTGATATGTTAGGTTTCAAATGCTTCCTATGTTTAAATTATTTCTAAATACGAGCACATAAGGTAACACAATTCAATTATAAATAATACTGACTTAATAAGGTAATGCTCGGAAATTAAGTATGGGGCCTCACATCGAAAGCCATCATGCACTGTAATATGATGTTCCTAGTTACATTACATACATATAACATATACAATATAACTTCTTTAAATCAATAGTATTGAGATTACTAAATTCTATTAATTTAGCAAAATATCAACTTATCGATAAATTAATAATTATTAATTTGTCGAGATATTTTTAGTTTTTTTGGCTGAATAGTAAACATATTATATTTATGGTATCTTTTTCAAAAGTGACTCATATTCTTTCAGACTAATTTGAAAAGACAAGTAGAAAAGTCTAATGAAAATATAAGATAAGAATATAATTTAATTGTATTATAACAGCTTTCGCTAATCTTGTATCAAAATTAGAATTACACAACTTTCTTTAATCTCATAGTCAATTTATTATGTAATTTTTAGCTAATTATTAATTTACTAAATATTTGGGTCAATAAAATACACATAAAATATTTTAAATATATTATCTTATAATTTTATCAAAATTGTCAATTTTTTACACTAGTCCTAAGTTAGGAACGAATATTTTTATTATTTAAAAGAGATTATTAATTTATCGAGTATTCATTTAAAGAAGTTCTATATATATATATATATATATATATATATATATATATATATTATTGATTGGTTAGCAAATAGACAAAGCAGTAAAGTGGATACGTAAGTTTGCAAACACCAATTGGAAAGAAAGCAAGAAAACTAGTTGGGTTTGGCCGTTTAAATGGACGGGTTAAACCCGATGAAATTATTATATATTGTTAATTGCAAACTTTTTTTAATTTTGGTTATATTTTTATACAAATTGGGAAAAACATTTTGAAATTGGAATAAATGGTAAAAAGATAATTATAAATCTATAAGATGATTATGACCAAAAAAATCCATAACATGATATTATGAATTTTGGAATATAGAGTAATTATTAGATTACATTTATAGTTCATTTTTACAAAGTAGTGATTCATAAAAGAGTGACTAAATAGGCAAAAAGTTAATCCAGAGTAATGCGCCCATCAAAATGTAATCCATTTTTTTTATAAAAAAAAGTGGCCATTTATGATTCATTTTTATGAAGTAGAATTGCTACATAACATTCAATATTGTTTAGGGATTTTGAAGGAATTATGGGCAGCAAAAGACTGGGTTACAAAATGATTAAAGGAACATAATATAGATGAAAGCTTCTTTAATTAGATTTGAAGCTTTTGTTTTTCTGGCTGCTCTGCCTCACTATCTTTGTTGGAGACAAACGTGCTTCGACCATTCTTAGTTTTGTTGTGCTTCAGTTTCTTCATCATGTAAAGTTGGTTTATCATAGTTGTCATCAAATTCCAAAGCTTTCGTGCTTCAAGTGATTACCTGATAAGTATAAAGTTTCACATATATCAAGGGCATCTTCTGGTTCAGCTTATTGTTAGTGTTTAATAACAAGATGAGTGGTTTCAGGGACATACTCAAGCACCAGATTAAGATCAGGGGCGAAGTCAGGATTTTAAAATTGGGAGGTCAAAATTCAAACAAGAACGTTCATGACAAGCAAAAAAAAAGGTGGGGGGGCCGTTAACTTATTTTTAACGATACTATAAATTTTTTTTTAACCACAGTAATTTTTTTTAACGATACTACATAGACTTTTTTTTTTAAAAAAAAATCTTGGGAAAGGCCGGGGCCGGATATAGCTCATCCTTTTCGGTAGTTGAAAAGAAGTAATGTTTTAAGGCCACAACATTTGGGTGGTCAAGAAGGCGCATGGTTTGTAATTCTCGGTTCTTATACCTTTTGCCTTGAAGAACTTTCTTTATGGCGATAGTTTCACCTGTCTCCAATCATTTTTCTCGAGTAATCAACAGAGATCGGCATGTTACAGTTGTATAATTCTTCCAAAGAGCTTCAATGCTATATATTTACATAAATCTCACCTAGAACACCACTTTAAATGATTCATGCCTTACAACACGTTCAAGCATACAACTTATAGTCTGAAACAATAAAGAAAATCTTCAAACAGTAGACAATGGGTAGAAATGGCTACATATAAATTGTATATTCAAAACAGAATACCACAGAAAAAGACAACAAACATCTCACAACAGAATCGAATCCTAAAATTAGCCATTCTACCAAGCTAAGTGAAAAATGAACCACTCAATAGTGTCGCCAATCTTAGTCTCATTACCATCAACAACGGTTACTTCCATTGTTAGAACAAAATTACAAAATCCCATAATCCATACACTTCGTTCAGAATATCAGGATTGTATAATTTAAAGCTATAAGAATGGCGTATCTAGATCCATAACAATTATAACGAGAAAACTTGAACAACCTTTGAAGAATTAGGGCAAGGCCTTCCACAAACTAATCAGGATTCTCTTACTATATATCGTTCAAGGTGAGGATTTGAGAAAACAGAGAATATGGAATGATCAGCCTTAGGGACGACCTCTTTATATAGACAACCTAATAAGAATCCCACAAGCTTTAACTAGGTTGTTATTAGATACCACACATTACAGAGTCCATACCAAATTAGATGTCTTATTCGGTTCAACCACAATGGATCACTTAATTATCCAATTCAAGTAGTAGCCCAAATATAATTGGTAATTACTTGAAAGCCCAAATTAAATTATTGGAAATAATCCCAACAATATCCTA
This sequence comes from Ehretia macrophylla, assembly GCA_037974665.1. Classification (NCBI taxonomy): domain Eukaryota; kingdom Viridiplantae; phylum Streptophyta; class Magnoliopsida; order Boraginales; family Ehretiaceae; genus Ehretia; species Ehretia macrophylla. The sequence goes on from CM075781.1 coordinate 50,914,312, forward strand.
CTTGGGCTACACAGTAATGCCGAAGACAATTATATTTGATAACCTTAGGTGCGCACAAAAACGCTACATATTGTTAAAACATCTTCCGAAACAATCTAGTTCATCTCCTATACCAATATGAGACCAAAGCGGCCTTTGTTACATTATATCGTAACTCGACCCATCAATGATCACCATACCAAATATATTCAATGACATAGATCAAACATGGATGCGTGGCATAGAAATTACATGCAATATGATCTCAATATGCCTATTTCCAGTTGGTCCTAACTTTATTCTGTAATGAGATCTAACCTTAGTCTTTCAAACTTTATGTTAAACCACAATTGAAAGATAAAACATCCAGAGTAATAAATAGAGATAAAACCATCAACTTTATTTTGTAGAAAACTGAATATACATAGTGTCAAAGAAAAGAACTAAAAACATACACAAACTCCCACTAAAACTGCATATCAACAAATAAAACAACCCCCATATGAGCAATATGCTCATGAAAGACCTTGGGCAGTAAACCTTTAGTAAGCGGATCCGCAAGCATAGAATCTGTTCCCATATGATCAATTGATACTATCTTACTTTGAACTCTTTCCTTAAGTACCTAGACTGTAACGCCCCGATCCCTCACGAGACCGGGACTCCTATTTATCATGCTATTCTCACCCAATTCAAAACCCCGGGCATAAAATTTTAGGGAAAAACAGACGAAGTCTCCCCTGTTTATAGGACTAAACTGGTACCTGCACAAGGACACCCATGATGCTAGATCCACAAACAGCATCTCTTATAACCAATCCTCCAAGATTTTTATGGGCCACCAGCGATCACAAGGCCATCCGAGCCTTGGAACAACAATTACATATAACACACAAGCAAGCAAAGCATTTCTAATTTTAACTATAGGTAGTTAGATACAACAATAGCCAAGTTCTACTTCCAAGTTTGTTAATCACACAAGCATGCAAAAGAATAAGTTTACTATGGATTATTACATGTCATTCCACTTTATATCCAACATACAAGATTACAAATTATTACATTCACCATTTATACTCAAGACCCCAAGGTCACAAAAAGGCAATCAATAACAACTCCACGCAAGCTTCTCATTTTAGACAACCTTATAACACAAGAAGTCATCGAAATTGCTTAACTAGCACTTCTTCCTCTTCTTCTATCAGCTGAGGATTCACCTCAGCTTCACCTGAAACATATTAAATGAGGAATGAGCAACAATGTTGCCCAGCGAGGGAGGTGATGCAACATCCCAACGTGCAACATGATATGCAACACAAGAAAACATATATAAGCCACGTAAACCAACAAGACAATAAGCCAAGCAATTAATCACTTTAAAAAGGATACGGTTCCACTTCCAAGTCTTCGATCACGAGCCACGAATCACGAGCATCACGAACAGGCCGGCAAACCCCAAACACCAACAATTGGGATACTCCGGATGTATCCCGATCCTACGACCCTTTCTCCCGAGGTAGGTCCATGCCCAGCAGGTGAACCACACCTCTGGGGTGTGGAGTATGCCTCAGCGAGAAAGGGAATAGGCACCATGGTAGCCGGGGGAGCACGGCAAGCCCGACGCCGCCCGTGTTTCTCGACGCTACCATGTCCGAAAAGGTTGCGCAACCCAATATTCGATCACAATAATTCAAGCAATGACAATATAATTCAAGAATCACATAAATGAGGGGCAACAAAGTAGGTTGCCATCGCACGTAGATTACAATAAATAAGCCATATAACAATATAAATAAAAGTCAAGTGTATATTTAGTCTATTCATATCAAAGTACACGTAATTATAAGCAATCATATTAAACTATACAATTTATGAGCAGTAAAACAAATTAAGATGCACAAAAGAATGTAACTCCCTCACCTTTTTAAAAACAAGCCTGCGAGAATTTAGCCAATCTCTCCAATACTCTCCGAAAGCACCAATCTCTTTAATAACCACTCAAAACCACTACCTAACACAACAATACTATTCAACTTAAAGACAACTCATTCACATTAAAATAGTTAATTTGTGTGCAATAGTTACATTTTATATAATCATCAAACTATATCTCGATTAGTATGATCTAAGAACACTAAACATGCATATTTCATGCTAAGGCTAAATGATGTGCTTACTTTAATCAAAAGTTAATTAACAAGCTTGAAGGCAACATTAACTTTCATAATTCCATTAACCATGCACTAGACTACTTTGAACTCCTAAACACGTTATTAGGACACTCCAAACCTCTTTGAATCCACTCAAATGTGCAACCCCTAGTTATTCATATAAGTATAACACTTTCATTATCCATTGCAATTCTATTATCATGATTAACTCTAATATACATATAGCCTAAATATACAACTTAACTCATAAGATAGCATGAATCACACAGCCTTCAAGTTAAACACTTAATACACGCTATTACGCTTAAATACTAAGCATTATTCAATTACTAAAAATGTTAAAAGAACTCTAATATGCATTATCCAAAGTGAAATCATGTACAAGATTATCTATTTTTTCTAAGATCATTAAACATACACTAACTACTTTAGATTACAAGACATGTTAAAATGACACTCTTATTAACACTAAAACACCATAAGCAACAAATTCACATTCTTTCATCAAGTTCCTATTCATTTTCTTTTTCAATTCACTTCTACACACAAACTCATTTTTCACATGTAATTAAGCTAGAAAGTTCACTCTACCATCTCATTAGTTAGCATAGAAGTCATTAGAAGCATCAAAATATCATTAAGTTAAGATTATAAGGTATAAATTTCAATTACTTTACTACAACAATCAATAATCATCTAACTAGATGAACTAACTTTATAGTTTACTTGATTAACAATCAAATGTAGCAACTATAGCAATTCAAATAACTAATTATGCAATAAGACTAACTATTTGACAAGAAGTCTAACATATCTCTTTCTAAATGCTCACAAAACAAGCTCTAAACTTCACACAAGATAATGAACCTCAAATCTAACTATACTACATCTCTAATGACACTTTATGGCACCAGTAAGCCCTTGAAATCTCACTTTAAAGTACAATTACTCCAAAAGTCCGAATTTACCTCTTTATGCATTACACTACAAGTACTCTAATCGGAGCTCAACTAAGCGAAGCGAATACATTTCTAGCACCTCCTCACTTACTAGACACTAGCCCTAATGCCCGAACGCACCCGAATTCACTTTCAACCCGAAACCCCTTTGTCAATCTTTGTTATTAAGCTCCAAACCGAAAGGCAAGGTTCAAGATTCCCAAACAAATTATCATATCCTTCAAACCACACCTTATGGCACTCCAAGGACCCTCGAGTTCACCCGTTAAACCTCGTTTACCATTAAATCCCCGATTTCCTCTCTGTGCATTTATACCACAAGTACCAATTCCGGAACCCAAACAAGTGAAACGAAGGCACTTCTAAGGCTTCAATACTTAATAAAGACTAGACATAACCTCAAAACGTGCCCGGATTCGAGTTAACCCCAAAATACCCAATTAAAGTAGCCTATTTTGATCAAAATTCTCAAATTTTTCACATGGCAAGTATAACGAATATTTTTCCCAAGCTCAAGAACCTAATTGGCAACTACTAGAAGCATTGAATCAAATTAAATTGCTCAAATTTTTGGAACCCTAGAAATTACACTATTCATCATCTTCCTCAAGTGACACTTTGCTAAAAATTCAACACTAAGCTATAATATTGCATATGGATGTTCTCTAACATGTATACATACTAAATAAAGCAAGAAACAAGCATGTTATAGCTCCATAATAGCAAAATCCGAAAATTAAAAAAAACTTGACAAACTTTAAACCATGAAAATGATGCAACTCTCTCACTAAAAACGTGCGAGGAAGATAGGATAGGGCTTGAAGAAGCTTGGAACCACTTGGAGAAGACTTGGCAAAGCTTGGAAGCTCAAATTGAGCAAAAATGGCAAGAAAATCACTCTTTCCGTAATTGGCTTTTTTTTGGCTGATTTTTGGCCTTTTTTGGCTTATTTTTGTGTTTTGTGTGTTTTGTTTTGTTTTGTTTGGTATATATATATAGGATAATTATATGGGTTGATGGGTTAGATATTGGGTTTGGGTTGTGGGTTAAAAATGGATTTGAGTTTAGGTATATTATAATAAATGCAAGAAAACTTCTTTAAACCCCAAAATAATACATAGTTTTACTGTTTATATAATATCAATATATTTTTGCAAATCACTCGTCATATATGCAATGAATATAATTTTTGTGAACATAGGTTAATTATAAGTTAAGTAATAATAAAAAAAATATGAAATTCGGGAAATAAGATAATAAAAATTTTAGTTTGGGCTCTTATTATATTATATAGGTAATAGACTAAGGAAATAATGCGTTAGGTTAGTAAATGGGGTCTAATTAAACATATTTAAGAGTCTAATAAAAGTTCAAAGTCTAGCTAATTCACTAGAAGTCCAAATAAAAATCCTACAAAAAGTTACTATTCTTTCGTAACACTATTCATTCAAGACGAAAATTATTTTCTAAATGCATACTCCCAACATTAAATACACAAAATAATATTTTTTCACATTTCTCCTATATGATATGTGACAGGAGAAAAATACAGTTTCAGAAAAATTAAACAGTAAATTTTCTTTATGAATAGTGTCTTATGCTAAAAATTGAATAAATGTACATTTAAAACTCAAATAAGACATCCAACAACTTAAAATGAATATGAAGAGATTTTCGGTCGTCACACTCTCCCCTCCTTACAAAAATTGCGTCCTCGCAATTTCTTACACATATAAGCCAGTTCCCCTCATACCTAAAACACATTGTTTCACGTAAGCATGCTTAACACATAAAACACATTGATCACGTTATCAATATATAACAAGTAAAGTCACATAAGCAATAAGTTCACATACACCAATTATAAACTACTAAGTCATTTAAGTAACAACTTCACATAAAACAAGTTAATCACATATTCATATTAGTCATATAAAGCATATCGAGCACTCAAGTACACAAAGCACATAATTCACAAACGGAACGTTAATCACATAGCTCACATTAATCACATAAACACATTGAACATATAAACACATCAAGCACGTTAACCACATCCATTCCACATATCACACAAGCACATAAACCACAACTAGTTCACTAAACAAATAAAACATGTTGATCACATAAGCACATTGATCACATTAACTCTCTTATCACATAAGACATGCACATATACTTTCTAAACACATTGACACTAAGGTCACTACCCCACAAGCCGAAGACCCTATCCCGGCTTGTGCCTAGCTAACTAGCTAAGCTCTGATACCACTTCTATAACGCCCCGATCCCTCACGAGACCGGGACTCCTATTTATCATGCTATTCTCACCCAATTCCAAACCCCGAGAATAAAATTTTAGGGAAAAACGGACGGAGTCTCCCCTATTTATAGGACTAAACTGGTACCTGCACAAGGACACCCATGATGCTAGATCCACAAATAGCAACTCTTATAACCAATCCTCCAAGATTTTTATGGGCCACCCGCGATCACAAGGCCATCCGAGCCTTGGAACAACAATTACATATAACACACAAGCAAGCAAAGCATTTCTAATTTTAACTATAGGTAGTTAGATACAACAATAGCCAAGTTCTACTTCCAAGTTTGTTAATCACACAAGCATGCAAAAGAATAAGTTTACTATGGATTATCACATGTCATTCCACTTTATATCCAACATACAAGATTACAAATTATTACATTCACCATTTATACTCAAGACCCCAAGGTCACAAAAAGGCAATCAACAACAACTCCACGCAAGCTTCTCATTTTAGACAACCTTATAACACAAGAAGTCATCGAAATTGCTTAACTAGCACTTCTTCCTCTTCTTCTATCAGCTGAGGATTCACCTCAGCTTCACTTGAAACATATTAAATGAGGAATGAGAAACAATGTTGCCCAGCGAGGGAGGTGATGCAACATGCCAACGTGCAACATGATATGCAACACAAGAAAACATATATAAGCCACGTAAACCAACAAGACAATAAGCCAAGCAATTAATCACTTTAAAAAGGATACGGTTCCACTTCCAAGTCTTCGATCACGAGCCACGAACCACGAGCATCACGAACATGCCGGCAAACCCCAAACACCAACAATTGGGATACTCCAGATGTATCCCGATCCTACGACCCTTTCTCCCGAGGTAGGTCCATGCTCAGCAAGTGAACCACGCCTCTGGGGTAGTGGAGTATGCCTCAGCGAGAAAGGGAATAGGTACCATGGTAGTCGAGGAAGCACGGCAAGCCTGACGCCGCCCGTGTTTCTCGACACTACCATGTCCGAAAAGGTTGCGCAACTCGATATTCGATCGCAATAATTCAAGCAATGACAATATAATTCAAGAATCATATAAATGAGCGACAACAAAGTAGGTTGCGATGGCACGTAGATTACAATAAATAAGCCATATAACAATATAAATAAAAGTCAAGTATATATTTAGTCTATTCATATCAAAGTACACGTAATTATAAGCAATCATATTAAACTATACAATTTATGAGCACTAAAACAAATTAAGATGCCCAAAAGAATGTAACTCCCTCCCCTTTTTAAAAACAAGCCTGCGAGAATTTAGCCAATCTCTCCAATACTCTCCGAAAGCACCAATCTCTTTAATAACCCCTCAAAACCACTACCTAACACAACAATACTATTCAACTTAAAGACAACTCATTCACATTAAAATAGTTAATTTGTGTGCAATAGTCACATTTTATATAATCATCAAACTATAGCTCGATTAGTATGATCTAAGAACACTAAACATGCATATTTCATGCTAAGGCTAAATGATGTGCTTACTTTAATCAAAAGTTAATTAACAAGCTTGAAGGCAACATTAACTTTCATAATTCCATTAACCATGCACTAGACTACTTTGAACTCCTAAACACGTTATTAGGACACTCCAAACCTCTTTGAATCCACTCAAATGTGCAACCTCTAGTTATTCATATAAGTATAACACTTTCATTATCCATTGCAATTCTATTATCATGATTAACTCTAATATACATATAGCCTAAATATACAACTTAACTCATAAGATAGCATGAATCACCCAGCCTTCAAGTTAAACACTTAATACACGCTATTACGCTTAAATACTAAGCATTATTCAATTACTAAGCATGTTAAAAGAACTCTAACATGCATTATCCAAAGTGAAATCATGTACAAGATTATCTATTCTTTTCTAAGATCAGTAAACATAGACTGACTACCTTAGATTACAAGACATGTTAAAATGACACTCTTATTAACACTAAAACACCATAAGCAACAAATTCACATTCTTTAATCAAGTTACTATTCATTTTCTCCTTCAATTCACTTATACACACAAACTCATTTTTCACATTTAATTAAGCTAGAAAGTTCACTCTACCATCTCATTAGTTAACATAGAAGGCATTAGAGGCATCAAAATATCATTAAGTTAAGATTATAAGGTATAAATTTCAATTACTTTACTACAACAATCAATAATCATCTAACTAGATGAACTAACTTTATAGTTTACTTGATTAACAATCAAATGTAGCAACTATAGCAATTCAAATAACTAATTATTCAATAAGACTAACTATTTGACAAGAAGTCTAACATATCTCTTTCTAAATGCTCACAAAACAAGCTCTAAACTTCACACAAGATAATGAACCTCAAATCTAACTATACTACATCTCTAATGACACTTTATGGCACCAGTAAACCCTTGAAATCTCACTTTAAAGTACAATTACCCCAAAAGTCCGAATTTACCTCTTTATGCATTACACTACAAGTACTCTAATCGGAGCTCAACTAAGCGAAGCGAATACATTTCTAGCACCTCCTCACTTACTAGACACTAGCCCTAATGCCCGAACGCACCCGAATTCACTTTCAACCCGAAACCCTTTGTCAATCTTTGTTATTAAGCTCCAAACCGAAAGGCAAGGTTCAAGATTCCCAAACAAATTATCCTATCCTTCAAACCACACCTTATGGCACCCCAAGGACCCTCGAGTTCACCCGTTAAACCTCGTTTACCATTAAATCCCCGATTTTCTCTCTGTGCATTTATACCACAAGTACCAATTCCGGAACCCAAACAAGCGAAACGAAGGCACTTCTAAGGCTTCAATACTTAATAAAGACTAGCCATAACCTCAAAACGTGCCCGGATTCGAGTTAACCCCAAAATTTCCAATTAAAGTAGCCTATTTTGATCAAAATTCTCAAATTTTTCACATGGCAAGTATAATGAATATTTTTCCCAAGCTCAAGGATCTAATTGGCAACTACTAGAAGCATTGAATCAAATTAAAATGCTCAAATTTTCAGAACCCTAGAAATTACACTATTCATCATCTTCCTCAAGTGACACTTTGCTAAAAATTCAACACCAAGCTATAATATTGCATATAGATGTTCTCTAACATGTATACATACTAAATAAAGCAAGAAACAAGCATGTTATAGCTCCATAATAGCAAAATCCGAAAATTAAAAAAAAATTGTCATAAACTTTAAACCATGAAAATGATACAACTCTCTCACCAAAAACGTGCAAGGAAGCTAGGATAGAGCTTGGAGAAGCTTGGAACCACTTGGAGAATACTTGACAAAGCTTGGAAGATCAAATTGAGCAAAATTGGCAAGAAAATTACTATTCCCGTAATGGCTTTTTTTTTTGGCTGATTTTTGGCCTTTTTTGGCTTATTTTTGTGTTTTGTGTGTTTTTTGTTTTGTTTTGTTTGGTATATATATATATAGGATAATTATATGGGTTGATGGGTTAGATATTGGGTTTGGGTTGTGGGTTAAAAATGGATTTGAGTTTAGGTATATTATAATAAATGCAAGAGAACTTCTTTAAACCCCAAAATAATACATAGTTTTACTATTTATATAATATCAATATATTTTTGCAAATCACTCGTCATATATGCAATGAATATAATTTTTGTGAACATAGGTTAATTATAAGTTAAGTAATAATAATAAAAAATATGAAATTCGGGAAATAAGATAATAAAAATTTTAGTTCGGGCTCTTATTATATTATATAGGTAATAGACTAAGGAAATAATGAGTTAGGTTAGTAAATGGGGTCTAATTAAATATATTTAAGGGTCTAATAAAAGTCCAAAGTCTAGCTAATTCATTAGAAATTCAAATAAAAATTCTACAAAAAGTTACTATTCTTTCGTAACACTATTTATTCAAGACGAAAATTATTTTCTAAATGCATACTCCCAACATTAAATACGCAAAATAATATTTTTCACATTTCTCCTATATGATATGTGATAGGAGAAAAATACAGTTTCAGAAAAAATTAAACAGTAAATTTTCTTTATGAATAGTGTCTTATGCTAAAAATTGAATAAATGTACATTTAAAACTCAAATAAGACATTCAACGACTTAAAATGAATATGAAGAGGTTCTCGGTCGTCACATAGACACTTGATGGATCTCTCAATGTCTTGGAATCCCAAAGAATCGGAATCAGAATACCTAATGATCTCCAATTGATCTGAATTCTGATAGGTGAACATGTAACCTTATGTTCTCTATCAATTCTTTATAACCCATTTGTGTTATAATTTCTTTATGATCCATTACAGGGTTCCTTAGTTACTGTCTAACATCTTTATTATGTACACATAATACAGACACATACATACTTGAGTTCTCTTAAGATTCCAACTGATGCATAAGGGATCTTGTGAATTTCCTTAACTTGTTCACTTTTTCTTTCAATTTTATTCTTGGGGCACTGATTGAGACTAGGAAGATAAATTTACTCCCACTGAACTTGTGATATACACAGTCATCAACTGCATTTACCTTAAAACCATACGAGATTATGACTTGATGAAACTAGTAATACCATTGATGGGAAGCCTAGTTAAGACCATAGATGGACTTCTTGAGTTTACAAACCATAGACTTTGAGTTACCTGATACAAAATTTGTTGGTTGTACCATGTAAATGGTTTCCTCAATGTCACCATTGAGAAAAATCGTCTTAATGTCTATCTGATATAGCTCTAAATCAAAATAAGCCACAAGTGCCATTGTTGTTCTAAAAGAGTCTTTCATGGAAACTGGATAGAAAGCCTCTTTATAGTCAATGCCTTCTTTTTTTGGCGAAACCCTAGACGTGTCCTAGACCTCTCAAGGTTGCTCTTGGAATCCCTCTTGGTTTTAAAAATCCATTTACAACCAATGGGTTTCACACCGCTAGAAAACTTGACAAGATCCCAAACGTCATTGTCCTTCATGGACTTTATCTCCTCATTCATGGCATTGATCCACTTTTAACAGTTGGCACATTGTTTGACTTGTTAGAAGTTGATTGGATCATCCTCCATTGTCCCTATGTCTAACTCATGTTTTTGAAGAAATACAGTGTAGTCACTGGAAATTGCACTTCTTCTTTTTCTAGTGGATCGCCTAAGTAGTACTTCTTCTTGAGGTTGTTGGGTTTGCTCTTCTAGAGCAACATCCTAATTTTGAGTAGGAAGGTCCATAGGGAAATTCTCATCGTTGTCTTGGACAATGTCAGCAAGCTGATCTCGTGTTTCCTATCTCGAAAAAGGACGTAGTTGAAGGATCATAAAACTTAAAACCCCTCGACCGATCAGTTTACCCAACAAAATAGCATATAATTGTTCTTAACTCCAGTTTTCTTCATGTGGCCTATAAAGTCTCGCCTCAGCTGGGCAACCCCAAATGTGTAAATGTTTTATGCTAGGCTTATTGCCCAACCATAGTTCATAAGGGGTTTTAGCTATCGTTTTACTAGGTACTTTGTTCACTATATATGTTATAGTCTTTAGTGCCTCTCCCCAGAGTGATTCTGGAAAGGAAGAATGACTAATCATACTTCTTACCATATCTTTAAGATTTTGATTCATCTTCAGCAACACCATACATGCTAGGTGTGTAATGCCCCGATCCCTTACGAGACCAAAGCCCTAATCCAATACTTGAGGTCACAAAAATCAGGGAAAACGGACGGAGTCTCCCCTATTTATAGGACTAATCAAAACCTGGAAGTAACAAGTATAACAACAATACAACACCCCAACTCCAACCGTCCCACTTTTCCCAGTCTCAAGGCCATCTGAGCTATAGACAAAAAAAAACATAACCACACGAGCATGCAATCAAAAGGCAGTGAAGTCTATCTTTAGCTATTACATGTCAGTACTCTATCACATCACATAAGTCCTTAATTTAGTTTACAAGTCATACCAAAAATACCTACGGGTCTCAAAACAGAACATAAACACATCAAGTCTCATCTTCACAAACAACTTCCAACTTCAACGAGATATACAACCAACAACACGGCACACAAGATAGTTGTTCTAATTGCACCTGAAATATGTTAAAACGATGAATAAGTAACCAAAGTTACTTAGTGAGGGATGTGATGCAGTAAACCGGGTGTGCTTTCGTGAGATGCAACAAAGATAATAACATAAATAACACAATAAAATAAGCTAATGGAACAAATTGTCAAACACATTATAAAATGATACAGTTCATCTTCTTGTCTTCAATCTTAAACCAAGAGCCACGATCTTCAAGCAAGTGCCGGTAAACCCCTTATTCTTCCAAATGGAGTACCCCGATCCTACGACCCTTTCTTCTGAGGTATGTCCATATGCCCCAACGAGGTGAACTACGCCTCTGGGGTAGTGGAGTATACTCAGGGAGAGAAAAGGAATAGGTACCATGGTAGTCGAGGGAGCATGACAAGCCCGATGCCGCCCGTGTTTCTCGACACTACCATGTCCGAAAAGGTTGTGCAACCCCGAGTCAAGATCATGAAAGCCAATAATATCAAATAGCGTAAGAGGAGCGACAAAGTAGGCCTCCCTCGCAGTTAATCACAAATAACACGAAAAGACACAAGATACCAAGTAAATATGCAAATAAATATAATATGCATACACTAGGTCTCGGGTGTCACATCCTCCCCTCCTTCATACAATTGTGTCCACGCAATTCTCATTCAAACTTGTACTTTGCCCAAGAATAGTGCTCCTTCATAGAAAATACCACGTAAGAAATCCATAGCAGAAATCCCAAGAAGATTGCCAAATAAAGGCCCGGTCGAGAATACCAAATAATATTCCAAATATGATTGTATATAATAAGAAGTCCCATTAGGAATACCAAATGAAAATACCACAAGAGCTTGATAGAAGAATTCCCCGGTAAAATAGCCAAATAAAGGCTCCAATAAGAAATCCGAATAAGGAGACTTGCTAAGAACACCGGCTGAATAACCCTGGAAGATCCTCTACCACCCAACACTTCCAGGAGGATGAGATAACTTACCATTTTAGGGGGAAAATGCATGTATATTATGACACGTAGGCAAAATATGATATAGATATACCACATAAAGGATAATGAACATGTAAACAAATTATACCAACTAAAGTCACATAACAACAACTCCTCATGAAATAAATTGATCATATATTCTCATTAATCATATAAGCACATCGAGTTTTCTAGCACTTAAAACATGTCATTCATACAAAGTATATAAACCATAACTAATTCACTTAGCACATAACAAGCATACTCTCCTTCAACATACATTTAGATCATGTCTCTACCCAACAGTCCGAAGATCCTATGCTTTGATACCACTAAATGTAACGCACTGATCCCTTTTAAGACCGAAGCCCCGATCCAATACCCGAGGTCAAGAAAATCAGGGAAGACAGACAGAGTCTCCCCTGTTTATAGGACTAATCAAAACCTGCAAGTAGCAAGTATAACCACAATACAACACCTCAACTCCAACCGTCCCACTTTTCCCAGTTTCAAGGCCATCCGAGCCTTAGACAAAAAAAACATAACCACACGAGCATGTAATCAAAAGACAATGAAGTCTATCTTTAGCTATTACATGTCACTACTCTATCAAATCACATAAGTCCTTAATTTAGTTTACAATCCAACAAGTCATACCAAAAATACCTACAAGACCTCAAGGGTCTCAAAACAGAACATAAACACATCAAGTCCCATCTTCACAAACAACTTTCAACCTTAGCAAGATAAACAACCAACAACACGGCACACAAGATAGTTGTTCTAATTGCACCTGAAACATGTTAAAACGAGCAATGAGTAACCAAAGTTACTCAGTGAGGGAGGTGATACAGTAAACCAGGTGTGCTTTCGTGAGATGCAAGAAATATAATAACATAAATAACACAATAAAGTAAGCTAATAGAACAAATCATCAAACACATTATAAAAGGATATGATTCATCTTCCTATCTTCAATCTTGAACCACGAGCCACGATCTTTAAGCAAGTGCCAGCAAACCCCTTATTCCTTTAAATATGGTACTCCGGATGTACCCCGATCCTATGACCCTTTCACCTGAGATATGTCCATATGGCCCAACAAGGTAAACCACGCCTCTAGGGTAGTGGAGTATACTCAGTGAGAGAAAGTGAATAGACACCATGGTAGTTGAGGGAGCATGGAAAACTCGATGCCGCCCATGTTTCTCGACGCTACCATATCTGAAAAGGTTGCGCAACCCCGAGTCAAGATCACAACCTACAGAAAAGTGGGCCAATCCAACCATTACTTTGTAATTGTACATAAGCAAAGCATTCAAATCGTACTTAATCCCCTGTTTTCTAGTAACTAGTCAAACTTGTACAAATTTTTCCATTTTCTAAGTCGATCCGAAAGCCAATAATATCAAATAACGTAAGAGGAATTACAAAGTAGGCCGCCCTCGCAGTTAATCACAAATAACACAAAAAGACACAAGATAACAAGTAAATATGCAAATAAATATGATATGCATGCACTAGGTCTCGAGCGTCACAAGGTGACCCTAGCATTGTGTATTGTAGGACGATTCTGTATTCCTCTAGGAATTTGGCAAAGGGCTCTGGACGTTGTTCACCTGATCCATCATATCTACCATAGTACTCACCACCACCATCAGATTTGACTGCCTTAATCGTCTTGCCTAGTTGATTTTCAACCTTGGGTTTGAAAGCCTTAAAAAGGTCCAAGGTCTATGACTTCTCATAAATTAAGTATAAGTACCCATCACGAGAATAGTCATCTATAAAGGTGAACAAATAATGCTGGCCATTCCAAGAAGCTGTAGGGAACGGACCACATATATCAGTATGTATCAACTATAAGACGCCATAACTTCTCTTGGCACTTAACTTCTTAATGTTTGTCTATTTCTCTTTAATACACTCAATACACACACTATGATCTGTATAATCAAGGGGTTTAAGCATTCCGTCTGACACAAGTCTCTGAATTCTCCTTTCGGAGATGTAACCTAAATGCCTGTGCCATAGGGTGGCGGAATTCTCATTTGTTAATTTCCGTTTTATACCTCTTTAAGTTGTTTGCAAAGTTTCATTAAATGAAGCAATGGTGCTTAACTTATATAACTTATCAATCAAGGAACCAGTCGTAACAAGAGAAGAATGAAGAAAAAGACTAACTTTATTGTTTCCAAAAGAACAAGAATAATTATATTTGTCCAAAACAGAAACTGAAACTGAAACTAAATTTTGCCTAAATGATGGTTCAACATAAGTCTTTTTTAATTCAATAAAATGACCAGTCTCAAAAGATAATCTAAAGGTCCCAATGGCTTCAACCGGAACTGTTTTGCCATTGCTCACATAGATGAATCTTTCGGCATCACTTGGCATTCGCCTCTACAAGCAACCCTGCATGGGCATACTTGTGTGAGTAGTAGCACCAAAAACTACCCACCAAGTATTAATAGGTACAGAAGCTAAATTAACTTCAGAACAAACCAAAGTGAGAAGTATACATTTCTTTACACGCCATGCGACATACTTGGAACAATCCTTCTTCATATGCCCAGGTTTCTTGCAAAAGTAACAAGTAAATTCCTGATCCTAACTCTTTTGTTGCTTATTGGGTTGTGATGTTCCCACTGTAGCATCTTTATTATTATTCCCTTTTCGCTTATTGTTCTTTAAGGTAGTTTCCACATGAGCACTTTCAGTCTTGTCTCGCTTCAATCTATCATCTTCTTGCACACAATAGGAAATGAGCTCATTGAAAGTCCATTTATCCTTTTGAGTACTATAACTCACTATAAACTAACTATTGTGTGCAGGAAAGGATATGAGTACCACATGCACGAGCAATTCGTTAGACATCTCTAACTTTAGTGCCTTAAGTTTTGAAGCGATGTTAGACATCTCCATAATGTACTCCCTTATGTTTCCTTTACCTTTGTACCTCATTTAGACAAGGTCAGCTAAAAACTTGCTTGTCTCTGCCTTTTCGTTCTTAGCGAAAGTTTTCTCTATTTTTGTAAGGAAACCCTTAACAGTTACCTTATCGGACATGCCGCCACTGAATACTTATGGAACGCTGCGCTTTAGCATCATTAGACTAAGGCGATTAGAACGATCCCACTTCTCGAAGTTCCCTTTATCCTCAGTGGAACTTGCATCCGTAAGAGGAGTGAGTTGTCCTTTCCATAATACATAGTCTAAATCCATGCAGCTGATAACTAACAAAACGTTCTCTTTCTAGCTCTTAAAGTTTGTGCCGTTAAGCACCGGAATTGAATTTATATTGGCAGCGACACTAACAACAGTAGATGTAACTAACAAAAGAGAACAAATAACTAACATAAGCTCACTAATCAAAATTCATGTCAAGACATATATACAAGTTAAAAATAAGATAAACATGTAAATGCAAGACATAAATTTTCATGCAACTATAGTGGTAGGCCCATTTAACAAGATACCTAGAACAACATTAATGACCTTCCTTTGGGCCGATATTTAACTTGTAAGTGGTACTCTCCATACAGAAATCAAATGTTGATAATAAATCCAGTCAAAGAATAACCTTTCTTTGGGCCAGCGTATTGTCAACATGAAAACTTTATAATCATTACACATTTATTTCCGCAAGTGTACTTGCTATTTGGCCAATCAATGACCTTCCTTTGTGTCGATCATTGATCACATAAACAACAAACACACATATCTTATTATCTTAAAATAAACTAATCTACACAAAAGATGTTACTTTGACAACGTTGAGCTTCAATTAATTTATTCCAAGATAAAAGACATAAGGGCATAATAAGATTTAAAAATTTTTAAAAAAATTTAAAACCTTAATTTTTTTTTTGTCGAACTGAATTGAGCCTAACCAAATGGCTATATATTAATTTAGAAGTCTAATTTGCTCATAAGAAAAGGTCTGGCACTGTTGGTTAGGAGCTTTAATATGAGGGAGAAGGCCGCATGTTCGAACCATGTTGGCGGCATTTTTGTAGGCTTTATTTTTGGTATTTAGTTACTAAATTAAGACTAAAAGGAATTAACAATAGGTAGGGCTTGAATCCAAGACCTCATCGTTCTAATGCATGCTTTTAACCACTGTGACAACTACAACTGTTAGTACAAAAACGCAAGACAATAAAATATAAACACAAACCAACTGAAGTCGTCTTCAACCTCCAGATCAGGCTGATGCGGCCTGTCTAAACCCGAAATCAAACCCATCACATAAATATCTCAATTTTTATCCGTTTTTTACAAATAAATACCCTAATCCAAGGTTTTTTATGCCAAGGAATTCAATTTCGACATCAATTTCACCATAAACCAAACGAATATTCACGAATTAACATGCATATTATACATATAATTCATAAAATCTTAAAGATCCTAAATTTAAGAGCTAAAGCCATTCTCAAATTTAATTAAGCATATAATCACGACTAACGAAAATCAACTACACATATAATTATAAATCAAATCCCAAAACTATATGAATTTTTTATAAAAATAAATAATCATGTGTATTGTTCGTATAACCACAAGAAATCCATTAATGAAAAATAATCCTAATAATCTAACAGGAATATGGCTCTAATACCACTTGTTAGAACAAAATCACAAAATCCCATAATCCGTACACTTCGCTCAGAATATCAGGATTGTATAATTTAAAGATATAAGAATGGCATACCTGGATCCATGACAATTATAACGAGAAAACTTGAACAACCTTTGAAGAATTAGGGCAAGGCCTTCTACAGACTAATCAAGATTCTCTTACTGTATGTCGCACAATGTGGGGATTTGAGAAAACAGAGAATATGGAATGATTAGCCTTAGGGACCAATACCTCTTTATTTAAACAACCTAATAACAATCTCACTAAGCCTTAACTAGGTTGCTATTGGATACCACACATTACAGACTCCATACCAAATTAGATGTCTTATTGGGTTCAACCACAATGAATCACTTAATTATACCAATTAGAATAGTAGCACAAATATAATTAATAATTACTTTAAAGCCTACATTGGATTATTGATTATTGGAAATAATCCCAACATCCATATCTTACAAAATTTGAACCTTATTAAACAACATATGATCACAAATACAAAGGAATAAAGAAAAAGAAAGAGAAGACAATATTTTTCATATTTTAGATGTATACCTCATCATCCCAGATTTTCATGTCATTCATTTCCTTCAAGATTAAGGCTATTGGATTCTCTCAAACTATAAGTAGGAGCCCCCTGAAACCAAATATGATACATAAAAATCAAAATATGAGTCAAATAATCATAAACTCAAAGCTACATTTACTTCGCTCCAGGCCGAAGCAGGCAATAAGGTTTTTGTTCTGCTAACAATACAAGAAAGTTTTTAAATTTAAGAATCTGACACCAATTGCATAATAGGTTACTTGGTCATATTAGTATAGAAATGGTTAGCCATTTCGTCCTTATAACAAAATACCAAATGTACGGATTCTTGACCAAATATTACTCAGAATGATTCGCATACCACGTTGCAAATTTGTGAAGCTTCAGGTCCTGTATGAAAGATATACAATGAAGTTAGAGTTTAATATCAGTTGTATGTGAATTTTAATGCTGAAATTTTTTCTCAACACTTAATTACCTATCTTAAGATCATGCCAAGGATGAGCAACAAAAAATCTCGTTGATAAAGATGAGAGGATCCTTTAATTCAATTTCGAGACACATCTTTGAGGTGTCTCAGTGGTCATTTTGTTGTTCAACTAAAAAGAAGTAAAAGTGTATAATGGTTGTTAGGAATTTTTATGTAAAGAAATCAAAAAGATGATGTTACATGGTTTACCATGTGAAGTTGCTCTAGTATGTAGACACAATGCAGGGTATACTACAAATAGATGAGATTTCAAAGAAATTGATTTTTTTTTTGGTTAAAGTAATTTAAAGAGTTAATTTGACTATGATGACATTTCTATATATCCAAATGTATTCTTAATTTCTATATACTTAAAAAACATTACATATATATATATATATATATATATATATTACCCTTTGACAACATAACAAAATTGGTCCAGATATGAAGAAATATAGTATCTGCAAAAGCACTTATGATTAACCCAAGATAACAAAGAAGACTATCCAACAAAAACAATATTGCATCAAAAAGATTCCCATCGATAAATCATCATACTCCTAAAGTACACCTTTGAATCAACATAACACGTATCCATACCAGTTATAAAATTAAAGAAATGACCAAGATCGCACGCATACATGTCAAAAAATGAAGGAAAAAAACATATAAACACCCATAAACTGATTTCACATACATGTGATAGAAACGAAGAGAAAGTGAGCTTACCAGTGAGAGCAAAATTCTTAAGAAGAAACAAAGAAAGATAGCTAACAGAGAAAATTTTTGGAGAAGCTTTGAAAGAGAATATGGAAAAGAGAAATAAACAACATAATTGTTGAAAAGCTTTGAGAAAATCTGTTATGTAAAGAGAGAACGCCTAACAAGATTTGAGAAACAACTTAGTGGAATAATACTCGTTAGATTCCATTACAAGATGTTTTGGGCATACAAAAATTTGTACAAAACTGTTAGCATATGGTACAATCACTTTTATGCATAGATGACTTACAAATATTTCCACTTGGACAATTATGTCCAAGGGTGTCATGGTCATACAATATAAAAGGTACAATAATGGTAATACATGGTATAATTCCCTTAATGCATCAACGACCTACAAATATGCATAACTTGACCACTTTGTCCCTTCATATTCTTTTATGTTATAATATATATATATATATATATATATATATATATATATATATTAAGATATGATACTTGAAGTATAAATAAAAATACAAAATATTAAAATAAATATTCAAACTGAATTTAGGGTACAAGTTCCTATTTGACTCGATGTCCTCCATTACACCATTGATTACAATGACTCTTAGAACTAAAGCTGTCTGGGATAAGTTGAGCAACTCTTTTACCAACGCATCCAAGTCGCTAATCTATGGCCTTCGTAACAAGCTTATCCAATTATCCAAAGGACATCACTCTGTGTTGGAGTATTTGTACGTTGTGAAAACACTTGTTCATGAGCTCGTGCTAGTGGGTTCTTCTATTTCTAATGATAAGCTCATTGTGGTTGTTCTCTTTGGCTTGGAGGATGACTACAAAAAACTCAATGTTGTAATTAGGGGTTGTGACATGGATTTTACATTTGAAGATTTGTCTAACAAACTTCTGAATCATGAGTCCTTTTTTAGATGCGAGAAGCGATACAAAGAATCATCTTTTGTTACTGCTCAATTTTCATAGAAGGGTAATAATAAAGGCAAAGGTCATGGGGGACAAAACGACAAGGCCAACAATTTTTCTTTTAATAATTCTGATACACGACCTTCACAAGGCTACTCTAATGGTGGTAATTGTCCACCCTCTAACCAAAGGCATCCTAGTAATTCCAATAAGAAATTTTGACTTTAGTGCCAAATTTGCGATAAATTTGGCCACGTTGCCAAATTCTATCAATCTCGTTCCCTGTCAAGATAACTGAGGCTCTATCCTAAAAACCAATTGGTACTAAGTGGAGTAGTCCAATATCTTATAAGGTGGTCTAAAAATTTATGATTTTTCTATCTCGGACAAGTGCATATTCTAACACTCTCCTTCATTCTATGAACCCCTGGTATATTTTATCAATAATGGGGTGTCTGTTCTTTCAGATAATTGGGTCATTGATTCTGGGGCTTCGCATCATATAACATCTGATCTCCAAAACATGACTATTCAATCCAAGTACAATAAAAATAATGGTGTATTGATTGGTGATGGTACTGATATTCCAATCTCACACATTAGTAATACTACTCTTGTCACTCTTCACACTTCATTCATACTTAAAAATTCCCTGTGTGCTTTTACAATTTGTAAAAACTTGTTATTAGTTCTCAATTTCGCAAACATAATTCTACGACTATTGAATTTTTTCCTGATTATTTTCTTGTGAAGGATCTGAGCTCAGGGGCACCACTAGTCAGAGGGCACCATTAGTCAGAGGGCTGAATAAAGGGAACTTGTATGAATGTCCCAACACTACCATTCTACCTGATGTTTTTACAGTATTACTTGAGCAATGGCATTCGTGTCTAGGCCATCTGCATCTTCATACTCCTAGGGGTACTGTTTTTGGTAATAAGCTATTTGTTTCCAACTCTAATTTTCAAATTTTTCATGATTGTTCTTGTAATAAGAGTCACCGTCTCCTATTTGGTGACTCAACAATTGGTAGTAATAAACCATTGAAAACTATTTTTATAAATCAATTGGTAGTAATAAACCATTGAAAAATATTTTTATAGATGTTTGGGGTTTGGCTCCAATTGTATCTTTTGAAGGGTTTAAATATTATGTTGTTTTTATTGACCATTATAGTAAGTATACATGGTTATACACTTTGAAACGAAAATCAGATGTGCCACAAGTCTTCCTAGATTTTAAATTGGTTGTGAAAAAATATTTTGGTACTTCTATCATTACTTTGTATTATGATTGTTGGGGGTATAAAGCTTTACTTCTCTCACAAAAAACGGGATTCAACATCTTGTAGCACATCCCTACACACCTCAACATGTGGTTCTTGCTGAGTATCTCCATGGTCATATAATTTAAATTGTACTCATAATGTTAGAAAAAGCCTTTTTGCCTTCAAAATTTTGGGCAGTGACGTGCCAAGCTACAATATTTCTAATTTATCGACTTCTTTCTCCTCAGTTGAATAACCAATGCCTTTTTGAATTGCTTTTTTCAAACTAAACACAATTACTTAAAACTCAAGGTTTTTGGTTTAAATTTCTATCCATTTCTTAAACTGTATATTCCTTATAAACTCACCCCCAAGTCTCGACCATGTATTTTTATTGGTTACTCCACAACACATAATCTGTATAAACATTTTGATCCCCAAACGAGTAAAAATTTTATTTCACGTAATGTTTATTTTGTTGAAAATGTATTTCCTACCAAGATGAGTTCTACGAGTAAGTCAAATGTTCCACTGCACATTTTTTCACACTGGTCAGATCCCACCAAATCCTTCATCTGTGGTATCTTCTCACTAAAATATTATGCATAGCCCACCTGCTAACTTTACCATACCCGTGCCTTATATCACACAAATGTCTCTTTAACTAGCGTCTCAAGTCTCTCCCTCATGTCCTATGACCATCGTGATGCCCACTTCTATTTCTTCTCCTCTTGGGCCTTCTCGAGCCTCTTCTGCTGATGGTAGTACATTACCAGATGCTGAGATGGTTCCTTCGTCTTTGTCTTTGTCTAGTGACCTTGTGTGCTAGATGCTGCCCCTGTTCCTCCATCATCCACTGGTATTGTTTCTCTACCTGCTCCTAAGTCTCATCATCCTATGACAAGTCGTGCTAAGAATAACATTGTGAAATTAATTTATAAGTTATGTCTCATAACTATTTATTCCCAGTAGTATAACTCTGAGTCCCCCACGTATAAATAGGCCAATAAATCGCCGAAATGGTGCAAGGCCAGTGGCGGACCTATATGTATTGGAGGGTGTGCATCACCTTGGGGAACTTTTTTTTTTTTTTTTTGGTTTTTTTTTATAGAGAAATCATTATATTGGACACATTGTGTACATCCTGACCTCTCTCACTGTACGAATTTACACCCTGAGTGCCTGGGTCCACCATTGCGCAAGGCAATAAGCGAGGAATTTGATGTCTTGGTGTGTAATGGAACTCGGGAACTCATTCCACCCGAACCAAATTGCAATATCATTGACTGCAAATGGGTCTTTACACAAAATAAATGGCACAATTGAACGTTACAAGGTGAGGCTCATGGCTAAGGGCTTTCATCAACGCCCAGGTATTGATTATACTGCAACATTCAGTCTAGTGGTTAAGCCAGCCAGTATTAGTCTTATCCTTTTCACCTTTGTATAATTTAATTGGAAGTTACGTCAGTTGGACATTTATAATGCTTTTTTGCAAGGGACCTTGGAAGATGAGGTCTACATGTGTCAGCCTCCTGAATTTATTGATTCTTATCATCTACCTCATATCTGTTGTTAAAAGAAAGCTATCTATGAGCTCATAAGATAAACTAGCTATAATTCGAATATGCTCTATAACTATTTTTACTAGTAAAATCTAATATCATGATTGACCTATCACTTTTGATGAAGCAACATCCATCTTGACCAAAACTTGTAGTGTATCGGTTCTTTAAGAGATTTATATTGTTTATAATGATTTGGTTTCATTACTAATGTCAACACAGATTCTAGCATTTTGAGCGAAATGATTATGCTAAATATATCAGTTATTTTATTTGACACTCCTTACACTTTTGATAAGTGCAACTTAGATCCCACATTTTTTATATGAGTATCACTCCCCTTCCCTATCTTTCATTAGTTTTTCCGTCAATATTAGAGGTATGAAGTCCTTTGAAAAAGAAAACAAATAAAAAGAAACCTAATAGCTGCATGATTTGTATTTATTAGACGACTAATCGTACACTTAGCAATAAAAAAACACCTCTAATCTCTATGATCTTCTCTATGTACTCTTCTTCATTCAACAACACAACTTTTTTTCTTTAATCTATTTCTCTTTCTCTTTTTTTGCATGTTTTGTTTTTGCATATGAAGCTCTAAGAGGAGGGAATATAAGGAGATTTGGCGTGAAAATGTTTCTTGTTTTCTACAAAAAAGAAGCAACACAACAAAATAATCGAGTTCAGGTAATAGATATGTGGAGTCAAAATATTTTACATCAAAATGATAGTCACACACTATACACTTTCTTAGAATTTGTCAAGTTGTTTCCGTAGTAAAGAAGCATAATCAGATAAAAGACATTAAGCGCAATAATACGCATTGTGAGTTAACTTGTTCTTGTAGTTGAGCTGCTTCTTGACCAATATAAGACATTTTTCTCCTTCGCAGTGGGCTTGAGCGCCTATATTGCTATTCTCCCATTAGAAAAAGAAATAAGTGTTGCTTTTAGGGTGTATTTGCGTGTGTAGTGTTGTACTCTTGAAACAAAGAGAAAATAAGTAAAGTTAAATCCAAGTAATATTGGTAATAAAAAAAGAAATCCAAGGAAGCAGATCTCTCCATAACTTGAGACATGAATCCTACTATAGTGTTGATAAAATTAGAATAGAAATACATATTTGCATAATTAGATAATATGAAATATAAAAACATAGTTAGATGAGAACTTTGGGATGATGTGAACATAAAATAAAAAATTAAAAAATGAGTTTTAGATGAGAAATTTTGGATATTTATTGATTCTCTCACATAGGGTAAAAATGTTTGTAATTAATTTTTTAACGGAAAAACTAACGCATCACTAACAAAAAGGGCATGAGACTGATATATGAAAAAGTGTGGGATCTAAGTAGTCACACTTATCAAAAGTGTAAATGGTGTTAAGGAAAATTATCCCTTAATATATTGAAACTATAATTAGACTTGCCATGAAGTCCCGTCATGGTATTACATTTGAAATAACATCACAACATTGCTAGCAATTAAGGCCATTAACACGATGACGGCGGTCTAATTTGAGCATCCTATGATTATCTAAATTCAACAAATTTGAGTCAGAAGGTCAATCTAGTGTAGCATGCATCTTAAACACGAGGTTTAATTAATTCTAAAAAATTAATTGATACTAAAAGAAATAATTTTGGATCTGAGTTGACAATAAGATTAATCACACATAGATGAACATGAATGTACTAAAACATTGAGTTCGATCCTAAACCCAATTGATAAGAAGAGTAGCTGCTAAAAATCTTATATCTTTCTTACCATCCTCTATGTGAATTGCATAAGAAAACTTAGTGCAGTTTCACTCCCCACAAGAAAATCTTTATCTTTCCCTAGTCAAAAGGTCAGTAGTACACGTGTATACCGCTACATATTCCTTGATTTCTAAAGTTGGTTTTCGAGATAATATCTCTAACATTTGTACTTATTTAAATAAACTCGTTCCAATCAAGATTACGTAGTATTGACAATAAGAAAATTCTTAAATTTAGTCTATATTGTTTATAAAAAAAATTCAGTTTAGTTTTTATTATTTAAAATGTCTCAATTTAGTATTTATTATTTTTCTAAAAATTTTAATTTCGTCCCTATTATTTAAAGTTTCTCAATTTCATCCTCATTATTTTTCAAAAATTTTAATTTCATCCCTATTATTTTTATAAAGTTTCAATTCGTCCCTATTGTTTCTAAAAAAATTTCAATTTAGACATTGAATAATAGAGACTTTGAAACTTTAAGAAAATAATAAGGATAAAATTGAAACTTTTTAAAAATAATAGAGACGAAATTAAAAATTTTGGTGAAATAATAGGGACTAAATTGAGATATTTTAAATAATAGGAACTAAATTGAAACATTTTGCAAACAATAGATACTAAATGTGAAATTTTCCCTTGACAATATTTCTAACATTTATAGCCATTTTGAAATTTAATGGAACTTTTTTTTTTGATATTAAGAGGGAGGCGTAAGTCAATTGACATTAAAATGATGTTGTACACTCCTAATTGAAACTGATCTCATGAGCTCTCACATTTGAAAGGATCTTCCACACTTAAAGTAAGATTCAGAGTCTAATCCCCATGGGTGACTAGGGTCTAATATTGGGGTTGCAATCTTTATTGGGCACTACAATTGGGGACCACAAAGTACATCTAATGCATGGGTATTTTTTAATTTTAAATAATATTAGTGTCTTTTGGCCTATTATTTTTAGCATTTAAAACCATTTAATTTCTATAAGCCCAATATTAATTTTGATTGTTTCTAGTGAGTCAATACGGTATAGCTTATGTCTCTTTCATATTTTTTTTAAGGTTGTACATATCAAAAAGCAAACGTAGGAGAGAAACAAAGAGTATCATTGTAATCAAAACCAAACATGACAATAGATGAAACCCCACTTTCCCTTAATTCCTTGGTGGCATACATTAAGATGGATGTATTGACAGGCAAAAAATCACTAAGTCGTATTCATAGGGAAAAGATTCAACTACAATTTCAAAATATGAAAACAATTTCAATATTATAATGAAATTTTTTTATTAAAAGAATAGTGATATATGGATCTCTTTATATCATTATCCTATATTATTTATATAATTTTCAAATTATATATTTTAATCTACTAAACAAAAAAAAAATTAAATTCACCATCTTTTTTATTATCGATTAGTCTCTACGTTATCCTGTGGCCTCTATGCCAAAATTACTTGTTCGATATCATTCCTTGAGCATGTCTTCATTTGCTTTTCTTAACCAGACATCGGATCATTATGTGTTATAATTTATTATCTACTTTCACTTTTCTTAACCAGACATCGAATCATTGTGTGTTTTATTATCTTTTTTTTCCTTAACCATATCAGATGCATGGCTAGTTTATCTTCTATATAGGTTGTCATGTACGATAGAGACAGAGAACTATCACCACTAGACTACTCTTAAATCTTACAGAAAATAATAAAAATAAATAAATATCGAGAATCAAGACTTTGAATCTGCTTGATATTGAAAACAACACAATTTAAAAAGTTCTTCATCCATATACATAAATCACTATTGCTGATTCATAAGAGAATGCAGATACAGTACTCAAAAGGAAATATTCTATTTTGGCTAGCCTACTTTATTAAGCTTGATCCTTGTCACTCCTTAGAGCTTCCATCATTCTTCATATTCTGTACATTAAGTACGTCAAAAGAAGACCAAATGAGATGAACAATACATATACATATATGAACAGGAATTCAATATATATTGTTATTCATGTACTTACCTGCTGCAATCAACATTAGGGTCAATGGGTACTGGAACCTTTATCTTGCAAAGGTCAGGAAGTTTCTTAGCTCTATCAACGATAACGCCAAGTGCTGGCGCTGCATTTTTGAAACACTCGCATAAAGATTTAATTTCGGGCTTAGAAGTAGCGATTTGGTTCAAGGCTTCAGCACTTTGGCAGCATGGAGCTGTGATGTTGCCGGCTCCTAACAAGTAACTTTGGCAAGGCAACAGTTTTGTTATGGCATCTTGGCATTCTATTGCATTTGCATGGCTTGAGAACAAAGCCATAACCACCAAGCACACAATCCCTATTGAGCTAACTATAATTTTTTTGGCCATGACTAAATGCTCTTGATGTTTTTCAGAATCGATAATGGAAGATATACTTTTGTGATATATGGTTTAAGGAGCTAGCATACATATTTATAGAAAAGAGTGGGCACTAGCTTGTAATGAATGTGTACCTAGTAAGTTTAGACTCTTGAAGTTCTTCGAATACCAAAAGCTGTCGTCAATAATTCCGTGTGGGACAAAGCTTGAAATTTTCTGAATGACAAAAGCTATCATCAACTTAGGTATGGATTAATACAAAAAAATGATGGATAATCTCAAGAATTAATGCCCTTAATCGGATTTGTAATACCCCAGATTTTTTCCTAATAAAACAAAAATAATTGAAAAAGTTGTAACTGAAATTATTGATCAAAAGTTGGAACTAGTGGGTTTAGCATCAAATGGCCCATTTAATTGACGAATGTGAAACATTTTAGTGGGCTGGAAATAAGGAGTGGTTGTGTCGTTTATTTATAACCTGATTAAATTGACCTGCAATTAAAATCCTAAATTAACACAAAATGCATCAGAGTTTTAGTGGGAAATAATGAATCCTAATGACCTCTAATTTGGAGCACTTCAAAAGCTTATAACTGATGGTTTAAGGACACAATTAATCGCAATTTATCAGCTTGAAAAAAAAAAGGTTACATCATCCAGCCCATAATAAGCAATATGCTTATCTTTGTACTTCCACTTTTTAACTTGCAACTATATTTATGGAGCAACAATATTCACATAGAAAAATAGTAGAGCAACACATATGAGCAAGCTGAGTTGGATAACACAAGCGGTTACTTGCACGTAGGACTGTAGCAGCATTTTGATTAGTTTTCTTTTGGAATCTCGAATCGATAATCTGCTAAGTTGGGACTTCCCTTCTTCAATACAAATCTTAGAATACATGTAAAATGACTCTTAAATTTTAAAAGTATGTTTCTTATATTGAATTAACTTTATTTTGTAAAATGACTCTTGAATTTGATGCCTTGATGGTGTCAATTTTCGCGAGAATGTTTAAATTGGAGTTTCATAAAAACTTTTCTTCTATTGTTTATAAAATCAAGCAAATAGTTTAGTGTTTTTTGCCCTTTTCCAAATATATTCATGATTATGAAGCATATTCTATAATTTTATATGCTTAATGTTTTTATAAATAAGGAAACTGGGTTATGGACAATAGAAACCAAGTCGTTTGTATCGTTTGAAAAGAATCTCATGTCATTTTCTAAATCAGTTTGCCATGCATTTTAATTATTTCATTCTTTCTGTCAAAAGCATACTGGTACACTACCTAATAAACAAAAATATATATTCAATTTTGATGATTGGCGTAAAAGCTTTTTGGTATGCTACTGCCTTCATCCTCTCAAGTTCGTTGCTGGAGTTGGGAATCATTTCTTAGTGATTAAATATTAAATTCTCAGTTTCTTTTCAAAGATATGAGAGTCATGGGACCAAAGTCATTGAGAAAGTATATCGTAAACCAAATTGTTTTTTTTACCTATGTAATATTATGAGCATTGAACTATTCGCAAAGTAAATTTTGAAACTTTTAAGAATGAATTTTGACGTTGTATTTTAGGCTGTGTTACCAATTGGCAATTATTGAGCTTATTTTGATTCTTGCATCGGTGGGGCTTGTACACCGTTATTGTTATTGTATTGTGTAGTGCACTAATTATTGAGGATATCTTACTCGCCTTTGGTGATTGAGCAAAATGAACCACTTTTTATGTTATTATGCCATTGTCACAGCCTATCACGTATTTCGATAAGAATTTATTTCATTTTGTTGTTTCGCATTGTACATTGATTTTTGTATAATTTTGAACAAATTAATGCCTTAGTTGTTAAGGTGTTTATACGCTACTCATCTTCTTGTGTTTTTTGAAAATTGTCATTGTATCGATTATTTTATATGGATATAAGGTCTCAAGTTATTTTCTCGGAAAGTTTCCCTCTTATTGAGTTATATACTCAATTTACTTTATGATATTTTGCAAACAATGTGGAATAGAACGCCGTGTGGGGGTAGACTTGCTACTTGGATAAGAGTCCATCATATTAGAATTAATTTCGTTTTTTTGAATCTTTGGGCAATGTTAAGTCTATGTCTTAAATTTTAGTATTTTGGAATTGTCATTGCTTTGAAGTTTGAGAATTTTTGGATTGTAATTGCTCACGAAAATTATGATAATTTGGGTTTTAGATTCTCTGAGTGAATTTTTTTAATAACTTTAGATTTTTGTACGAATGTAGCCTTGCAGGTTTAGCAAGGGTTTGCCTTCTTAGGTACGCGGCAATTAAGTTCTTAAAATTTGCTATGTTGAATTTTGGGGGTATGACATGATTAGTTACATATGTTTTTCTTATCTTGTCCTAAAAATTAACTGGATAGTACATCCAAAGAATTAGCACGCCCTGGTTATCAATACCAAATAAATTATTTGTTCATAATTTCATGCAACTAGAAGCATTTTATCATAAAAGTGAGAAATTAGGAGTCAAATAAGTCGATATCATTGTGCAAGCAACATTACAAATAGTGTGAGTTGCATATAATTTAACTACTAAAATTTGAAACCCCATCATGCTACAATCTCCAATGCCAAACGATTGTTTATTTTTTGCCAAAAAAAAAAACAATTGTGTTGTGATTTTCATTTTACGTCTGAGTACTATAACAACGTTTTATAACACATCACACAATTCAGCAGTATGCGCTGGATGTTATAAATTTTCGATGACATACAATTGGATAAGAAACAACTTGTATCATATGCGAATTATTACCATAGACCAATGTCACACAATTCAACTACCTAATACAGCATTCAATACTGGATATATCATTTTTAGCTTTGTTTCCGTTAGGATACATAAATTATGTTATGTTGTTATAGAGAAATTTATTATATTATTTATTATATTCAACACGCTCTGCAAGTGCATGTGGACTTATCTTTTAGCCTTGCACTTAGACAGTTTTTAATATTTTTTAAATTGGTGGCGGTGATTTTGAACCCAGGACCTTTTGACACTTAGACTCTGATACCGTGTTAGGTGATTACCTCATATAAAAGTTTAAATGGTTAAAGAGGGTTTATTATATTATTTATTACATTCAACTAATTCTAACATCGATCGTGCTGCGATTTTCATTTTACGTTTCAGTAAAACAGCAAAGTTTTATGACACCTTGCTTATGCATTGTGGTGAATGGTTGTGAGTTCACCAATGTCTTACAGTTCTTCTAGCATATGATGGATGTCATAAAACTCCAATGGCATATAATTGGACATAAAAAAACTTGTATCTTATGTGACACATTACCATATATTCTTGTGTTGATAATACTATGCATACCATTTGTATTTATTATAAATATCTATAAGTATAACCTCTTTAAATTAATAATGTTGGGACCACTAAATTTTATTAATTTAGTGAGTTATCAATTTATCGATAAATTAATAAGTATTAATTTATAGAGAGAATTGAAATTAATAGTTATATTTTACTTGACATCCTTCCTTTCTTATATTGTCATTAGATTTTCCATATAAGGGATATCCTCTCCATCCACTATTTATCATTGCTATTAGTAAATGCGAATGTTTACTGATCATTAATTGTCTTATTGTTAATGGGACATTGAAGTTAAGTTATGTTACTAACATGTTGAATAGACACAACCAAAGTTAGTGTAAAAGAATTTGGAGAAAGTTTGAGTTTCATGGTGACAATATATATGTGAGATGAGGTTAAAAATGTTGAAAGAAGAAATAAGAACTTCTTGTTGATATCATCATCAGAAAATTTGCCTTATTAAACTATAATCAGCCATTTTAAGATATATGGGCAAAGATTTGAGATATGATTTTGTTAGTACCTTTTGATAATGAAAAGAAAACTACAAGTAAAGGATTACCCGAAGAACTACAGATATGTAAGTTTGCAATCACCAATTGAAAAGAAAGAAGCTAGGAAACAATGTTTATATATATATTAAGATATGATATTGGAAATACAAACAAAAATACAAAATAGTACAAGAAATATTCAAACTGAATTTATGATTGATGGTCAAGTTTGACTCGATGTCTGTTGGGTGTATTATTGACATATTATTTCAGCACATTTTCACTTAATTTTTGTTAGTTCTTGAATAATTTATGAGCAATTTGATGGGTTTTGTATTTGATTTGCGATGTAGGTGACTTCCACGAGAAAGTCTAAGTTTTGAGGCAAAAATTGAAGAGAAATGGAAAAGGGTGAGCTTTCATGCGGCATGTGAAGAAATTGAAGAGAAATCACAAGTAGCGTAGTCATAGCGCAGCTTCGCAGGAAATTTAAGGGCAATTTTGTAAAATAGCACGAAAAGAAGCAAACCCTAGGATAAAAGAGAAGAAAACACACGTTTGAGGGAGGCTTTTTGGAGGCGGCTGGTTTTGGAGAGAAAAATCAATGTTCTAGAGGGAAAGAAAGAGAGGATTCGCGAGTTGAAGACGGAGGAATGATCCAGAGATGGACTTCTCCCCTAATTCTTTCCAAATCCTAGTTTTTTCTATCTCTCTTATCATGATTTATGTTACAATTGGGATTTTATTTAATTTTATTATGATGTTCTAGATTATTTTTCTAGGGCTACGATGTATCCAGATTATGAATGCTTGAAGTTTTTGATTTTAATTAATTGATGAACTATTCCATTATTGCGTTGAGTATTTTATGCTGAGTTTAATGATTGTGATTTTCTGATCAACAATTGTATGATGCATGATTTGGTTTGAGACTAAGAAGTGATAACTAAATTAGACCACGTGTGAAATACCATTAAATCATCATAGGCTAGAGATAGTTATGAGATCTAGTGCAACACTTGAATTTTTCGGACTTAATGCATTCCATAAGTTCACAGTTATCACATAGATGTAGTTAGCTTGCTTATTAGGATATGTTATTAATGCTTGAGAATGATTAATATCTATCTTAGCGAAATTGCTGGCAACGTAGGGAATAGGCGTCAATTGATTTAAATCAATAGTTTCAAGTAGAATTAATCTTGGTGAAATCGGAATTCCTAGAACCTTTTAATTATTGAATTATCATCTTTTGTTAATTTCGTAATTGTATTAGTTGCTATTTTCATAAGTTTCATAATTTCTTTAATCGTTAGTCACAAACTCTCAATTTGTGATTGTCCAAATAAAGTTAGAGCTAGATTAATTTCGGTAGTTAATAATCACAATCCTCGTGGGAATGATATTTACTTACTACTTTATTACCTGTTGTGATACTTGCACTTGCTTTAGAATTCATACAACAAGTTTTTGGCACCGTTGCCGGGGATTGTGCCAATTATTAATATCGATACCAAATAGCTTTAATATTATTTTGGATTTTATTTTATCTTGTTAGTGGTTTTCTTATTTTATACTACTTGCGTTTCTGGAACATATTTCTCTAGGTGTATGCGAAAGTTGGGAAGTAGTACTTTACTGCCTTTTGATCCTAAGATAGAACGAACTTGTCGAAAGTTGGGAAGTAGTACTTTATTGCCTTAGCAGTCTAATTTGCTCATAAGAAAAAGTTTGCGTTGTTGGTTAGGAGCTTTAATATGAGGTAGAAGGCTGCGTGTTCAAATCATACTGACGGCGTTTTGTAGGCTTTATTTTTGGTATTTAGTTACTAAATTAAGACTAAATAGAATTAACATAGGTAGGGCTTGAATCCAAGACCTCATGGTTATAGTGCATGCTCTTAACCACTATGACAACCACAACTATTAGTACAAAAATGCAAGACAATAAAATATAAACACAAACCAACTGAAGTCGTCTTTAACCTCCAGATTGGGTTGATGCGACCCGTCTAAACCCGAATCAAACCCATCACTTAAATATCTTAGTTTTTATCCATTTTTTCAAATAAATACCCTAATCCAAGGTCTTTTATGCCAAGGAATTCAATTCCGACATCAATTTCACCAAAAACCAAACGAATATTCACGAATTAACATGCATATTATACATATAATTCATAAAATCTTAAAGATCCTAAATTTAAGAACTAAAGTCATTCTCAAATTTAATTAAGCATATAATCACGACTAATTAAAATCAACTACACATATAATTATAAATCAAATCCCAAAACTATATGAATTTTTTATAAAAATAAATAATCATGTGTATTGTTCATATAACCACAAGAAATCCATTAATAAAAAATAATCCTAATAATCTAACATGAATGTGGCTCTAATACCACTTGGTAGAACAAAATCACAAAATCCCATAATCCGTACACTTATCTCAGAATATCAGGATTGTATAATTTAAAGCTATAAGAATGGCATATCTGGATCCATGACAATTATAACCAGAAAACTTGAACAACCTTTGAAGAATTAAGGCAAGACCTTCTACAGACTAATCAGGATTCTCTTACTGTATGTCGCTCAAGGTGGGGATTTGAGAAAACAGATAATATAGAATGATTAGCCTTGGGGACCAATACCTCTTTAGTTAAACAATCCAATAAGAATCCCACTAAGCCTTAACTAGGTTGCTATTGGATACCACATATTACAGACTCCATACCAAATTAGATGTCTTATTGTGTTCAACCACAATGAATTACTTAATTATACCAATTAGAATAGTAATCTAGATATAATTGATAATTATTTGAAAGCCCACATTAAATTATTGATTATTGGAAATAATCCCAACATTCATATCTTTCAAAATTTGAACCTCATTAAACAACATATGATCACAAAGACAAACGAATAAAGAAAAAGAAAGAGAAGACAATATTTTCATATTTTAGATGTATACCTCATCATCCCAGATTTTCATGTCATTCATTTCCTTCAAGATTAAGGGATTTGGGTTCACTCAAACTAAAACTATGAGCCCCCTGAGACCAAATATGGTACATAAAAATCAAAATATGAGTCAAATAATCATAAACTCAAAGCCACATTTAATTCGCTCTTGGCCAAAGCAGGCAATAGGGTTTTTCTTCTGCTAACAATACAAGAAAGTTTTTAAATTTAAGAATCTGACACCAATTGCATATAGGTTACTTGGTCATATTAGTATAGAAATGGTTAGCCATTTCGTCCTTATAACAAAATACCAAATGTACGGATTCTTGACCAAATATTACTCAGAATGATTCGCATACCACATTGCAAATTTGTGAAGCTTTGGGTCCTGTATGAATGATATACAATGAAGTTAGAGTTTAATATCAGTTGTATGCAAATTTTAATGCTGAAATTTTTTCTCAACACTTAATTACCTATCTCAAGATAATGCCAAGGATGAGCAACAACAAATCTCGTTGATAAAGATGAGAGGATCCTTTCGTTCAATTTGAAGGCACATCTTTGAGGTGTCTCAGTGGTCATTTTGTTGTTCAACTAAGAAGAAGTAAAAGTGTATAATGGTTGTTAGGAATTGCTATGTAAAGAAATCAAAAAGATGAAGTTACATGGTTTACCATGTGAAGTTGCTCTAGTATGCAGACACAATGTAGGGTATTCTACAAATAGATGAGAATTCAAACAAAGGCTTTTTTTTTTGGTTTTTCTTTTTTTTTATATTTTGGTTAAAGTAATTTAAAGAGTTAATTTGACTATGATGACATTTCTATATATCCAAATATATTCTCAATTTCTATTTACTTAAAAAACATTACATATATATATATATATATATATATATATATATATATATATATTATCCTTTGCCAACATAACAACATTGGTCCATATATGAAGAAATATAGTTTCTGCAAATTCCCTTATGATTAACCCAAGATAACAAAGAAGACATTCCAACAAAAAGTATATTGCATAACAGAGATTTCCATTTACAACTCATCATACTCCTAAAGTACACCTTTGAATCAACATAACACGTATCCATACCAGTTATAAAATTAAATAAATGACCAAGATCGCACGCATACATGTCAAAAAAGAAAGAAAAAAACCATATAAACACCCATAAACTGATTTCACATACATATGATAGAAACGAAGAGAAAGAGAGCTTACTTGTGAGAGCAAAATTCTTAAGAAGAAACAAAGAAAGATAGCTAACAGAGAAACATTTTGGAGAAGCTTTGAAAGAGAATATGGAAAAGAGAAATAATTAACATAATTGTTGAAAAGCTTTGAGAAAATCTGTTATGGAAAGAGAGAACGCCAAACAAGATTTGAGAAACAACTTAGTAGAATGATACACGTTAGATTCCACTACAAGATGTTTTGGGCATACAAAAAATTGTACAAAACTGTTAGCATATGGTACAATCACTTTTATGCATAGATGACTTACAAAATTTCCACTTGGACAATTGTGTCCAAGGGTGTCATGGTCATACAATATAAAATGTACAATAATGGTAATACATGGTATAATTCTTTTAATGCATCAACGACCTACAAATATGCATAACTTGACCACTTTGTCCCTTCATATTCTTTTATGTTATATATATACACATATATATATATACATATGTATATATATATACACATATATATATATATACATATGTATATATATGTATATATATACATATGTATATATATATATATATATATGTATATATATTAAGATATGATACTTGAAATATAAATAAAAATAAAAAATATTAAAATAAATATTCAAACTGAATTTAGGATCCAAGTTCCTATTTGACTCGATGTCCTCCATTACACCATTGATTACAATGACTCTTAGAGTTAAAGTTGCCTGGGATAAGTTGAGCAACTCTTTTGCCAACGCATCCAAGTTGCTAATCTATGGCCTTCGTAACAAGCATCCAAAGGACATCGCTCTGTGTTGGAGTGTTTGTAGGTTGTGAAAACACTTGCTCATGAGCTCGTGCTAGCGGGTTCTTCTATTTCTAATGATGAGCTCATTGTGGTTGTTCTCTTTGGCTTGGAGGATGACTACAAAAAACTCAATGTTGTAATTAGGGGTTGTGACATGGATTTTACATTTGAAGATTTATCTAACAAACTTCTGAATCATGAGTCCTTTTTTAGATGTGAGGAGCGATACAAAGAACCATCTTTTGTTACTGCTCAATTTTCACAGAAGGGTAATAATAAAGCCAAAGGTCATGGGGGACAAAACAAAAAGGCCAACAATTTTTCTTTTAATAATTCTGATGCACGACCTTCACAAGGCTACTCTAATGGTGGCAATTGTCCACCCTCTAACCAAAGGCATCCTAGCAATTCAAATAAGCAATTTTGACTTTAGTGCCAAATTTGCGATAAATTTGGCCATGTTGCCAAATTCTATCGATCTCGTTCCCTATCAAGATAATTGAGGCTCCATCCTAAAAATCAATTGGTACTAAGTGGAGTAGTCCAATATCTTATAAGGTGGTCTAAGAATTTATGATTTTTCTATCTGGGACAAGTGCATATTTTAACACGTGCATATTTTAACACTCTCATTCATTCTATGAACCCCTGGTGCATTTTGTCAATAATGGGGTGTTTGGTCTTTCAAATAATTGGGTCATTGATTCCGGGGCTTCGCATCATATTACATCTGATCTCCAAACCATGATTATTCAATCCAAGTACAATAAAAATGATGGTGTATTGATTGGTGATGGTACTGGTATTCCAATCTCACATATTAGTAATACTACTCTTGTCACTCCTCATACTTCATTTATACTTAAAAATTCCCTGTGTGCTTTTACAATTTGTAAAAACTTGTTATTAATTCTCAATTTCGCAAAAATAATTCTACTACTATTGAATTTTTTCCTGATTATTTTATTGTGAATGATCTGAGCTCAAGGGCACCACTAGTCAGAGGGCTGAATAAAAGGAACTTGTATGAATGTCCCAACACTACCATTCTACCTCATGTTTTTACAATATCACTTGAGCAATGGCATTCGTGTCTAGGCCATCCGCATCTTCGTACTCTTAGGGGTACTATTTTTGGTAATAAGCCATTTGTTTTCAACTCTAATTTTCAATTTTTTCATGATTGTTCTTGTAATAAGAGTCACCGTCTCCAATTTGGTGACTTAACAATTGGTAGTAATAAACCATTGAAAACTATTTTTATAGATCAATTGGTAGTAATAAACCATTGAAAAATATTTTTATAGATCTTTGGGGTTTGGCTCCAATTGTATCTTTTGAAGGGTTTAAGTATTATGTTGTTTTTATTGACCATTATAGTAAGTATACATGGTTATACCCTTTGAAACGGAAATCTGATGTTCCACAAGTCTTCCTAGATTTTAAATTGGTTGTGAAAAATTATTTTGGTACTTCTATCATTACTTTGTATTCTGATGGTTGGGGGGTATCAAGCTTTACTTCTCTCACAAAAAACGGGATTCAACAACTTGTAGCACATCCCTACACGCCTCAACATGTGGTTCTTGCTGAGTATCTCCATGGTCATATAATTGAAACTGTACTCATAATGTTAGAAAAAGCCTTTCTGCCTTCAAAATTTTGGGTAGTGACGTGCCAAGCTACAGTATTTCTAATTTATCGACTTCTTTCTCCTCAGTTGAATAACCAGTGCCTTTTTGAATTACTTTTTCTGACTAAACACAATTACTTAAAACTCAAGGTTTTTGGTTTAAATTTCTATCCATTTCTTAAACTGTATATTCCTTATAAACTCACCCCCAAGTCTCGATCGTGTATTTTTATTGGTTACTCCACAACACATAATCTGTATAAATGTTTTGATCCCCAAACGAGTAAAATTTTTATTTCATGTAATGTTTATTTTGTTGAAAATATATTTCCTGCCAAGATAAGATCTACGAGTACGTCAAATGTTTCACTGCATATTTTTTCACACTAGTCAGATCCCACCACATCCTTCATCTATGGTATTTTCTTACTAAAATATTATATAGCCCACCTGCTAACTTCACCATACCCGTGCCTTATACCACACAAATGTCTCTTTTACTAGCGTCTCAAGTCTCTCCCTCATGTCCTATGACCTTCGTGATGCCCACTTCTATTTCTTCTCCTCTTGGGTCTTCTCGAGCCTCTTCTGCTGATGGTAGTACGCTGCCAGATGCTGAGATGGTTCCTTCGTCTTTGTCTAGTGACCTTGTGTGCCAAGTACTGCCCTTGTTCCTCCATCATCCACTGGTATTATTTCTCTACCTGCTCCTAAGTCTCATCATCCTATGACAAGTCGTGCTAAGAATAACATTGTGAAATGAATTTCTAAGTTATGTCTCATAATTATTTATTCCTAGTAGTATAACTCTGAGTCCCCTACGTATAAATTGGCCAATGAATCACCACAATGGTGCAAGGCCAGTGGCGGACCTATATGTATTGGAGGGTGTGTATCACCATGGGGAACTTTTTTTTTGGTTTTTGGTTTTTTTTTATAGGGAAATCATTATATTGGACACATTGTGCAAATCCTGACCTTTCTCACTGTACGAATTTACACCATGAGTGTGAGTGCCTGGGTCCACCACTGCGCAAGGCAATGAGCGAGTAGTTTGATGTCTTGGTGTGTAATGGAACTCGGGAAGTCATTCCACTTGAACCAAATTGCAATATCATTGACTGCAAATGGGTTTTTACACAAAATAAATGGCACAATTTATTGTTACAAGGCGAGGCTCATGGCTAAGGGCTTTCATCAACGCCCGGGTATTGATTATACTACAACATTCAGTCTAGTGGTTAAGCCAGTCAATATTAGTCTTATCCTTTTCATCTTTGTATAGTTTAATTGGAAATTACGTCAGTTGGACATTTATAATGCTTTTTTGCTAGGGACCTTGGAAGATGAGGTCTACATGTGTCAGCCTCCTGAATTTATTGATTCTTATCATCTACCTCATATTTGTTGTTAAAAGAAAGCTATCTATGAGCTCAAACAGGTCCCATGGGCCTGATGTCCAAAGTGATGTAGAAACTAAAGGCACATAAGGTTAAACAAATTTTATTGCACACTTTAATTCATTGTACATCAGGTATATAAATGCATTTCAGAAGCTATATGAGTCTGAGTTCACTAGGACTTTTATACAACATAACTTATATTCAAACTTCTGATAAGATAAACTAGCTATAATTCGAATATGCTCTATAACTATTTTTACTAGTAAAATCTAATATCATGATTGACCTATCACTTTTGATGAAGCAACATTCATCTTGACCAAAACTTGTAGTGTATCGGTTCTTTAAGAGATTTATATCCTGTTTATAATGATTTGGTTTCATTACTAATGTCAACACATATCTAGCATTTTGAGCGAAATGATTATGCTAAATATATCAGTTATTTTGTTTGACACTCCTTGTACTTTTGATAAGTGCGACTTAGATCCCACATTTTTTATATGAGTATCACTCCCATTCCTTATCTTTCATTAGTTTTTCCATCAATATTAAAGGTATGAAGTCCTTTGCAAAATTAGAACCAAAAAAAAAAGAAAACAAAAAAAAAAGAAACCTAATAGCTACATGATTTATATTTATCAGACGACTAATCCTACACTTAGCAATAAAAAACACCTCTAATCTCTATGCTCTTCTCTATGTACTCTTCTTCATTCAACAACACAACTTTTTTTCTTTAATCTATTTCTCTTTCTCTATTTTTGCATGTTTTGTTTTTGCATGTGAAGCTCTAAGAAGGGGGAATATAAGGAGATTTGGCATGAAAATGTTTCTTGTTTTCTACAAAAAAGAAGCAACACAACAAAATAATGAAGTTCAGGTAATAGATATGTGGAGTCAAAATATTTTACATCAAAATGATAGTCACACACTATACACTTTCTTATAATTTGTCAAGTTGTTTCTGTAGTAAAGAAGCATAATCAGATAAAAGACATTAAGCGCAATAATACGCATTGTGAGTTAACTTGTTCTTGTAGTTGAGCTGCTTCTTGACAAATATAAGACATTTTTCTCCTTCGCAAAGGGCTTGAGCGCCTATAATGCTATTCTCCCATTAGAAAAAGAAATGTTTGTTATTAATTTTTTAATGGAAAAACTAACGCATCACTAACAAAAAGGGTATGACACTCATATATTAAAAAGTGTGGTATCTAATTAGTCACACTTATCAAAAGTGTAAATGGTGTTAAGAAAAATTATCCCTTAATATATTGAAACTATAATTAGACTTGCCATGAAGTCCCGTCATGGTATTACATTTGAAATAATATCACAACATTGCTAGAAATTAAGGCCATTCACACGATGACGGCAGTCTAATTTGAGCATCCTATCATGATCTTCTTGGCTATCTACTACTACATTCAGCACTATATCGGTTGATTCATCTAATTATACAGGCAATGAGGAGCACCCAAATTCAACAAATTTGTGTAAGAAGGTCTGTCTAGTCTAGCATGCATCTTAAACATGAGGTTTAATTAATTCTAAAAAATCAATTCATACTAAAAGGAGTAATTTAAGATCTGAGTTGACAGTAAGGTTAATCACACATAGATAAACATGACTGTACTAAAACATTGAGTTCGATCCTAAAACTAATTGATAGCAAGAGTAACTGCTCAAAATCTTATGTATTAGTCTTGATACTTATTATTTATCCATGTGTGGGATAATGTACATTTTAACAAAAATATTTATCAATGTTCTTTCCTACCATCCTTTATGTGAATTGCATAAGAAAACTTAGTGCAGTTTCACTCCCCACAAGAAAATCTTTATCTTTCCCTGGTCAAAAGATCAGTAGTACATATGTATACTGCTATTTATTCCTTGATTTCTAAGGTTGGTTTTCGAGATAATATCTCTAACATTTGTAGTTGTTTAAATAAATTCGTGGCTTTCAAGATTATGTAGTATTAACAGTATTAGCCATTTTGAAATTTAATGAAACTTTTTTTTTTGATATTAAGAGGGTGGCCTAAGTCAATTGACATTAGAATGATATTGTACACTCCGAATTAAAATTGATCTTGTGAGTTCTCACACTTAAAGCAAGAACTCTAATCACCATGGGTGGATGTACTAGTGTCTAATGGGGTTGCAATCTTTATTGGGCACTACAATTGGGACCCACAAAGTACATCTAATGCATGGGTATTTTTTAATTTAAAAGAATATTAGTGTCTCTTGGCCTATTATTTTTAGCATTTAAAATCATTTAATTTCTATAAGCCCAATATTAATTTTGATTGTTTCTAGTGAGTCCAATACGGTATAGCTTATGTCTCTTTCATATTTTTTATAAGGTTGTACATATCAAAAAGCAAACGTAGGAGAGAAACAAAGAGTATCATTGTAATCAAAACCAAACATGACAATAGATGAAATCCCATTTTCCCTTAATTCCTTGGTGGCATACATTAAGATGGATGTATTGACAGGAAAAAAATCACTAAGTTGTATTCATAGGGAAAAGATTCCACTACAATTTCAAAATATGAAAACAATTTCAATGTTATAATGAAATTTTTTTATTAAAAGAATAGTGATATATGTATATCTTTATATCATTATCCTATATTATTCTTATTTTTTCAATTTATATTTTTTATTCTTCTAAACAAAAAAAAAAACAAAAAAATTCACCATCTTTTTTATTATCGATTAGTCTCTACGTTATCTTGTGGCCCCTATGCCCAAAATTACTTGTTCGATATCATTCCTTGAGCATGTCTTCATTTGCTTTTCTTAACCAGACATCGGATCATTATGTGTTTTAATTTATTATCTTCTTTCACTTTTCTTAATCAGACATCGAATCACTGTGTGTTTTATTATCTTTTTTTTTCCTTAACCATATCAGATGCATGGCTAGTTTATCTTCTATATAGGTTGTTATGTACGATAGAGACGGAGAACTATTACCACTAGACTACTCTTAAATGTCATAGAAAATAATAAAAATAAATAAATATCGAGAATCAAGACTTTGAATCTGCTTGATATTGAAAACAACACAATTTAAAAAGTAATTCATCCATATACATAAATCACTATTGCTGATTCATGAGAGAATGCAGATACAGTACTCAAAATGAAATATTCTATTTTGGCTAGCCTACTTTATTAAGCTTGATCCTTGTCACTCCTTAGAGCTTCCATCATTCTTCATATTCTGTACATTAAGTACGTCAAAAGAAGACCAAATGAGATGAACAATACATATACATATATGAACAGGAATTCAATATATATTGTTATTCATGTACTTACCTGCTGCAATCAACA
This sequence comes from Ehretia macrophylla, assembly GCA_037974665.1. Taxonomy (NCBI): domain Eukaryota; kingdom Viridiplantae; phylum Streptophyta; class Magnoliopsida; order Boraginales; family Ehretiaceae; genus Ehretia; species Ehretia macrophylla. Next base: position 50,956,302 of record CM075781.1, read on the forward strand.
TTAGGGTCAATGGGTACTGGAACCTTGATCTTGCAAAGGTCAGGAAGTTTCTTAGCTCTATCAACGTTAACGCCAAGTGCTGGCGCTGCATAAAGATTTAATTTCGGGCTTAGAAGTAGCGATTTGGTTCAAGGCTTCAGCACTTTGGCAGCATGGAGCTGTGATGTTGCCGGCTCCTAACAAGTAACTTTGGCAAGGCAACAGTTTTGTTATGGCATCTTGGCATTCTATTGCATTTGCATGGCTTGAGAACAAAGCCATAACCACCAAGCACACAATCCCTATTGAGCTAACTATAATTTTTTTGGCCATGACTAAATACTCTTGATGTTTTTCAGAATCGATAATGGAAGATATACTTTTGTGATATATGGTTTAAGGAGCTAGCATACATATTTATAGCAAAGAGTGGGCACTAGCTTGTAATGAATGTGTACCTAGTAAGTTTAGACTCTTGAAGTTCTTCGAATACCAAAAGATGTCGTCATTAATTCCGTGTGGGACAAAGCTTGAAATTTTCTGAATGGCAAAAGCTATCATCAACTTAGGTATGGATTAATACTACAAAATGATGCATAATTTCAAGAATTAATGCCCTTAATCGGATTTGTAATACCCCAGAATTTTTCCTAATAAAACAAAAATAATTGAAATAGTTGTAACTGAAATTATTGATCAAAAGTTGGAACTAGTGGGTTTAGCATCAAATGGCCCATTTAATCGAGGAATGTGAAACATTTTAGTGGGCTGGAAATAAGGAGTGGTTGTGTCGTTTATTTATAACCTGATTAAATTGACCTGCAATTAAAATCCTAAATTAACACAAAATGCATCAGAGTTTTAGTGGGAAATAATGAATCCTAATGACCTCTAATTTGGAGCACTTCAAAAGCTTATAACTGATGGTTTAAGGACACAATTAATCGCAATTTATCAGCTTGAAAAAAAAAAGGTTACATCATCCAGCCCATAATAAGCAATATGCTTATCTTTGTACTTCCACTTTTTAACTTGCAACTATATTTATGGAGCAACAATATTCACATAGAAAAATAGTAGAGCAACACATATGAGCAAGCTGAGTTGGATAACACAAGCGGTTACTTGCACGTAGGACTGTAGCAGCATTTTGATTAGTTTTCTTTTGGAATCTCGAATCGATAATCTTCTAAGTTGGAACTTCCCTTCTTCAATACAAATTTTAGAATACATGTATTATGTTTTGAAATAGCACTCGCTAATAAACAAAAATATATATTCAATTTTGATGATTGGCGTAAAAGCTTTTTGGTATGCTACTGCCTTCATCCTCTCAAGTTCGTTGCTGGAGTTGGGAATCATTTCTTAGTGTTCTTTTGTTGTTGAATTTTCAACAGATCCATAATTGAGTGCTCAAGCATGATTTAAAAAAGAAAAGAAAACTATTTTGTACTTTGTTGTGTTATATGCTTCAGTACTTTGAAGTTTCTTATCATCATAAAGATTAAATATGAAATTCTCAGTTTCTTTCCAAAGATATGAGAGTCATAGGACTAAAGCCATTGAGAAAGTATATCGTAAATCAAATTGTTTTTTTTTTTACCTATGTAATATTATGAGCATTGAACTATTCGCAAAGTAAATTTCGAAACCTTTGAAACTTTTAAGAATGAATTTTGACGTTGTGTTTTAGGCTGTGTTACGAATTGGCAATTATTGAGCTTATTCTGATTCTTGCATCGGTGGGGTTTGTACACTGTCATTTTAATTGTATTTTGTAGTGCACTACTTATTGAGCTTATTTTTCTCGCCTTTGGTGATTGAACAAAATGAACCACTTTTTATATTATTATGCCATTGTCACAGCCTATCACGTATTTTGATAAGAATTTATTTCGTTTTGTTATTTCGCATTGTACATTGATTTTTGTATAATTTTGAACAAATTAATGCATTGGTTGTTAAGGTGTTTATACGCTACTCATCTTCTTGTGTTTTTTTTTAAAATTGTCATTGTATCGATTATTTTATATGGATATAAGGTCTCAAGTTATTTTCTTAGAAAGTTTCCCTCTTATTGAGTTATATACTTAATTTACTTGATGATATTTTACAAACAACGTGGAATAGAACGTCGTGTGGGGTAGACTTGCTACTTGGATAAGAGCCCATCATATTAGAATTAATTTCGTTTTTTTGAATCTTTGGACTATGTTAAGGCTATGTCTTAAATTTAAGTATTTTGGAATTGTCATTGCTTTGAAGTTTGAGAATTTTTGGATTGTAATTGCTCACGAAAATTATGATAATTTGGGTTTTAGATGCTCTGAGCGAATTTTTTTAAAAACTTTAGATTTTTGTATGAATGTAGCCTTGCGGGTTTAGGAATGGTTTGCCTTCTTAGGTTCTCGGCAAATACGTTCTTAAAATTTGTTATGTTGAATTTTGGGGGTATGACATGATTAGTTACATAAGTTTTTCTTATCTTGACCTAAAAATTAACGAGATAGTACGTCCAAGGAATTAGCACGCCCTGGTTATCAATATCAAATAAATTATTTGTTCATAATTTCATGCAACTAGAAGCATTTTATCATAAAAGTGAGAAATTATGAGTCAAATAAGTCGATATAATTGTGCAAGCAACATTACGAATAGCGTGAGTTGCATATAACTTAACTACTAAAATTCAAAACCCCAACATGCTACAATCTCCAATGCCAAACAATTGTTTATTTTTTGCCAAAAAAAAAAAAAAAACAACTGTGTTGTGATTTTCATTTTATGTCTGTGTACTATACCAAAGTTTTATAACACGTCACACAATTCAGCTAGTATGTGCTGGATGTTATAAATTTCCGATGACATACAATTGGATAAGAAACAACTTGTATCATATGCGACGTATTACCATAGACCAATGTCACACAATTCAGCTACCTAATACAGCATTCAATACTGGATATATCATTTTTAGCTCTGTTTCCGTTAGGATACAAAAATTCTGTTATGTTGTTATAAAGAAATTTATTATATTATATATTATATTCAACACGCTCTACAAGTGCAGGTGGACTTATCTTTTAGTCTTGCACTTAGACAATTTTTAATATTTTTTAAATGGGTGGCGGTGATTTTGAACCCAGGACCTTTTGACACTTAGACTTTGATACTGTGTTAGGTGATTACCTCATATAAAAGTTTAAATGGTTAAAGAGGGATTTATTATATTCAACTAATTCTAACATCGATCGTGCTGCGATTTTCATTTAAAGTTTCAATAAAGCAGCAAAGTTTTATGACACCTTGCTTATGCATTGTGGTGAATGGTTGTGAGTTCACCAATGTCTTACAGTTCTTCTAGCATATGATGGATGTCATAAAACTCCAATGGCATATAATTGGACATAAAAAAAGCTTGTATCTTATGTGACACATTACCATATATTCTTGTGTTGATAATACTATGCATACCATTTGTATTTATTATAAATATCTACAAGTATAACATCTTTAAAGTAATATCGTTGGGACCACTTAATTTTATTAATTTAGTGAGTTATCAATTTATTGATAAATTAATAAGTATTAATTTATAGAGAGAATTGAAATTAATAGTTATATTTTACTTGACATCCTTCCTTTCTTATATTGTCATTAGATTTTCCATATAAGGGATATCCTCTCCATCCACTATTTATCATTGCTATTAGTAAATGCGAATGTTTACTGATCATTAATTGTCTTATTGTTAATAGGACATTGAAGTTAAGTTATGTTACTAACCTGTTGAATAGACACAACCAAAGTTAGTGTAAAAGAATTTGGAGAAAGTTTGAGTTTCATGGTGATAATATGTATGTGAGATGAGGTTTAAAATGTTGAAAGAAGAAATAAGAACTTCTTGTTGATATCATCATGAGAAAATTTGCCTTATTAAACTATAATCAGTCATTTTAAGATATATGGGCAAAGATTTGAGATATGATTTTGTTAGTACCTTTTGATAATGAAAAGAAAACTACAAGTGAAGGATTACCCGAAGAACTACAGATATGTAAGTTTGCAATCACCAATTGAAAAGAAAGAAGCTAGGAAACAGTGTTTATATATATTAAGATATGATATTGGAAATACAAACAAAAAAAAGAAATAGTACAAGAAATATTCAAACTGAATTTCTGATTGATGGTCAAGTTTGACTCGATGCCTGTTGGGTGTATTATTGACATATTATTTTAGTATATTTTCACTTAATTTTTGTTAGTTCTTGAGTAATTTATGAGCAATTTGATGGGTTTTGTGTTTGATTTGCGACATAGGTGACTTCCACGAGTAAGTCTAAGTTTTGAAGCAAAAATTGAAGAGAAATGCAAAGGGTGAGCTTTCATGAGGCGTGTGAAGAAATTGGAGAGAAATCACAAGTAGCGTAGTCATAGCGCAGCTTCGCAGGAACTTTAAGGGCAATTTTGTAAAATAGCATGAAAAGAAGCAAACCCTAGGATAAAAGAGAAGAAAACACACGTTTGAGGAAGGCTTTTTGGAGGCGACTGGTTTTGGAGAGAAAATGCAATGTTCTAGAGAGAAAGAAATAGAGGATTCGCGAGTTGAAGACAGAGGAACGATCCAGAGATGGACTTCTGCCCTAATTCTTCTCCAAATCCTAGTTTTTTCTATCTCTCTTATCATGATTTACGTTACAATTGAGATTTTATTTAATTTCATTATGATGTTCTAGATTATTTTTCTAGGGTTACGATGTAGCCAGATTATGAATGCTTGAAGTTTTTGGTTTTAATTAATTGATGAACTGTTCCATTATTGCGTTGAGTATTTTATGTTGAGTTTAATGCTTGTGATTTTCTGATCAACAATTGCATGATGCGTGATTTGGTTTGAGACTGAGAAGTGATATTTAAATTAGACCACGTGTGAAATACCATTAAATCATCATAGGCTAGAGATAGTTATGAGATCTAGTACAACACTTGAATTTCTAGGAGTTAATGCATTCCATATGTTCACAGTTATCACAGAGATATAGTTAGCTTACTTATTAGGATATGTTATTGATGCTTGAGAAGGATTAATATCTATCTTAGCGAAATTGCTGGCAACGTAGGGAATAGGCGTCAATTGATTTAAATCAATAGTTTCAAGTAGAATTAATCTTGGTGAAATCGAAATATTATTGAATTATCATCTTTTATTAATTTCGTAATTGTGTTAGTTGCTATTTTCATAAGTTTCATAATTTCTTTAATCGTTAGTCGCAAACTCTCAATTTGTGATTGTCCAAATAAAGTTAGAGCTTGATTAATTTCGGTTGTTAATAATCACAGTCCTCGTGGGAACGATCTTTACTTACTACTTTATTACTTTTTGCGATACGTGCACTTACTTTAGAATTCACACAACAAGTTTTTGGTGCCGTTGCCGGGGACTATGCCAATTATTAATATCGATACCAAATAGCTTTAATTTTATTTTCGATTTTATTTTATCTTGTAAGTAGTTTTCTTATTTTGTACTACTTGCGTTTCTGGAACATATTTCTCTAGGTGTATACGAAAGTTGGGAAATAGTACTTTACTGCCTTTTGATCCTAAGATAGAACGAACTTGTCGAAAGTTGGGAAGTAGTACTTTACTGCCTTAGCAGTCTAATTTGCTCATAAGAAAAGGTCTGGCGTTGTTGGTTAGGAGCTTTAATATGAGGTAGAAGGCCGCGTGTTTGAACCATGTTGGCGGCGTTTTTGTAGGCTTTGTTTTGGTATTTAGTTACTAAATTAAGACTAAAATGAATTAACATAGGTAGGGCTTGAATCCAAGACCTCATGGTTATAATGCATGCTCTTAACCACTATGACAACCACAACTATTAGTACAAAAATACAAGACAATAAAATATAAACACAAACCAACTGAAGTCGTCTTCAACCTCCAGCTCGGGCTGATACGGCCCGTCTAAACCCGAAATCAAACCCATCACATAAATATCTCAGTTTTTATCCATTTTTTTACAAATAAATACCCTAATCCAAGGTTTTTTATGCCTAGGAATTCAATTTCGACATCAATTTCACCAAAAACCAAATGAATATTCACGAATTAACATTCATATTATACATATAATTCATAAAATCTTAAAGATCCTAAATTTAAGAACTAAAGTCATTCTCAAATTTAATTAAACATATAATCACGACTAATGAAAATCAACTGCACATATAATTATAAATCAAATCCCAAAACTATATGAATTTTTTATAAAAATAAATAATCATGTGTATTGTTCGTATAACCACAAGAAATCCATTAATAAAAAATAATCCTAATAATCTAACATGAATGTGGCTCTAATACCACTTTTTAGAACAAAATCACAAAATCCCATAATCCGTACACTTCGCTCAGAATATCAAGATTGTATAATTTAAAGCCATAAGAATGGCATACCTGGATCCATGACAATTATAGCGAGAAAACTTGAACAACCTTTGAAGAATTAGGGCAAGGCCTTCTACAGACTAATCAGGATTCTCTTACTGTATGTCGCTCAAGGTGGGGATTTGAGAAAACAGAGAATGGAATAATTAGCCTTGGGGACCAAGACCCCTTTATTTAAACAACCTAATAAGAATCTCACTAAACCTTAACTAGGTTGCTATTGGATACCACACATTACAGACTCCATACCAAATTAGATGTCTTATTGGGTTCAACCACAATGAATCACTTAATTATACCAATTAGAATAGTAGCCCAAATATAATTGATAATTACTTGAAAGCCCACATTAAATTATTGATTATTGGAAATAATCCCAACATCCATATCTTTCAAAATTTGAACCTTATTATACAACATATGATCACAAATACAAAGGAATAAAGAAAAAGAAAGAGAAGACAATATTTTTCATATTTTAGATGTATACCTCATCATCCCAGATTTTCATGTCATTCATTTCCTTCAAGATTAAGGCTATTGGATTCTCTCAAACTATAAGTAGGAGCCCCCTGAAACCAAATATGATACATAAAAATCAAAATATGAGTCAAATAATCATAAACTCAAAGCCACATTTACTTCGCTCCAGGCCGAAGCAGGCAATAGGGTTTTTCTTCTGCTAACAATACAAGAAAGTTTTTAAATTTAAGAATCTGACACCAATTGCATAATAGGTTACTTGGTCATATTAGTATAGAAATGGTTAGCCATTTCGTCCTAATAACAAAATACCAAATGTACGGATTCTTGACCAAATATTACTCAGAGTGATTTGCATACCACGTTGCAAATTTGTGAAGCTTCAGGTCCTGTATGAAAGATATACAATGAAGTTAGAGTTCAATATCAGTTGTATGCGAATTTTAATGTTGAAATTTTTTCTCAACACTTAATTACCTATCTCAAGATCATGCCAAGGATGAGCAACAACAAATCTCGTTGATAAAGATGAAAGGATCCTTTCGATCAATTTCGAGGCACATCTTTGAGGTGTCTCAGTGGTCATTTTGTTGTTCAACTAAGAAGAAGTAAAAGTGTATAATGGTTGTAAGGAATTTCGATGTAAAGAAATCAAAAAGTTGAAGTTATATGGTTTACCATGTGAAGTTGCTCTAGTAAGCAGACAAAATGCAGGGTATGCTACAAATAGATGAGATTTCAAAGAAATTGTTTTTTTGTTTTTTTTGTTTTTATATTTTGGTTAAAGTAATTTAAAGAGTTAATTTGACTATGATGACATTTCTATATATCCAAATATATTCTTAATTTCTTTTTACTTAAAAAACATTATATATATATATATATATATATAACCCTTTGACAACATAACAAAATTGGCCCAGATATGAAGAAATATAGTATTTGCAAAAGTACTTATGATTAACTTAAGATAAAAAAGAAGACTATCCACCAAAAACAATATTGCATCAAAGAGATTCCCATTTACAAATCATCATACTCCTAAAGTACACCTTTGAAACAACAAAACAACAATCCAAACCAGTTACAAAATTAAAGAAAAGAACAAAATCACACGCATACATGTCAAACAAGAAGGAAAAAAACATATAAATACCCATAAACTGATTTCACATACGTGTGATAGAAACGAAGAGAAATAGAGCTTACCAGTGAGAACAAAATTCTTAAGAAGAAACAAAGAAAGATAGCTAACAGAGAAAATTTTTGGAAAAGCTTTGAAAGAGAATATGGAAAAGAGAAATAAGCAGCATAATTGTTGAAAAGCTTTGAGAAAATTTGTTATGTAAAGAGAGAACGCCTAACAAGATTTGAGAAACAACTTAGTGGAATGATACACGTTAGATTCCACTACAAGATATTTTGGGCATACAAAAAATTGTACAAAACTGTTAGCATATGGTACAATCACTTGTATGAATAGATGACTTATAAATATTTCCACTTGGACAATTGTGTCAAAGGGTGTCATGGTCATACAATATAAAAGGTACAATAATGGTACTACATGGTATAATTCTTTTAATGCATCAACGACATACAAATATGCATAACTTAATAAAAATACAAAATATTAAAATAAATATTCAAACTGAATTTAGGATCCAAGTTCTTATTTGACTCGATGTCCTCCATTACACCATTGATTACAATGACTCTTAGAGCTAAAGTTGCCTGGGATAAATTGAGCAACTCTTTTGCCAACGCATCCAAGTCGCTAATCTATGGCCTTCGTAACAAGCTTATCCAATTATCTAAAGGACATCGCTCTGTGTTGGAGTATTTGTAGGTTGTGAAAACACTTGCTCATGAGCTTGCGCTAGCGGGTTCTTCTATTTCTAATGATGAGCTCATTGTGGTTGTTCTCTTTGGCTTGGAGGATGACTACAAAAAACTCAATGTTGTAATTAGGGGTTGTGATATGGATTTTACATTTGAAGATTTGTCTAACAAACTTCTGAATCATGAGTCATTTTTAAGATGTGAGGAGTGATACAAAGAGCCATCTTTTGTTACTGCTCAATTTTCACAGAAGGGTAATAATAAAGGCAAAGGTCATCGGGGGAAAAACAAAAAGGCCAACAATTTTTCTTTTAATAATTTTGATGCACGACCTTCACAAGGCTACTCTAATGGTGGCAATTTTCCACCCTCTAACCAAAGGCATCCTAGTAATTCCAATCAGCAATTTTGACTTTAGTGCGAAATTTGCTATAAATTTGGCCATGTTGCCAAATTCTATCGATCTCATTCCATGTCAAGATAACTGAGCCTTCATCCTAAAAACCAATTGGTACTAAGTGGAATAGTCCAAGATCTTATAAGGTGGTCTAAGAATTTATGATTTTTCTATGTGGGACAAGTGCATATTCTAACACGTGCATATTCTAACACTCTCATTCATTCTATGAACCCCTGGTGCATTTTGTCAATAATGGGGTGTCTGTTCTTTCAAATAATTGGGTCATTGATTCTGGGGCTTCACATTATATTACATCTGATCTCCAAAACATGACTATTCAATCCAAGTACAATAAAAATGATGGTGTATTGATTGGTGATGGTACTAATATTCCAATCTCACACGTTAGTAATACTACTCTTGTCACTCCTCACACTTTATTCATACTTAAAAATTCCCTGTGTACTTTTACAATTTGTAAAAACTTGTTATTAGTTCTCAATTTTGCAAACATAATTCTACTACTATTGAATTTTTCCTGATTATTTTATTGTGAAGGATCTGAGCTCAGGGGCACCACCAGTCAGAGGGCTGAATAAAGGGAACTTGTATGAATGTCCCAACACTACCATTCTACCTCATGTTTTTACAGTATCACTTAAGCAATGGCATTCGTGTCTAGGCCATCCCCGTCTTCGTACTCTTAGGGGTATTGTTTTTGGTAATAAGCTATTTGTTTCCAACTCTAATTTTCAATTTTTTTGTGATTGTTCTTGTAATAAGAGTCACCGTCTCCCATTTGATGACTCAACAATTGGTAGTAATAAACCATTGAAAAATATTTTTATAGATCTTTGGGGTTTGGCACCAGTTGTATCTTTTGAAGGGTTTAAATATTATGTTGTTTTTATTGACCATTATAGTAAGTATACATGGTTATACCCTTTGAAACGAAAATCTGATGTACCACGGGTCTTCCTAGATTTTAAATTGGTTGTGAAAAAATATTTTGGTACTTCTATCATTACTTTGTATTCTGATGGTTGGGGGGTATCAAGCTTTACTTCTCTCACAAAAAACGGGATTCAACATCTTGTATTACATCCTTACACGCCTCAACATATGGTTCTTCCTAAGTATCTCCATGGTCATATAATTGAAATTGTACTCATAATGTTAGAAAAAGCTTTTCTGCCTTCAAAATTTTGGGCAGTGACGTGCCAAGCTATAGTATTTCTAATTTATCGACTTCTTTCTCCTCAGTTGAATAACCAGTGCCTTTTTGAATTTCTTTTTCAAACTAAACACAATTACTTAAAACTCAAGGTTTTTGGTTTAAATTTCTATCCATTTGTTAAACTGTATATTCCTTATAAACTCACTCCCAAGTCTCGACCGTGTATTTTTATTGGTTACTCCATAACACATAATATGTATAAACGTTTTGATCCCTAAACGAGTAAAATTTTTATTTCACGTAATATTTATTTTGTTGAAAATGTATTTCCTGCCAAAGTGAGATCTACTAGAAACTCAAATGTGTCATTGCATATTTTTTCACATTGGTTAAATCCCACCACATCCTCATCTGTGGTATCTTCTCACTAAAATATTATGCATAGCCCACCTGCTAACTTCACCATACATGTGCCTTATATCACACAAATGTCTCTTTAACTAGCGTCTCAAGTCTCTCCCTCATGTCCTATGACCATCGCGATGCCCACTTCTATTTCTTCTCCTCTTGGGTCTTCTCGAGCCTCTTCTGCTGATGGTAGTATGCTGCCAGATGCTGAGATTGTTCCTTCGTCTTTGTCTTTGTCTAGTGAACTTATGTGCTAGATGCTGGCCCTATTCCTCTATCATCCACTGGTATTGTTTCTCTACTTGCTTCTAAGTCTCATCATCCTATGACAAGTCGTGCTAAGAATAACATTGTGAAATGAATTTCTAAGTTATGTCTCATAACTATTTATTCCCAGTAGTATAACTCTGAGTGTCCCACGTATAAACAGGCCAATGAATCACCACAATGGTGCAAGGCCAGTGGTGGACCTATATGTATTGGAGGGTGTGCATCACCTTGGGGAACTTTTTTTGGTTTTTTGGTTTTTTTTATAGAGAAATCATTATATTAGACACTTTGTGCATATCCTGACCTCTCTCACTATATGAATTTATATCTTGAGTGTGGGTGTCTGGGTCCACCACTGCACAAGGCAATGAGCGAGGAGTTTGATGTCTTGGTATGTAATGGAACTCGCGAACTCATTCCACTCGAACCCAATTGTAATATCATTGATTGCAAATGGGTCTTTACACAAAATAAATGGCACAATTGAACGTTACAAGGCGAGGCTCATGGCTAAGGGCTTTCATCAACGCCTAGGTATTGATTATACTCCAACATTCAGTCTAGTGGTTAAACCAGCCAGTATTAGTCTTATCCTTTACATCTTTGTATAGTTTAATTGGAAATTACGTCAGTTGGACATTTATAATGCTTTTTCTGCAAGGGACCTTGGAAGATGAGGTCTACATGTGTCAGCCTCCTAAATTTTTTGATTCTTATCGTCTACCTCATATCTGTTATTAAAAGAAAGCTATCTATGAGCTCAAACAGGTCCTACGGGCCTGAAGTCTATAGTGATGTAGAAACTAAAGGCACAGTGACAAAGTCGTGTTGCATCCGACTGATATTATGCCAGAGATCATGCCTGTCGCCATCTTAGCTCAGCGCCAAATTTCTAACCATGGAAAAAATTAGAAGCAATTGTTCATCTAGTGGGATAACTTGCCATTAGAAGAAGCTACTTGGGACGAAGAAAATGAGTTTCGTCAAGCTTATGCTGGATTGGACCTTGAGGACAAGGTCCTTCTCGATGGGGAGGGTAATGTAATAAACCGTGAAGGCCTAAAACAGTTTATTTACAAGTCTAACATATCTGTTGCGGAAGAAAACACGGGAGGCCCAAGAAGAAGCACAAGACTTAGCTGCAAGCCCAAATATTGGAGTGACTATGTGTCAAGTTAGTTGTACTCGTGAGTGGCATGAGCCAACTGGAGGAATATAAGTGTGATGACCTCAAACAATAGCTAAAAAAAGGAATACACTTTACTCTCCTAGCTGTTTTCTTTATAGTTTTTCCTTTGTAATTTCTTTGCAAGTTTCATTCAATACAAGCTTTGTTAGCCAGATCTGTGTATTTTCTTGCTCCCTTAAATCCAAATCACTACATTGGTGCTCTCGTTGATTCCATGGCTGAAGATACTCGACTGAAAGCCGTGGATGAGGCGGTCAAAAATGTTCAAGAAATATCTACGTAAAACACACAACGACTCAATGAATTTCAACAATCCTTTGGTGATTTGGTTACAACAGTTTCGGCTCTCACCGGCAAGCTGGATCAGATACTTAAAATGCTCGCTGACAAACCCAAAACTCTATCTTCTCCACCGCCTACTTTCCAACTCTTTACCTCATCGTCACCGACAACTACTGAATCTACATCGGTGGCGTCCCCTGGTTTCTCACATGCTATGTCTCAAGGTGGGTACCCTTCTACTATAGTCACCAATACTCCAATTCTTCAATCTACTACCCCGATGATGGCGCCAACATTACCACCCTATATTCCTAATTTTTCCACTCAAATTCCACCTTGCTATATTCCACTGGGTTCTCCATTAGGTGGGTACTCAACTGTTCCACATTAGTCCACGCCCATGGGGCCAGTGAGTCTACCTCCGGCACCGACCTCATTGCTGCAAGGTAGACAAATGCAATTAGACTTTCCGCGATTTGACATTGAGGATCCGTAGGTTGGATTTTCAAAGCATAGAGATTTTTCTCATATCATGCTACACCTGATGATCAACGTCTTCTCATATCATCTTTTTATATGGATGGCAAGGCCATCCAATGGTTTTAGTGGATGTTGCAAAACCGACAATTTTTGACTTGGGAACAATTTGTTCGAGCTTCGGAAATCAAATTTGGGCCATCGGAATTTGAAGACTATCAAGGAGCTCTGTCCAAACTTATGCAAACAAGCTCGGTGGACGAATATCAGTCTGAGTTCGAATCCCTTGCCAACCGCACAGTGGGCCTTACTCCGTCCTTTCTCACCAGTTGTTTTGTGGCCGGGATACGGGCCGATATCCGTTCGGAGGTTTTAGCTTTAAGACCACTGAATGTGTTACAAGCTATGGGGTTAGCTAAGTTGCAGGAATCAAAACTTGCGGAGCAACGTAAGTTGGCCCAATGAGCGGATCGATCTTGTTGGAACCACTCGTAATCCTACCATCCTTTTACAGCCCATACACCAAACAACCCCAAATCAGCCGCGGGTTCACTCACTGGACCTGTCCAGCCTACCTTCTCACCCTTCCAATCACATAACCCAAGTCAGCAACCAAACGCATAGACTTTTCCTTCAACCCCAAAATAGCCATATCCTATTCATAAACTTTCGCCTAAGGAAATACAATTGCGTTACGAGAAAGGCATGTGTTATAATTGCGATGATAAGTTCGTTCCGGGACACCGTTGCAAAACTGTACCACAATTATTTTTGCTCGATTTTGATGATAATGAACCCATATATTCGGTTGATGATGAGGACTTAGCTATAGCTTTACAGTTGCAGGAGATTGACGCTACACCTGAAATATCTCTGAATGCCTTGTCGGGTAATATAACCCCTACTACTCTTCGATTTTCTGGCATTATTAATGGTTTATCCATGCAGATTCTTGTGGATGGCGGTAGTAAGCATAGCTTTGTACAGACTAGAATTGCAAAGTTCCTTAATCTTCAAGTGAAACCTATTTCACACTTTACTGTTGCGGTGGGAAATGGGCAGAAATTGACGAGCGAGAGCTGTGCAAGACAAGTTCAAATTGAAGCACAGGGGCATAAGATAGAGGTTGATCTATATGTGTTGTCATTAGTTGGTTCGGATGTTGTACTTGGCATTTCTTGGTTAGCAACTTTGGGGCCGATAATTCATGATTACTCCAAGCTCACTATGAAGTACAATTATGAAGGGAAGGATATTATTCTATCAAGGGATACACAAAAAACAATTAATCATATTCTTTATCAAGGGGTGCACAGATTACAAGCAACAGGCTCTGTTGCTGCTTGTTTTAGCTTGACCATGTTTGATGATTGAAAAATTCAGCCGCTGCTTGATGATCATGCACTTCAGTCCTTATTGACTCGTTACACTACAGTCTTTGAAACTCCTTATGGTCTGCCACCACCACGAAGTCATGATCACGCAATTCATCTACAACCAGGGACGACACCAATCAACGTGAAGCCATATAGATATCCGCATTTTCAAAAAATAGAAATTGAACGCTTGGTTACATAAATGTTGTCGGAGGGGGTTATACAACCGAGCCAAAGCCCATATTCCACACTAGTTTTACTAGTCAAGAAAAAGGATGGTACATGGAGGTTTTGCACTGATTATCGAGCCATCAATGTCGTGACGATTAGGGATCGATTTTCGATCCCCACGGTTGATGAGTTACATGGCACCAAATATTTTTCAAAATTGGATCTTCATTCAAGGTACCACTAGATTCGAGTACAACCACAAGACACACACAAAACTGCCTTTCGAACTCACGGAGGCCATTACGAGTTCTTAGTCATGTCGTTCGGCCTTACGAACGCACCTTCAACATTCCAAGCAGTGATGAATGATACATTTCGGCCCTTGCTCCGTAAGTGTGTGCTTGTTTTTTCTGATGATATATTGGTATATAGTCCTACAATTTCTCAACATCTTATTCATTTGGAGCAAGTGCTCTAATTGCTACTTATGAATAGTTTTTTGTGAAGCTTTCAAAGTGCTCTTTCGGGCAACCACGGGTGGAGTACTTGGGTCATATAATTTCAGCAAATGAAGTATCTATGGATCCAATGAAAATCAGTGTCGTGTTAGATTGGCCTTCCCCTTTGACGATCAAGTCTTTGAGAGGTTTCTTGGGGTTGATAGGGTACTATCGGAAGTTTATTTGTCACTAGGCCACAGTAGCTGCACCATTAACAGATTTGTTAAAACGCAACACCTTCTATTGGAATACAGTAGCTTAACAAGCTTTCCATAATCTTAAACAAGCCCTCACATCAGCGCCGGTGCTAGCACTGCCTAATTTTGAATTGCCTTTTATTGTAGAGACAGATGCATATAGGGTCGGAGTAGGAGCTACGTTATTGCAAGATGAACATCCTATTGCTTACTTTAGTCAAAAAATTTCAGCCACCATGAGAGGAGCTTCTACATATCAAAGGGAGATGTTTGCCATTACCGCCGCCGTCGCTAAGTGGCAACAATATCTCTTGGGGCGACGCTTCACTATTCGCACTGATTAAAAGAGTTTGAAAGCACTTATGGAGCAGACCATTCAGACTCCGGATCAGCAAAAATGGTTAAGAAAATTACTCGGCTTCGACTTTCAAATAGTCTATAAGCCAAGAAAGGACAACTAGGTAGCCGATGCACTTTCAAGGCGTGATATTCAAGCTTCTCTTCAGGCATTCTCTGAGGTACAATTAACTTTCTTGTCTGACCTTAAGATTGCTAACAGTGGGAATGAAGAGCTTTTACAATTGCATCCGAAATTCGCACAAGACCCAAGTTCAATGCCTGGGTATTCAGTTCAGAATGGTATTATGTTATTTCAGAATCGATTAGTTATTCCACATGGTCTTCGACCCATGATTCTAACTCAGTTTCATAATTCAATGGATGGGGGTCATGGAGGATTCTTACGCACGTACTTACGGATGGTACCGAACTATTTTTGGGTAGGGATGCGACGCAACATTAAAAAATATGTAGAGCAGTGTTTTGTGTGTCAACAAGTGAAGTTGAGTAATCTTGTGCCGGCTGGGTTATTGCAACCTCTACCTATCCCACAACAAATTTGGGAGGATATCTCCATGGATTTCATTCAGGGCTTGCCTACTACAAAGGGGTATTCAGAAATTCTTGTTGTGGTAGATCGTTTAACTAAGTATGGGCATTTTACTGCACTTGCAAGTCATGCCACAAGTGCGAAGGTGGCTGAAGTTTTTGTACACGACATTGTTAGCCTTCATGGGGTGCCTCGTTCTATTGTTAGTGACCGGGATAAACTATTCATAAGTTCTTTTTGGAAAGAACTTTTCAAACTAAATGGAACTTCTTTAAAGATGAGCAGTTCGTACCATCCTCAGACGGATAGCCAAACAGAACATTTAAATCGGACTCTTGAAATGTATCTCCGTAGCTTTGTGATGGATACACCGAAACAGTGGGTTAAGTATTTACCATGGGTGGAGTATTGGTACAATACTTCATTTCATACATCGATTGGCATGACACCACTTTTTGTTGTGCATGGTCGGGATCCGCCATTCCTTACTCACTATTTTCCTCAATCTACGACCAATGCCGCTGTGGAATTAGAGCTCAAAGAGCGAGACACTATTCTCTCTCGTCTTAAGATCAACCTTCAATGAGCTCAACATCGAATGAAGGACCAAGCGGACAAGCATAGAACGGAACGTGAATTTCCGGTGGGTGATTGGGTCTTCCTTAAATTGCAACCTTATAGGCAAATTACAGTAAGAGGAATGGCTGGGCATCAGAAGCTAGCGAGGAAATTTTTTGGGCCATTGAAAATTATAGAGCGCATTGGACATATGGCTTATCATTTGTCATTACCCCAGGGTGCTAAAATTTATCCACTATTCCATGTGTCACTACTTAAGAGAGCAGTTGGTGTGCCTAGTATAAACAGTGACAAAGTCGTGTTGCCCCCGACTGATATTATGCCAGAGATCATGCCTGTCACCATCTTAGCTCAGCGCCAAATTTCTAACCATGGCAAAAATCAGAAGCAATTGCTCATCCAGTGGGCTAACTTGCCATTAGAATAAGCTACTTGGGTCGAAGAAGATGAGTTTCGTCAAGCTTATGCTGGATTAGACCTTGAGGACAAGGTCCTTCTCGATGGGGAGGGTAATGTAATAAACCGTGAAGGCCTAAAATAGTTTATTTACAAGCCTAACATATCTGTTGCGGAAGAGCACACGGGAGGCCCAAGAAGAAGCACAAGTCTTAGCTGCAAGCCCAAATATTGGAGTGACTATGTGTCAAGTTAGTTGTACTCGTGAGTGGCATGAGCCAGCTGGAGGAATATAAGTGTGATGACCTCAAACAATAGCTAAAAAAAGGAATACACTTTACTCTCTTAGCTTTCTTGTTTATAGTTTTTCCTCTGTAATTTCTTTGCAAGTTTCATTCAATACAAGCTTTGTTAGCCAGATCTATGTATTTTCTTGCTCCTTTAAATCCAAATCACTACAACCTCTCACTTTTAATGAAGCAACATCCATCTTGACCAAAACTTGTAGTGTATTGGTTCTTTAAGAGATTTATATCCTGTTTATAATGATTTGGTTTTATTACTAATGTCAACACATATTGTAGCATTTTGAGCAAAATAATTATGCTAAATATATCAGTTATTTTGTTTGATACTCTTTGCACTTTTGATAAGTGCCACATAGATCCCACATTTTTTTAATATATGAGTATCACTCCCCTTCCCTATCTTTCATTAGTTTTTCCATCAATATTAAAGGTATGACAGTCCTTTGCAAAATTAGAACCAAAAAAATGAAGACAAATAAAAAGAAACCTATCAGCTACATAATTTGTATTTATCAGACGACTAATCCTACACCTAGCAATAAAGCAACACCTCTAATCTCTATGCTCTTGTTGCGTACTCTTCTTCATTCAACAACACAACTTTTTTTCTTTCATCTATTTCTCTTTGTCTTTTTTTTTGCATGTTTTGTTTTTGCATGTGAAGCTTTAAGAGGGGAATATAAGGAGATTTGGCATGAAAATGTTTATTATTTTATACAAAAAAGAATCTACACATCAAAATAATGGAGTTCAGGTAATAGATATGTGGAGTCAAAATATTTTACATCAAAATGATTGTCACACACTATACACTTCCGTAGAATTTGTCAAGTTATTTTTGTAGTCAAGAAACATAATCAGATAAAAGACTCTAAGTGCAATAATACGCATTGTGAGTTAACTTGTTCTTGTAGTTGAGCTGCTTCTTGACCAATATAAGATATTTTTCTCCTTCGTAGTGGGCTTGAGCGCCTATAATGCTATTCTCCCATTAGAAAAAGAAATAAGTGTTGCTTTTAGGGTGTATTTGCACGTGTAGTGTTGTACTCTTGCAACAAAGAGAAAATAAGTAAAGTTAAATCCAAGTAATATTGCTAATAAAAAAAGAAATCCAATGAAGCTGATCTCTCCATAGCTTGAGACATGAATCCTACTACAGTGTTGATAAAATTAGAATATAAATACATATTTGCAGAGTTAGATAATATGAAATATAAAAACATAGGTAGATGAGAACTTTGGGATGATGTGAACATAAAATAAAAAATTAAAAAAAGAGTTTTTAGATGAGAAGTTTTGGATATTTATTGATTCTCACACATAGGGTAAAAATGTTTGTTATGAATTTTTTAACGGAAAAACTAACGCATCACTAACAAAAAAAGTACGACACTCATATATTAAAAAGTGTGGTATATAATTAGTCACATTTATCAAAAGTGTAAATGGTGTTAAGGAAAATTATCCCTTGATATATTAAAACTATAATTAGACTTGCCATGAAGTCCCGTCATGGTATTACATTTGAAATAACATCACAACATTGCTAGCAATTAAGGCCATTCACACGATGACGGCAGTCTAATTTGAGCATCCTATCATGATCTTCTTGGCTATCTACTACTACATTCAGCACTATATCGGTTGATTCATCTAATTATGCGGGCAATGAGGAGCACCCAAATTCAAAAAATTTGAGTCAGAAGGTCAGTCTAGTCTAGCATACATCTTAAACACGAGGTTTAATTAATTCTAAAAAATTAATTGATACTAAAATGAGTAATTTAAGATCTAAGTTGACAGTAAGATTAATCACACATAGATGAACATGACTATACTAAAACATTGAGTTCGATCCTAAACTCAATTGATAGTAAAAGTAGCTGCTCAAAATCCTATATATTAATCTTGATACTTATTATTTATCTATGTGTAAGATAATGTACATTTTAACTTAAATAATTATCAATGTTCTTTCTTACCATCCTCTATGTGAATTGCATAAGAAAACTTAGTGCAGTTTCACTCCCCACAAGAAAATCTTTATCTTTCCCTGGTCAAAAGGTCATTAGTACATATGTATACCGCTATTTATTCCTTGATTTCTAAGGTTGGTTTTCGAGATAATATCTCTAACATTTGTAGTTATTTAAATAAACTCGTGGCTTTCAAGATTATGTAGTGTTGACAGTATTTCTAACATTTATAGCCATTTTGAAATTTAATGGAACTTTTTTTTGATATTAAAAGGGTGGCCTAAGTCAATTGATATTAGAATGATGTAGTACACTCTGAATTAAAACTGATCTCGTGAGCTCTCACACTTAAAGGGATTTCTCACACTTAAAGATCACCATGGGTGGATGTACTAGGGTCTAATGGGGTTGGAATCATTATTGGGCCCACAATTGGGACCCACAAAATACATCTAATGCACGCGTATTTTTTAATTTAAAAGAATATTAGTGTCTCTTGGCCTATTATTTTTAGCATTTAAAACCATTTAATTTCTATAAGCCCAATATTAATTTTGATTGTTTCTAGTGAGTTCAATACGGTATAGCTTATGTCTCTTTCATATTTTTTATAAGGTTGTACATATCAAAAAGCAAACGTAGGAGAGAAACAAAGAATATCGTTGTAATCAAAACCAAACATGACAATAGATGAAATTCCACTTTCCCTTAATTCCTTGGTGGCATACATTAAGATGGATGCATTGACAGGAAAAAAATCACTAAGTCGTATTCAACTACAATTTCAAAATATGAAAACAATTTCAATGTTATAATGAATTTTTTTTAATTAAAAGAATAGTGATATATGTATCTCTTTATATCATTATCCTATATTATTCATATAATTTTCAAATTGTATATTTTAATCTCCTAAACAAAAAAATAAAATAAATTCACCATCTTTTTTATTATCGATTAGTCTCTACGTTATCTTGTGGCCCCTGTGCCCAAAATTACTTGTTCGATATCATTCCTTGAGCATGTCTTCATTTGTTTTTTATTATATTTTTTTTCCTTAACCAGACATTGGATCATTATGTGTTTCAATTTATTATCTTCTTTCACTTTTCTTAACCAGACATTTGATCATTATGTGTTTCAATTTATTATCTACTTTCACTTTTCTTATCCAGACATCGAATCATTGTGTGTTTTATTGTCTTTTTTTTCCTTAACCATATCAGATATGTACGATAGAGACAGAGAACTATCACCACTAGACTATTCTTAAATCTCATAGAAAATAATAAAAATAAATAAATATCTAGAATCAAGACTTTGAATCTGCTTGATATTGAAAACAACACAATTTAAAAAGTTCTTCATCCATATACATAAATCACTATTGCTGATTCATGAGAGAATGCAGATACAGTACTCAAAGGAAATATTCTATTTTGGCTAGCCTACTTTATTAAGCTTGATCCTTGTCACTCCTTAGAGCTTCCATCATTCTTCATATTCTGTACATTAAGTACGTCAAAAGAAGACCAAATGAGATGAACAATACATATACATATATGAACAGGAATTCAATATATATTGTTATTCATGTACTTACCTGCTGCAATCAACATTAGGGTCAATGGGTACTGGAACCTTGATCTTGCAAAGGTCAGGAAGTTTCTTAGCTCTATCAATGTTAACGCCAAGTGCTGGCGCTGCATTTTTGAAACACGCGCATAAAGATTTAATTTCGGGCTTAGAAGTAGCGATTTGGTTCAAGGCTTCAGCACTTTGGCAGCATGGAGCTGTGATGTTGCCGGCTCCTAACAAGTAACTTTGGCAAGGCAACAGTTTTGTTATGGCATCTTGGCATTCAATTGCATTTGCATGGCTTGAGAACAAAGCCATAACCACCAAGCACACAATCCCTATTGAGCTAACTATAATTTTTTTGGCCATGACTAAATACTCTTGATGTTTTTCAGAATCGATAATGGAAGATATACTTTTGTGATATATGGTTTAAGGAGCTAGCATACATATTTATAGCAAAGAGTGGGCACTAGCTTGTAATGAATGTGTACCTAGTAAGTTTAGACTCTTGAAGTTCTTCGAATACCAAAAGCTGTCGTCATTAATTCCGTGTGGGACAAAGCTTGAAATTTTCTGAATGGCAAAAGCTATCATCAACTTAGGTATGGATTAATACAAAAAAATAATGGATAATCTCAGGAATTAATGCCCTTAATCGGATTTGTAATACCCTTGAATTTTTCCTAATAAAACAAAAATAATTGAAAAAGTTGTAACTGAAATTATTGATCAAAAGTTGGAACTAGTGGGTTTAGCATCAAATGGCCCATTTAATCGAGGAATGTGAAACATTTTTGTGGGCTGGAAATAAGGAGTGGTTGTGTCGTTTATTTATAACCTGATTAAATTGACCTGCAATTAAAATCCTAAATTAACACAAAATGCATCAGAGTTTTAGTGGGAAATAATGAATCCTAATGACCTCTAATTTGGAGCACTTCAAAAGCTTATAACTGATGGTTTAAGGACACAATTAATGGCCATTTATCAGCTTGAAAAAAAAGGTTACATCATCCAGCCCATAATAAGCAATATGCTTATCTTTGTACTTGCACTTTTTAACTTGCAACTATATTTATGGAGCAACAATATTCACATAGAAAAATAGTAGAGCAACACATATGAGCAAGCTGAGTTGGATAACACAAGCGGTTACTTGCACGTAGGACTGTAGCAGCATTTTGATTAGTTTTCTTTTGGAATCTCGAATCGATAATCGCACTCGCTTAGATCTCAACTTCTGTATTAGATTATTAAAAGTATGTTTCTTATATTGAATTAACTTTATTTTGTAAAATGACTCTTGAATTTGATGCCTTGATGGTGTCAATTTTCGCGAGAATGTTTAAATTGAAGTTTCATAAAAGCTTTTCTTCTATTGTTTATAAAATCAAGCAAATAGTTTCTTGTTTTTTGCCCTTTTCCAAATATATTCATGATTATGAAGCATATTCTATAATTTTATATGCTTAATGTTTTTTATAAATAAGGAAACTGTGTTATAGAAAATAAAAATCAAATCTTTTGTATCAGTTAATGCAAATACATTATTCAAGGCGTTTCTTTGAAAAGCATCTCATGTCATTTTTTAAATCAGTTTGCCATGCATTTTAATTATTTCATTCTTTCAGTCAAAAGCATACTGGTACACTACCTAATGAACAAAAATATATATTCAATTTTGATGATTGGCGTAAAAGCTTTTTGGTATGCTACTGCCTTTATCCTCTCAAGTTCGTTGCTGGAGTTGGGAATCATTTCTTAGTGTTCTTTTGTTGTTGAATTTTCAACAGATCCATAATTGAGTGCTCAAGCATGATTTAAAAAAGAAAAGAAAACTATTTTGTACTTTGTTATGTTATATGCTTCAGTACTTTGAAGTTTCTTTATCGTCATAAAGATTAAATATTAAATTCTCAGTTTCTATCCAAAGATATGAGAGTCATAGGACTAAAGTCATTGAGAAAGTATATCGTAAGCCAAATTGTTTTTTTTACCTATGTAATATTATGAGCATTGAACTATTCGCAAAGTAAATTTTGAAACTTTTGAAACTTTTAAGAATGAATTTTGACGTTGTGTTTTACGCTGTGTTACCAATTGGCAATTATTGAGCTTATTCTGATTCTTGCATTGGAGGGGTTTGTACACCGTCATTTTTATTGTATCTTGTAGTGCACTACTTATTGAGCTTATTTTACTTGCCTTTGGTGATTGAACAAAATGAACCACTTTTTATATTATTATGCCATTGTCACAGCCTATCACGTATTTTGATAAGAATTTATTTCGTTTTGTTATTTCGCATTGTACATTGATTTTTGTATAATTTTGAACAAATTAATGCATTGGTTGTTAAGGTGTTTATACGCTACTCATCTTCTTGTGTTTTTTTTTAAAATTGTCATTGTATCGATTATTTTATATGGATATAAGGTCTCAAGTTATTTTCTTAGAAAGTTTCCCTCTTATTGAGTTATATACTTAATTTACTTGATGATATTTTACAAACAACGTGGAATAGAACGTCGTGTGGGGTAGACTTGCTACTTGGATAAGAGCCCATCATATTAGAATTAATTTCGTTTTTTTGAATCTTTGGACTATGTTAAGGCTATGTCTTAAATTTAAGTATTTTGGAATTGTCATTGCTTTGAAGTTTGAGAATTTTTGGATTGTAATTGCTCACGAAAATTATGATAATTTGGGTTTTAGATGCTCTGAGCGAATTTTTTTAAAAACTTTAGATTTTTGTATGAATGTAGCCTTGCGGGTTTAGCAAGGGTTTGCCTTCTTAGGTACGCGGCAATTACGTTCTTAAAATTTGTTATGTTGAATTTTGGGGGTATGACATGATTAGTTACATATGTTTTTCTTATCTTGACCTAAAAATTAACGAGATAGTACGTCCAAGGAATTAGCACGCCCTGGTTATCAATATCAAATAAATTATTTGTTCATAATTTCATGCAACTAGAAGCATTTTATCATAAAAGTGAGAAATTATGAGTCAAATAAGTCGATATAATTGTGCAAGCAACATTACGAATAGCGTGAGTTGCATATAACTTAACTACTAAAATTCAAAACCCCAACATGCTACAATCTCCAATGCCAAACGATTTTTTATTTTTTGCCGAAAAAAAAAAACAATTGTGTTGTGATTTTCATTTTACATCTAAAGTACTATAACAAAGTTTTATAACACGTCACACAATTCAGCTAGTATGTGCTGGATGTTATAAATTTCCGATGACATACAATTGGATAAGAAACAACTTGTATCATATGCGACGTATTACCATAGACCAATGTCACACAATTCAGCTACCTAATACAGCATTCAATACTGGATATATCATTTTTAGCTTTGTTTCTGTTAGGATACATAAATTATGTTATGTTGTTATAGAGAAATTTATTATATTATTTATTATATTCAACACGCTCTACAAGTGCAGGTGGACTTATCTTTTAGCCTTGCACTTAGATAGTTTTTAATATTTTTTAAATGGGTAGCGGTGATTTTGAACCCAGGATCTTTTGACACTTAAAATCTGATACCGTGTTAGGTGATTACCTCATATAAAAGTTTAAACGGTTAAAAAAGGGTTTGTTATATTATTTATTATATTCAACTAATTCTAACATTGATCGTGCTGCGATTTTCATTTTACGTTTCAGTAAAGCAGCAAAGTATTATGACACCTTGCTTATGCATTGTGGTGAATGGTTGTGAGTTCACCAATGTCTTACAGTTCTTTTAGCATATGATGGATGTCATAAAACTCCAATGTTATATAATTGGACATAAAAAAACTTGTATCTTATGTGACACATTACCATATATTCTTGTGTTGATAATACTATGCATACCATTTGTATTTATTATAAATATCTACAAGTATAACATCTTTAAATTAATATCGTTGGGACCACTAAATTTTATTAATTTAGTAAGTTATCAATTTATCAATAAATTAATAAGTATTAATTTATAGAGAGAATTGAAATTAATAGTTATATTTTACTTGACATCCTTTCTTTCTTATATTGTCATTAGATTTTCCATATAAGAGATATTCTCTCCATCCACTATTTATCATTGCTATTAGTAAATGCGAATGTTTACTGATCATTAATTATCTTATTGTTAATGGGACATTGAAGTTAAGTTATGTTACTAACCTGTTGAATAGACACAACCAAAGTTAGTGTAAAAGAATTTGGAAAAAGCTTGAGTTTCATGGTGATAATATGTATGTGAGATGAGGTTAAAAATGTTGAAAGAAGAAATCATGAAAATTTGCCTTATTAAACTATAAATAGCCATTTTAAGATATATAGGCAAAGATTTGAGATATGATTTTGTTAGTACCTTTTGATAATGAAAAGAAAACTACAAGTAAAGGATTACCCGAAGAACTACAGATATGTAAGTTTGCAATCACCAATTGAAAAGAAAGAAGCTAGGAAACAGTGTTTATATATATTAAGATATGATATTGGAAATACAAACAAAAATACAAAATAGTACAAGAAATATTCAAACTGAATTTATGATTGATGGTCAAGTTTGACTCGATGTCTGTTAGGTGTATTGTTGACATATTATTTTAGTACATTTTTGTGACGCTCGAGATTTTAGCCGTACATTAATTTACTGTTGTATCCCTTATTTGCGCATTTAATTTTGTGCTTTATTTATTGAATTTCTTATCTACTATTCACTCCATTTTCAAACTGCATTACATTAGTGAATTAGCATTTTTATTAAATCATATTAATTGTTAGAGGAGTAGGAAAAATGTGCAATTGAGCTAGAGGCGATAGGAGAACTCGTTTAGAAAATGATTTTAGTAGTTAAATGAATAGTATTACGTAACATGATTTAGAGATTTAATTAGTTAGCATACACTTTACTAACTAGGCTCATTTTAAGGTAACTAAGCGCATTTTATAGGACCATTTAAGCATCCAATCAAGACCCCACCTTAGCTCATTCATTATATAGCCTTATTTAGCTCATAACATAGCAAAGAAAAAAAAATAAAAGCTGAAAAACAGTAGCAGAGGCCGACAGTAGCAAGCAGGAGAAAAAAATAAATTTTGCTATTCAATCCTTCAATCCAAGCCTCTCGAAGCCTTGAGCAAGTAGATAAGGGTATGTGCAAGCTTCCTAGGTGCTCCTATGCGCATTGGTGAGGGATTTCACGGCTTATTTTCGCATTTCTAAATAGTTGTCATTTTCTTGATTTGTTGAAAATGTGATCAGATGCTATTGTATTGATTATCTATGCTATTATACCTTGTATATGAGTGCTAGAGAACATATTTGAGCCATTGTTTCGCTTTTTAAACGGTTAGAATCGTTACTTTGATTTATGAAGTGAATAGTGACATTTTTCTAGGGTTTTGTGTAATTGCACGCATTAGGTTAATTCAATACTCCTAATAGATACCTTAGGTGCTAATGAAGGTAGTCTAATAGTCCCGTGCGCTTGAATTGCTCTAAAATTGCATAAAACGTAAAATAGTCGACTTTAATAAAGGGGTTTCGAGGTTAAGACGAATCCGGGTGGATTCGGGCTTTACTTTTGGTATCCTTAGGCTACCTAGGTGCTATAGAAGCTTTGATAACCCTTGTTTGAAGCCCGAATGAGGTACGTGTAGTTTAAGGCTATAAGAAGGAATTTGGGGCTTTTGGGGTAATTGCGGGTAATCGGGCTTAATTGTAGGTTAAAAGGGTACCTAAGGGGTTAATTAGAGGATTGATATAGCTTCCCCTCGAATGTGAATCATTAATGTGAGTTTGGAAGAGAAATAGCTTGAATAACAAAGGGGTTTAGGTACAATTTCGGTTGTTTTTTCGCTTCTAAGACCTTGGTACAACTTCTTGAGTGTTTAAATGTGACTTCAAGTTGTTTTAGAGCTTTTGGCATGATTCTATGCTTGTCAGGTATATGCTCCATTGTAAAACTATTTATTCGCTCTTATAATTATTTATATTTTAACTGCATCGAGGTCAACCTACTTTGTTGATCCTCCTATGTGTTATTGCTTGTATTATTGATATTAACTTGCCATTGTAAAGTGCATTGCATAGTGGTTGCGCAACCATAGTGTCAGGGGCGGATGTGTTGAATATCGGCTGGGCGGCAGAGGGCTTGCCAGTGGATATTCAAACTCCGTGCTCTATTCCCTCACTCGCCTGGTCCAGAGATTGTCAGGGGGTGTTGGGTCGTAGGATTATCGGGGTACATCCGGAGTACACCCACTGGAGTGTTTGGGATTATGCTGGCTTATCGTGATCGTGATCGTGGCTCGTGGATCGTGAATGAAGACCAAGTGAAGATTGGAGTATAGGGGTTATGAGAAATGTATCCTTTTAAATGTGTGGTTATTTAAGCTATCATTGTTTCTTTAATTGTTTAATTATTATTGTTGTTTAACTGTATTACATGTTGCATTGCACGCCCCAGGACTTTATCCATCACTGGGCAACAGTGGTTGCTCATACCTCGATATATGTTTCAGGAGACGCTGAGGGTGATCCGCAGCTTGTTGAGGTAGTAGAGGAGGAGGAAGAGGTGCAGGCAGAGCCTTTGCCTTAGTTGCTGTGTGTTGTTCTGAGGTGGTTGTGCCTTCTTGTTTGTTTTTGGCACTTGTGTATCTATTTTGTGTCCTAAGGGCTATGTTTATGTTGGTTGTTGTAAGAAGTTGAAGGATAGTTGGTTGTAGTGTAGAATTGGGAACCTATGTCTTGTAATAACTTATATTTCTGCTTTTATTCACTTTGCATGCTTATGAGTGAATGACTAATGTACGAAATTCATCTTTTAAGTATGTGTTAATGCTATCTTGGAATGACATGGATGTTAGATTATGTTGAAATCGGGTTTCCTGCATGCTTGTGTGGTTTTTGAACTATTGTATACTTCAAGGCTCGGATGGCCTTGAACCTTTGTTGTTTAGTTATGAAAAGCTTGTCTTATCTTGTTGAGGCTTTATTTGAGTGTTTACAGGTTTTTAGAATGTCCACGATACAAGAGAGACTCTATCCGTGTGTCGGGTCCGGACTTAACCTTAGCTTGGGGTTGGGTCGGGGCGTGACATTTAGGTGGTATCAGAGCTATAGATTGCATGAAGCCGGGTTAAATTTCTCGGTCTGTGGGTAGAGATCTGTTATGTGACCTTGTGATTGTATGAAGTTGTGGTCCTTTGATTTGTCTAAGTAGAATTTGAAATTTGAAAGGAACATGTTAGCATGATAATGGAATGCGAAAGGTCTCTAAGAGTTAATGTTTGAAAGTGAAAAGTCTAGAATGTCAAGCATGGTTAAGTGATTATGAATCTCTTGTATGTGAACATTCTTCTAATGCAATATGTGACTTATGTGAATTTATATGAACTTTTTCCTATGTACTTTACCTGTAATTTATGTAAATGCCTATCATAATACTTTGCATTCTAGCTGTTGAGATGAGGAGAAGGGGCAGACCGGGGGAAAGAGCCGGAGGAAGCTCCTAGGCAGGGTGTACCAGAAGAGGGCGAAGGAGTAGCAGAGAATGCACCACCGCAGGGACCAGAACCCAGCACTGCACAGATTCTGGCTACTATGGCTACTGCAATGAATACTATTGCACAGTTTGTAACTCAGCAAGGTCAGACAGGGGCTCCTAGGGGTAATCAGACCGTCAGAGCCGAGAATAGTGGTGCTGCTGGAGCTAATTTGTATGACCGATTTTTGCATCACAGGGTCTACAGCTTCTTTGGTGAACCTGATGATATGAAGGCCGAATTATGGTTGAGGAAATTTGAAAGGGTGGCTGCAATTCTAGAGTATAGTGATGAGAGAAAGATTACTTATGCTATATTTCTGCTGGAGGGGGGACGCCGAGGAGTGGTGGCGTACTATTAATGAGAAATGGGAAGCTGAGGCGGTTCAACATTCGTGGGCTGATTTCGTTCGAGAATTCCAAGACAAATATATCTCCGTGGTTGCCCGTGAGAGGCGTCAGGCAGAGTTCATAGCTTTGAAACAGGGGAGTATGACAATGGATCAATATGAGGCTACTTTTACTAGGCTTTCCCGCTATGTGCCGGCTTTGGTACAACCTGAGGATATGAAGATGCAGAGGTTCATTCTGGGATTGAGGAGGGATATTATGCTTAATCTGTCTGCGAATGATTACCCTAACTATGCTGCAGTGGTCAGAGCCGCCTCGAGTTATAAAAAATGCAAGGCAGACGTGTTGGCAGAGTCTAGTCAATCGAGTAAGCGGCAGATTCAGTCTTAGAGTCAGGGGTACCGGAGGCAGACTGTTCTAGTTGGTCAGAGTTCACAGCCGAGGCAGACACAGAGTTATACAGGGCCTGTTCAGAATCAGTCGCGACCAGTCCAGAGTCAGAGTCAGAGCCAGGGGCAGACCCGACCAGCAGTAGTTCGTTCTCAGCAGGGTAGTTCAGCTACCTCTACTTACAGAGCTCCTTCGGGAGGCACTGTTGCAAGACGTCACCAGCAGTGAAGCTTCTGTCAACGCCAGGGTCATACTGAGGAGAATTGTTGGAAGAGATTGGGCAGATGTACCGGATGCGGTATTGATCAACACAGGGTTAGAGACTGTCAGAAATTCAAGAATACCAGGGGTCAGACATTTAGTCAAGGCAATCAGACCAGGGGTTCAGTTGCAGCACCAGTACCACGGGGTCAGGCCCGAGTATTTGCCTTAGATGTTGAGGAGCTTCTGGATACGACCGCTGTAGTAGAAGATAATTTTCTTCTTAATGATCAATCAGTTAAGGTTTTGATTGATTCCGGGGCTTCGCATTCATTTATTACACCTATTTGTGCACAAAATGCTAAGTTGAAACATGATAAACTGTTGCATGATGTTGTGGTTTACACTCCTATGGGGCCGAAGTTTGTCATCAAATCTATCTGCAAGGCATATAATATTCATATTCAAGGTTGTGTTTTTCCTGCTGATTTAATTATTCTACCTTTCCGTGACTTTGAAATTATATTGGGGATGGACTGGTTAGGTAAATATTATGCCCAGCTTGATTGTAGAAAGAAGATTGTGAGTTTAAAAATGCCTGACCAGCCTGTACTTAAAATAGTTGGTAGTAGAAAATCTATGGGAACTCCTATCATATCTTCTATTAAGGCATCAAAAATGTTAGGTAAGGGTTGTGAGGCTTACTTTGCTTATTTGATTAATCAACCTGGTGATCAATTGAAATTGAATGATGTCCCTATCGTGAGAGAGTTTTCGGGGGTGTTTCCTGAGGAGTTACCTGGTTTACCACCTGATAGAGAGATAGAATTTGTGATCGACTTATTACCAGGGGCTACGCCTATCTCGAGAACTCCGTACAGAATGGCTCCACCCGAGTTGCAGGAATTGAAAATTCAGTTGCAGGGTTTACTTAAGAAGGGATTCATTCAGCCGAGTTCTTTACCTTGGGGTGCACCGGTTTTATTTGTTAAAAAGAAAGATGGATCTCTTCGATTATGCATTGATTATCGGGGTCTTAATCAAATAACTATCAAAAACAAATATCAATTGCCTTTGATTGAGGAATTATTTGATCAGCTGCAAGGTGCCAAGGTATTTTCTAAATTCGATTTGAGGCAGGGCTATTATCAGTTAAGGATTAAGTCCGATGATGTTCCCAAAACTACTTTTAGAACTCGGTATGGTCATTATGAGTTTGTTGTTCTACCGTTTGGATTAACTAACGCTCCTGCCGCATTTATGGATCTGATGCAGAGAGTATTCCGCCCCTATCTGGATCAGTTTGTGGTTATTTTCATTGATGATATTCTTGTCTATTCTAAATCTGAGGCAGAACATGAACAGCATCTCAGGATTGTACTGCAGACTCTTTAGGAGTATCGGTTATTTGCGAAATTCAGTAAGTGTGAGTTCTGGTTAAGACAAGTCACCTTTCTGGGCCACATTATTTCTCAGGATGGAATTTCTGTTAATCCAGCTAAGATTGAGGTTGTTATGGCATGGAAACGGCCGGAGACTATTACAGAAATTCGCAGTTTTCTGGGTTTAGCTGGATATTACAGAAGGTTTGTCAAGGATTTCTCTAAAATTACTGGGCCTTTGACTCAACTCACTCGGAAGAAGACTATATTTGACTGGAATGAGAAGTGTGAGGCTAGCTTCCAGGAATTAAAGAAGAGATTAACCACAGCACCTATTCTCGCTCTACCTGAGGGTACCGATAATCTGGTAATCTATAGTGATGCTTCTAAGGAAGGTTTGGGCTGTGTATTGATGCAGAATGTGAGAGTTATTGTTTATGCTTCTAGAAAACTGAAACCTTATGAACTTAATTACCCGACGCATGATCTCGAGCTTGCAACTATCATCTTTGCGTTAAAGAAATGGCGTCATTATCTTTGGGGTAATAAATTTGAAATCTTTACTGATCACAAGAGTCTGAAATATCTCTTTTCTCAGAAAGAGTTGAATATTAGGTAGAGGCGTTGGTTGGAGGTTCTTGAGGATTATAATTGTACTATCAATTATCTACCAGGTAAGGCTAATATTGTTGCTGATGCCTTGAGCCAAAATGCTACAGTTGCTAGTCTAATCATAAAAAATTGGGAGTTCATGGAGGAATTATGTTTATGGAGGCCCAACATTTCAGATTCTAGTGTTCAATTCGCAAGTTTGCATATTCAATCTCTATTATTATCCAGGATTCGAGAAGCTCAACAGGCTGACCCGCAGTTGATGGAAATCTTAGAAAAGTCAAAAGGAGGAGAGTCGGATTTCAAATTACATGATGATGGACTTCTAAAGTTCAAGGGCAGAATTTGCATTCCTTCCGAGCCAGCTTTAAAGAAAGAAATTCTTGCAGAGGCTCATAATTCTAAGTATACAATTCATCCAGGCAGCACTAAAATGTACAGAGATCTGAAACAGAACTACTGGTGGAACAACATGAAGAGAGAGATTGCGGACTATGTTGCTAAATGTCTTACATGCCAGAAAGTAAAAGCTGAACATCAGAGACCAGCAAGGTTATTGCAGCCTTTGGCTATTCCTGTTTGGAAATGGGATCACATTACCATGGATTTCGTATCAGATTTGCCGCGGTCTTCAGGGGTCATGATTCAGTCTGGGTTGTTGTGGATAGATTGACCAAAACCTCTCATTTTATTGCTACTAAGAAGACTGAATCTCTGGATCGGTTGGCTGAAATTTATGTTGCGAATATTGTTAAACTACATGGAATTCCCAAGAGTATTGTGTCAGATAGAGACCCCAGATTCACATCTCAGTTCTGGCAAAAGATTCAGAAAGCTTTGGGCACGACTTTGAGTTTCAGTACAGCTTATCATCCTCAGACAGATGGTCAATCCGAGAGAACTATCTTAATCCTCGAGGATATGTTACAGGCTTGTATTCTGGACTTCGGTAAGAGTTGGGAGAAATACTTACCTCTTGCAGAATTTGCTTATAACAACAGTTATCAAGCTACTATCGGTATGGCACCGTATGAGGCTTTGTATGGGCGGAAATGCAGATCTCCTTTATATTGGGATGAAGTTGGAGAGTTGAAATCTATTGATCCTACCTTATTGCCAGAGATTAACAGAATGATTGATAATGTTCAGCTTATCAGAAAAAGAATGCTTACAGCACAGAGTCGGCAAAAGAGTTATGCAGATAAACGCCGTCGTGATTTGAAATTTACCGTTGGCGATCGAGTATTTCTGAAAATTTCTCCTCGCAAAGGTTTGATTTGGCATGGTAAAGGAGGTAAACTCAGTCCTCGTTATGTGGGACCATTTGAGATAACTGAAACCATTGGTGATTTGGCTTATCGACTAGCTTTGCCTCCTAGTCTGGGCAGAATTCATGATGTCTTCCATGTTTCTATGCTTCGGAAGTATCAGTCAGATCCCTTTCATATTCTTGAGCCCGAGCCTTTAGAGATCAGTGAAACTTTGACCTACACAGAGAAACCTCTTCGAATTGTTGATCAGAAAGTTCAGGAGCTGAGGACTAAAAGCATTTCGATGGTTAAAGTTATGTGGGATCATCAAGGCGTAGAGGATGCGACGTGGGAGAGAGAGGATCAGATGCTGGAGCGATATCCAGAATTATTCGCCGAATCATGTAAGAATTGCGTGGACGCAATTAGTTTAAGGGGGAGAGGATGTGGCGCTCGAGATTTTAGCCGTACATTCATAAACTGTTGCATCCCTTATTTGCGCATTTAATTCTGTGCTTTATTTATTGACTTTCTTAGCTACTATTCACTCCATTTTCAAATTGCATTACATTAGTGAATTAGCATTTTTATTAAATCATATTAATTGTTAGAGGAGTAGAAAAAATGTGCAATTGAGCTAGAGGCGATAGGAGAACTCGTTTAGAAAATGATTTTAGTAGTTAAATGAATAGTATTACGTAACATGACTTAGAGATTTAATTAGTTAGCATACACTTTACTAACTAGGCTCGTTTTAAGCTAACTAAGCACATTTTATAGGACCATTTAAGCACCCAATCAAGACCCCACCTTAGCTCATTCATTATATAGCCTTCTTTAGCTCATAACATAGCAAAGAAAAAAAAAATAAAAGCTGAAAAACAGTAGCAGAGGCCGACAGCAGCAAACAGGAGAAAAAAAATAAATTTTGCTATTCAATCCTTCAATCCAAGCCTCTCCAAGCCTTGAGCAAGTAGATAAGGGTGTGTACAAGCTTCCTAGGTGCTCCTACGCGCATTGGTGAGGGATTTCACGGCTTATTTTTGCATTTCTAAATAGTTGTCATTTTCTTGATTTGTTGAAAATGTGATCAAATGCTATTGTATTGATTATCTATGCTATTATACCTTGTATATGAGTGCTAGAGAACATATTTGAGCCATTGTTTCACTTTTTAAACGGTTAGAATCATTAGTTTGATTTATGAAGTGAATAGTGACGTTTTTCTAGGGTTTTGTGTAATTGCACGTATTAGCTTAATTCAATACTCCTAATAGATGCCTTAAGTGCTAATGAAGGTAGTCTAATAGCCCCGTGCGCTTGAATTGCTCTAAAATCGCATAAAACGTAAAATAGTCGACTTTAATAAAGGGGTTTCGGGGTTAAGACGAATTCGGGTGGATTCGGGCTTTACTTTTGGTATCCTTAGGCTACCTAGGTGCTATAGAAGCTTTGATAACCCTTGTTTGAAGCCCGTATGAGGTACGTGTAGTTTAAGGCTATAAGAGGGAATTTGGGGCTTTCGGGGTAATTACGGGTAATCGGGCTTAATTGTGGGTTGAAAGGGTACCTTAGGGGTTAATTAGAAGATTGCTGTAGCTTCCCCTCGAATGTAAATCATTAATGTGAGTTTGGAAGAGAAATAGCTTGAATAACAAAGGGGTTTAGGTGCAATTTCGGTTGTTTTTCGCTTCTAAGACCTTGGTACAACTTCTTGAGTGTTTAAATGTGACTTCAAGTTGTTTTAGAGCTTTTGGCATGATTCTATGCTTGTCTGGTATATGCTCCGTTGTAAAACTGCTTATTCGCTCTTATAATTGTTTCTATTCTAACTACATCAAGGTCAACCTACTTTGTTGATCCTCCTATGTGTTATTGCTTGTATTATTGATATTAACTTGCCATTGTAAAGTGCATTGCATAGTGGTTGCGCAACCATAGTGTCAGGGGCGGATGTGTTGAATATCGGTTGGGCGGCAGAGGGCTTGCCAATGGATATTCAAACTCCATGCTCTATTCCCTCACTCGCCTAGTCCGGAGATTGCCAGGGGGTGTTGGGTCGTAGGATTATCGGGGTACATCCGGAGTACACCCACTAGAGTGTTTGGGATTATGTCGGCTTATCATGATCGTGATCGTGGCTCGTGGATCGTGAATGAAGACCAAGTGAAGATTGGAGTATAGGGGTTATGAGTAATGTATCCTTTTACATGTGTGGTTATTTAAGCTATCATTGTTTCTTTAATTGTCTAATTATTATTGTTGTTTAACTGTATTACCTGTTGCATTGTACGCCCCAGGACTTTATCCCTCACTGGGCAATAGTGGTTGCTCATACCTCGATATATGTTTCAGGAGACGCTGAGGGTGATCCCCAGCTTGTTGAGGTAGTAGTGGAGGAGGAAGAGGTGCAGGCAGAGCCTTTGCCTTAGTTGCTGTGTGTTGTTCTGAGGTGGTTGTGCCTTCTTGTTTCTATTTGGCACTTGTGTATCTATTTTGTGGCCTAAGGGCTATGTTTATGTTGGTTGTTGTAAGAAGTTGAAGGATAGTTGGTTATAGTGTAGAATTGGGAACCTATGTCTTGTAATAACTTATATTTCTGCTTTTATTCACTTTGCATGCTTGGGAGTGAATGACTAATGTAGGATGTTCATCTTTTAAGTATGTTTTAATGCTATCTTGGAATGACATGGATGTTAGATTATGTTGAAATCGGGTTTCCTGCATGCTTGTGTGGTTTTTGAACTATTGTATACTTCAAGGCTCGGATGGCCTTGAACCTTTGTTGTTTAGTTATGAAAAGCTTGTCTTATCTTGTTGAGGCTTTATTTGAGTGTTTACAGGTTTTCAGAATGTCCACGATACAGGGGAGACTCTGTTCGTGTGTCGGGTCCGGACTTGACCTTAGCTTGGGGTTAGGTCGGGGCGTGACAATTTTCACTTAATTTTTGTTAGTTCTTGAGTAATTTATGAGCAATTTGATGGGTTTTGTGTTTGATTTGCGATGTAGGTGACTTCTACGAGAAAGTCTAAGTTTTGAGGCAAAAATTGAAGAGAAATGGCAAAGGGTAAGCTTTCATGCGGCATGTGAAGAAATTGAAGAGAAATCACAAGTAGCGTAGTCATAGCGCAGCTTCGCAGGAAATTTATGGGCAATTTTGTAAAAGAACATGAAAAGAAGCAAACCCTAGGATAAAAGAAAAGTAAACACACGTTTGAGGGAGGCTTTTTGGAGGCGGCTAGTTTTGGAGAGAAAAAGCAATGTTCTAGAGGGAAAGAAAAAATGGATTCGCGAGTTGAAGACGGAGGAACGATCTGGAGATGGACTTCTGCCCTAATTCTTCTCCAAATCCTAGTTTTTTCTATCTCTCTTATCATGATTTATATTACAATTGGAATTTTATTTAATTTCATTGTGATGTTCTAGATTATTTTCTAGGGCTATGATGTAGCCAGATTCTGAATGCTTGAAGTTTTTGGTTTTAATTAATTGATGAACTATTCCATTATTGCGTTGAGTATTTTCTGCTATGCATGTGATTTTCTGATCAACAATTGCATGATGCGTGATTTGGTTTGAGACTGAGAAGTGATAACTAAATTAGACCACGTATGAAATACCATTAAATCATCATAGGCTAGAGATAGTTATGAGATCTAGTGCAACACTTGAATTTCTAGGACTTAATGCGTTCCATAAGTTCACAATTATCACAGAGATGTAGTTAGCTTGCTTATTGGGATAGGTTATTGATACCTGAGAATGATTAATATCTATTTTAGCGAAATTGCTGGCAACGTAGGGAATAGGCGTCAATTGATTTAAATCAATAGTTTCAAGTAGAATTAATCTTGGTGAAATCGGAATCCCTAGAACCTTTTAATTATTAAATTATCATCTTTTGTTAATTTCATAATTGTGTTAGTTGCTATTTTCATAAGTTTCATAATTTTTTTAATCGTTAGTCGCAAACTCTCAATTTATGATTGTCCAAATAAAGTTAGAGCTAGATTAATTTTGGTAGTTAATAATCACAGTACTCGTGGGAACGATCTTGACTTACTACTTTATTACTTGTTTCGATACGTGCACTTGCTTTAGAATTCATACAGTAAGTTTTCGGCGCAGTTGTCGGGGACTGTGCTAATTATTAATATCGATACCAAATA
Source organism: Ehretia macrophylla (assembly GCA_037974665.1). Taxonomy (NCBI): domain Eukaryota; kingdom Viridiplantae; phylum Streptophyta; class Magnoliopsida; order Boraginales; family Ehretiaceae; genus Ehretia; species Ehretia macrophylla. Next base: position 50,993,146 of record CM075781.1, read on the forward strand.
GCTTTAATTTTATTTTGGATTTTATTTTATCTAGTTAGTAGTATTCTTATTTTGTACTACTTGCGTTTCTAGAACATATTTCTCAAGGTGTATGCGAAAGTTAGGAAGTAGTACTTTACTGCCTTTTGATCCTAAGATAGAACGAACTTGTCGAAAGTTGGGAAGTAGTACTTTACTGCCTTAGCAGTCTAATTTGCTCATAAGAAAAGGTCTGGCATTGTTGGTTAGGAGCTTTAATATGAGGTAGAAGGCCGCGTGTTCGAACCATGCTGACGGCGTTTTTGTAGGCCATATTTTTGGTATTTACTTACTAAATTAAGACTAAAAGGAATTAACATAGATAGAACGAACTTGTCGAAAGTTGGGAAGTAGTACTTTACTGCCTTAGCAGTCTAATTTGCTCATAAGAAAAGGTCTGGCATTGTTGGTTAGGAGCTTTAATATGAGGTAGAAGGCCGCGTGTTCGAACCATGCTGACGGCGTTTTTGTAGGCTTTATTTTTGGTATTTACTTACTAAATTAAGACTAAAAGGAATTAACATAGGTAGGGCTTGAATCCAAGACCTCATGGTTATAATGCATGCTCTTAACCACTATGACAACCACAACTATTAGTACAAAAACGCAAGACAATAAAATATAAACACAAACCAACTGAAGTCGTCTTCAACCTCCAGATCGCGCTAATGCGGCCCATCTAAACACGAAATCAAACCCATCACATAAATATCTCAGTTTTTATCCATTTTTTACAAATAAATACCCTAATCCAAGGTTTTTTATGCCAAAGAATTCAATTTCGACATCATCAAAATAATTGCCTGCTTCGGCCTGGAGCGAAGTAAATGTGGCTTTGAGTTTATGATTATTTGACTTATATTTTGATTTTTATGTATCATATTTGGTTTCAGGGGGCTCCTACTTATAGTTTGAGATAATCCAATAGCCTTAATCTTGAAGGAAATGAATGACATGAAAATCTGGGATGATGAGGAATACATCTAAAATATGAAAAATATTGTCTTCTCTTTCTTTTTCTTTATTCCTTTGTATTTGTGATCATATGTTGTTTAATGAGGTTAAAATTTTGAAAGATATGGATGTTGGGATTATTTTCAATAATCAATAATTTAATGCGGGCTTTCAAGTAATTATCAATTATATTTGAGCTACTATTCTAATTGGTATAATTAAGTGATTCATTATGGTTGAACCCAATAAGACATCTAATTTGGTATGGAGTCTCTAATGTGTGGTATCCAATAGCAACCTAGTTAAGGCTTAGTAGGATTCTTATTAGGTTGTTTAACTAAAGAGGTCTTGGTCGCCCAAGGCTAATCATTTCATATTCTCTGTTTTCTCAAATCCCCACCTTGAGCGACATACAGTATGAGAATCCTGATTAGTTTGTAGAAGGCCTTGCCTTAATTCTAAGGTTGTTCAAGTTTTCTCGCTATAATTGTCATGGATCCAGGTATGCCATTCTTATTGCTTTAAATTATATAATCATGATATTCTGAGCGAAGTGTACGGATTATGGGATTTTGTGATTTTGTTCTAACAAGTGGTATTAGAGCCACATTCATGTTAGATTATTAGGATTATTTTTGATTAATGGATTTCTTGTGGTTATACGAACAATAAACATGATTATTTATTTGTATAAAAAATTCATATAGTTTTGGGATTTGATTTATACCCTATATATTCAATTTTGATGATTGGCGTAAAAGCTTTTTGGTATGCTACTGCCTTTATCCTCTCAAGTTCGTTGCTGGAGTTGGGAATCATTTCTTAGTGTTCTTTTGTTGTTGAATTTTCAACAGATCCATAATTGAGTGCTCAAGCATGATTTAAAAAAGAAAAGAAAACTATTTTGTACTTTGTTATGTTATATGCTTCAGTACTTTGAAGTTTCTTTATCGTCATAAAGATTAAATATTAAATTCTCAGTTTCTTTCCAAAGATATGAGAGTCATAGGACTAAAGTCATTGAGAAAGTATATCGTAAACCAAATTGTTTTTTTTACCTATGTTATATTATGAGCATTGAACTATTCGCAAAGTAAATTTTGAAACTTTTGAAACTTTTAAAAATGAATTTTGACGTTGTGTTTTAGGCTGTGTTACCAATTGGCAATTATTGAGCTTATTCTGATTCTTGCATCGATGGGCTTTGTACACCGTCATTTTTATTGTATCTTGTAGTGCACTACTTATTGAGCCTATCTTACTCGCCTTTGGTGATTGAGCAAAATGAACCACTTTTTATATTATTATGTCATTGTCACAGCCTATCACGTATTTCGATAATAATTTATTTCGTTTTGTTATTTCGCATTGTACATTGATTTTTGTATAATTTGAACAAATTAATGCATTGGTTGTTAAGGTGTTTATACGCTACTCATCTTCTTGTGTTTTTTGAAAATTGTCATTGTATCAATTATTTTGTGTGGATATAAGGTCTCGAGTTATTTTCTCGGAAAGTTTCGCTCTTGTTTAGTTATATACTCAATTTAGTTTATGATATTTTGTAGAAAACGTGGAATAGAATGCCATGTGGGGTAGACTTGCTACTTCGATAAGAGTCCATCATATTAGAATTAATTTCGGTTTTTTGAATCTTTGGACAATGTTAAGGCTATGTCTTAAATTTTAGTATTTTGGAATTGTCATTACTTTGAAGTTTGAGAATTTTTGGATTGTAATTGCTCACGAAAATTATGATAATTTGGGTTTTAGATGCTCTGAGCGAATTTTTTTAATGACTTTAGATTTTTGTACGAATGTAGCCTTGCAGGTTTAGAAAGGGTTTGCCTTCTTAGGTACGCGACAATTACGTTCTTAAAATTTGCTATGTTGAATTTTGGGGGTATGACATGATTAGTTACATATGTTTTTCTTAGGGTTATTAACACAAATGTTCCTTTATCTTTATCTCATGTGTCAACTAATTCCCTTATCTTTCAAGTGCGATATTTTAGTCCTTGATGTATTGTCATAATGACGCCGTTAGTCCTATTGGTTAAAATCCGTCAAAATTTTAACGGAAAGCACATGTTTTGGTCATGTGCTCTTCCAAGTAAGGGTAAAATCGTCCATTATAAGTCAAATATCATTTTATCTTTGCCCCATGTGCCAAATGACTCCTTTATCTTTTAAGTGTGACATTTTGGTCCCTGATGTATTGCTATAGTGATGTCGTTAGTCCTATCAATTAAAATTCATCAAAAATTTAACAAAAACACATGCATTGGTCACGTGTTCTTTTAAGTAAACGTACCATCGTCCGACACAAATTATGTCTATGCTTTTTATAGCGATTATCTTATTTTGCATCTCTTCATCATTTTGCATCTGATTGTCTCCATTTCTCCAACAACACACATTTAACCACATTATTTCTCCAACACATCGTGAAGGATGGAAGCAAAGTGCTATTGTTGTGTTGCAAGCAATCTAAGCATACCTTGGATTGATACTAATCCAGGAAGGAGGTTTCTTGGTTGTCAAAAATTTGACATTGGAGAATCATGTGGGTTTTTTGAATGGATAGATCTACCTAACTGTAAATAATCCCCAAATTGAAGAGATTGAATGAAGTGAAAAGGTAAAAGTAGATATTTGACTCATAATGGACAATTTAACCTTTGCTTAAAAGAGCACGTGACTAATGCATGTATTTTTTGTTAATTTTTTGATGAATTTTAATTGATAGGACTAACGGCGTCACTATAGCAATACATCAGGGACCAAAATATCACATTTGAAAGATAAGGGAGTTATTTGGCACACGGAGCAAAGACAAAATGATATTTGACTAAGCATTACAAGGCGTGAAAGAGCTAGCATTGAACTAAAAAGACTATCTATCTGCAAAGGTTACAGCTTGAAGAAAGACGAACCTGTGATCGAGTTTAGCTATCAGCTTATTCTGAACCTATGTAATGGACGATTTTACCCTTACTGGAAGAACATGTGACCAATGCATGTGTTTTCCATTAAAATTTTGACGGATTTTAACCAATAGGACTAACGGCGTCACTATGACAATACATCAAGAACTAAAATGGCACACTTGAAAGATAAGGGAATTAGTTGGCACATGAAGCAAAGATAAAGGATCATTTGTGTTAATTTCTTATCTTGACCTAAAAATTAACTGGATAGTACGTCCAAGGAATTAGCACGCCCTGGTTATCAATATCAAATAAATTATTTGTTCATAATTTCATGCAACTAGGAGCATTTTATCGTAAAAGTGAGAAATTAGGAATCAAATAAGTCGATATCATTGTGCAAACAACATTACAAATATCGTGAGTTGCATATAACTTAACTACTAAAATTCGAAACCCCATCATGCTACGATCTCCAATGCCAAACGATTGTTTATTTTTTGCCAAAAAAAAACAACTGTGTTGTGATTTTCATTTTACGTTTGAGTACTATAACAAAGTTTTATAACACGTCACACAATTCAGCTAGTATGTGCTGGATGTTATAAATTTCCGATGACATACAATTGGATAAGAAAGAACTTGTATCATATGTGACGTATTACCATAGACCAATGTCAAACAATTCAGCTACCTAATACAAAATTCAATACTGGATATATCATTTTGGCTTTGTTTCCGTTAGGATACATAAATTATGTTATGTTGTTATAGAGAAATTTATTATATTATTTACTATATTCAACATGCTCTACAAGTGAAGGAGAACTTATTTTTTAGCCTTGCACTTAGACAGTTTTTAATATTTTTTAAATGGGTGGCGGTGATTTTGAACCCATGACCTTTTGACATTTAGACTCTGATACCGTATTAGGTGATTACCTCATATAAAAGTTTAAACGGTTAAAGAGGAGTTTATTATATTATTTATTATATTCAACTAATTCTAACATCGATCGTGGTGCGATTTTCATTTTACATTTCAGTAAAGGAGCAAAGTTTTATGACACCTTGCTCATGCATTATGGTGAATGGTTGTGAGTTCACCAATGTCTTACAGCTCTTCTAGCATGTGATGGATGTCATAAAACTCCAATGGCATATAATTGGACATAAAAAGCTTGTATCTTATGTGACACATTACCATATATTCTTGTATTGATAATACTATGCATACCATTTGTATTTATTATAAATATCTACAAGGATAACCTCATTAAATTAATATCATTGGGACCACTAAATTTTATTAATTTAGTGAGTTTTCAATTTATCGATGAATTAATAAGTATGGATTTGTAGAGAGAATTGAAATTAATAGTTATATTTTACATGACATCCTTCCTTTCTTATATTGTCATTAGATTTCCATATAAGGGCTATCCTCTCCATCCACTATTTATCATTGCTATTAGTAAAGGTGAATGTTTACTAATCATTAATTGTCTTATTGTTAAAGGGACATTGAAGTTAAGTCATGTTACTAACCTGTTGAATATACACAACCAAAGTTAGTGTAAAAGAATTTGGAGAAAGTTTGAGTTTCATGGTGATAATATGTATGTGAGATGAGGTTAAAAATGTTGAAAGAAGAAATAAGAACTTCTTGTTGATATCATCATGATAAAATTTTCCTTATTAAACTATAATCAGCCATTTTAAGATATATGGGCAAAAATTTGAGAAATGATTTTGTTAGTATCTTTTGATAATGAAAAGAAAACTACAAGTAAAGGATTACCCGAAGAACTACAGATATGTAAGTTTGCAATCACAAATTGAAAGAAAGAAGCTAGGAAACAGTGTTTATATATATTAAGATATGATATTGGAAATACAAACAAAAATACAAAATAGTACAAGAATATTCAAACTGAATTTATGGTTGATGGTCAAGTTTTACTCGGTGTTTATTGGGTGTATTATTGACATATTATTTCAGTACCTTTTCACTTAATTTTTGTTAGTTCTTGAGTAATTTTTGAGCAATTTGATGGGTTTTGTGTTTGATTTCGGACGTAGGTGACTTTCATGAGAAAGTCTAAGTTTTGATGAAAAAATTGAAGAGAAATGGCAAAGGGCGAGCTTTCATGCGGCGTGTGAAGAAATTGAAGAGAAATCACAAGTAGCGCAATCATAGCGTAGCTGTATAGTTTCGCAGGAAATTTAAGGTTAATTTTGTAAAATAGCACAAAAAAAAAAAACAAACCCTAGGATAAAAGAGAAGAAAACAAACTTTTGAGGGAGGCTTTTTGGAGGCGGATGGTTTTGGAGAAAGAAAGCAATGTTCTAGAGGGAAATAAAGAGAGGATTCGCGAGTTGAAGACGGAGGAACGATCCGGAGACGGATTTCTCCAAATCATAATTTTTTCTATTTCTCTTATCATGATTTACGTTACAATTGAGATTTTATTTAATTTCATTATGATGTTCTAGATTATTTTTCTAGGGTTACAATGTAGCCAGATTATGAATGCTTAAAGTTTTTGGTTTTAGTTAATTGATGAACTATTCCATTATTGCGTTGAGTATTTTATGCTGAGTTTAATGCTTGTAATTTCCTGATCAACAATTGCATGATACGTGATTTGTTTTGAGACTGAGAAGTGATAACTAAATTAGACCACGTGTGAAATACCATTAAATCATCATAAGCTAGAGATAGTTATGAGATCTAGTGCAGCACTTGAATTTCTAGGACTTAATTTATTCCATAAGTTCACAGTTATTACAGAGATGTAGTTAACTTGCTTATTGGTATAGGTTATTGATGCTTGAGAATGATTAATATCTACCTTAGCAAAATCGCTGGCAACGTAAGGAATAGGCATTAATTGATTTAAGTCAATAGTTTCAAGTAGAATTGTTTTTAATATTTTTTAAATGGGTGGCGGTGATTTTGAACCCAGGACCTTTCGACACTTAGACTCTGATATCGTATTAGGTGATTACCTCATATAAAAGTTTAAACGGTTAAAGATGGGTTTATTATATTATTTATTATATTCAACTAATTCTAACATCGATCGTGGTGCGATTTTTATTTTACGTTTCAGTAAAGCAGCAAAGTTTTATGACACCTTGCTCATTCATTATGGTGAATGGTTGTGAGTTCACCAATGTCTTACAATTATTCTAGCATGTGATGGATGTCATAAAACTCCAATGGCATATAATTAGACATAAAAAAGCTTGTATCTTATGTGACACATTACCATATATTATTGTGTTGATAATACTATGCATACCATTTGTATTTATTATAAATATCTACAAGTATAACCACTTTAAATTAATATCGTTGGGACCACTAAATTTTATTAATTTTGTGAGTTATCAATTTATTGATGAATTAATAAGTATTAATTAATAGAGAGAATGGAAATTAATAGTTATATTTTACTTGACATCCTTCCTTTCTTATATTGTCATTAGATTTTCCATATAAAGGCTATCCTCTCCATCCACTATTTATCATTGCTATTAGTAAATGTGAATGTTTACTAATCATTAATTGTCTTATTGTTAATGGGACATTGAAGTTAAGTTATGTTACTAACCTGTTGAATAGACACAACCAAAGTTAGTGTAAAATAATTTGGAGAAAGTTTGAGTTTCATGGTGATAATATGTATGTGAGATGAGGTTAAAAATGTTGAAAGAAGAAATAAGAACTTCTTGTTGATATCATCATGAAAAATTTGCCTTATTAAACTATAATCAGCCATTTTAAGATATATGGGCAAAGATTTGAGAAATGATTTTGTTAGTACCTTTTGATAATAAAAAGAAAACTACAAGTAAAGGATTACCCGAAGAACCACAGGTATGTAAGTTTGCAATCACCAATTGAAAAGAAAGAATCTAGGAAACAATGTTTATATATACTAAGATATGATATTGTAAATAGAAACAAAAATACAAAATAGTACAAGAATATTCAAACTGAATTTACGATTGATGGTCAAGTTTGACTTGATGTGTAAAACCCCACTTTCTTGCTTATCTCGTTTTACGTGCTATACCTCGTTTTACGTGCATATGATCTGTTTATGTGTTATAAGACCTAGAAAGTTATAATTTTGATGTCAATACTCTTAATATGTGCTAAATGTGCATTCATGAAATTTTCATAAAAAACGGAGTCAGAAATTTTATCGTCGATTTTCAGTGAATAGTATTTTCGAAACACGTCCGCTAAAATTTTGAAACTGGTCTTTTTAACCCTTCTAGACCTAGTCCACGGACTTTAATAGACCTGTGTTTGATGAAAACGGTTTTAAAATCGGCTTAAGAATTTATTAGGGTTTTTACACCGACTTTTGCAAAAATCGAGTTTTAAGCCGACTCGGGTGAAATTGTTGGATTGTAAAACTTCTTGTCACCTAAAAATAATCCACTTGAGATATCTTGGGGGTTGCATAATTAATTTTAACTTGGTGAGCAATAAAATGCAATTAAAGTCGTTAAAAATACAAAAATACTAATTAAAACTAACTTTGACTTTGCATTTTTTTAATTGACCAAGCTTTTAAATACTACTTGTCATCAACACACACTCACACAACACAAAACAAACTCCACAAACACACACAAGGCCGAGAGGAAGAAGAGAGAAAAAGAAAAGAAATTTCAAAGCTTTTCAATCTAATTTTTCAAAGAAAAACCTAGTTTTTGTCCGTAGAACTTCGCACCGACTTGGATTCTGCTTGTTGGGCACGCATAGCACGCATTCCTAGGCTTATATCGCATCAAAGGTGAGAGAAAAAAATTCTAGATCTCAAAATGTCATTTTTATGTTTTTGCGTATAAATGAAGATTGAACCGTTAGAATTGAAATCTGATGATAGATTATTGCTCCTTGCATGCTAGGGATCGTTATATACTAATACTACGAATTTCTGTCGGATGTAGCATAATTTTTATTTTTCGGGTATTTAATTTTGATTAAAATGTTCAAAGTTGAATTAAATGAGTTGTGTTGATCGAAATCGATTGCCGTCGATTTCTAAATACTTGATAATTACGTGTTAGCGCTGTTGTAATGCCGAATTTTTGATTACATTGTTCGTGTGAAATCCGGAAAATCCAACCATGACATCTTAGTGTTTTAGGGTTATCGGGCATGATTTGTAGGTGTTATGGTGGATTTCCGAGAGGGCTAATGTAGTAGGTTGAATGGGTGAGTGATAGGAATTGATTTGGCAATGTTTGGATTAGTAGATTGTAAGTTATGAATTTTAGAAGTTTAGGTTGTCATTCTTTAATTTCTTGAACGATGCCTTTAGATGGTTGGGTAGTGTTCGAGTGATGAATGGTGAGTTGTTGATGAGTAATTTAGAGTTTAATTATGTATATTATGCATGTCCGGTTAGATGGCCTACTTTGTCATCTAACTACGTTGTTTGTTTTTTAATTTAATATTTATGTTATATTGATGTTATTGATTGATTAATATTGAGTTCGGGAATCGTGCACTTTCGTTGCTGTTCTCCCAATTGATTGATTGATGATTATGGAGTCTTGGTATGTGTGTGCCACCTCTCGGGCAGTCAGGTTGATAACGGCATGACTGCCATAGGCTACCCCCAGCTCGCATGACGGAGGTGTCATGGAGGGAGGGGCTAGTGAGGTACCTCGGGTGCGTGTGTAATGGGGAGTTATAAGAAGAACGGTTGAGATCGTGATGGCGTTTGGAGCTACACCAAATAGAGTATCCTTTAATGAATGGTTATATAGTTATGTGATGATAATGTTATTATTGTTGTTGTGTGTTTACTTGCTCAAAGGACTAAATCCAAGGAGCGTAGTGAATACTGTCGAGATCTATCGGATCCTCACTAGGCTTATGTATATAAGCTCACTCTCTATTATTGCATGCTTACAGGTGTTGTAGAGCCGGATTACGGGTACGTGCCTCCTGAGGAGGAAAATGTGCCTTACGTGGACGAGTCATATGTTCCCGAGTCTTATCCATGATTATATGTTGTTTAATGTCATGTATATTAGCTTAATAGACTTTTATATGCTTTGTGGTTCTTATTGTAATAGATGTTGAAAGATGATGATCCAAACGATGTTAACTTAGTGGCTTTCTTTTGTCTATGGTTAAGTTGTAGTTGTGTCTCAACTTATTTTTGAAATGTATGATAAAGTTGAGGTATTGTATGTCATGTTGGAACGGAGGCGTATAACGAGGATGGTTTATTGTATAATATGGTTGTGTTGTATGTTGTTGTTTGTATTGAGGAATTACTGGATGTATGATGTTTTATGAGGTTGGTTTAGAACCTCGGAAACCTATTTACTGTCGTTATACTTCCGAAATTCCGTTGCGTCCTGACTGATTATAGGTGGGGTCGAGTTGGGGCGTGACAGTTTAAGTGGTATCAGAGCGCATGTTAGTTGTCAGCCGGGTTATTCTCGGAATGTGGGTAATGGTCTTAGCATGAAATATGTGTGAAAAGAAAGAAAAGTGAATTATGTATTGATATGATTAAATGATTAAGTGATTATGTGATTTAAGTGCTTATGTGATTATGTGATCAATTTGCTTATGTGATTGAAACTTATGTGATCTATGTGCTTTATATGAGTTTGTTGTTTATGTGTTAAAAGTTGTATATAACCTGTTTATGTGCTATAACCTGTGCTAACTTTTTGATTAGTACGATGGCCGGTAGACCGAGGACTCGTGGTAGGCCCGAGATTGTAGATGAGGTTCCTGGTAATGTGGCACAGGGCAGTGATAGGGGTGATGGCAGGTTAGGGGCAGCAATGGATCGGATTGCAGATTTGATGGCTGGGCAGGCCCAGTTGTTAGCAGGTCAAGCTGTTCAGACTCAGGCGTTGCAGGCTCAGATACAGAATGTACAGGGAGGTAATCACGGTCGAGGTACTATGAAGGAGTTTCTAGGGTACTATCCTCCTAGATTTCAGGGAGAGCCTGATGATAGGAAGGCCGAGTCGTGGATTAGTAAGTTAGAGAAAATTTTTGATTCTCTCGGGTACACTGATGAGAGGAAGGTGACTTGTGCTGTCTATTTGCTTGATGATGAGGCAGAGGAATAGTGGCGCACTGTGAGAGCCAGTTCGGAGACCCGGGGTGTTCCGTATGTTTGGGATACCTTTCTGACTGCTTTTAGGGATAAGTATGTCCCGAGGGTTGCACGGGAGAGGAGAGAGGCTGAGTTCTTGTCCTTGGTGCAGGGGGATTCTAATGTGGCTCAGTATGAGGCTACATTCACTAGGTTGTCCCGGTATGCACCGGAGTTTGTAGTTATGGAGGAGAGGAAGACCCGTAGGTTTCTGTTGGGATTTATGCCCGAGATTCAGGATGCAATGGCTCTGAATCGCTATGATATCTTCACTGAGGCTTTTGATGCAGCTTCTAGGTTGGAGAAGAGGAAAGGGGATCAGATTGTCTCCAGTCAGCCTAGTAAGAGGCCATATCAGCCACAGGGCCAGCAGGTTATATATAGGCCTCCAGTACAGCAGGTTGTCTACAGGCCACCAGCCCAGTAGGGTTCTTATAGGCCACAGGGTCAGCAGAGTTACTATCGGCCTCAGTTTCTGCAGAGGCCATATCAGGTTCAGACTCAATATAGGCCAGCGCAGTCTCAGGGTCAGTACAGGCCTAGTGTGGTGAGACCTCAGCAGCAGGCTGTATCAGCTGCTTCATTAGCTTCTGGTTCTTCTAGAGGCAGTGTTAGTGCCACATCATCGCAGTGTAATTACTGCAAGTGCCCAGGGCATGTGGAGTCCGACTGCAGGGTAAAGGCAGGGACATGTTTGGGTTGTGGTAGCATCGAGCATAGGGCGAAGGATTTCCCTAGATATGTGAGGACTAAGGGTCGAGCAGCGACTCAGGGTTACCAGGGTAGGCCTACAGGCAGTGTACCACAGCAGCAGCGGGTTCAGGCTCGGGCTTACGCAGTTGATATGGAGGAGATGCCTGAGGAGACTGCAGTTGTGGAAGGTAACTTCCTTATACTTGATCAACTTGTTAAAGTGTTGATTGATTCTGGTGCTACGCATTCTTTTATTACTCCTGCTTGTGTGCAACGTGTTAAATTGCAACCTGAAAGATTGCCTTATGTGGTTGAGATTAGTACCTCTTTGACTGATAAGTATGTTACTGGCTTAGTATGTAAGGATTGTATAATACATGTTAAGGGGCATAATTTTCCTTCGGACCTTATTTTATTTCCTATCCGGGGGTATGATGTTATTCTGGGTATGGATTGGCTTTCTAAGTATGATGCCCAGTTGAACTGTAGAACCAAGGTAGTACAGTTTCGTTTGCCAAATCAGCCAGTAGTAGAGGTAGCGGGTAACCGGGGTACTAAGACGAGTTTTGTTATCTCAGCAACTAAAGCCGTTAAGTTGGTGAGTAAGGGGTGTTCGGGTTATCTAGCTTATTTGATCAACAAGCCATTTGATAAGCTACAACTTGAGGAAGTCCCTATTATCCGGGAATATCCTAATTTATTTCCCGAGGAGTTGCTAGGATTCCCGCCAGAGAGGGATATAGAGTTTGTGATTAATCTTGTTCCCGGTACTCAACCTATTTCTAAATCGGCGTACCGGATGGCACCAGCTGAGTTGAAGGAGTTGAAGACTCAGTTACAGGAGTTATTGAAGAAAGGATTCATTCAGCAGAGTTCTTCACCTTGGGGAGCTCCAGTTTTATTTGTGAAGAAGAAGGATGGTACTTTGAGATTGTGTATTGATTACCGTGGTTTGAATCAGGTGACCATCAAGAATAAATATCCTTTGCCACTAATTGATGAGTTGTTTGATCAACTTCAGGGAGCCAAAGTCTATTCTAAATTTGATTTGAGGTAGGGGTATTATCAGCTTCGGATTCGCACGGAGGATGTTCTGAAGTCTGCCTTCAGGACTCGGTACGGGCATTATGAGTTTGTGGTTATGCCTTTTGGATTGACTAATGCACCGGCAGCATTCATGGATTTGATGCATCGAGTCTTTCAGCCGTACTTGGACCAGTTCGTGGTGATTTTTATTGATGATATCTTGGTCTATTCTAAATCTGAATCGGAGCACGAGCAACATCTACGGCTTGTATAAGAGAAGTTGCAGGAGCATCAGTTGTTTGCCAAGTTCAGCAAATGTGAATTTTGGCTGCAACGAATTTCTTTTCTTGGCCATGTTATTACACAGAGCGGTATTTCTGTAGATCCCACTAAGATTGAATCGGTGATGTCTTGGAAGCGGCCAGAGAGTGTTACTGATGTCCGTAGTTTTCTTGGCTTGGCGGGTTATTACCGTAGGTTTGTCAAGGACTTCTCAAAGATTGCGGGGCCACTATCTAAGTTGACTCAGAAACGGACTATCTTTAATTGGGACGAGAAGTGTGAGAGTGGATTTCAGGAGTTGAAAAAGAGGTTAACTACCGCTCCAGTACTTGCTCTACCAGAGGGGACCGATAATATGGTCATTTACAGCGATGCATCCAAGGAGGGCTTGGGATGTATTCTTATGCAGGATGGCCGAGTTATTGCCTATGCTTCTCGAAAGTTGAAGCCTTATGAAGAAAATTATCCGACTCATGATCTTGAGTTGGCAGCAGTTGTCTTTGCACTCAAGAAGTGGCGTCATTATCTGTGGGGAAGTAAGTTTGAAATTTTCACTGATCATAAGAGTCTGAAGTACTTGTTCTCACAGAAGGAGTTGAATATGCGCCAGAGGAGATGGATGGAGCTTCTTGGAGATTATAATTGTTCTATCAATTATCTGCCTGGAAAGGCAAATGTTGTGGCAGATGCTCTCAGCCGGAAGGCTAGTATTTCTTGTTTGGCTGTCAAGAAGTGGGAGGTTCTTGAGGAGTTTAGTTATTGGAGACCAGAGTTCACTCAGGTTGGGGTGATGTGTTCACATCTCCGTATTCAGCCTTTATTATTGTCTCAGATCAGGGAAGCTCAGCAGCTTGATGTTAAACTTCAGAAGATCAAGGATCAGATCACGGATGATCAGTCTGACTTCAAACTGCATGAGGACGGTATGCTTCGATTTCGGAATAGGGTTTGTGTTCCCGATGAGCCAAGCTTGAGGCGACGTATTCTGGAGGAAGCTCATAATTCTAAATATACTATTCATCCCGGTGGAACCAAGATGTATTGGGATTTGAAGCAACATTACTGGTAGAACAACATGAAGAGAGAGGTTGCTCAGTTTGTATCTAGATGTTTGACTTGTCAGAGAGTGAAAACCGAGCATCAACGACCAGCAGGTTTGCTTCAGCCGTTGGCTATACCAGAGTGGAAATGGGAGCATATTACGATGGACTTCGTCACTGGGTTGCCTAGATCACCGAGGGGTAATGATGCAGTTTGGGTTGTCGTGGATCGTTTGACGAAGATAGCTCATTTTATTGCCATGAGCATGGGAGATGAGATTACAAAGTTAACGGACCTCTATCTGGATCAGATTGTTAGACTTCACGGTATTCCATCTAGTATTGTCTCTGATCGAGATCCTCGATTTACTTCTCGTTTGTGGGAGAAACTTCAGGAGACTTTGGGTACTCAGTTGAACTTCAGTACAGCGTATCATCCACAGACCGACGGTCAGTCTGAGCGGACTATTCAGATTCTGGAAGATATGTTTAGGGCTTGTGTTATGGACTTCGGGAAGAACTGGGAGAAACATCTATCACTTGCCGAGTTTGCCTATAACAATAGTTATCAAGCTACTATTGGGATGGCACCTTTCGCAGCTCTTTACGGTCGTAAGTGCCGTTCACCTTTGTATTGGGACGAGGTAGGAGAGATGAAGACTGTTGATCCGACTATTATGCTAGAATTTCTTGAGAAGATTGAGAATGTTCAGTTGATCAGGCAGAGAATGCTTACGGCGCAGAGTAGATTCAAGAGTTATGCTGATAAGCGTCGTCGAGACTTGGAGTTTGTAGTCGGAGATCGGGTTTTCTTGAGATTGTCTCCTCGAAAGGGGTTTGCTCGTTATGGTAAAGGTGGAAAGCTGAGTCCGAGATTTGTAGGGCCGTTTGAGATTACTGGCAGGGTTGGTAAGTTGGCATATCGGTTGGCTTTACCGGAGAACTTCTCTAATGTCCACGATGTATTTCACGTGTCTAATTTGTGAAAATATAATCCGGATCCTTCTCATATTCTTGAGCCAGAGCCGTTACAGCTTCGAGAGAATTTGACTTATGACGAGCATCCGATTCCTATTCTAGATCAGATGGACCGAGAGTTGAGGTCGAAGAGGATTCCGATGGTTAAGGTGTTGTGGAAGCATCACGGCATTGAGGAAGCTACGTGGGAGAGACGAGATCAGATGCAGCAGCAATACCCAGATCTATTCCGTACATCAAGTAATAATTTCGAGAACGAAATTTCTATAAGGAGGGGAGAATGTGAAACCCCACTTTCCTGCTTATCTCGTTTTACGTGCTATACCTCGTTTTGCGTGCATGTGATTTGTTTATGTGCTATAGGACCTAGAAAGTTATAATTTTGATGTCAATACTCTTAATACGTGCTAAATGTACATTCATGAAATTTTCATCAAAAACGGAGTCAGAAATTTTATCGTCGATTTTTAGTGAATAGTGTTTTTGAAACACGTCCGCTAAAATTTTGAAACTGGTCTTTTTAACCCTTCTAGACCTAGTCCACGGACTTTAATAGACCTGTGTTTGATGAAAACGGTTTTAAAATCGGCTTTAGAATTTATTAGGGTTTTTTACTCCGACTTTTGCGAAAATCGAGTTTTAAGCCGACTCGGGTGAAATTATTGGATTGAAAAACTTCTTGTCACCTAAAAATAATCCACTTGAGATATCTTGGGGGTTGCATAATTATTTTTAACTTGGTGAGCAATAAAATGCAATTAAAGTCATTAAAAACACAAAAATACTAATTAAAACTAACTTTGACTTTGCATTTTTTTAATTGACCAAGCTTTTAAATACTTCTTGTCATCAACACACACTCACACAACACAAAACACACTCCACAAACACACACAAGGCCGAGAGAAAGAGAGAGAAAAAGAAAAGAAATTTCAAAGCTTTTCAATCCAATTTTTCAAAGAAAAACCTAGTTTTTGTCCGTAGAACTTCGCACCGACTTGGATTCTGCTTGTTGTGCACGCATAGCATGCATTCCTAGGCTTGTATCGCATCAAAGGTGAGAGAAAAATTCTAGATCTCAAAATGTCATTTTTATGTTTTTTGTCATAAATGAAGATTGAACCGTTAGAATTGAAATCTGATGATAGATTATTGCTCCTTGCATGCTAGGGATCGTTATATACTAATACTACGAATTTCTGTCGGATGTAGCATAATTTTTATTTTCCGGGTATTTAATTTTGATTAAAATGTTCAAAGTTGAATTAAATGAGTTGTGTTGATCGAAATCGATTGCCGTCGATTTTTAAATACTTGATAATTACGTGTTAGCGCTGTTGTAATGCCGAATTTTCGATTACATTGTTCGTGTGAAATTCGGAAAATCCAGCCATGACATCTTAGGGTTTTAGGGTTATCGGGCATGATTTGTAGGTGTTATGGTGGATTTCCGAGAGGGCTAATGTAGTAGGTTGAATGGGTGAGTGATAGGAATTGATTTGGCAATGTTTGGATTAGTAGATTGTAAGTTATGAATTTTAGAAGTTTAGGTTGTCATTCTTTAATTTCTTGAACGATGCCTTTAGATGGTTGGGTAGTGTTCGAGTGATGAATGGTGAGTTGTTGATGAGTAATTTAGAGTTTAATTATGTATATTATGCATGTCCGGTTAGATGGCCTACTTTGTCATCTAACTACGTTGTTTGTTGTTTAATTTAATATTGATGTTATATTGATGTTATTGATTGATTATTATTGAGTTCGGGAATCGGGCACTTTCGTTGCTGATCTCCCAATTGATTGATTGATGATTGATTGATGATTGATGATTATGGAGTCTTGGTATGTGTGTGCCACCTCTCGGGCAGCGTCGGGCTGTCGGGTTGATAACGGCATGACTGCCATAGGCTACCCCCAGCTCGCATGACGGAGGTGTCATGGAGGGAGGGGCTAGTGAGGTACCTCGGGTGCGTGAGTAATGGGGAGTTATAAGAAGAACGGTTGAGATCATGATGGCATTTGGAGCTACACCAAATATAGTATCCTTTAATGAATGGTTATATAGTTATGTGATGATAATGTTATTACTGTTGTTGTGTGTTTACTTGCTCAAAGGACTAAATCCAAGGAGCGTAGTGAATACTGTCGAGATCTATCGGATCCTCACTGGGCTTATGTATATAAGCTCACTCTCTATTATTGCATGCTTACAGGTGTTGCAGAGCCGGATTACGGGTACGTGCCTCCTGCGGAGGAAAAGGGGCCTTACGTGGACGAATCATATGTTCCCGAGTCTTATCCATGATTATATGTTGTTTAATGTCATGTATATTAGCTTAATAGACTTTTATATGCTTTGTGGTTCTTATTGTAATAGATGTTGAAAGATGGTGATCCAAACGATGTTAACTTAGTGGCTTTCTTTTGTCTATGGTTAAGTTGTAGTTGTGTCTCAACTTATTTTTGAAATGTATGATAAAGTTGAGGTATTGTATGTCATGTTGGAACGGAGTCGTATAACGAGGATGGTTTATTGTATAATATGGTTGTGTTGTATGTTGTTGTTTGTATTGAGGAATTGCTGGATGTATGATGTTTTATGAGGTTGGTTTAGAACCTCGGAAACCTATTTACTGTCGTTATGTTGCCGAAATTCCGTTGCGTCCTGACTGATTATAGGTGGGGTCGAGTTGGGGCGTGACATGATGTCTATTGGGTGTATTATTGACATATTATTTTAGCACATTTTCACTTAATTTTTGTTAGTTCTTGAGTAATTTATGAGTAATTTGATGGGTTTTGTGTTTGATTTGCGACGTAGATGACTTTCTTGAGAAAGTCTAAGTTTTGAGGCAAAAATTGAAAAGAAATGGCAAAGGGCGAGCTTTCATGCGACGTGTGAAAAATTTGAAGAGAAATCACAAGTAGCGCAATTATTGCACAGTTGTGCAGTTTCGCATGAAATTTAAGGTTAATTTTGTAAAATAGCGCGAAAAGAAACAAACCCTATGATAAAAGAGAAGAAAAGACACGTTTGAGGGAGGCTTTTTTGAGGCGGCTGGTTTTGGAGAAAGAAAACAACGTTCTAGAGGGAAAGAAATAGAGAATTCGCGAGTTGAAGACGGAGGAACGATCCGGCCACGAACTTCTCCAAATCTTAGTTTTTTCTATCTCTCTTATCATGATTTACGTTACAATTGATATTTTATTTAATTTTATTATGATGTTCTAGATTATTTTTCTAGGGTTATAATGTAGCCAGATTATGAATGCTTAAAGTTTTTGGTTTTAATTAATTGATGAACTATTCCATTATTGCGTTGAGTATTTTATGATGAGTTTAATGCTTGTAATTTCCTGATCAACAATTGCATGATACGTGATTTGGTTTGAGACTGAAAAGTGATAACTAAATTAGACCACGTGTGAAATACCATTTAATTATCATAAGCTAGAGATAGTTATGAGATCTAGTGCAACACTTGAATTTCTAGGACTTAATGCATTCCATAAGTTCACAATTATTACAGATATGTAATTAGCTTGCTTATTGGGATATGTTATTAATGCTTTAGAAGGATTAATATCTACCGTACTGAAATTGCTGGCAACTTAAGGAATAGGCGTCAATTGATTTAAATCAATAATTTCAAGTAGAATTATTTTTAATATTTTTTAAATGGGTGGCGGTGATTTTGAAACTAGAACTTTTGGACACTTAGACTCTGATACCTTATTAGGTGATTATCTCATATAAAAGTTTAAATGGTTAAAGAGTGGTTTATTATATTATTTATTATATTCAACTAATTCTAACATCGATCGTAGTGCGATTTTCATTTTACGTTTCAGTAAAGCCGCAAAGTTGTATGACACCTTGCTCATGCATTATTGTGAATGGTTGTGAGTTCACCAATGTCTTACAGTTCTTCTAGCATGTGATGAATGTCATAAAACTCCAATGGCATATAAATGGACATAAAAAAGCTTGTATCTTATGTTACACATTACCATATATTATTGTGTTGATAATACTATGCATACCATTTGTATTTATTATAAATATCTACAAGTTTAACCACTTTAAATTAATATCGTTGGGACCACTAAATTTTATTAATTTAGTGAGTTATGAATTTATCGATGAATTAATAAGTATTAATTTATAGAGAGAATTGAAATTAATAGTTATATTTTACTTGACATCCTTCCTTTCTTATATTGTCATTAGATTTCCATATAAGGGCTATCCTCTCCATCCACTATTTATCATTGCTATTAGTAAAGGTGAATGTTTACTAATCATTAATTGTCTTATTGTTAATGAGACATTGAAGTTAAGTTATGTTACTAACTTGTTGAATAGACACAACCAAAGTTAGTGTAAAAGAATTTGGAGAAAGTTTGAGTTTCATGGTGATAATATGTATGCGAGATGCGGTTAAAAATGTTGAAAGAAGAAATAAGAACTTCTTGTTGATATCATCATGAGAAAATTTGCCTTATTAAACTATAATCAGCCATTTTAAGATATATGGGCAAAAATTTGAGAAATGATTTTGTTAGTACCTTTTGATAATGAAAAGAAAACTACAAGTAAAGGATTACCCGAAGAACTACAGATATGTAAGTTTGCAATCACCAATTGAAAAGAAATAAGCTAAGGAACATTGTTTATATATATTAAGATATGATATTGGAAATACAAAAAAAAATACAAAATAGTACAAGAATATTCAAACTGAATTTATGGTTGATGGTCAAGTTTGACTCGATGTCTATTGGGTGTATTACTGACATATTATTTCAGTACCTTTTCACTTAATTTTTGTTAGTTCTTGTGTAATTTATGAGCAATTTGATGGGTTTTGTGTTTGATTTGCGACGTATGTTACTTTCATGAGAAAGTCTAAGTTTTTAGGCAAAAATTGAAGAGAAATGGCAAAGGGCGAGCTTTCATGCGGCGTGTGAATAAATTGAAGAGAAATCACAAGTAGCGCAGTCATAGCGCAACTGTGTAGTTTCGCATGAAATTTAAGGTCAATTTTGTAAAATAGCGCGAAAAAAAATAAACCCTAGGATAAAAGAGAAGAAAACACACTTTTGAGGGAGGCTTTTTGGAGGCGGCTGGTTTTAGAGAAAGAAAGCAATGTTCTAGAGGGAAATAAAGAGAGGATTCGCGAGTTGAAGACGGAGGAACGATCCAGAGACGGATTTCTCCAAATCATAATTTTTTCTATCTCTCTTATCATGATTTACGTTGCAATTGAGATTTTATTTAATTTCATTATGATGTTCTAGATTATTTTTCTAGGGTTACAATGTAGCCAGATTATGAATGCTTAAAGTTTTTGGTTTTAGTTAATTGATGAACTATTCCATTATTGCGTTGAGTATTTTATGTTGTGTTTAATGCTTGTAATTTCTTGATCAACAATTGCATGATACGTGATTTGTGTTGAGACTGAGAAGTGATAACTAAATTAGACCACGTATGAAATACCATTAAATCATCATAAGCTAGAGATAGTTATGAGATCTAATACAGCACTTGAATTTCTAGGACTTAATGCATTCTATAAGTTCATAGTTATTACAAAGATGTAGTTAACTTGCTTATTGGTATATGTTATTGATGCTTGAGAATGATTAATATCTACCTTAACGAAATTGCTGGCAACGTAAGGAATAGGCATTAATTGATTTAAATCAATAGTTTCAAGTAGAATTGTTTTTAATATTTTTTAAATGGGTGGCGGTGATTTTGAACCCAGGACCTTTTGACATTTTGACTCTGATACCGTATTAGGTGATTACCTCATATAAAACGGTTAAAGAGGGGTTTATTATATTATTTATTATATTCAACTAATTCTAACATCGATCGTGGTGCGATTTTCATTTTACATTTCAGTAAAGTAGCAAAGTTTTATGACAACTTGCTCATGCATTATGGTGAATGGTTGTGAGTTCACCAATGTCTTACAATTATTCTAGCATGTGATGGATGTCATAAAACTCCAATGGCATATAATTGGACATAAAAAAGCTTGTATCTTATGTGACACATTACCATATATTCTTGTGTTGATAATACTATACATACCATTTGTATTTATTATAAATATCTACAAGTATAACCACTTTAAATTAATATCGTTGGGACTACTAAATTTTATTAATTTTGTGAGTTATCAATTTATTGATGAATTAATAAGTATTAATTAATAGAGATAATTGAAATTAATAGTTATATTTTACTTGACATCCTTCCTTTCTTATATTGTCATTAGATTTTCCATATAAAGGCTATCCTCTCTATCCACTATTTATCATTGCTATTAGTAAATGTGAATGTTTAATAATCATTAATTGTCTTATTGTTAATGGGACATTGAAGTTAAGTTATGTTACTAACCTGTTGAATAGACACAACCAAAGTTAGTGTAAAAGAATTTGGAGAAAGTTTGAGTTTCATGGTGATAATATGTATGTGAGATGAGGTTAAAAATGTTGAAAGAAGAAATAAGAACTTCTTGTTGATATCATCATGAGAAATTTGCCTTATTAAACTATAATCAGCCATTTTAAGATATATGGGCAAAGATTTGAGAAATTATTTTGTTAGTACCTTTTGATAATGAAAAGAAAACTACAAGTAAAGGATTACCCGAAGAACTACATATATGTAAGTTTGCAATCACCAATTGAAAAGAAAGAAGCCAGGAAACAGTGTTTATATATATTAAGATATGATATTGTAAATACAAAGAAAAATACAAAATAGTACAAGAATATTCAAACTAAATTTACGATTGATGGTCAAGTTTGACTCGATGTCTATTGGGTGTATTATTGACATATTATTTTAGCAGATTTTCACTTAATTTTTGTTAGTTCTTGAGTAATTTATGAGCAATTTGATGGGTTTTGTGTTTGATTTGCGACATAGATGACTTTCATGAGAAAGTGTAAGTTTTGAGGCAAAAATTGAAGAGAAATGGCAAAAGGCGAGCTTTCATGCGATGTGTGAAAAAATTGAAGTGAAATCACAAGTAGCGCAGTTATAGCACAGCTGTGCAGTTTCGCACGAAATTTAAGGATAATTTTGTAAAATAGCGCGAAAAGAAATAAACCCTATGATAAAAGAGAAAAAAACACACGTTTGAGGGAGGCTTTTTTGAGGCGGCTGGTTTTGGAGAAAGAAAGCAACATTCTAGAGGGAAAGAAATAGAGAATTCGCGAGTTGAAGACGGAGGAACGATCCGGCCACGAACTTCTCGAAATCTTAGTTTTTTCTATCTCTCTTATCATGATTTACGTTACAATTCAGATTTTATTTAATTTTATTATGATGTTCTAGATTATTTTTCTAGGATTATAATGTAGCCAGATTATGAATGCTTAAAGTTTTTGGGTTTAATTAATTGATGAACTATTCCATTATTGCGTTGAGTATTTTATGATGAGTTTAATGCTTGTAATTTCGTGATCAACAATTGCACGATACGTGATTTGGTTTGAGACTAAAAAGTGATAACTAAATTAAACCACGTGTGAAATACCATTTAATTATCATAAGCTAGAGATAGTTATGAGATCTAGTGCAACACTTGAATTTCTAGGACTTAATGCATTCCATAACTTCACAATTATTACAGATATGTAATTAGCTTGCTTAATGTGATATGTTATTAATTCTTTAGAAGGATTAATATCTACCGTACTGAAATTGCTGGCAACTTAAGGAGTAGGCGTCAATTGATTTAAATCAATAATTTCAAGTAGAATTATTTTTAATATTTTTTAAATGGGTGGCGGTGATTTTGAAACTAGAACTTTTGGACACTTAGACTCTGATACCTTATTAGGTGATTATCTCATATAAAAGTTTAAATGGTTAAAGAGTGGTTTATTATATTATTTATTATATTCAACTAATTCTAACATCGATCGTAGTGCGATTTTCATTTTACGTTTCAGTAAAGCCGCAAAGTTGTATGACACCTTGCTCATGCATTATTGTGAATGGTTGTGAGTTCACCAATGTCTTAGAGTTCTTCTAGCATGTGATGAATGTCATAAAACTCCAATGGCATATAAATGGACATAAAAAAGCTTGTATCTTATGTTACACATTACCATATATTATTGTGTTGATAATACTATGCATACCATTTGTATTTATTATAAATATCTACAAGTTTAACCACTTTAAATTAATATCGTTGGGACCACTAAATTTTATTAATTTAGTGAGTTATGAATTTATCGATGAATTAATAAGTATTAATTTATAGAGAGAATTGAAATTAATAGTTATATTTTACTTGACATCCTTCCTTTCTTATATTGTCATTAGATTTCCATATAAGGGCTATCCTCTCCATCCACTATTTATCATTGCTATTAGTAAAGGTGAATGTTTACTAATCATTAATTGTCTTATTGTTAATGAGACATTGAAGTTAAGTTATGTTACTAACTTGTTGAATAGACACAACCAAAGTTAGTGTAAAAGAATTTGGAGAAAGTTTGAGTTTCATGGTGATAATATGTATGTGAGATGAGGTTAAAAATGTTGAAAGAAGAAATAAGAACTTCTTGTTGATATCATCATGATAAAATTTGCCTTATTAAACTATAATCAGCCATTTTAAGATATATGGGCAAAAATTTGAGAAATGATTTTGTTAGTATCTTTTGATAATGAAAAGAAAACTACAAGTAAAGGATTAACCGAAGAACTACAGATATGTAAGTTTGCAATCATCAATTGAAAAGAAAGAAGCTAGGAAACAATGTTTATATATATTAAGATATGATATTGTAAATACAAAGAAAAATACAAAATAGTACAAGAATATTCAAACTGAATTTACGATTGATGGTCAAGTTTGACTCGATGTCTATTGGGTGTATTATTGACATATTATTTTAGCACATTTTCACTTAATTTTTGTTAGTTATTGAGCAATTTGATGGGTTTTGTGTTTGATTTGCGGCGTAAGTGACTTTCATGAGAAAGTGTAAGTTTTGAGGCAAAAATTGAAGAGCAATGGCAAAGGGCGAGCTTTCATGCGACGTGTGAAAAAATTGAAGAGAAATCACAAGTAGCGTAGTTATAGCCCAGCTGTGCAGTTTCGCATGAAATTTGAGGATAATTTTGTAAAATAGCGCGAAAAGAAACAAACCCTATGATAAAAGAGAAGAAAACACACGTTTGAGGGAGGCTTTTTTGAGGCGGCTGGTTTTTGAGAAAGAAAGCAACGTTCTAGAGGGAAAGAAAGAGAGAATTCGCGAGTTGAAGATGGAGGAACGATCCGGCCACAAACTTCTCCAAATCTTAGTTTTTTCTATCTCTCTTATCATGGTTTACATTGTAATTGAGATTTTATTTAATTTTATTATGATGTTCTAGATTATTTTTCTAGGATTATAATGTAGCCAGATTATGAATGCTTAAAGTTTTTGGGTTTAATTAATTGATGAACTATTCCATTATTGCGTTGAGTATTTTATGATGAGTTTAATGCTTGTAATTTCCTGATCAACAATTGCATGATACGTGATTTGGTTTGAGACTGAAAAGTGATAACTAAATTAGACCACGTGTGAAATACTATTAAATCATCATAAGCTAGAGATATTTATGAGATCTAGTGTAGCACTTGAATTTCTAGGACTTAATGCATTCCATAAGTTCGCAATTATTACAGATATGCAGTTAGCTTGCTTATTAGGATATGTTATTAATGCTTTAGAAGGATTAATATCTACCGTACTGAAATTGCTGGCAACTTAAGGAATAGGCGTCAATTGATTTAAATCAATAATTTCAAGTAGAATTATTTTTAATATTTTTTAAATGGGTGGCGGTGATTTTGAAACTAGAACTTTTGGACACTTAGACTCTGATACCTTATTAGGTGATTATCTCATATAAAAGTTTAAATGGTTAAAGAGTGGTTTATTATATTATTTATTATATTCAACTAATTCTAACATCGATCGTAGTGCGATTTTCATTTTACGTTTCAGTAAAGCCGCAAAGTTGTATGACACCTTGCTCATGCATTATTGTGAATGGTTGTGAGTTCACCAATGTCTTACAGTTCTTCTAGCATGTGATGAATGTCATAAAACTCCAATGGCATATAAATGGACATAAAAAAGCTTGTATCTTATGTTACACATTTCCGTATATTCTTATGTTGATAATACTATGCATACCATTTGTATTTGTTATAAATATCTACAAGTATAACCACTTTAAATTAATATCGTTGGGACCACTAAACTTTATTAATCTAGTGAGTTGTGAATTTATCGATGAATTAATAAGTATTAATTTATAGAGAGAATTGAAATTAATAGTTATATTTTACTTGACATCCTTCCTTTCTTATATTGTCATTAGATTTTCCATATAAGGGCTATCCTCTCTATCCACTATTTATCATTGCTATTAGTAAACGTGAATGTTTACTAATCATTAATTGTCTTATTGTTAATGAGACATTGAAGTTAAGTTATGTTACTAACTTGTTGAATAGACACAACCAAAGTTAGTATAAAAGAATTTGGAGAAAGTTCTAGTTTCGTGGTGATAATATGTATGTGAGATGAGGTTAAAAATGTTGAAAGAAGAAATAAGAACTTCTTGTTGATATCATCATGAGAAAATTTGCCTTATTAAACTATAATCAGCCATTTTAAGATATATGGGCAAAGATTTGAGAAATGATTTTGTTAGTACCTTTTGATAATGAAAAGAAAACTATAAGTAAAGGATTACCCGAAGAACTACAGATATGTAAGTTTACAATCACCAATTGAAAAGAAAGAAGCTGGGAAACATTTTTTATATATATTAAGATATGATATTGTAAATACAAAGAAAAATACAAAATAGTACAAGAATATTCAAACTGAATTTACGATTGATGGTCAAGTTTGACTCGATGTCTATTGGGTGTATTATTGACATATTATTTTAGCACATTTTCACTTAATTTTTGTTAGTTCTTGAGTAATTTATGAGTAATTTGATGGGTTTTGTGTTTGATTTGCGACGTATGTGACTTTCATGAGAAAGTCTAAGTTTTGAGGCAAAAATTGAAGAGAAATGGCAAGGGGCGAGCTTTCATGTGACGTGTGAAAAAATTGAAAAGAAATCACAAGTAGCGCAGTTATAGCGCAGCTGTGCAGTTTCGCATGAAATTTAAGGTTAATTTTGTAAAATAGCACGAAAAGAAACAAACCCTATGATAAAAGAGAAGAAAAGACACGTTTGAGGGAGGCTTTTTTGAGGCAGCTGGTTTTGGAGAAAGAAAACAACGTTCTAGAGGGAAAGAAATAGAGAATTCGCGAGTTGAAGACGGAGGAACGATCCGGCCACGAACTTCTCCAAATCTTAGTTTTTTCTGTCTCTCTTATCATGATTTACGTTACAATTGATATTTTATTTAATTTTATTATGATGTTCTAGATTATTTTTCTAGGGTTATAATGTAGCCAGATTATGAATGCTTAAAGTTTTTGGTTTTAATTAATTGATGAACTATTCCATTATTGCGTTGAGTATTTTATGATGAGTTTAATGCTTGTAATTTCCTGATCAACAATTGCATGATACGTGATTTGGTTTTGAGACTGAAAAGTGATAACTAAATTAGACCACGTGTGAAATACCATTTAATTATCATAAGCTAGAGATAGTTATGAGATCTAGTGCAACACTTGAATTTCTAGGACTTAATGCATTCCATAAGTTTACAATTATTACAGATATGTAGTTAGCTTGCTTATTGGGATATGTTATTAATGCTTTAGAAGGATTAATATCTACCGTAGCAAAATTGCTGGCAACATAGGGAATAGGCGTCAATTGATTTAAATCAATAGTTTCAAGTGGAATTAATCTTGGTGAAATTGGAGTCCTTGGAACCTTTTAATTAATGAATTACCATCTTTTGTTAATTTCATAATTGTGTTAGTTGTTATTTTCATAAGTTTCATAATTTCTTTATTCGTTAGTCGCAAACTCTCAATTTGTGATTGTCCAAATAAAGTTAGAGCTCGATTAATTTTGGTAGTTAATAATCACAATCCTCGTGGGAACAATCTTTACTTATTACTTTATTACTTTTTGCGATACGTGCACTTGCTTTAGAATTCATACAACAAGTTTTTGGCACCGTTGCCGGAGACTGTGCCAATTATTAATATTGATACCAAATAGCTTTAATTTTATTTTGGATTTTATTTTATCTTGTTAATAGTTTTGTTATTTTGTACTACTTGCGTTTCAGGAACATATTTCTCTAGGTGTATGCGAAAGTTAGGAAGTAGTACTTTACTGCCTTTTGATCCTGAGATAGAATGAACTTGTCGGAAGAATAGAAATGAGAAAAGAGCTACTACCCACCCTCAGCAAGAGACCATGGCTGAAATCGTGGTAGGACATGAAGGAAACAATCAATCAGTTAATTAGGAAAATCCGCCTAGAACACTACGAGACTATGCTTTGCCACCCACTGGAATTCAACCTGTGATTAAAAGGCCAGTAATTGAAGCGAATAATTTTGAGTTGAAGACAATGACCCTGTAGTTGATTCAGAATATCCCGGTCCATGGACTGCCCACTAAAGATCCTAATCAGCACATCGTGAATTTTCTAGAAGTCTGTGGAACTATTAAGTACAATGGAGTCACTGGTGAAGCTTTGCGCTTTCACTTGTTTCATTTCTTCTTGAGGGATCAAGCTAAGAAGTGGTTGAACTCGCTACCTTCAGATTCAATCACCACTTGGGATGATTTGGTGTACAAATTTTTGTCGAGATTTTTTCCACCCGGCAAGACAGCGAAGTTGCGCATTGAAATCAATAATTTCGAGCAACATGAAGGAGAAACTCTGTGTGAAGCGTGGGAAAGGTATAAGGCGTTGCTGAGGAAGTGTCCTAATCATGGAGTACCCGTGGATGCAAGTTCACAACTTTTACAATGGGCTGATTAGCACCACAAGAACTTTGATTGATGCATCAGCAGGAGGAGCTCTAATGAATAAAATTGCAAATGAAGCCTATGAGTTACTTGAAGATATTGTTTTGAACAATTTGCAGTGGTCAAGCGAGAGAGTCACACCAAAGAGGACAATTGGGGTCCATGAGATTGATGTCATAACTGCCTTGACAACGAAAATTAACAATCTCGCGGAACAGTTGCAGAATAATCAAGTGATAGCTAATGCTATTCAGGCGGCAGTGGTATGTGAGTTTTGCTGTGGTCCACATTATAGTGCAGAATGTCAGGTTGGCAATCCATTTGCATAAAGTGTAGTAGAACAAGCACAATATGTGGAAAATTTTAATGGGCTGCAGCATAATCAATATCCCAGCAGATATCATCTAGGGTTGCGTTATCATCCAAATTTGTCATACAAGAATTCGCAAAATGTGTTGCAACCTGAATAGAACAACCCACCACAAGAGAAGAAAATGAACTTGGATGAGGTAATTGCTCAGTTGGTAATTGTTCAATTGGCGACTTCGCGGACACAGTTGGCTAATTCCCAGACTCAGTATATGAATGAAACCAAGACTGCCCTCCAAAACCAATCTGCACAAATAAAAAATTTAGAGATGCAGTTTACTCAAATGGCTACTTTGTTTTCTAAAAGACAATAAGGAAGTTTACCTAGTACTTCAGAGGTGAATCCCAGAAGAGATGGCACGAAGCATTGCAAAGCGATCACTTTGAGAACCTGCAAGGAGTTAGAGGAGCCAGTGAGAACCAAGAAGGTTGAGAAAGGTAAAGTGAAAAATAAGGAGAAAGATGAAAAAAAACAGAAGAGCAGCCACAACCTCCTCAAGAACCACCTCTGAAAGTTCCTTTTCCACAATGCTTGAAGGAAAGCAAGCTTGACAAGCAATTTGCTAAATTTCTTGAAGTTTTCAAGAAACTTCACATCAATATTCCATTCGTGGATGCGCTTGAACAAATACCAAGTTATGTGAAGTTTATGAAGGATGTCCTTTCAAATAAAAGGAAGCTTGGAGATTACGAGACAATTGCACTTATTGAGGAGTGTAGCGCTATCTTACAAAAGAAGCTACCTCAAAAACTCAAGGATCCAGAGAGTTTTACTATTCTATGTGAAATTGACAATGTTGTTTTATGTGATTTAGGTGCTAGTATTAATTTGATGCCTTTGTCTATTTTCAGGAAACTTGGTTTGGCAGAGGCAAGATCTACTACTGTAACACTACAGTTAGCTGATCGTTCGCTCAAGCACCCTAGAGTAGTAATTGAAGATGTGCTCGTTAAGGTTTATAAATTCATCTTTCCTGCAGATTTCATAGTGCTAGATGTGGAGGAAGACAATGAAATTCCTATCATTCTTGGAAGACCTTTCCTTGGAACTATGGGAGCACTTATTGATTCAAAAGGGTGAGCTTCGGTTGCGAGTACAAGAAGAAGATGTGATTTTTAATGTGTTTAAGACTATCAAGTACCCAGAAGCCAGCGACAATTGTTTTTGTGTGGATGCCATTAAAGCTATTGTGTTTAACCATGGGGGTCAATTGGATACCTTGGAGGCGAGCTTGTTAAAAGATGATTCTTTTGTTTCGATGGGATTGGAACAAAAAGAATATTGGGCGACTAAACAACTAAACATGGGTGTGCAAGCAGCGGATGAGAAAAAATTATTGCAATTGAATGACCTGGAAGAATTAGTTGATAAAGAAGATGAGAATGGAAGAAGTTACAAGGAGATGACAAAAGAGTGGAATGACAAACTAGTTTTAAGAAAATATTTCTCTCTTGGGCAACAAGTACTCTTTTATAAACCAATAATTCCTAGAAAACGCAAGTCAAGATGATCGGGGCCCTTTATTGTGACTAAAGTGTTTACCTATGGTGCTATCGAAGTCAACCATCCAAAGAAGGGCACGTTCGAGGTCAACGGACAACAGTTGAAGAGTTATTGGGATTATGCGTTTGATAAGCACAAGACCGTTGTCCACCTCAATTCATCGTGAAAAATTGCTCTGTCAGGCTGTCGACGTTAAAACAAGTGCTTTTCGGGAGTCAACCCGAGTTTTCTTACTTTTATTGATTTAATAGTTGTGTTTGTTTTTAGTTAAATTTCAAGTTATAATTGTCGTAGTTAATTTTTTAAATTTTTCTTGTCATGTTAGGTTCGAAAACAAGTTTGGGGGAAGACAAGCCAAATAGAAGTTTCATCAGGTCAATTCAAAAGGAGAATATGTGAACAATTGTGTGTGGATTGAGGGAGGTGCACGCTTGAAGAGAAAAACAAAGAAAATTAGAGTTGTGAGGTAGCGCTGTTGCGCTAAAAAGCAGCACAACTATGTTGACAAGATTTCAAGTTAACCTTGTGAGTAGAGCTATTGCGCTAAATTGAGGCGCAACTACGCTGGCGTCTTCCAATTAACGTTTGAAAAAAAAATTAAAATTCTAAATTCTTTCTTCTCCTTTCCGCCGTCAACACCTAGATACACAAACGTGAACCCACAAATACCCAAAACCTTAAACATCTCTCAAAACCTTAAGCCAAAAACACAACCAATTATAGCAATATAAAAAATTACTCCCGCAACTAATTCAAGTAATTCACAAGAAATGCACCAAATACTATTCCAATGCTTACTAACTAGATCATATTCTTCACCTAAGACAAATGATTCCAAATCTACTTTACTGAATGATCAAGTAAATACCCGACTCAAGAAATTTTGTTAAATCATGAAATCTTTTAACAAGTGGATAAACAAAATGCACAACAAGATAAAGTCCCTCACTTGAGATCAAAGTAAGTATGCAAGATAATAGTCTAGACTCCCTCCAAACCTTCTTGAGTTAGCTCACAGGTGCAAGCCCCTAGTTTATTCATATAAGTATAACACTTTAGCAAATGATTATACCAAGCTATAAGCATACTTCAAACAATTACACAGCAACTCAATTCACGGAGCTTCACCAAATATATAAACATACTACACAAGTACATCTAAATACTTGTTCAATCAGTTATAAGTTAATTACCAAAATTACTTCCATTATCTATAACTATAACTAGGCCTTTGGTTCAATAAAAGCATGTACTACCAGAAAGCCATGTAATTTACAATACAACAATTCCAAACTTCTAAGGATACCTTATAACACACTTAAAAGTTATAAAAACTCATCTTTAGCTACACCTTCCATAAAACCCCTGAAGCCCCCTTAGTCCATTTGTACTACGACCCCCCTCATCCACACATTAATTTAATGCCACAAATGTACCACAAGTGCTTCCTAGCCCAATTAACACCCTATACGAAGTCCAATTGAACCCGGTCACTCAATCTACCTAAGTCCCCTTTAGTTCCATTAGGTATAATCCGTTAATTTCCAATTCTAGCCAATCTTTAACCACACTAAGCATTCATTTAACTAATATAACATTTATGACACGAGTTCTAGGCATTAGATTAGTCTTATATGGCTCAATTACGCGAAACTCCTTAAAATACCCGAAATTAGCATAAAAATTCGACAATTTTGGAATGCGATAAATTTAATCGTATAACCATTTTTGCATCTCTAGAGCCTATATCAAATGATAGTTCTAGTATTAGAGCAAGATTTAATGGATCTGGGTAAATAGTGCTATTACACAAAATCTGTGAATCAATACACAAAATCAGTCGGATGGTACACAAGATCAGCCAGCGGATACACAAAATCAACCAGACGATACACACTTAACTATACAACTTTTACCTTTAGACTCCAATTCTTTCTTTCTTCTTGCAACACATTATGCACGCAACCTTCACTATGTCACAATTCTAATACTTCACTTAGCATGCTTATACATCATTTAATTAAACTTATATACAAGAATAATCAGAAACCCTAAAAATTACTATTCATTATCTTCAACATATCAACTACACATAAATATTTAACTACACATGTAATATAAGCTCAAAAGTTTGTTCTACACCATCACTAGCTAGCATTTGAGGTATTAGAAGCATTATATCATCAATTAACAACAATTACACAAAATAACCATAGTTAGAAAATAACAAAAATGCATAAAAACAAGCTTCCCTCACCTTGGTGAAGCTAGGAAAGGAAGGAAATTAGCTTGAGAGCACCTTGGATTTTGTTAAAATGGAAGTAAAATGAAGAATGCACCAATTCATGCTAAAAAAACCCTCATGGGTCACTACTGCTTTGCCGTTCCCTTTTCTTCCTATTTTGCTAAGATGCTTTGTGTTAAAGTTATAATATCCAAGTATGTTAATATAATATCCAAATGGCCTAGCTTGGTTTCCACTCTTTTTTGTTTCTCCTGGACTGGACCGACAGTCCAACTTGTCCTTTCTTTGTTTTATTTTTTTTCCCTTTTTTTAACTATTATGTATAAGTATATATATGAGTAGATAGACATATAAAATAATGGGTTGGTTCATATAATGAAATGGGCTAACTAATGGTTTGAGTTTCTATTAAATATAATTGGGCTATAGAACTAAGTAAAAACTAATATAAATACTATAAGCCCAAAACAACTAAATATTACTATTCATTTGGGGACACTAAAAACATTTATTGTTCTCATATTTGGGATATGAAATGCACATTCCAACAATGAACGAATATATTAAATACAGTAATACCCAGGGAAAAAATATCAAATTCGAAAAATAAGGCAGTTTAAAATTTTACCCGGGCTCAAGTTAAACTTAATAAATAAAACTTATAAAATCAAATAAAATCAAACAAAAGGGCAAATAAGTCAAATATGCACACCGAATAATTAAATATAAGAAATTAAAAGTCTTTCTAGGCTTGGACAGTTTAAATCAATTAAATGTAAATAAATAATAAACATAAGATAATCATTTCTAATAACTCTTTTAAATCCAATTTAAATGATTATAATTAATATTAAAAATAATCCAGCTCGTTCGGGTCCTGGCCCGATTTCCTGTTCGAACAATAAAACAAATTAATTAAAAAGACATGTAAGATAATTTTAATAAATAAAATAATACAATAATTGTCCCGTGTAAGTCATTTAAATATAAACTAATAAAATAAAAATAATAAATTAATTACTTTATGTAAATCAATTAAATATAATTTAAATAAATACAAATAGCGATAACAATAAAAATAATTATTCCCGGGCTCGGCTTCACATTGAAATAGTAAAATTAAATCATTTTAAATTATTAGTAAAGTAAATTCTAATCAATAAAATAGTAAATAATTATTTCGGGAAGTCAACTGAATATGATTTAAATGAATGCAAACAGTTATCGTGGTACTTTTTTCAAGAATGGTACAATTTAAGGAAATGAATATACGCAAATTAATAAAATGTCTATAAGCTAGGTCTGGGTGTTACAATACTCATCCCCATTTAATTGTTAGCAATAATAGATTAATTTGCGCAGATGACAGAAAACTAAAGAACAATAAAATGATATATATATATATATATATATATATATATATATATATATATATATATATATATATATAATAAAATACACAAACCGAAGCTCGAGTTTAACTTGATATCCTTAAAGTTATAATGCTCTGCTAAGGTGCTTACAACTCGATAGCACTAATCTCCCAAGATACAACGATTATACCACTCGTGTAGGTAGCACTTCAATACACGAAAGCTTGTGAATCGATAGCATAAAACTTTCTCTGTTATGATACAGTAATGAACTATGTATGCGAATCATATGCTAATGTTGTGCATAGCTCTTCTATTTATAGGTGCAAACTAAGAGTGAAATCTGGCCTCCATAAATCCTTCATAAAAATATCACTTTAATGCCAACGTTAAGAACAAGAAACGTCCTCTCTCCAATGCCAATCGTCATTGATATAAAGCATTTCCAAATGCCTAAGTAAAGGCATTCATAATTAATTATAACTGATCCCATGATCAGCTTTCCATCTTGATGCAATTATTATCAAGCATTCAAAGCATCAACTTTTTGTTTGATGCAATTATATTATCATGGCATTCAAAGCAGTTCAATATGGTGAGTTTAAATCAGAGAATAAAGAGCTACTCAAACCTTTCTTCTCTAATTTCTCTTTCATCTTTAATGTATTTTGACTTGGAAAAATACTACATTCATCTTCTCGAAAGATGAATGCGCACGAACCATGTCCCAATCGCTTAGACATGTAGAACCCACATAAAAAAAATTAAGTCGAAAATGCAAGTCAAAAACATCTTTTTCTACTATTCCCCCACATGAAAGGAAATTAACAGGCCAGTACCTAATATGCAGACTCGGGAGAGAGAGTTTAGTAGAAAGACATTGTATTGGGATAGGTGGATTTTGGCTTCGAACCTTCCCTAGTGAAAACTGTCAGATTTACTTGCTAACCAGTGAACGTGATGTCATGAACTGTTCAGCTTTCGTGTAAATCTAGACAATAGAGATCACACAACATCTCTCTTACATTGTCAAATTCTCATGGTTGTGTTCATTTCAACCCTGAACAACTCTCGGTATTCATGAGTACTCTAAAGAATTCAGCCCTCAAATTCTCGTAGGATCAGCCCCCTCCCTAATCATATAGGTGATGCTTATAAAGAGTATCCCTATAATACCCCACTTGGATTTCCAAAATATAAAAATCATTAAAAGCATAGCTTAACCTAAGAAACACACAGGCAGTACTGTCTACTCGTCATAGGAATAGGTGGGAGTACTACCCCCACAGTGCTCCCACTGAGTTATACATAATTCAGTTTTTCCCTTTGAACCTAGATCCAAGGATCTCCTGTTAGCAAGGTAGGGTTTTCTATTATGATAACTCTTAAGAAATAGGCTTAAGATCCATTCCCCTCGACGATTTATAAATCTGCTCTCTAGGTAAACCTTTGGTAAGCGGATCCGTACTATTATCCTTTGACTTTATATAGTCAATAGAAATAACCCCATTTGAGAGCAACTGTTTAATAGTATTATATCTACGACGAATGTGTCTAGACTTACAGTTATACATACTACTCTGTGCCCTACCAATTGCTGATTCATTATCACAGAATAAACAGATAGCTGACACTAGTTTCTGTTACTTTGGAATATTCTCTAAGAAATGTTGAAGCCATTTAGCTTTTTCAGCAACTTTATCCAAAGCTATAAACTCATATTCCATTGTGGATTTGGCTATACATGTTTGCTTAGTAGATTTCCAATATACAACAACATATCATAATGTAAAGACATACCCAGTGGTGGATTTTGAGTTTTTAGAATTAGATATCCAGTTAGCATCGCTGTACCCTTCTAGTACAGCTGGATATCTCGAATAATGCAACCCATAGTTCAAAATATATCTAAGATACATTAGAACTCTCACAACAACAGTCCAGTGGGCATACCCTGGATTACTGGTGTACCTACTTAGTTTGCTAACTATAAATGTTATATCTGGTCTTGTACAATTCATAATGTACATCAGACTACCAATTATATGAGAATACTCTAACTAAGATATCCCTTCACTTGTGTTCTTAGCAAGGTGGCTATTCACATCCATAGGCATCCTAGCAACACTTTTATCATCTTTACTAAACTTGTTCAGTATCTTTTGTATATAATGAGACTGGGATAAGACTAGTCCATCTGATGTTCTAGTGATCTTTACACCCAGAATTACATCAGTCACACCCATATCCTTCAAGTCAAAGTTCTTGGATAACATTTTATTGGTAGTCTTAATAATGTTATTATCGCTCCCAATAATATGCATATCATCTACATATAGACAGACAATGACATATTCTTGACTTGTGCCTTCACATAAACGCACTTGTCATACTTATTTATTCTAAAGCCATTAGATATCATGGTTTTATCAATTTTTTCATGCCACTGCTTAGGCGTTTGTTTTAATCCGTAAAGGGATTTTATAAGCCGACATACTTTCTTCTCTTTACTTGGAACCACAAAGCCCTCCGGTTGTTCCATGTTGATTTCTTCTTGTAATTCTCCATTCAAGAAGACAGTCTTTACATCCATTTGGTGGATCTCAAGATTATTAATAGCTGCAATATCTATTAACATCCGAATGGACATAATCCTCGTAACCGGTGAATAACTATCAAAATAATCAAGACCCTCATTCTGTCTATATCCCTTGATTGCTAGACGACCCTTGTATTTGTCAATTGACCCATCAGTTTTCATCTTCTTCTTGAAGACCCACTTGTACCCTAAAGGTTTGTTTCTAGGTGGAAGATCAACAAATTCACATGTATGATTATTCACAATGGACTCAATTTCACTATTGACAACCTCTCTCCATAAAACAGCTTCAGGAGTTGACATAGCCTCATTAAAAGTACGAGGCTCATTCTCTAACAAATAGGTCAAGAAATCAAGACCAAAAGATTCAGCTATTCTCGCCTTTTTGCTGTGTCTTGGTTCATCTTCGGCATCATTAGATATAGTCATTTCATCCGTATCTTGTTCTTCAGTCCCATAAGTTCTCTTAGAAGAACTTGATTCTTGTGTTTCCTTATAAGAAAATCTTTCCTTAAAGAATTTTGCATTTCTCGATTCGATAACTGCATTTTCATGATTATTAGTTATTTCTAACCTAATCACCATAAATCTCTATTTAACACTGTTTTGTGCATATCCAATAAAGACACAATCCACAGTCTTTGGACCAATCTTGACCATTTTAGGTGTAGGAACCCCACACCTTAGCTAAGCACCCCCACACCTTTAAGTAATTGTAGGAAGGTGGTCAACTTTTCCACAACTCATAAGGTGTTTTGCTGATTTTCTTGTAGGGTACCTTATTCAGAATATGATTTGTAGTTAGCGCTGCTTCCCCCCACAAGTTCTGAGGTAATCATGAATTAATCAACAACGCATTCATCATTTTTTTAAGAGTTCTGTTTTCACGCTTAACAACACCACTTTGTTGAGGAGAGTACGGTGTCGTTGTTTGGTGAATAATACCATGTTCATGACAAAAATCCTCAAAATGAGATACATATTCTCCCACTCTATCGCTTCTCAACATTTTAATCCTTTTGCCCAGTTGATTCTCAACCTCATTTTTGTATAGTTTAAATACTTCAAAAGCCTCATCCTTGCTCTTAAGTAGGTAAACATAACAATACCTCGTACAATCATCTATGAAAGTGATGAAATATTTTTTCCCACCTCTAGTTTGCACAAACTTTAAGTCACAAACATCATTATTAATTAACTCTGAAGGTTCATAACTTTCTTCCACCAATTTAAATGAAGCTCTTGTTAACTTTAATTTCGTGTACACTTCATATCTTTTGTTGAGATTAAAATCAACTTTAATCAATAGTCCTAAATTGACCAATTTACGCAATGAATCAAAATTAATGTGTCCTAATCTATCATGCTATAAATTAGGAGAATCTACAACATAAACAACTTATTTGTTCTTATTGATAATGGAAGTAGATGGTTTATCAGCCTTTACAACAGTCATTATATTAAGCTTGAACAACCCATCACAATCATAACCTTTGCCCAAAAATACTCCATTCTTAAGCAAAACAAACAGCTTGGACTCAAAAACCAACTTGAATCCATTTCTATTGAATAAGGACCTAGAAACTAAATTCTTCTGGATGTCTGGGACATGCAGCACGTTGTTGAGTGTCAGCTCATTTCCTAAAGTCATTTTCAAAATAACCTTTCAAGTCCCTTCTACTTTTGATATGAAGGAGTTCCCCATGTAGAGGGTCTCTTCAGACTTCTGGTAGGTGGTGAAACTATTCCTGTCAGAACAAAAGTGACGAGTAGCTCTTGCGTCCACCCACCATTGTTTTGGATTGCCAACCAGATTAACTTCTGACATGACCGTTGACAAATTCATATTAGACATTTTTTCTCCTAGGTCTTCAACAACATTAGCCTGAGCTTTTCTTTTCTTCTGAAATCATTTGTTGGTGCGGAGTCTGCAGTCTATAACCTTATGCCCAGTCTTGTTGCAAATGTAGCAGTTACCAGCAAACTTCTTCTTATCAGTACCTTTCTTTCCTTGATTCTGGCCATTGAACTTCCTTTTTTTGTTACTTGGGCTGTGTTCTACCACGTTCGCTTTTGACTCTTAAGTCGGGAATCCAACCCTTTTATCATTCTTACGGTTGTCTGCTTCAATCATCAACCTCATAACCAATTCTTCAACTGTCATCTCCTTTCGCTTGTGTTTCAAATAGCTTTTGAAGTCCTTCCAGCTAAGAGATAACGACTTATCAATGAGTGCACCAGATTCAAAAGTTTCACCCATATTCATTCCTTCCGCATGACACTCATGAAGGATTAGCTAATATTCTCATACCTGGGGCAATAGAGGCTTGGAATCTACAATTTTGAAGTCTAAGAACCTGGCAACTACAAATTTCTTTATGCCTACATCTTCTGATTTATATTTCTTATCTAGCGATTCCCACAAAGCCTTCACAATCGGGATTGGACTATAAATATTATATAACGCATTATCCAATCTGTTAAGGATATAGTTTATGCAGAGGAAGTCTGTATGCTTTCAGGCATCAACGGCAGCAACAGTCTGCATATCATGATTGTCACCCAATTCCCGTGCATATTTCTTCAAAAACAGAGTCAAACTCAAGGCGGTCAACTAAAACAACATTTTATGCTACCACTTTTTGAAGTCCCTCCCATCAAACTTTTCTGGCTTTTTGCAATGACCAGCAGGAGGTGCCGCCACAAACAGTGCAGCAAAAACAATAGTTACCGATGGTCTTGCCAAGGGTGCATTTTTATTCCCAGTGAATCCACCAATTGATCTACTTCCATGGATAGATATTGATCCAGATCCATTTCTACCATTTCCATTTCCATGAACGTTAGGGTTTACAGTTTCGTTATTCATTTTAAATTAGGTCCAAAATATTACCAACTGCACTTAAAAGGTACAAGTTAGTCTCAAAAGTAGATAAATAAAATAAAAACTGAAAGTTGGAGAAATAATGAAAAACTAGCCAAGAGATAATTAAACTCTGAGATGGATCAAATAGGATTTGTTTTTGACTTGGATCATCCATAACTGTGGTGGAAGATCTCTTCAAGCGACTGCCATTAAACTCTTTTTGTGTACTTCTATCTACCACCTTTGGAGAGAGAGGAACAAGTGTGTCTTCTAGCAAAAAATTCTTACTGAAGAAAAAATCTTTAGTAAAATCAAGTTCGACGTTAAATACAAATTGTATATAGGGAAAAAATATAGAAATAAATTTTTGAAAAGATATATTTGTGAAGCTTGAAACTTATATATGAGCTTCCTAGTATAGTTGGTGCATGACACTATTTTGTACATTGTAAATATTTTTTATGTAATGAAACTCTATTGCGTGCCTAGCAAAAAAAAAAAATCAACTGCCTTATACACTATATGGATGCTCCTAAGTATTCTTCACACTTTAAAATTAATTTTGATGAGTCTACTTGATATTCAATAAAAATCAAATGGTTCACTATTTGATAGAGATCATTTGAATTCTAGTTAGTTTATCTTATCATAAGTTTGAATATAAGTTTTGTTGTATAAGAGTCCTAGGAACTCAAACTCATATAGATTCTTAATTGAATTTATATTTTATGTATAAAGAATTAAAGTGTGCAGCAGAATTTGTTTATACTTCTGTGCCTTTAGTTTCTACATGGTATAAGAGCCTAAACGCTTTTACAAACAACTCGATCCTACCGTATCATTTCTTTTGTCACAAATGGCTTCCAGCTCTTCAACTACTACGAGCTCTTCCACTGCTAGCCCAATTTTGCTTGGTGGTGTTGCCTCGTCTTCAGCCATTTTTGCTATCAACTTCTCTGCCCAACTGCCACTTAAGCTTACTTGTAGCAATTATCCAACTTCGCCTACTTAGTTTCATACTCTTCTTTATGGGTATGACCTGATAGGATATATTGATGTTTCACTTTTGTGTCCTCCGGATACTCTTACCATAAATGGTGTTACATCTTCGAATCCAAACTATAAACCGTAGATGAGGCAGGACAATTTTCTTCGCGATGCTATTCTAGTAACTGTTGATGCCTTAATTACACAATTGGTCACAATGACTCTTAGAGCTAAAGTTGCTTGGGATAAGTTGAACAACTCTTTTGCCAACGCGTCCAAGTCACGAATCTTTGGCCTTCATAACAAGCTTCTCCAATTATTCAAAGGATATCGCTCAAAGTATTTGCGAGCAAGGGCGGACCTACTCTATACTGAGTGTAAGCAAAGGCTTACACTAAAAAAAATTACTATGGTTCAGCGGTTAAAGAAGTGCGCTTAAAATGCTTTGGTGCTTCAAGTCGTTAGTTCAAGTGCTTTAGCCTTTAGGTCATAAGTTTTATTTTAGCACTGCACATTTGGCTTTTAGCTTATAATATATATATATTAAAAGAAACACTTCTCTAACTTGTCACGTACCCAAATCAAACTCAAACCCAAAACTTTTCTCTCTGGCACAAATGCTTCTCTGCTCATCTTTTTTAGCTCCTGATTTTTTTTTAAAAGAAAACTTCTTTCATTTTCCCAAATCAAACCCCAAAATGTACTTTTTATATTACTACAATTCTATAGTTACTTTTTTCCTCTCTTTTATATTTATAATGTGTTTAATATATATTTGTTTACGTATATATAAGTGTACTTGAACCCTTATTTATTCACTATATTCCTATGGTGCATGCCCTGACCTCCGATGCCTGGGTTCTCTACTATTTATGGGTTGTAAAAACACTTGTTAATGAACTCGTGCTAGCGGATTCTCCTATTTCCTGTTGTGGTTATTCTATTTGGCTTGTGGGACGACTACAAAGAACTTGATATGGCGATTAAGACTTGTGACACGGATATTACATTTGATGATTTGTTTGACAAACTTTTGGATCATGAATCCTTTCTTAAACACGAGGAATAATGTAAAGAACTAACTCTTGTTACTGCAATTTTCATAGAACGGTAATAACTAAGGCAAAGGTCATGGGGGACAAAACAAAAAGGCCAACCATTTTTCTTCTAATAATTCTTATGCATGGCCTTCACAAGGCTACTCCAATTGTGGCAATTTTCAATCTAATGGCGGCAATCTTCCATCCTTTAACCAATGACACTCTGGTAATTCCAATCAGCAATTTCGGCTTCAGTGACATATTTGCAATAAAATTGGCCATTTTACCAAATTTTGTTGATCTCGTTCTCCTTCATTCTATGAACCCCGGCCGCATTTTGTCAATAAAAATGGTGTCTATTTCGTCAACTAATTGGGTCATTGACTCTAGGGCTTTGCATCATATTACATCTAATATCCAAAACATGACTATTCAATCCGAGTACAATGAATATGATGGTTGATTAATTGGTGATGGTACTGATATTTAAATCTCACACATTGGTAACACTACTCTTGTCACTTTTCACACTTAAAAATGTCCCTACGATTGGTAAAACTTTGTTGTCAGTTTCTCAATTTTGCAAACATAATTATACTTATATCGAGTTTTTTCCTAATTGTTTTATTGTAAAAGATCTGAGCTCAGGGATACCACTGGTCAACGGCTGAATAAAGGGAACTTGTATGAGTGGCTCAACACCACCATTCTACCTCATGCTTTTACGACATCATTTGAACAATGGCATTCGCGTTTGGGTCATCCGCTTCTTTGTACTCTTAGGGCTATTGTGTTTGATAATAAGCTACTTGTTTCCAACTCTAATTTTCAATTTTGTCATGATTGTTCTTGTACTAAGAGTAACTGTCTCCCTTTTGGTAACTCAATAATTGTCAGTAATAAACTATTAAAAATTATTTTTACAGATATTTGGGGTTTGGCTCCAATTGTGTCTTTTGAAGGGTTTAAATATTATGTTATTTTTATTGTCCATTACACTAAGTATACATGGTTGTACCCTTTGAAATAGATATCTGATGCACCACATGTCTTCCTATATTTTAAATTGGTTGTGGAAAAGAATTTTGCTACTCCTATCATTACTTTGTATTTTGATGGTTAGGGGTGAAGTATCAAGCTTCACATCATTTTCTCACTAAAAATGGGATTCAACATCTTGGAGCTAATATGTTCACAATTTTACGTTTAAATCTATATTTTGCGTGCATTGCATTATGAAATAAATGTGAATTGTCATATATTAGAGAGATTTCTTGTGTACATAGGTTTTCAGCACTCAATGAACAATTTGGATACAAAAGGAGCGAAAAAGAGCAAACAAAGATGGAATTCGCATAGACATTTAATGGTCTCTGCTCGAGCCTGTGTAATAGCTGTTCGAGCGGCTGTTTGGGAAAGAAAAAAATATAGAAGCCGATCGAGCAACATATGGACCTGCTCAAGCAAGTTGGTAAGCTGCTCGAGCAGGTTGGACAAAATTACAAGCAAACGTGCATTTCTTTGTAGTGGGTCAAACCCCAACTTTGACCAAGCTTCTTTAGTTATTTAAGATTACTTTGTGGGCAAGAAAAAGGACTTATGGCTTATTCTCTCAACCCTAAACACCAATAAAAGTTCAGGGATTGTGAAGGAAGAGGCAAAAACATGGATTTGAAGCAAGATCAAACTAGAAAAAGATCAAGAAGAAACAAAACCATCTCAATTCACAATCAACTCATGAGTTTTTCTTATCTATTCTTTAGTTTATCATCTTTGCTTGGTTTTAACATGTATTCATCATACTAGACCTTAAGATTTAGGGTTATAGATAACTAAATTACTTGAACCCATATTTGGATTTTGGATTTAATGTCATAAATTTGTACTTGAATTTCTTGCAATTGATTTCTTGGTTGATCATCCATATTGTTGTTAGTTGTGTTTAGTCATTCAAGAATCATACATTTTCTTATATAAATCTTGTAGATTCTTGAAGGTACGAATTTGGATTAATTTAGAACTTAATTAATAATTGTTTTGCAATTGAGATAGGTTATGCCTTTAAGATAATCTATGCCTTTTGAACTCAAATAAAGATTAAGAACTATTTAGGATAACTGGTTAGGATAAGTGGGTGATAACTATGCCAGGTGATTGGTTATGCTCCAACACCTTTAATTAATTAATCTCATAAAATTAGAGCTTGTAGCCTAATCAATCTGTGCATAATTGGATAATCCCAAATCCGTTAGCATAGAGTAGAGTAATCAAAGCTAACTATCATCCCAAACTGCTTTCTTCCCATAAGACCCCCAAAACCATTATTTGTGTTTAGTAATAAGTACAAGTTATTAGTCAATTCTTAGTTTCTTTTTAGTAATTAATCTAGACAACTCCAATTCAATTTCCTTAATTTTTTTATTTTCTTTTAAATTCTCACATGATAATCCCAATTCCATGAGGAAGAACCTTAAGTAGACATTAACATGGTCAAAGAAGAATTTAATCTATACTGTTGTTGCTATATTTTTACCCTTTATTATTGATTGTACAACGTTGTGATTAGTAACACCTTTCCATATGCTTGGGTCCTGCTAAGCGTGGCTACGGTCTTATAATTGAAATTGTACTCACAATGTTAGCCAAAACCTTTTTGCCTTCAAAATTTTGGGCAATTGCGTGCTAAGTTGCAGTATTTTTAAATAATCGACTTCCCTCGCCTAAGGTGGATAACTAGTGCCCTTTCGAATTTCTTTTTCAAACTAAACTCAATTACTCAAACCCCAAGGTTTTTGGTTCACTTTTCTATTCGTGGCTTAAACCATATGTTCTTCATAAACTCGCCTCTAAGTCTTGATCGTGTATTTTTATTGGTTACTCCATAACACATAATGAGTATAAATGTTTTGATCCCCAAACGAGTAAAATTTTTATTTCACTAATGTTTATTATGTTGAAAATGTATTTCCTGCCAAGATGAGATCTACTAGTAAGTCAGATGTTTCATTGCATATTTTGTCGCACTGGTTAGATACCATCTCATCCTCATTTGTGTTGTCTTCTCACTCAAATAATATGCGTAACCCACCTGATGACTTCAACATTCACATGCCTTATATCACACAAATACCTCTTCAACCAGCGCCTCAAGTCCCTCCCTTATGTCTTATGACTATTGCGATGCCCACATCTACCTCTTCTCATCTTGGGTCAACTCAAGCCTCTTCTGATAATGGTGGTGCACTTTAGGTTGCTGAGATAATTCCTTCATCCTTGGCATTGTCTAGTGACCCTTGTTGCCAGATCCTACCCATGTTCCTCCATCATCCACTGGTATTGTTTCTCTACCAGCTCCTAGGTCTCATTATCCTATGACAACTTATTCTAAGAATAACATTATGAAATGAATTTTTAAGTTATGTTTTATAGCTTCTTCCCAGCAAGTATGACTCTGAGCCTCGTATGTATAAACAAGCTAGTGAATCACCACAATGGAGCAAGGAAATAAGAGAAGAGTTTGATGTCTTTGTGTGAATGGAACTTGGGAACTCTTTCCACCTGAACCAAATTGCAA
This sequence comes from Ehretia macrophylla, assembly GCA_037974665.1. Lineage (NCBI taxonomy): Eukaryota > Viridiplantae > Streptophyta > Magnoliopsida > Boraginales > Ehretiaceae > Ehretia > Ehretia macrophylla. Next base: position 51,037,786 of record CM075781.1, read on the forward strand.
TATCATTGTGCAAATGGGTGTTTAGGATCAAACGCAAAGCAGATGTCACAATTGAATGTTACAAGGTGAGGCTCATAGCTGAGGGCTTTAATCAACGCCCGGGTATTGATTATACTACAACGTTCAGTCTATTGGTTAATCTAACCATTATTCATCTTATCCTTTTCATCATTGTACATTTTAATTGGAAATTATCTAAGTTGGACATTAATAATGCTTTTTTACAAGGGTTTCCCAACTTTAGAAGAATAAAAGGATGAGAAAATAACTAGTTGTAGTTTCTAGAGATAGGAATTAGGTATTTTGTAAAAAGAGGTGTATGTACCTATTTTAGAGTAGTTTGGATGATAAGGCAGGTAAGTTCTTTGTCCTCCTCAGAGGTTTGACTTTTTGTCCCCCTCCGATTATGTAATTTCCTTTTTGATTAATAAAATTTCAGAGGGTGCCGCCCCTCTTTCTAAAAAAAATATTTTTTTACAAGGGACTTTGGAGTATGAGGTTTATATGTGGCAACCTCCTGAATTTCTTAATTCGCATCATCCAGCTCATATATGCAGATTAAAGAAAGTTATTTCTAAGGGCTTAAATAGGCCCTATGGGCCTGGAGTCCAAAGTGATGTAGAAACTAAAGGCACAAAAAGTTAAACAAATTTTGCAACACACTTTAATTCATTGTACATGAGATATAAATACAATTCAAAAGTACGGATGGCAATGGGTATCCGCTATACCCGAAACTGACGGGTAACCGCCCGATAAAAATCCAATAACAAAAACCGATAGGGAATCCATTAGGGTTTGAATTTTATAAGGGAAAACTGATATGTTTTAATTTTTGATGTTAAAAAAAATAAAAACCCGAAACCCGATTAATAATTTATTATATAATATATAAAAATATATTTATATATATTATATAATATTTAAAGTTGACAAAAAATATAAAAAATAATATTTATACTATAACCAAATGTACTAATATCTAAAATTACATTAATAAAAATAGATTATATTTTTTAAAAGATTTGGGCTAAGCCCAATATTATCATTTTAAAAATAAAAACTAAGAAAAAGTCCAACATTTCTTTATTAATGTCAGCCCCATCTCTTTAACCTTTTAACTCTAAAAGCCCAATATACTAATGATCTAATATGTCTTTCTCATTCTTTAACGTTTAACCCTAGCTAAGCAGTAAAAGGTGAAGCTCGTCAGGTTAGCAAGAAAGAGCTTTCCCTTCACGTTTTTCTTCTTTAACGTAAGATGGTATAATCTCACTTTCTCTTCAAGCTTTAGCCTCAGCAGCGGAGAACAACCTTGTGCATTATTTATTTATTTATTTTTGGTTGATTTCGTTTCTTGATTTTTTTACTCATGATCTTAGTGACTTGTGTTTAAATGAAAGTTTCATTATTAAAGCTTTGATTTGGTGGTGATTAATTGTATTGCTCATAGCTGAAATATTAATGAATCTCTTCTGATAAAAATGAAAATATGAACTATCATCTTTTGTATTAATATATTATAATTTTAGATGAATGTTGACTTTGAGTTAGCTCAGATTTTGTGTTCAAAGCTGTTCTTTTTTTTTTTTTTTTTTGTAAATCACATATTCTTTGTGGTCAAACTTTTTTTTTGTATTAATATATTACTATTTTTTTGTATTAATTTTTTTACTACTTTTAGAGTGATTTTTTATTTAAAAATATTTTTTTAAGTTAGCGGTTTCGGATTCGGTTACACGCAGTTTTTTTATTATTTGTCGATTTCAATTTTGGATAATAATTTTTAAAATTGTCGAGTTTTGGTTTCGGTTTCAGGTTTAGGTTATACTAATCGGTTTCGGTTTTGATTTTTTCAAAAACCACAGTTAACTGACCCGCTGTCATTCCTATTCAGAAGTTATAGAGTCTGAGTTCACTAGGAATCTTATACTACATAACTTATCTTCAAACTTATGATAAGATAAACTAGCTAGAATTCGAATATGCCCTATCACTATATTTACTAATGAAATCGAATAGTGTGATTGACCTATCACTCTTGATGAAGCAACATCCATCTTGACCAAAATTTGTAGTATATCGACCCTTTAAGAGATTATATTCAGTTTATAATGACTTGGGTTCATTACTAATGTCAACTCATATTTTAATATTTTGAGATAGATGATTATGCTAAATATATCGGTCATTTTGTTTGACACACTCTTTGTACTTTTGATAAGTGAGACTTAGATCCCACATTTTGTTATATATGTGTATCGCTCCCCTTCCCTTAGTCTTTCATTAGTTTTTCCATTAATATTAAAGGTATGATAGTCCTTCGCAAAATTAAAACAAAACAAAAGAGAAAACAAATAAAAAGAAACCTAACAACTGCATAATTTTTATTTATCAGACGACTAATCCTGCACCTAGCAATAATACAACACCTCTAGTCTCTATAATCTTCTCTACGTACTATTCTTCATTCAACAACAAAACTTTGTTTCTTTCATCTATTTCTCTTTCTCTTTTTTTGCATGTGAAAATATAAGGAGATTTGTCGCGAAAATATTTCTTATCTTTTACAAAGAAGATGCAAGGCATCAAAATAATGGAGTTCAAGTAATAGATATGTGGAGTCAAAATATTTTACATCAAATGATAGTCACACACTATTCACTTTCTTAGCATTTGTCAACTTGTTCTTGCAGTCAAGAAGCATAATTGGATAAAAGACTCTAAGCGCAATAATAAGCATAGTGAGTCAACTTGTTCTTGCAGTTGAGCTGCTTCTAGATGACCAATATAAGACATTTTTCTCCCTCGCAGTGGGCTTGAGCGCCTATAGTACTATTCTCCTATTAGAAGAAAAAATAAGTGTTGCTTTTAGGCTGTATTTACGGCGTGTAGTGCTGTGCTTTTGTAACAAAGAGAAAATGAGTGAAGTTAAATCTAAGTAATATTTGTAATAAAAAATAAATAAATTCAAGGAAGTTGATATCTTCATTATAACTTGAGACGTGAATCCCACTACAGTGTTGGTAAAATTGGAATATAAATACATATTTACATAGTTAGATGATGTGAACATAAAAAAGAAAAAAGAAAAAAAAAAGAGAACTTTTGGGATGATGTGAACATAAAGAAAAAAAAAAGATTTTTTAGATGATAATTTTTGGATATTTATTGATTATCACACATAGGGCAAAAATGTCTTCTATTAATTTTGTAACGAAAAAACTAAAGCATCACTTACAAAAAAAGTGTGACACTCATATATTAAAAAATGTAGAATCTAACACACTTATAAAAAGTGTAAAGAATGTAAAGAAAAATTACCCCTTAATATATTGAAACTAGTAATTAGACTTAGAGTAATCACACCAGGTCGATGACTCGGACTTGCCATGGTATTACCTTTGAAACAACATCACTATATTGCTAGTAATTAAGGATCTAATTTGAGCGATCTTCTTGGCCATCTATTACTAGTGTAATCAGCACTATATCGGTTGATTCATCTAATTCTACAAGCAATAAGGAGCACCCAAATTAAACAAACTAGAGTCAAAAGGTCAGTCTGGTCTAACATGTATCTTAAACACAAGGTTTCATTAATTCTAAAAAATAAATTGATACTAAGAGAGGTAACTTAGGATCTGAATTGGCATTAAGTTATATATAGATGAATATGACTAGACTAAAACATAGAGTTCCATCCAAAATCCAATTGATAGTAAAAGGAGCAGCTCAAAATCTTATATAGTAATCTTATCTGTGTGTGAGATAATGTACATTTTAACATAAACAATTATTAATGTTCTTTCTTACCATCCCCCTATGTGAATTGCATAAGAAAACTTAATGCAGTTTCACTCCACATCAGAAAATCTTTATATTTCCCTTGTCAAAAGATCAGTAGTACATATGTATACAACTACTTATTCTATGATTTCTAAGGTTGGTTTTCAAGATAATATCTCTAACATTTGTAGTAATTGAAATAAACTCGTGGCCATCACGATTATGGTGTATGTACAATATCTCATTTGTAGCCATTTTGAAATTTAATGGAACTTTTTTTTGGGAGGCCTAAGTCAATTGACATTAGAAATATATTGTACACTCCTAAAATCTATCTCGTGAACTCTCACACTTAAAACAAGAATTGGATTTTAATCACCAAGGGTGGATGCACTATGGTCTAATGGGGTTACAATCTTTATTGGGCACCACAATTCGGCCCCGAAAAATACATTTAATGCATGGGTATTTTTTAATTTAAAAGAATATACGTGTAGTCTATTGGCTTGTTAATTTTAACATTTAAAACCATTTAATTTTTATAAGTCCAATATTAATTTTGATTGTTTCTAATAAGTTCAATACAGTATATCTTATGTCTCTTTCATATTTTTTATAAGGATGCACATATCAAAAAGCAAATATAGAAGAGAAACAAAGAGTATCATTGTAATCAAAACCAAACATGACAATATACGGATGAAATCCGACTTTCCCTTAATTTCTTGGTGGCATACATTAAGATGGATGTATTTAGGAAAAAACATCACTAAGTAGTTTTCATAGGAAAAAAAATTCAACTACAATTTCAAAATATGAAGAAACCAATTTCAATGTTACAATGAAGCTTTTTATTAAAAGAATAGTGATATATGTAATTCTTTTTATATCATTATCATATAATATTCATATAATTGTCAAATTATATATTTTAATCCACTAAACAAAAAAAAATTAAATTCACCGTCTTTTTTTATTTTCAATTAGTCTGTACGCTATCTTATATCCCATATGCCCAAAATTACGTGTTCGATATCATTGCTTGAGCATGCCTTCATTTGCTTTTCTTAACCAGACATCTGATCATTGTGTGCTTTGTTATCTTTTCTTTTCCTTTACCTTATCAGATGCATGGCTAGTATATTGATAGCGAGAAAATCACCACTAGACTACTCCTAAATCTCACAGAAAATAAGAAAAATTGAATCGAGAATCAATAATCTGAATCTGCTTGATATTAAAAATGGTACAATTTAAAAAGTTCTTTCAACATTAACGTCCATATACATATATCACTGTTGCTGCTTGCTGATACATGAGAAATGCAGATTCGGTACTCAAAAGGAAATATTCTATTTTGGCTAGCCTACTTTATTAAGCTTGATCCTTGCCATTCCTTAGAGCTTCCAAATATCTTCAAATTTTGTACACTAAGTACATCAAAAGAAGATCAAATGAGACGAACATGTATATCTGCAAAAATTCAATATATATTGTTATTCATATACTTACTTGTTGCAATCAACATTAGGATAAATAGGTACTGGAACCTTTATCTTGCAAAGGTCAGCAAGTTTCTTGGCTCTACCAACGTTAACGCCAACTACCCGCGGTACTTTTTTGAAACACTCGCATAAAGATTTAAGCTCCGGCTTAGAAGTAGCGATTTTGGTTCAAGGCTTCAGCACTTTGACAAGTAACTTTGACAAGGAAACAGTTTTGTTATGGCATCCTGGCATTCTATTGCATTTGCATGGCTTGAGAACAAAGCCATAAACACTAAGCACACAATCCCTATTGAGCTAACTATAACTCCTTTGGCCATGGCAAAATACACTTGATGTTTTTTCAGAGTGAATAATGGAAGATATACTTCTGTGATATATGGTTTAAGGAGCTAGCATACATATTTATAGCAAAGAGAGGGCACTAGCTTGTAATGAATGTGGACCTAGTAAGTTTGGACTCTTGAAGTCCCTGGAATATCAAAAGCTGTCATGATTAGCTCCATGATGGGCTGAGATAAAATAATGATGGAATAAAGCTCAAGAATTAATGGATCAGTACTGGTCCTTAAAACCAGGTAAGAAATCCAGGGATTAGTAAGCTCCTCGTTGTCAATGACAAATATATTAATTACTTGTTCAAAATTTATGTGAAAGGTGTATTTTATCTGAAAGAGTATGAAAAACTGGCGAATTTATTAAGTGGAGATTAAATATATAGAATATGAATTGATTTTTAGTCAAGAAAAAAAATTAATTAGTTTCTACTAAAAATTTATTATTTATATAATTTTTAAATTGTATATTATAACTCTGATCCAGTGACAAGCAATTTTTAGTCATAAATTGTTGCAACATATAGGAAGTTGAGTGCATTTTTCTCATTACATCTTCTTTGATTTCATATTTTGTCCTCTTGGATAGTGATGACATCTGATGGTAGAACTCGTTCCCATCCCCATTCCCACAAAAATATACCATTTATGGGGCTTGAAGCATGGCGTTATACCCTCTAAACATTACTTGTCCGTCCTAAATTGAATGCTTTTGTTTTTTTAGTATGTTCCAATATAAATGACACCTTTTCTTAGAAGAAATTTTACCTCTAACTCAAATAATATAATATTTAAAAGATTTTCTTTGAGGTCCCAGTTATTTCATGCCATGTCATTAATTTTTCAATATTTGAAAATTCAAAAACTTTGTAGGAGTCCCACTCAATTTCCTACTAAAACTTATACCAAACCCAAGGCACCTATCTGGTTCCTAATGCATGTCAGATAAACCTTGAACTTTTCTGAATGGCAAAAGCTATCATCAACTCCGGTATGGAATATTAATACAAAAACATGATAGATAATCTCAAGAATTAACGCCCTTAATCGGATTAATTACAGAAGTTTTATTTTTTTTATTTTTTTTATCCTGGCGTTAAAATTAACCAGATAGTATGTCTAAGGAATTAGTACATCCTGGTTTTCAATATAAAATAAATTACTTGTTCATAATTGCATGCAACTAGGTGCATTTTATGGTAAAAGTGAGAAATTATGAGTCAAATAAATTAGTAAGTGCTGCGATTTTCATTTTATGTTTCAGAAAAACAACAAAGTTTTATGAATGGTTGTGAGTTCACCAATGTCTTACAGTTCTGCTAGCATGTGATGGATGTCATAAAACTCCAATCGCATACATTAATTGGACTTTAAAAAAAATCTTGTATTGTATGTGACACATTACCATATAGTCTTGTATTGATAATACTAAGCGTCCCATTTGTATTTATTATAAATATCTAGTGTGGCGGTTACATTTTTTAAATTTTCTCGAGACCCGTAAACTTTTTTATACGCTTAGTGAGATGTGATGCACGTCCTTTGCTAATTAATGCTCACTGTATACTAAAACATCGGAATCCTATTCTTTGGATTGAGTGGAGGCACGTTTAGCATTCTTTTATTGTTTCGGATGTGATTAATTGCACCATAGTTAATGAATATTTGCAAGCATATTTTTATGATATCCTAATGTTATTTTAGTAAATCGTAACATTCTTTATACGTTCAAACAATTTACAGAGGTTTATCTCTGTTAAGTATTTTGCATTTTCATTTTAAAATCGATTAGTATTAAGTAAAGTTGTCCATAATCTTATTTAGTGGTCTATTTGACAATGGGGTTTCGATGTGGGATTTAACATTTCCTCTTACACGTGACTCGGCGAGAATCGAAAAATGAGAGGGAGCTAGCTAGCATGAGGGAAGTGAGAGCGAGCTAGCATGAGGGATGTGAGTTGGCGAAAGCGAAATAAAATGGGTTACACGTGGATGAATACGACTGAATCAAGACCTAATTCTAATACTATGTTAAGTATCATGAGTTTTTATTTTAAAATCAATTGGTATCAAGTGGAGTTGGTCTATGACCTTATTAAGTGGTCTATTTGACAATGGGGTTTTGATGTGGGATTCAACAATCTCCAAGCATGGATTTTTTTGTTAATCGTTTGGAATATAACTCTGTCTTCCAATCTTCTAATATGATACTATTTACAATGTAATAATAGTGAAGCATTGGTTGTTTACCAGTACCATTTGATGGGTTGTATATTTCTAAATGATGTAGTTTATGCGAAAAGATATACATGCAAGTGATCCCAATTCATTTCCCACTAACCCTATTAACGTATGTATATATCGCATTCACATTCAATAGTTTCTTTACCATAGTTACTCTCTTACCATAGTTAGCATAGCTTGGAGCCCAAGTAGTCTTACATCTATATAAGGTCTTATGTACATTGTAATTCATACAACACTTTCTCTGTAATAAAATCTTTCAGTCTTTCACTCATTCATGAAATCTCTACTCTATTTCAATATTGTATCAGAGCTACCATCCTAGTAGTCTGTGCCACCGTCATCGTTTTATCTCTATCCTTATATCGCAATAAAACATCAGAAATTGGTCTATTTTGGGATTTTTTTTATTTTTTTATTTCATCTCCTTGGGCCACGCGTCACACCTTCTCGTAGTACTCGTCGAGACGATTTCGACGACGCCAAGATCGTCAACAAACTCTTCCAGACGCGCCTGTAATCACAGTCAAAGTTTTATCACTGTTTGACCTCTTCAGCAATTTTCAGTTAGCCAAACAGGGCCTTGCTGACATCATCCAACAGCAGCGCTGATATCAGCCCTAGCCATCTCAACATCCAGCCATTGCCACATCAGCATCCAATCAACACCATATCACCATACACGTCAGCATCCAGTCAGCACCATATCAGCTTTTTTTGCCACGTCATCACAACCAAAAAAAAAAAAAGGCCAGACCTTTCCCAAGGTTTTTTGACGTCTTGAGTCCATTTTTGGCATCCGTTTCTTCAAATTCTCACTCTAAATGGAGTGTGTAGATGTCTTAATGAACAATCAAATATCTCACTTATCCTTTCAACAAGAGTGTAAGTATTGTCATCTCTCTGGTCACTCCATTTTGCACTGTCCTACTCGAATGTGCTCCTTTTGCAAGAAAATTTGTCCTGGTCATTACCTACATGAGTGGTCTTGGAATCCCAACAGAAATTCTCAAGGACATCGACCAAATGATAGTTCCTTCAAGGCTCAGAGTACGCCAGGCACCTCCCTTGATCCTCCTTCCTCATCTTTATCAGTTGCAAGCCTCTGACACCTCCTTAAACGGGTTTTATCCCAGTTTAGTCATTCTTCTTCTACTGCTCTATCCACCATACTCGGTAAGTCTTCCTGGTTCTTCGATATTGCTTGCTCTAACCATATGACTTCTGATTCTTCTTGTTTAACCAATAAAGTCATCAATTCTTCTGCACCTTCTATCTATACTGTTGACGGTACATCCATGCCCGTAAGTCATATCGATTATGTGTCAACATCTCATGCTTCATTTCCAGATACTTATCTTGTTCCTAAACTCACCCTTAACCTTATATCTGTCGGTCAATTATGTGAACTTGGTCTCACATTCACTTTCTCTGCTTCTGGTTGTCATGTGTAGGACCCTCAAACAAGACAGACTCTTGGGATAGGCCGTAAGTTTGAACGACTCTTTGAGCTTGTTAGCCTGCACCTTCTTGCTCACCTAAGTATTGTTGCATCAGTCACCACCTCATCAAATTCTCCTTCTCTTCACTTATGGCATTCTAGATTAGGTCATGCCTCTTTAGAAAAATTGCAATCCTTATTATCTAGTGGTGCATTAAGCAAACCTTTTCTGCACCCTTTTGATTGCCTATCACGTCATCTTAGAAAACAACTTGCTCTACCTTTCAATCAAAGTGACTCTTCATCTACTGCATGTTTTGACTTTGTCCACTCTGATATTTGAGGTCCTTCTCCTACATCCACCATGGGAGGTTCTCAGTACTTTGTAATATTTGTTAATGACTTTTCAAAATTTACTTGGATATACTTTATGCATAGTAGGTCTGAATTGTCTCGCATCTATTCTGAATTTACTGCCATGCTTTTCACTCATTTCAAACAACGAATTAAGATCCTCCGTATAGATAATGCGATGGAATATAAAGAGTCAACCTTTCTTTCCCTTCTCTGTCAACATAGAACTATTTCACACTGCTCTTGCCCTTACACATCTCAACAAAACGGGCGTGCAGAACGAAAACATCGCCATATTCTTGACATCACTCGTACCTTTCTTATCTCTGCCTCATGCCCTGAGCGTTTTTGGGGAGAGGTTGCGCTTACTGTTGTTTACATTATAAATCGTTTGCCTTCTCCCATTCTCAATAACTGTACTTCTCATGAACATCTTTACGGTCATCCACCCGACTATGGTCACATTTGTGTCTTCGGTTGTGCATGTTTTGTCTCACTTCCTCCCCAAAAATGTACCAACCTGAAATCTCGACGCCGTTTATGTTGTTTGTTAGGGTATGGTATTGAACCCAAGGGGTATCGGTGTTGGGATCCATTATCAAAACGTCTTCGGGTTTCTCGTCATGTGATTTTTTGGGAGAATAAGATGTTTTTCTCTCTCTCACCATTCTCTCTTACTCATGCTATCTCTACCCCATATTTCACAGATCCTTCCATTTCCTTATTTCCTGATGATGACAGTGACACAAGTACATCTATAGGTCCTGACTCCATGCCTGCCATGGCCCTTCCTGAGGTGACTGTTCCACCTGATGAGTCTGTGCTCGATGATGAGACTTTTTCTACTACTTCACCATCTATCTCTACTGAGTCATCTTTCTGTCGTTCCACCACTGTAAGATCAATTCGTTTTCATCTTCTTGATTATCACTGCTTTTCCACTATTCTTTAACTCCATGAGCCTCAATCTAAACATGAGGCCAGTTCTGACCCTCTATAGCAGCAAGCTATGACAGATGAATTACAGGCCTTGGAAGCCAACCATACCTGGGATTTGGTCGATCTTCCTCCAGGGAAGAATGTTATGGGATGCAAATGGGTATACAAGATCAAGACTCGATCTGATGGTTCTATAGAGCGATACAAGGCTCGGTTGGTGGCGAAAGATTTTACTCAAGAGTATGGCATTGACTATGAGGATACCTTTGCCCCTGTTGCTCGTCTCACTTCTGTTCGCACACTTATTGCAGTTGCTGCAGTCAGATAGTGGAAGTTATTTCAGATGGACATTAAAAATGCCTTCCTTAATGGTGATCTTATAGAGGAAGTATTTATGAAGCCTCTTCCTGGCTACCATCATCCGCCTCACAAGGTGTGTCGACTTCGTCGTTCTCTTTATGGTCTCAAGCAAGTTCCACATGCTTGGTTTTCTAAATTCAGTTCGGTTATTACTAATTTTGGCTTAGGGATGACAATAGGTAGAGTTTAAATCCGAATTTGACGGGTATCCGACTTGATTAGAAACCCGTTTACTAAACCGATGGAGTATCCATTAGGGTTTGATTTTTACAAATGATTACAGACGAGTAGTCCGATAGGATTTGGTAATAGTAATTTAAAAAAAACTTGAAACCCGATAACCCGATTAGTAATTTAGTAAAAATAAATCAATAAAAATATTTATATATTTACATACATATACAAATAATATATTATTGAAGAAAAAATAATTTTTTAATATTGGTCCAAGAATAATAGTTGTGGGCTATAGCCCAAACCTTATTATCAGTTGTTAACCCTCATAGTTTAGGTTTTTATATTCTTTTATCTAATTCAAATAACACAACCACTCAATTGTTGAATAATTCAAACGAGAATGATAATTTACAATAGGGAAAAATACTTTATGTTTTTTTTTCCTCAGGTTATTTTATATTATTATGGAAGGATGATAACTTCTCAGCACAAAGATTTTGTTGAATGTTTCGAGTAAGTTTAAATTTGTTTATAGACAAGCACTTTATTTTTTTTTCTTAATCCATTCTGATTTGTCATTATTTTAGGACTTCTTTTCATTTCTTTTAAAAACTTTTTAAGTTTTTTATAAAAAAAAATATATTTTTTTATTCATTAACGGGTCGGGTCAGGTACCCACGGGTTTTTAAATATTTAATGGGTTCGGGTTTGATAAGCAAAATCTAAACCCAACGTGTTACCATCACGGGTTTGGTTAAATATAATTTAAACGAGTTTGAATTTGATTTTATAAATTTTAGCGGGTATCCGACCCGTTGCCATTCCTATTTCGGCTTCACTCCGAGTAATCATGATTCTGCACTGTTTATTTGGCATTCTGATTCTGGTATTCTTCTCTTGCTCTTATATGTGGATGATATGATTATCACTGGGGATGACTTGATGGGTATTTCTGATCTCAAACAGTTTCTCAGCCACCACTTTGAGATGAAAAATCTTGGTCCTCTGAGTTACTTTCTATGCATTGAAGTCTCCTCTGATTCGGCTGGCTACTATCTTTTTCAGGCCAAGTATTCTTCTGATCTTCTGGCTCGTGTTGGCCTTACTAACAGTAAGACTGCATCCACCCCTCTTGATGCTAATGTCCGCCTTACCCCATTGGATGAGACACCACTTTCAGATGCATCTTTGTATCGCCAACTGGTTGGTAGTCTTATCTATCTCAATGTGACTCGTCCTGACATTGCCTATACTGTTCACCTAGTCAGCCAGTTCATGTCTGCTCCTAGTACCACACACTATGCTGTAGTTCTCCAGATACTTCGTTATATTAAGGGCACCTTATTTCATGGACTCTTCTTTTCTACCAGCTCATCTTTAACTTTGCATGGCTACTCAGATACAGATTGGGCTGGTGATCCTACTGATCAGCGTTATGTGACTGGATACTATTTTCTCCTTGGTAATTCTCATCTTTGTTGGCGCAGCAAGAAACAGACCATTGTTGCTTGCTCGAGTATTGAAGCTGAGTATTGTGCACTTGTTGATGCTATTAAAAAAGTCATCTGGCTTCGTTGGCTCCTCGCTAACATAGGTATCTCTCAGCTTCCTAGCATCACTCGATATTGCAATAATTAAAGTGTCATTCAGATTGCACACAATGATGTCTTTCATGAGCGCACTGGTCATATTGAGTGCGACTATCACTTCATTCACCAACATGTGGTTAATGGTACTACAAAACTTCAGTTCACTTATTCCGCTAATCAGCTTGTGGATCTCTTCACCAAGGCTCACCTACCAGGGCGTCTCCAAGAATTAATTTCCAAACTCAAGCTCGTGTCATTCGCACCACCTTGAGTTTGAGGGGGGTGTTAACGTATGTATATATCGCATTCACATTCTCTAGTTGCTTTACCATAGTTAGTCTCTTACCATAGTTAGTATAGCTTAGAGCCCAAGTAGTCTTACATCTATATAAGGTCATATGTCTATTGTAATTCATATAACACTTTCTCTATAATAAAATATTTCGGTCTTTCTCTCATTCATGGAATCTCTATTCTATTTCAACAAACCCATTTTGTGCAGATATGTATATAAATCTTAGTTGTTGTCTATGCATGTTAACGTGCTCTGAATTGAGTTTCGTATTCAAAAGCCATCATGCATTGTAATATGATGTTCTTAGTTACATTACATACATATAACATATATATATGTATATATGTGTATATATATATATATATATATATATATATATATATATATATATATATATATATATTATTATTATTATTGATTGGTTAGCAAATAGACAAAGCAGTAAAGTAAATTGGATATGTAAGTTTGCATACACCAATTGGAAAGAATAAAGCAAGAAAACTAGTTGGGTTTGCCCGTGCAAATAAACGGGTTAAACTCAATGAAATTATTATATATTGTTAATTGTAATTTTTATTTATTTATTTAATTTTGGTTATATTTTTATACAAATTGGGGAAAACATTTTAAAACTAGAATAAATGGTAAAAAGATAATTATAAATCTATAAGATGATTATGACCAAAAAAATCTATAACATGATATCATGAATTTTGGAATATAGAGTAATTACTGGATTACATTTATAGTTTATTTTTACAAAGTAGTGATTTATGAAAGAGTGACTAAATAGGCAAAAAGTTAATCTAGAGTAGTGCGTCCATCAAAATGCAATCCATTTTTTTTTTTGAAAAAGTGGCCATTTATGATTCATTTTTATGAAGTAGAATTGCTACATACATTCAATATTGTTTAGGGATATTGAAGGAATTATGGGCAGAAAAAGACTGGATTACAAAATGATTAAACCACCATAAGATAGATGAAAGCTTCTTTAATTAGAATTGAAGCTTTTGTGTTTTGGCTGCTCTGCCTCACTATCTTTGTTGGAGACAAAAGTCCTTCGACCATTCTTAGTTTTGTTGTGCTTCAGTTTCTTCATCATGTAAAATTGGTTTATCATAGCTGTCATCAAATTTCAAAGCTCCTGGAACTTTCGTGCTTCAAGAGGTTACTTGATAAGTATAAAGTTTCACATGTATCAAGGGCATCCTCTAGTTCAGCTTATTGTTAGTGTTTAATAACACGATGAGTGGTTTCAGGGACATACTTGAGCACTAGATTAAGATCAGGGGCGAATCCATAATTTTAAATTTGGAGGTCAAGATTTAAATAAGAACATTCATAACAAAGGAAAAAAAATAAGGGGGCTGTTAACTTATTTTTAACAATATTACATAGATTCTTTTAATCACAGCAATTTTTTTTAACGATACTACATAAATTTTTATGAAAAAAAAAACATGGGAGGGATTGAGGTCCCTGTTGTCCTCGGCCTAACTCCGCCCCTGATTAAGATATAGCTCACCCTTTTCGGTAGTTGAAAAGAAGTAATGTTTCAAGGCCACAACATTTGGGTGGTCAAAAAGGCGCATGATTTCAATTCTCGGTTCTTATGCCTTTTGCCTTGAAGAACTTTCTTTATGGTGACAGTTTTACCTATCTCCAATCATTTTGCCTAAGTAGTCAACAAAGATCGGCATTTTAGAGTTGTATAATTCTTCCTAAAAAGAATAAAGATCTTCAATGCTATATTTACATAAATCTCACGTGGAACACCACCCTGAATGATTCATGCCTTACAACGTGCTCAACCATACAACTTATAGTCTAAAATAATAAAGAAAATCTTCAAACAATAGACAATGGGTAGAAATGGCTACATATAAATTGCATATTCAGAATAGAATACCACAGAAAAAGACAACAAACATCTCACAACAGAATCGGATCCTAAAAGTAGTCATTCTGCCAAGCTAAGTGAAAAATGAACCACTCAATAGTGTCGCCAGTCTCAGTCCCATTACCATCAACAATGGTAGCTTCTATATCCTACAAAATTTGAGCCTCATTAAACAACATATGATCACAAATACAAAGGAATAAAGAAAAAGAAAGAGAAGACAATATTTTTCGTATTTTAGATGTATTCCTCATCATCCCAGATTTTCATGTCATTCATCTCCTTCAAGATTAAGGTTATTGGATTCTCTCAAACTATAAGTAGGGGCCTGCTGAAACCAAATATGATACATACAAATCAAAATATGAGTCAAATAATCATAAACTCAAAGCCACATTTACTTCAATTTAAGCCGAAGCAGGCAATAGGGTTTTTCTTCTGCTAACAATACAGGAAAGTTTTTAAATTTAAGAATCTGACACCAATTGCATAATAGGTTATTTGGTCATATTAGTATAGAATTGGTTAGCCATTTCATCCTTGTAACAAAATACCAGATGTAACGGATTCTTGACCAAATATTACTCAGAATGATTCGCATACCACATTGCAAATTTGTGGAGCTTTGGGTCCTGTATGAAAGATATACCATGAAGTTAGAGTCCAATATCAGTTGTACGCGAATTTTAATGCTAAAACTTTTTTTCAACATTTAATTACCTATCTCAAGATCATGCCAAGGATGAGCAACAACAAATCTCGTTGACAAAGATGAGAGGATCCTTTCGTTCAATTTCGAGGCACATCTTCGAGGTATCTCAGTGGTCATTTTGTTGTTCAACTAAGAAGTAAAAATGTATAATGGTTGTTAGGAATTGCTATGTAAAGAAATCACAAAGATGAAATTATATGGTTTACCATGTGAAGTTGCTCTAGTATGCAGACACAATCCAGGGTATGCTACAAATAGATGAGATTTCAAAGAAATTGTTTTTTTTTTTTTTGTTAAAGTAATTTAAAGAGATAATTTGTCTATGATGACATTTCTATATATCCAAACATATTCTTGATTTTTGTTTGTTTAAAAAATATAACATATATATTACCCTTTGACAACATAACAAAATTGGTCCAGATATTAAGAAATACCGTATCTGCAAAAGCATTTATGATTGACCCAAGATAGCAAAGAAGAGTCCAACAAAAACATTATTGCATTAGAGAGATTCCCATCTACAAATCATTATACTCCTAAAGTATACCTTTGAATCAACATAACACGTATCCATACCAGTTATAAAATTAAAGAAATGACCAAGATCGCGCGTATACATGTCAAAAAAGAAGGAAATGAAATATAAACACCCATAAACTGACTTCACATACATGTGATAGAAACGAAAAGAAAGAGAGCTTACCAGTGAGAGCAAAATTCTTAAGAAGAAACAAAGAGAGAGAGAGAGAGAGAGAGAGAGCTAACAGTGAAAATTTTTGGAGAAGCTTTGAGAGAGAATATGGAAAAGAGAAATAAACAACATAATTGTTGAGAAGCTTTGAAAAAATATGCGTTGTAATGAGAGAACGCCTAACAAGATTGGGAAACTCTTCAAAAAGTCTAGACTAACCGGTCAGTCAGAATTTTACTCATAAAACATGGGGGTCACACACATGTAGGGACCATTTCATATGAGTAAAAGTCCTGATTGACTGGTCAGTCTAGACTTTTTGAAGAGTTTTCCAACAAGATTTGAGAAACAACTTAGTGGAATGATACACGTCAGATTCCACTAAAAGATGTTTTGGGCATACAAAAAAATGTTCAAAACTATTAGCATATGGTACAATAACTTTTATGCACAGATGACTTACAAATATTTCCACTTGGACAATTGTGTCCAAGAGTGTCATAGTCATACAATTTAAAAGGTGCAATAATGGTAACACATGGTATAATTCCCTTAATGCAGCAATGACCTACAAATATGCATAACTTGACCACTTTGTCCCTTCATATTCTTTTATGTATATATATACATATATATATATATATGTATATATATATATGTATATGTATGTATATTATATATATATATATGCATATATATGTATATGTATGTATATTATATATATATATATGCATATATATGTATATGTATGTATATTATATATATATGTATATATATGTATATGTATGTATATATATCAATGCATCTGCCACTACATTCGCTTTTCCGGGTACATAATTAATCGTACAGTTATAGTCATCCAAGAGCTCCATCCATCTTCTTTGCCTTATAATCAACTCCTTTTGAGAAAAGAGATATCTCAAACTCTTATGATCGATGAATATCTCAAACTTACTTCCCCACAAATAATATCTCCATTTCTTCAATACAAAGACAATGGCAGCAAGCTCTAAATCATGCGTAGGATAATTCACCTCATAAGGCTTCAGCTTCTGTGATGCATAAGCTTTGACTTGATTGTTTTGCATCAACATACAACCTAGTCCTTCATTCGAGGCATCACTATAAATAACAAACCCTTGACTTCCCTCGGGCAATACTAACACAGGGGTAGTTGTCAATCTCCTCTTCAACTCTTGGAAGTTGCATTCACATTTATCATTCCACTCAAATTTAATCTTCTTCTGCGTGAGCTTCGTGAGTAGCCCCGCAAGCTTGGAGAAATCTCTCATAAACCTTTTGTAGTACCCTGCCAAACCAAGGAAATTATGCATCTCGGTGACATTCTCTGGCTTCTTCTACGATTACACAACATTAATATTCGAAGGATCCACAACAATCCTTTCTTGAGATATTATATGACCCAAGAATGCCACTTGCTTGAGCTAAAACTCGCATTTGCTAAACTTGGCAAGCAACTTATGCTCTCTCAACTTCTGCAACACCAAATGCAAATGCCTCTCTTGTTCCTCCTTGGTCTTCGAGATATTCTAACTTTTGTAACACCAAATGCAAGTTCGAGATATTCATCGATCATAAGGTTGAGAAGATATTTGCTGCTCATGACTATACGGATGAAAAAAAGATAGGGTTTGCAACTTACTTGTAAGAGGAAGATGCAGAATAATGGTAGAGAACGGAACAGATTCGTTGGGAGCATAGGGAGACACCGATCACGTGGGCTAACTTTGTCAAGTCTTTCAAAGGGAATTATATTCCGGAGGTGGCCCGGGAAAGGAAAGAAGAAGAGTTTCTCACCTTGAGGCAAGGTGCGATGATAGTGGTACCGTATGAGGCCCGATTCAACAAGCTATCTCACTATATCCTTGAATTGGTTCCGACTGAGACTAGGCGAATCAAGCAATTTGAACGGGGATTGAGGCCCGAGATCTGAGACTCTTTAGCTTTACACCACTTTACTTCGTACGAGGAGATGTTGGATTCGGCGTCCCATGTTGAGAATGGGAAGTTTGAGCAACGAGGTGGGCCGAGTCAACCTTACAAGAGGCCATTCTTAGGCCAAGCACCGTAGAGGCCTTATAAGACTCAAGGTCAATGGCAGATTCAAGCAAGGCCACCTGCTACGAGACCCCAATCTAATGCCCCAATTGTTCAACCATCTCGTGGTATAGCAGGTACTGCTATGGCTACCCAGAATATTGTATGCAAGTATTGCAAGAAGAAGGGGCATCTAAAAGCCCAGTGTTGGAGAAAATCAAGCAAGTGTGTTAGGTGTGGAAGTGATCAATACCGGGTTAAGGACTGTCCGAGAATGCCAAATAGGGCTACACCAAATCAGCCCGCTAGAAATGCTCCAGGACAAAGAGTTCAAGCTCGAGCCTATGCAATGGATCAAGAAGAAATTCCAGATGATACAACGGTTGTTGAAGGTACTTTCTTGATTCAAAATCAATGTGTTAAGGTGCTTATTGATACTGGAGCCATGCATTCATTCATAACCCCCAAATGTGCATTTCGCACTAAGTTGTCGGTGGAAAACTTACCATATCATGCAGAGGTTAGTACCCCAATGGGATCCAAATGTGCTACTAGATTAGCGTGTAAAGCAATATATGGATTGGGGATCAAGAGTTTTTGGTCGATCTCATAGTGCTAATCTTCCCGGATTATGAATTTGTTTTGGGAATGGACTAGTTATAACGACATCATGCACAACTAGATTTTCAGACGAAGATTATAAAATTTCAAGTACCGGGTCAACTTGTGCTTAAAGTGAGAGGAAAACGTGAGTTGTCAGAAAAAATTATGATATCTTCAATCAAAGCTGTGAAGTATATGAGGAGAAGTTGCATGGGTACTTGGCATATTTAATCAACAAGCCAACGAATCAAGTCAAGTTGGCAGAAGTGCAGGTTGTTAAGGAGTATGTTGATGTGTTCCTGGAGGAATTTCCTAGGTTGCCACTTGTAAGAGAAATTGAGTTTGTGATTGAGACGTTACCAAGTACTCAGCCGATCTGTAAAGCTCTATACCATATGGCTCCGGCTGAATTGAAAGAATTGAAGGTTCAATTACAAGGTTTGCTAGAGAAATGATTTATTCAACCTAGTTTATCTCCATGGGGTTCACCCATCCTATTTGTGAAGAAGAAGGATGGTACATTGTGGCTTTGCATTGATTATAGAAGGTTGAACTAGGTAACCATTAAGAACAAGTACCCGTTATCATTGATCGACGAGTTGTTTGATCAACTTCAAGGAGTCAAGGTCTATTCGAAGTTTGACTTGAGGCAGGGCTATTATCAACTCCGTATCAAGCAAGAAGATATGCCTAAGTCAGTTTTCAGAACGAAGTATGAGCATTATGAGTTTGTTGTGATGTCATTTGGACTAACAAATGCCCCTGCCGCTTTTACGGACTTGATGCATAGGGTGTTTCATCCGTATTTGGACCAGTTTGTAGTGATCTTCATAGATGATATCCTGGTGTATTTGAAGACCGAGGAGGAACATGAGAGGCATTTGCATTTGGTGTTGTAGAAGTTGAGATAACATAAGTTGTTTGCCAAGTTTAGCAAATGCAAGTTCTGGCTCAAACAAGTGGCATTCTTGGGTCATGTGATCAAGAAGGGATTGTTGTGGATCTTTCGAATGTTGATGTTGTGCAATCGTGGAAGATGCCGGAGAATCTCACCGAGGTACGTAGTTTCCTTGGTTTGGCAGGGTTCTACAGGAGGTTTGTGAGAGATTTCTCCAAGCTTGCAAGGCCACTCATAAAGCTCACAGAGAAGAAGATTAAATTTGAGTAGAATGATAAATGTGAAGGCAGCTTCCAAGAGTTGAAGAGCAGATTGACGACTGCCCCTGTATTAGTATTGCCCGAGGGAAGTCAAAGGTTTGTTATTTATAGTGATGCCTCAAAGAAATAACTGGGTTGTGTGTTGATGCAAAATAATCAAGTCATAGCTTATGCATCACGGAAGCTGAAGCCTTATGAGGTGAATTATCCTATGCATGATTTGGAGCTTGCAGCCATTGTCTTTGCATTGAAGAAATGGAGACATTATTTGTGGGGAAATAAGTTTGAGATATTCATCGATCATAAGAGTTTGAGATATCTCTTTTCTCAAAAGGAGTTGAATATGAGGCAAGGGGTACAAAGATGTATCGAGACCTAAAGCAACACTATTGGTAGAACAACATAAAACGGGAGATTGCAGAGTTTGTCTCGATGCTTAACATGTCAACGGGTGAAGGCAAAACATCAAAGACCTACAGGACTTCTACAACCTTTAGAGGTTCCGCAATGGAAGTGGAAGCATGTCACCACGGATTTTGTTATTGAATTACCGAGGTTTCCTCGAGAATGTGATGCAGTTTAGGTCGTTGTGGATAGATTGACAAAGACAGCTCACTTTATTGCAATGAACAAGACGGATAACCTCAAAAAATTAGCAGAAATGTATGTGGCTAATATTGTGAAACTACATAGTATGCCATCTAGCAACGTGTCTAATAGAGATCCAAGGTTTACATCTCAGTTTTGACAAAAGATGCAAGAAATCTTGGGAACGAAGTTGAGATTCAGTATAATGTATCACCTTCAGACGGACGGGAAATCTGAGAGGACCATCTAGATTTTGGAAGACATGTTAAGGGCATGTGTATTGGATTTTAGAGGTTCATGGGAAAATCGTTTACCTTTGGCATAATTTATTTATAATAACAATTATCAGGCAACAATTGGTATGATACCATACGAGGCTTTGTATGGACGAAAGTGTAGATCACCATTGTATTGGGATGAAGTCGGTGAGATGAAAGCTGTAGACCCTACCCTATTGCCGGAGTTGATAGAGAAGATTGAGAACGTGCAACTGATTCGAAAGAAAATGCTTACGGCCCAAAGTAGACAGAAGAGTTATGTCGATAAGAGATGATGAGACTTGGAGATTGGAGTGGGTGATTGAGTATTCTTGAAGTTTTTACCCCAAAGAGGGTTGATTAGACATGGAAAATGTGAAAAATTAAGCCCGAGTTATGTTGGGCCATTTGCGATTGTGGGTAGAGTTGGCAACCTAGCATATCAGTTGGGTCTACCACCAAATCTTTTAAACATTCATGATGTGTTCCATGTTTCGATGCTGAGGGAGTATCATCCCAACCCTTCTTACATTCTAGAACCGGAACTACTAGCACTTCGGGAGAACTTGTCCTATGAGGAGAGGCTCGTGCAAATTCTAGATGAGCACGACTAGAAGTTGTGCAAAAAGAGTATTTCGATGGTGAAGGTACTTTGGGATCACCATGGAGTTGAAGATGTAACATGGGAGAGACGTGATCAGATAGAGCTACGATACTCGTTCTTGTTTGAGAGGTAATAAGGTAATTGCAAGGGCACAATTCTTTTAAAGAATGGAGGATGTAAGACCCGACCCGAGACCACATGTGCATATAAGTCATATCATGCATAGTTAAATTATTTTATATGCATTTACCTTGTTTTATATGTTTTTATATTGGTTAATATGCATTTACATCGATTTACGCGCATTTCATCGTTTAATATGCCATTTAGTGTTTTAGATATAGTAGGAAGATAATTAAATACTATTGGACTAAGCCTAGCAACTAACTAGTTAGCATACAACTAGAATGGCATGAAATAAATAGCTTTAAGTTAGAGGGGCAATGTGGTCTTTTGGATCTTAGATATTATATCTCCTAACACAAATACATATACATTACACATATAAACCCCAGAAAATACACACACTCATATGATACACACACTACACACACCATTCTCTACACGTTTGAGAAGAGAATTGAGGAAAAAGGAAGAGAAGAGAAGAGAAGAAGGAAGGAAGAAGAAGAGGACGAAGAAGAAGTTTCAGCTGCTACAAGCTTTTCCTTTGCAATTTTCTTGCTTTCTTCAAAGTCATTTTAGCTCAACTTCATCTAGGCTTCAAGAACAAAGGTGAAGGATTCTTCAAAACTGATTTTAAAGAGTTTATTCAAGGTTATGTGATGTTCATTTGTTGCTAGCTTGCTATAGTTTACATACAAGAGCTTGAATTTGAAGTTGGAATATTTTGTGTGTTGTAGATCTAGGATTTGCCAAATCCATGTTGGATGTGTTTGAGTAGTTGAATGATGAGTTTGTATTGCTCTTTATGTGAATTGGTTATATGTGTAACTTGTATGCAAGAATTTGAATCATAGAACTAGCATTTAGATCTTGAAGGATAATCTTGATGTTGTGAGTTATAATGAATTCTTGGTAGGATGAATATGGATTGTTAAGGAGGGGTGATTGGGTTGAGTTTGAACTCTTGTGTGATAACTAATAGCCACCTTGAGCATGCTTGATTGTTAGTAGAAGGTTGTGTTGTTGTATGGTTGATTGTTAGTATAAGGTTGTGTTGTCCCATAAACAGCACGACCGATCGACCCCTGTTCAGCCAGTCGACTGAAAGTGGAGACCTCTTCTAGTGGAGAGGCACCGGGCGGAAGACCCTATTTGAACCGGTCGACCGGTTGCTCTTGGGTCTACCAGTTTGATAAAAAATGCAAAGAACTTGTTTTAGTGATTTCGGGAGCTACAAATGTCAGATTGAGGCATGGTCGGATGCGTTGGAACCGTATCAAACCCCAGATTATCATAGTGGAATTTAATTGTAGATTTGTGTCATAGTTTGGGTGCTATGTAGTTGCTAACTACTATATGTTGCTTAGGTGACTAATGATATGTGATAAATGCATGATGAATAAATGTTTGCTGGAATGCCATTGATTATTGCAATCACACTTGAATTGTAAATGCGCGGCAGTTCCAACCATTATTGATTGAGGTAGTGACGGGACCTCTGGGCAGCGGTGGGCTTACCGGTATATCTCGACCCTCAAAGTACTAATTTCGTTCTCTTGCTAAGACCCATTGATCCTCATCCGGGTCAGGATTCAATGATATCTTGGAAGAGATAGGAGACTTAACTATTATTGAATCTTGTATTTATATATTGTCTAGTTGCTTGTATATTTTATGTGCATGACATGATTTCTCGAACTGTTTGCGAAAAAATAAACCTTTGTGAAAACCCTTCTTAATCAATCCTCATTGAGCAATATGCAGGATTAGCTCACCTTTTTTCTCTACCATTTCAGGTGAGGCAGAGCCTGAACAGGCCTCTTAAGATGTTGGCGAAACTCCTTGGTATGACATCAAGGATTTCTGCCTTATGTGATCATTACCTATTGATGTACTTGAATTACTTACTGTATAACTTATTCTTTTGAACAACTATTATGTAACTAAATGCTTCTATTCTTTTGAGACCTAGAAACCTGAATGTGGTTAGTCCTTATGCTTGAACAGGTGGATGAAGGTCTGTACATATGTATCAAGTTATGGTTACCATTTTAAGGCCCATGTAATTTGAAGACTCTTAAACTTTTATGGAACTTCTATGAATGAAAAGGTTATTAAGTTATCAATTTTATATATTTCTGAGTTACGAAAATCACGTGTCGGCCTTAGCCTTCGTAGGTTTCCAGTGTTAGGGCGTGACAAGCAGGTTCTTCTATTTCTAATGATAAGCTCATTGTGGTTGTTCTTTCTGGCTTGGGGGATGA
The DNA here is from genome assembly GCA_037974665.1 of Ehretia macrophylla. Classification (NCBI taxonomy): domain Eukaryota; kingdom Viridiplantae; phylum Streptophyta; class Magnoliopsida; order Boraginales; family Ehretiaceae; genus Ehretia; species Ehretia macrophylla. The sequence goes on from CM075781.1 coordinate 51,061,778, forward strand.
CTACAAAAAACTCAACGTTGCAATTAGGGCTTGTGATATGGACATTACATTTGAAGATTTGTCTAGCAAACTTTATGGATCATGAGTCCTTTTTTAGATGCAAGGAGCGATACAAAGAACCATATTTTGTTACTGCTCAATTTTCACAAAAGGTTAATAATAAAGGCAAAGGTCATGGGGGACAAAACAAAAAGGACAACAATTTTTTTTTATATAATTCTGATATACGACCTTCACAAGGCTATTCTAATGGTGGAAATTTTCAATCTAATGGTAGAAATTGTCCACCCTCTAAACAAAGGCATCCTAGTAATTCTAATTAGCAATTTCGACTTTAGTGCCAAATTTGTGATAAATTTGGCCCCTGTTGCCAAATTCTGTCGATCTCGTTCTCTGTCAAGATAATTGATGTTCCATCCTAAAAACAAATTGGTAGTAAGTGGAGTAAGCCAAGATCATATAAGGTGGTCTAAGAATTTATGATTTTTCTATCTTGGACAAGTGCATATTCTAACACGTGTATATTCTAACACTCTCATTCACTCTATAAACCCCTGGTGCATTTTTTCAATAAAGGGGTGTTAGTTATTTTAAATAATTGGGTCATTGATTCTGGGGCTTCGCATCATTTTACTTCTGATCTCCAAAACATGACTATTCAATCTGAGTACAATAAAAATGATGGTGTATTGATTGGTGATCAGGGGCAGATCTATGTAGTGTGGGAGGGGGGCCACGTCCCCTCCAACGTTTTAAATTTTTTTAAAAATATCTATGTAGTATCGTTAAGAAAAATTATCGCCCCCCCTCCCCCTCCCTTTCCCTCTCCCCCCCAAATTTTAAAAAACTCTATATAGTATCATTAAAAAAATATTTTGGCCCCCCTAATATTAAATTTCTAGATCCGTCCCCGTTGGTGATGGTACTGATATTCTAATCTCACACATTAGTAATACTATTCTTGTCACTCCTCACACTTTATTCACACTTAAAAATGCCCTATGTGCTCTTACAACTTGTAAAAACTTGTTATCAATTCTTAATTTTGCAAACATGATTCTACTACTATTGAATGTTTTCCTGATTATTTTCTTGTGAAGGATCTGAGCTCAGGGGCACCACTAGTCAGAGGGTTGAATAAAGGGAACCTGTATGAATGGCCCAACACTACCATTCTACCTCATGCTTTTACGGTATCACTTGAGCAATGGCATTCCTGTCTAGGCTATCCACATCTTCGTACTATTAGGGATATTGTTTTTGGTAATAAGCTACTAGTTGCCAACTCTAATTTTCAATTTTGTCATGATTGTTCTTGTAATAAGAGTCACCGTCTCCCGTTTGGTGACTCAACAATTGGTAGTAATAAACCATTGAAAATTATTTTTATATATCTTTGGGATCTGGCTCCAATTGTATATGTTGAAGGGTTATATTATATTGTTTTTATTGACCGACATTAGAGTAAGCATACATGGTTATACCCTTTGAAATGCAAATCTGATGTGCCATAAGACTTCCTAGATTTTAAATTGGTTGTGGAAAAATATCTTGGTACTTATATTATTACTTTGTATTTTGATGGTTGGGAGGTCAAGCCTAATCGGTCACGACACCTTGTTTGTTGATATTTATTAAGGAGCTTCACTTACTTCTCTCACAAAAAACGGGATTCAACATCTTGTAGCACATCCCCACATGCCTCAACATGTAGTTCTTGTTGAGCATGGCTATGGTCATATAATTGAAATTGTACTCATAATGTTAGCCAAAGCCATTCTACCTTCGAAATTTTGGGCAGTGACGTGCCAAGCTATAGTATTTTTAATTTATCGATTTCTTTCTCTTAGGTTGAGTAACCAGTGCCCTTTTGAATTGTTTTTTCGAACGAAAACCAATTACTTAAAACTCAAGGTTTTTGATTTGCTTTCTATCCATTTCTTATACCGTATGGTCCTTATAAATTAACCTCCAAGTCTGAGTCCCTTTTTTTTATTGGTTACTCCACAACACATAAGCTATAGAAACGTTTTGATCCCCAAATGAGTAAAATATTTATTTCATGTAATGTTTATTTTGTTGAAAATGTATTTCTTGCCAAGATGAGATCTATGAGTAAGTTAGATGTTTCACTGCGTATTTTGTTGCACTGGTCAGATTCCACCACATCTTCATTTGTGGTCTTTTTTAACTCAAATCTATGCATAGTCCATCTACTAACTTCACCACACTTGTGCCTTATATCACACAAATGCCTCTTCAACCAGCGTCTCAAGTCTCTCCCTCATGTCCTATGACCATCGCGATGCCTATATCTATCTCTTCTCCTCTTGGGTCTGCTAGAGCCTCTTTTGCTGATGGTGGTGCGCTGTCGGTTGCTGAGATGGTTCATTTATCTTTTGCTTTGTCCATTGACCCTTATGCGTTAGATGCTGCCCCTGTTCCTCCATCATCCACTGGTATTGTTTCTCTACATGCTCCTAAGTCTCATTATCCCATGACAACTCGTTCTAAGAATAACATTGTGAAATGAATTTCTAAGTTATGTCTCATAACTATTTCTTTCCAGTAGTTTAACTCTAAGCCTCGCACGTATAAATAGGCCAATGAATCACACAATGGCACCAGACAATGAGCGAGGAGTTTGATGCCTTGATGTGTAATGGAACTTGGGAACTTATTCCACTCGTACCAAATTGCAACATCATTGGGTGCAAATAGGTCTTTACGCAAAATAAATGGCATAATGGAACGTTATAATGTGAGGCTCATGGCTAAGGGCATTCACCAACGCTCGGGTATTGATTATATTGTAACGTTCAATCTAGTGGTTAAGCCAGCCACTATTAGTCTTATCCTTTTCATCTTTATATAATTTAATTGGAAATTATGTCAGTTGAACATTTATTGTTGAGCTAATTAGATTGATTGACGATTGATTAATTGATTGGAGATTATTCAGGCAATTAAATTAATTGAAGATTGTTAAGGGAATTAAATTGCTTGGGTTTTGTTTGGCTATGTTTTAGCAAAACTTTTGTTATTACCATATTTTTGTTATTTTCTTTTATATTGTGCATAAAAAATCTTATGGTAAATTACCATATGAGAAGAAGATTTGTGTTAATTAAGGAATGACATTAATTGTATATTCATAAGGAAATGGAGATTAGGGTTTTATATGTAAAGGTTTTTCTTGCAGCCCAAGATGATTTGCAGCAGCAATGGGTTATAAACATGAGGCCAAAGGTCGCAGCTAAGATGGAGCAGATAGAGGTAGAAACAAAGAGCTACAATAGAAAATACAAAAGAGTTTTATGTCCAGTGTTCCAAGTGATATTGCAACACGATCTGTGTTTCAGTCTTTTATTGTATTAAGTGTTGCATCTTTGTTTTGTTTGACAGTAAGACATGAGTGATTTGTATGAGTCTTTGAGTGATTAGATTACTGTCTTTTTTATTCATTCTTCGGGAGAAGAAGGTGTAGTTCTCGGGAGAGAACGTTCCAAGTCGAGGGGAGCTCGTCAAACCGAAGTTCGTTAAGGAGTTCTTCATTTAAGCGTCAGAGGTCAAGAGGGAGTCTTTACTTGTGTAAGTCCATTGATATTGTAATTTGTTGTTTCTTAATGAATAGGTTTGTTGGACCAGGGGAGGTCCCGTGGACGTAGACCGCACGGTTGAACCACGTTAATTCTTGGTGTTCTTTATTTTTGTTATAGCTTTTTATTTCCGCTGCTATTTACTTTTACTACTCATGTTGGAACATTAAGTGGAATAAACAAAGGAATTAGAGAAACAGATTGTTAACGATTTGTGATAGAACTAATATTCCAGTTAATGTTACAACATCATCTATAACAAAATTGAAACAAACTCAATTTACACCAAGTTATTGCATCCGTTTTTAGTTTTCATCAAAAAGGTTCATTGATTAACCATATTGGTCATCTTGCTATAAAATTAATTCATAGTTATACTGCACAACTTTTAACAAGTGGCATCAAGAGCAGGTTACGAACTAATTCGGTTAGATTCTTGAGAATTTTGAGTTGTTGACTTGCAGGAATAGGTATAGACACTTTGCGGGATGGAGGTTCAGTTACCAAACCACCACTATTGAATGACTCAAACTACTCATACTAGAAGGCACGAATAAGGGCGTTTATCAAGTCTATTGATGAGAAAGTATGGAAAGCAGTTCTAACAGGTTGGGTGCATCCCACAATTACCGATGCACTAGGTAATGTTGCACCAAACCTGAAACACAATAGACCAAAGCACAAGATCTATTAGCAAATTACAATTCCCAAGCATTGAATGCCATCTTCAATGCGGTTGACATAAACCAATTCAAATTGATTTCAACGTGTGAATCAACCAAAGATGCATGGGTGATATTGGAGACGGCATATGAAGACACTGCAGCTGTAAAGGTATCAAAACTTCAAATTCTTGCGACAAGATTTGAAGAACTGAAGATGAAGGAAGATGAAACTATCATGGAGTTCAATGCCAGGCTGTGTAATATTTTTAATGAGGCCTTTGCCTTGGGGGAAAAATATTCAGATTCGAAGTTGGTGAGAAAAGTACTAAGGTCACTTCCAGACAGGTTTGCTATCAAAGTTGCAGCAATAAAAGAGTCCAAAAATGTTGATGAAATCAAGATTGATGAGTTAATGGGCTCTCTTCAGACGTTTGAAATGAAGTTCAAACCAAAGAAGAAAGAAAAGAGCATTGCCTTAAAAACAGGTTTCGAAAATCAAGATGATCAATACTCTTTTGATGATATCACAGAATCTTTAGCCTCACTCACAAAGGATGTCAACAAAGTGTTGAAAATATTAGAGAAGCAGAATATCTCGTCAAATTCTAAAATGTTGAAGAAGGAAAAAAGAATACAATGTCATGAATGTGAAGGCATTGGACATATGCAATCTGCATATGGAAACATTATAAAGAATAAGAAAAAGGCTATGAACATCACATCAACTGATGAAGACTTGGAGAAGTATATGGAGAGTGATGAAGAGCACACCAACAACATTGTTGCATTTAATGTTGCAACAATCCAATGTGATAATAAGGTAAGCATAGAAGATGGTGCAAACAGTGTTGCAATAGATGAAGAAACATGCAGCATAGAGTCAGAAAGTGATAATGATTTGGATGTAGAAGAAGTCTTGAAAGCTTACAAAGAGATGTACAAAAAATGGGTGATCGTGTGCAAGAAAAATCAAGGATTGGAGGTAAGGGTCACAGAATTGGAGAAACAAAAATCAGAACTAGAGAAATTGGATGCCGAAAGACTGCAGGAAGTGCATATGCTGCAACATGACTTAAAACAAATGCAGCGAAATATAAAGATGCTAAATTCTGGAACTGAAAAATTGGATCACATGTTTTCCGTTCAAAAATCAAGCAATGATTATACTGGACTTGGTTTTTATGAAGGAGAATCTTCTAGAAAAACTATTTTTGTCAAAAGTTCAAAGAATCCAGAATTTGAGCATAAGGTTACAACTGCACAGAATAACAGTTAAAATGCCCTGGTTACAAATGTTATGACAGCGACTGCAACATCGCAAAGGCAACATAGGAAAAAGAAGAACAAGTTCATTCCCATTTGTCACTACTGCCTTGCACCTGGACACATCAAACCTCACTGCTTCAGGCTCCAAAGAATGTAGGAAAAAGGTAAGTCTTTCAATCAGCAAAAGAGATCCTCACATATGTTTTTGCAACACAAGGTAAGACAATTTTGGGTTAAAAAATCTGATTTAAATTGTTTTGCTACTTATACGTCTACACAAGCCTGTGCTGCTAACTCTTGGTATGTTGATAGTGGATGTTCTAGCCACATGACAGGTATGCGTAAAGATCTCAGCAACTACAGGAAAGGTGATGAAGGGCAAGTTACATTTGGAGATGGTGTTAAAGGAAAAGTTCTAGCAAGAGGAACACTTGAGATTGAAGGGTTTCCAAGGCTCAAGAGAGTACTGCATGTTGAAGGGCTAAAGGCTAAACTTATGTGTATCAGTCAATTGTGTGATCAGGGTTTGTTTGTGAAATTCACTAAAGATGGTTGTCATGTGTTAGATGTATCTAATAATTGTGTGATTATAGGAAAAAGGTCATCTGCCAACTACTACATGCTTACACCATCTCATGAATAATTATTGTCGTGTTACAGCAATACCTATGCAATACGAGGTGTGCCAAAGTTAAGGAACAAGCAGACAGGAAAATCGCTGGAAGAAGGAAGCACCAGTAAGATGAATGCTGATGTTGCAGATGGTGTTGCAACACCGAAGGAAGAACAAACGAAGAAATCTGCTGTGACTGATACTGTTGTAATGCCAAAGACAAAAACTGAGCATGAGGACATTGGTTCATGCGATGTTACAACAAGCAGTATAACAACAGAAGTTAGCACTAAAGAAATTCAAGTTGAAATGCCTCAAGTTTACAAAAATCATGGTGCAGAGGATGTGATTGGATCAATACATGATGGAATCCGAACTAAAGGTAAACCCAAGCAGAACTATAGGGACATGGTAAGGTATATGTGCCACACTTCTTTCCTAGAACCCAAAAATGTGAAAGATGCTTTAGAAGATGAACTTTGGGTAAATGTTATACATAAGGAATTGAATCAGTTTATCTGTGAACTTGTTGTTTTAGAACATGTTGTAACAGAAAAACAATTGACAGATGTCTCCACTAAAGCTTTAGATCCTTTGAGATTTGAAACTCTAAGAAAAGCTTTAGGGATTTGTAGTGTATAATATAGTATCATAGATTTCCACGGGGTCATGAACGAAGCTTGAGAAATTTGAAAGTTTAATAATCAATTCAACTTGTGATTTAGTTTGTGAACCATACTTCCTTGTACACATTGAATATTGATTGAGAAAGCTAATCTTGATGATCTGCAAGTGCAGGAGCTTGAACTTTCTAATGATTAGGGATAAAGAGAGAAGTCTCTCTAAATCTATTCATGTATTCTATTCATCCTTGAGATTTTTTTTTTAAAAGAAAAAGGCGGGAAATAATGTGGCTATCTAGCACTGAAAATAGCTACCTAATCCAAAATAAAAGAGATTAATGTGAAAGCTATAAGTTGTAACATGAGCTAAATGAAAACAATACATGTGAAAAGAAATACAGTGTCCAAGCTACCAGTTACAACATGAGCTGACACAAGAAAAATAGTGTTTTCCTGCGAGATGAATAGACGATCAGGTATGTTTGAGCTGATTGGGAGAGTTCCTATACCTTGCAGGTTTGATGGTGAAAGCTATCTGTTTCAACATTCAGCTTCACACACACACATGGTTCATTAATTAAATCTTGGACTGAAATGAGTATTGATGAGTAAAGTTTCTTGAATGACTTCATACTTCCTGAACATATCATGCATTTTAATTCTGTTTTAATTTTTGAGAAAAAAAGGGTGAAATCTCAAGGGATTTGAGCAAATTGGAGATACTGTGGACAATATTGTTGCAACATCGGTTCTAAATTGCTTTTGGATAATCTGATGCAGCTTATGTCAATGATGTTTTTTTGTTGGTTTGGATTGCTGAACAATTTGTTTTATAGTTTTTACTATTTTGCTTACAATTTGCTTTATGAGACTTACAGTTTACATACTTAACTGTTTTATTCTACTATTGTGTTGCTTAGTTGCGATAATTATGCTACTTAACTACTCAAAAGGCTGTCCACGACCAGATTGAATCCATTTTGAAGTTGTCCCATCCGTTCCATCTTTCTCACAATGTTTTGCAGGAAGTTGATATTCAGAGGGAGCCTCGAGCTGAAGGCAATGTTGGACTAGCTTCTGAAACAACTACTGCTTGAATGTTGGTTGTTTAATAATTATCACTTTGATACTTTACTGATTTTAGTTCTGCTCTGGTACTTTACTATGTTTGAATTCTGCTGCTGTACTTTGGGTCCATGTTTGCTTTTGCTGATTTCTGTTAAGTCCTTTGGTCTAGTAATTTGCATTTCTACTTTGGTGTCTTTTGGCAAATGGGAGAGTATGTTATTGCTATTATTGCGTGCTGATTGTTGCTTGAGGGGAAAAATATGTTATTGATTTTGCTATGACTTGTTGGGATGGTTTACTAATTGTTACAACAGGATTATCATCTTTGGGTTAGTATCTTTTGTAGGGTCATTATCTTTGCTGCTTTTATACTTTCTTATCTATGTTTCCATTATGCTGTAACTGACTATTGAAACAGGACCATCTTTGCTCTGATACATCCTTATCTGTGTTGATGATCACTTATTTTGCCAACTTTATTTATCTGTTAGTTTGACTATGCTTCTTTGCCTTTGGTTTGGCAAAAAGGGGGAGTATGTTGTGCTGCTACTGATTACTGATTTGCTTGTGGTTTTGCTAGTTTACTGTATTGTTGATTTAGTATCTACAATCTGATTGCTTTTGTTCTGCAGGAGCACTTGTTTGTCTACTCTGATATATTTTTATTTGTGTTCCACTCCATGTTGCAACAGGCTGATCATTGCTTTGATAGTCTCTTATTTGTGTTGCTAACAGGATCTTCTTTAGTTGCACCTGTTTTTTGCACTTGAGGTTACATTGATTGTGATATCAGGGTTTTGCCAAAACAAAGCCAAATGGGGAGATTGTTGAGCTAATTAGATTGATTGACGATTGATTAATTGATTGGAGATTATTCAAGCAATTAAATTAATTGAAGATTGTTAAGGGAATTAAATTGATTGGGATTTGATTGGCTATGTTTTAGCAAAACTTTTGTTATTACCATATTTTTGTTATTTCCTTTTATATTGTGCAGGAAAAATCTTATGGTAACTTACCATATGAGAAGAAGATTTGTGTTAATTAAGAAATGACATTAATTGCATATTCATAAGGAAAGGGAGATTAGGGTTTTCTGTGTAAAGGTTTTTCTTGCAGCCCAAGATGATTTGCAGCAGCAATTGGTTATAAATATGAGGCCAAAGGTCGCAGCTAAGATGGAGCAGATAAAGGCAGAAATAGAGAGCTACAATAGAAAATACAAAAGAGTTTTATGTCCAGTGTTCCAAGTGATATTGCAACACGATCTGTGTTTCAGTCTTTTATTGTATTAAGTGTTGCATCTTTGTTTTGTTTGACAGTAAGACATGAGTGATTTGTATGAGTCTTTGAGTGATTAGATTACTGTCTCTATAACGCCCCGATCCCTCACGAGACCGGAGGCTATAGTAACCAAGCTATTCTCAACCCAATTCCAACCCAGTCTCAAAATTTTAGGGAAAAACGAACAGAGTTTCCCCTGTACGGTGGACATTCTGAAAACCTGTAAACATTCAATAAGCTATATAATAACAATAAAACCATTTTTAAAATAAAGATCCCAACTTTAAGGCCATCCGAGCCTTAAGACATACAAACAGTTTAGATACACACAAACATGCATTCATAACTTAACTTCTTTACAAACCGTTTATCATGCCACTCCATGATAGCTTTTAAACATTCTTAGAAATTGAAAACAACCAGTCATTCACTCCCAAGCATGCAAAGAAGCTAAGAGCAGAAATATAAATTATTACATGCCATAATTCATATCGCCTACTACATTCAACTAGCAAATTAGCTTACAATCACTCAATCATGTACATAACCACTTAGGCTACAGATTCTAGAATAAGGTAAAGCAAACAAGATCTTCACATAACAGCAAGAACCATAAATCCACCTCATGCAATTTGACACTGCAACTAAGGCAATGGATTAGCCTAAACTTCCGGTTCTCCTTCCTCAACCAAATCTAGTTGTGGATCACCCACAGTGCTTCCTGAAACATATATCGAGGTATGAGCAAACCACTGTTGCCCAGTGAGGGATAAGGTCCCGGGGCGTGCAATGCAACAGGTAAAACAGTTAAACAACAATAACAAATTAAACAATTTAAGAAGTAACAATAGCTTAATACTCACACATTAAAAAGGATACATTCACATAGCCCCTATACTCCAATCTTCACTTGGTCTTCATTCACGATCCACGAACCACGATCACGATCACGATAAGCCAGCATAATCCCCAATCACTCCAGTGGGTGTACTCCGGATGTACCCCGATAATCCTATGACCCAACATCCCCTGGCAATCTCCGGACCAGGCGAATAAGGGACAAGGGCACGGAGTTTGAATATCCACCGGCAAGCCCTCTGCTGCCCAGCCGATATTCAACACATCCGCCTCTGATACAATGGTTGCGCAACCACTATGCAATGCACTTTACAATGGCAAGTTAATGTCAATGATATAAGCAATAACACATAGGAGGATCAACAAAGTAGGTTGACCTCGATGCAGTTAGAATAGAAACAATTATATAAGCAAATATGCAGTTTTACAAAGGGACACATGCAAGATAAGTGTAGAATCATACCAAAGGCTCCAAATCAACTTGAAACCACATATAAACACTCAAGAAGTCATGCCATGGGCTTAGAAGCGTGAGTCAACCGAAATTGCACCTAAACCCCTTTGTTTTTCAAACTATTTCTCTTCCAAACCAAAGTTAATGATTCCATTTCAAAGGGAAACTCTCACAACCTTCTAACTAACCCTCAAGGAACCCTTTCAACCCTCTAATTCATTCAAACGCCCGCAATTACCCCGAAAGCCCCAAAATCCCTCTTATGGCTTTAAACTACACATACCTCATCCGGGCTTCGAACAAGGGTTATAGCACCTAGGTAGCCTAAGAATACTAGAAGTGAATCCCGAATCCACCTGGATTCGCATTAACCCCGAAAGCCCTTTGTTAAAGTCGGCTATTTCACGTTTTATGCGATTCTAGAGCAATGCAAGTGCACGGGGCTATTAGACTACCTTCATTAGCACCTAAGGCATCTATTAGGAGTGTTGAATCAAGCTAATTCGAGCAATTACACAAAACCCTAGAAAAACGTCACTATTCACCTCCTAGATCAAACTAACGATTCTAACCGTTTAAAAAGCGAAACGATGGCTCAAATATGTTCCCTAGCATTCATATACAAGGTATGATAGCATAGATAGTCAATACAATAGCATTTGAACACATTTTCAACAAATCAAGAAAATAGCAACCATTTAGAAATGCGAAAATAAGCCGTGAAATCCCTCACCAATGCGCGTAGGAGCACCTAGGAGGCTTGCACACACCCTAAACTACTTGCCCTAGGCTTGGTTTGGCTTGGATTGGAGAGTTGGAGAGCAAAAACCTTCCTATTTTCCTGTTTGCTGCTGTCGGCCTTGTGCTTATTTTTTCCAGCTTTTATTTTTTTTTTCTTGTGTTATATGAGCTAATGTTATGTTATGTTGAGTATATATTGGGGTGGGGTCATGTTGGGTGTTTAAGTGGTCCACTAAAATGAGCGTTGGTAGCTTAAAAACGAGCCTAAAGTGTACGGTATAAGCTAACTAATTAAAGCTCTAAGTTACGTTACGTAACACTATTCATTGAACCACTAAAAACATTTTCTAAACGAGCTCTCCTATCGCCTCTAGCTCAATTGCACTTTTTTCCCACTCCTTTAACAATTAATGTGATTTAATAAAAATGCTAATTCACTATTATAATGCAGTTTAAAATGGGATGAATAGTGACTACAGAAGATGGTTAATAAAGCATAGAAGGAATGCGCAAATAATGAATGCAACAGTAAGTCAATGTATGGCTAATTCTCGGGCGTCACATCCTCAACCCCTTAAACAAATTGCGTCCACGCAATTCTTCTTCACAAGAGAACTCTGCATCAACTGAAAACCAACTCTGATTACTCGTCATCAGTTGCTAAGCAAGAATACCATATACGAATTCTCATGGGAGCTCATTAAGAAATCCCAGTAGTGTTGTCTGCGAACCTCACGTAATAAGGCCAAATAAAGGCTCCAATAGAGATGCTACTTCAAAATCCAAATAAGAATCCCGCTGGCACGAATACCATAGAAGAATAGAATCCCAACTAAGAGCGGAGAGAAAATACCAATAAAAGTTCCGAGCAGGAGTATTGTAAATAATACCAGATAATAAGGCTAAAAAGAATCCCATATACCAATTCTTTCGAGAGATGCCAACAAAAGAATACCAAAAGATTACCTGATAAGAAAATACCAAGAATATGCTCCAGAGAACTGCCATATAGAAACCCTAAAAGAAGCTACATATTTATGACCGCTAAGCACTGAAGAAGGCCTTAGAAGAATCTCAATAACTGAGCTCCAACTATATCCACCAATTCCCAAATAAAGGCTGATTAATTGCCTCTCATTTCCGCTAATCAACATAATTTGGAAGGCCTACCACTATTCACCTCTCTTCAGGGGAGGAAAGAGTTTTTCTTACCATTCGACGGCTATGTATACATGCCAAACAATTGCATATGTATAAACATTCTTTAAACTATTACGCAAACATGTTAATAAAAGGGCTTGTGAAATAGTGTAATCATCAAAGTCATTCAAGCACGACAATCAAGTCAATTATAACACAACTCAATCAAAGACATTCAAATACACACATTACAAGCAACAGTTCAAGCAATTAACAATTCACGATGTCAATTTGATGCATAACTAGCCACTTTACTTCACTTAGCACACATTTAGCACGTAACTCATAATTATATCACATAGGTGCACACATTCAACACAAGACACACAATCACACATGCAGGCATACACTTTCAAGACACACATTTAACAAGCACCCACTTAAGGGTTACTACCCGACAGGCCGAGGACCCTGTCCTGGCTTAGAGCTAACTAAGCTTTGATACCACTTGTAACGCCCCGATCCCTCACGAGACCGGAGGCTATAGTAACCAAGCTATTCTCAACCCAATTCCAACCCAGTCTCAAAATTTTAGGAAAAAACGGACAGAGTTTCCCCTGTATAGTGGACATTCTGAAAACCTGTAAACATTCAATAAGCTATAGAATAACAATAAAACCATTTCCAAAATAAAGATCCCAACTTTAAGGCCATCCGAGCCTTAAGACATAGAAACAGTTTAGATACACAAAAGCATGCATTCATAACTTAACTTCTTTACAAACAGTTTATCATGCCACTCCATGATAGCTTTTAAACATTCTTAGAAACTGAAAACAACCAGTCATTCACTCCCAAGCATGCAAAGAAGCTAAGAGCAGAAATATAAATTATTACATGCCATAATTCATATCGCCTACTACATTCAACTAGCAAATTAGATTACAATCACTCAATCATGTACATAACCACTTAGGCTACAGATTAGAGAATAAGGTAAAGCAAACAAGATCTTCACATAACAGCAAGAACCATAAATCCACCTCCCGCAATTTGACACTACAACTAAGGCAATGGATCAGCCTAAACTTCTGGTTCTCCTTCCTCAACCAAATCTAGCTGGGGATCACCCACAGCGCTTCCTGAAAAATATATCGAGGTATGAGCAACCACTGTTGCCCAGTGAGGGATAAGGTCCCGGGGCGTGCAATGCAACAGGTAAAACAGTTAAACAACAATAACAAATTAAACAATTTAAGAAGTAACAATAACTTAATACCCATACATTAAAAAGGATATATTCACATAACCCCTATACTCCAATCTTCACTTGGTCTTCATTCACGATCCACGAACCACGATCACGATCACGATCACGATAAGCCGGCATAATCCCCAAACACTCCAGTGGGTGTACTCCGGATGTACCCCGATAATCCTACGACCCAACATCCCCTGGCAATCTCCGGATCAGGCGAATGAGGGACAAGGGCACGGAGTTTGAATATCCACCGGCAAGCCCTCTGCCGCCCAACCGATATTCAATACACCCGCCCCTGACACTATGGTTGCGCAACCACTATGCACTGCACTTTACAATGGCAAGTTAATGTCAATGATATAAGCAATAACACATAGGACGATCAACAAAGTAGGTTGAGCTCGATGCAGTTAGAATAGAAACAATTATATAAGCAAATATGCAGTTTTACAAAGGAACATATACAAAATAAGCATAGAATCATACCAAAAGCTCCAAATCAACTTGAAACCACATATAAACACTCAAGAAGTCATGCCATGGGCTTAGAAGTGTGAGTCAACCGAAATTGCACCTAAACCCCTTTGTTTTTCAAACTATTTCTCTTCAACCAAAGTTAATGATTCTATTTCAAAGGGAAACTCTCACAATCTTCTAACTAACCCTCAAGGAACCCTCTCAACCCTCTAATTCATTCAAACGCCCACAATTACCCCGAAAGCCCCAAAATCCCTCTTATGGCTTTAAACTACGCATACCTCATCCGGGCTTCGAACAAGGATTATCAAAGCTTCTATAGCACCTAGGTAGCCTAAGAATACTAGAAGTGAAGCCCGAATCCACCCGGATTCGCATTAACCCCGAAATCCCTTTGTTAAAGTCGGCTATTTCACGTCTTATGCGATTCTAGAGCAATGCAAGTTCACGGGGCTATGAGACTACCTTCATTAGCACCTAAGGCATCTATTAGGAGTGTTGAATCAAGCTAATTCGAGCAATTACACAAAACCTTCGAAAAATATCACTATTCACCTCCTAGATCAAACTAACAATTTTAACCATTTAAAAAGTGAAACGATGGCTCAAATATGTTCCCTAGCATTCATATACAAGGTATGATAGCATAGATAGTCAATACAATAGCATTTGAACACATTTTCAACAAATCAAGAAAATAGCAACTATTTAGAAATGCGAAAATAAGCCGTGAAATCCCTCACCAATGCGCGTAGGAGCACCTAGGAACCTTGCACACACCCTAATCCACTTGCTTAAGGCTTGGAGTGGCTTGGATTGGAGAGTTGGAGAGCAAAAACCTTCATATTTTCCTGTTTGCTGCTGTCGGCCTTGTGCCTGTTTTTTCCAGCTTTTTTTTTTTTGTGTTATATGAGCTAATGTTATGTTATGTTGAGTATATATTGGGGTGGGGTCATGTTGGGTGTTTAAGTGGTCCACTAAAATGAGCGTTGGTAGCTTAAAAACGAGCCTAAAGTGTACGGTATAAGCTAACTAATTAAAGCTCTATGTTACGTTACGAAATACTATTCATTGAACCACTAAAAATATTTTCTAAACGAGGTCTTCTATCGCCTCTAGCTCAATTGCACATTTTTTCCACTCCTTTTACAATTAATGTGATTTAATAAAAATGTTAATTCACTAATATAATGCAGTTTAAAAATGGAATGAATAGTGACTATAGAAGATGGTTAATAAAGCACAGAAGGAATTGCGCAAATAATGAATGCAACAGTAAGTCAATGTATGGCTAATTCTCGGGCGTCACAGTCTTTTTTATTCATTCTTCGGGAGAAGAAGGTGTAGTTCTTGGGAGAGAACGTTCCAAGTCGAGGGGAGCTTGCCAAACCGAAGTTCGTTAAGGAGTTCTTCATCTAGGCGTCAAAGGTCAAGAGGGAGTCTTTACTTGTGTAAGTCCATTGATGTTGTAATTTGTTGTTTCTTAATGAATAGGTTTGTTGGACTAGGGGAGGTCCCGTCGACGTAGACCGCACGGTTGAATCACGTTAAATCTTGGTGTTCTTTATTTTTGTTATCGCTTTTTATTTCCGCTGCTATTTATTGTTACTACTCATGTTGGAACATTAAGTGGAATAAACTAAGGAATTAGAGAAACAGATTATTAACGGTCTGTGATAGAACTAATATTCCAGTTAATATTGCAACATTATTTATAACAGAATTGTAACAGACTCAGTTTACACCAAGTTATTGCATCCGTTTTTTGTTTTCATCAAAAAGGTTTATCGATTAAACATATTGGTCATCTTGTTGTGAAATAAATCTATACTTATACTACACAACTTTTCACATTTATAATGTTTTTTTGTAAGGGACCTTGGAAGATAAGGTCTATATGTGTCAGCCTCCTGAATTTATTGATTCTTATCGTCTAGCTTATATCTGTAGTTTAAAGAAAGCTATCTATGGGCTCAAACAGGCCCCACAGGCCTAGAGTCCAAAGTGATGTAGAAACTAAAGACACATAAACAAATTTTACCGCACACTTTAATTCATTGTATATCATAAATAAATACAATTCAAAAGCTATATGAGTCTGAGTTCACTAGGACTTTTATACAACATAACTTATATTCAAACTTATGATAAGATAAACTGGCTAGAATTCGAATATGCTCTTTCACTATTTTTACTAGTAAAATCTAATATCGTGATTGACCTATCACTTTTGATGAAGCAACATTCATTTTGACCAAAATTTGTAGTGTATCGGTTCTTTAAGAGATTTATATTCAATTTATAATGACTTGGGTTCATTATTAATGTCAACACAGATTCTAGCATTTTGAGCCAAATGATTATGCTAAATATATAGGTTATTTTATTTGACACTCCTTGCACTTTTAATAAGTGTAACTTAGATCCCACATTTTTTAATATATGAGTTTCACTCGCCTTCCCTGTCTCTCTTTAGTTTTTCCGTCAATATTAAAGGTTTGACAGTCCTTTGCAAAATTAAAACAAGAGAAAAAGAAAACAAATAAAAAGTAACCTAACAGCTACATAATTTGTATTTATCAGACGACTAATCATGCACCTAGCAATAAAACAACACCTCTAATCTATATGCTCTTCTCTAAGTACTCTTCTTCATTCAACAACACAACTTTTTTTCTTTCATATATTTCTCTCTTTTTTTTTGCATAATTTGTTTTTTGCATGTGAAACTCTAAGAGGGGAATATAAGGATATTTGGCATGAAAATATTTCTTATTTTCTACAAAAAAAGAAGAAGCAACACATCAAAATAATGGTGTTCAGGTAATAGATATGTGGAGTCAAAATATTTTACATCAAAATGATAGTCACACACTCTATTCTTTCTTAGTCAAGTTATTTTTGCAGTCAAGAAGCATAATCAGATAAAAGACTCTAAGCGAAATAATACGCATTTTGAGTTGCAACTTGTTCTTGTAGTTGAGCTGCTTCTTGACCAATATAAGACATTTTTCTCCTTCGCAATGGGCTTGAGCGCCTATAATGCTATTCTCCCATTAGAAAAAGAAATAAGTGTTGCTTTTAGGGTGTATTTGCACGGGTAGTGTTGTACTCTTGTAACAAAGAGAAAATGAGTGAAGTTAAATCCAAGTAATATTGATAATAAAAAAATAAATCAAAGGAAGCTGATCTCTCCATAACTTGAGATAGGAATCCTACTGTAGTGTTGATAACATTAGAATAGAAATATATATTTGCATAGTTAGATAATATGAAATATAAAAACATAGTTAGATGAGAACTTTGGGATGATGTGAACATAAAATAAAAAATTAAAAAAAAGAGTTTTAGATGAGAAATTTTGGATATTTATTGATTATCTCACATAGGGTAAAAATGTTTATTATTAATTTTTTAACGGAAAAACTAACGCATCACTAACAAAAAAGGCATGAGACTGATATAAGAAAAAGTGTGTGACCTAATTAGTCACACTTATTAAAAGTATAAATGGTGTTAAGAAAAATTATCCCTTAATATATTGAAACTATAATTAGACTTGCCATGAGTCCCGTCATGGTATTACATTTGAAATAACATCACAACATTGCTAGCAATTAAGGCCATTCACACGATGACGGCGGTCTAATTTGAGCATCCTATGATTATCTAAATTCAAAAAATTTGAGTCAGAAGGTCAGTCTAGTCTAGCATGCATCTTAAACACGAGGTTTAATTAATTCTAAAAAATCAATTGATACTAAAATAAGCAATTTTGGATCTGAGTTGACAGTAAGATTAATCACACATAGATGAACATGAATGTACTAAAACATTAAGTTCGATCCTAAACCCAATTGATAATAAGAGTAGCTGCTCAAAATCTTATATCTTTCTTACCATCCTCTATGTGAATTGCATAAGAAAACTTAGTGCAGTTTCACTCCCCACAAGAAAATCTTTATCTTTCCCTGGTCAAAAGATCAGTAGTACACATGTATACGGCTACATATTCCTTGATTTCTAAAGTTGGTTTTCGAGATAATATCTCTAACATTTGTACTTATTTAAATAAACTCGTTGCAGTCAAGATTATGTAGTATTGACAATAGGAAAAATCTCAAATTTAATCGCTATTGTTTGTAAAAAAATTCAGTTTAGTCCCTATTATTTAAAATATCTCAATTTAGTTCCTATTATTTTTTTAAAAGTTTAATTTTGTCCATATTATTTAAAGTTTCTCAGTTTCGTCCTTATTGTTTCTCAAAAAATTTAATTTCATCTCTTTATTTTCAAAAAATTTTAAATTCGTCCCTATTGTTTCTCAAAAAAAATTAATTTAGTCTTTGAATAATAGAGACGAATTTGAAACTTTAAAAAAAAAATAAGGATGAAATTGAAACTTTATAAAAATAATAAGAACGAAATTAAAAAAAATTTAGAATAATAAGGACCAAATTGAGATATTTTAAATAATAGGGACGAAATTAAAATTTTTGGTGAAACAATAGAGACTAAATTGATATATTTTAAATAATAAGGACTAAATTAAGACATTTTGCAAACAATAGGGATTAAATGTAAAATTTTCCCTTGACAATATTTCTAACATTTATAGCCATTTTGAAATTTAATGGAACTTTTTTTTGATATTAAGAGGAAGGCTAAATCAATTGACATTAAAATGATGTTGTAAACTCCTAATTGAAACTAATCTCGTGAGCTCTCACATTTGAAGGGATCTTTCACACTTAAAGCAAGAATCAGAGTCCAATCACCATGGGTGACTAGGGTCTAATGGGGTTGCAATCTTTATTGGCCCACAATTGGGACCCACAAAATACATCTAATGCATGGGTATTTTTTAATTTAAAAGAATATTAGTGTCTCTTGGCCTATTATTTTTAGCATTTAAAACCATTTAATTTCTATAAGCCCAATATTAATTTTGGTTGTTTCTAGTGTGTCGTGTTCATAGGGAAAAGATTTAACTACAATTTCAAAATATGTAAACAATTTCAATGTTATAATGAAATTTTTTTATTAAAAGAATAGTGATATATGTATCTCTTTATATCATTATCCTATATTATTCATATAATTTTCAAATTATATATTTTAATCTACTAAACAAAAAAATTTAAATTCACCATCTTTTTTATTATCGATTAGTCTCTACGTTATCTTGTGGCCCCTGTGCCCAAAATTACTTATTCGATATCATTCCTTGAGCATGTCTTCATTTGTTTTTCTTAACCAGACATCGGATCATTATGTATTTTATTATATTTTTTTTCCTTAACCAGACATCAGATCATTATGTGTTTTAATTTATTATCTTCTTTCACTTTTCTTAACCAGACATCGAGTCATTGTGTGTTTTATTATCTTTTTTTTCCTTAACCATATCAGATGCATGGCTAGTTTATCTTCTATATAGGTTGTCATGTACGATAGAGACGGAGAACTATCACCACTAGACTATTATTAAATCTCACAGAAAATAATAAAAATAAATAAAAATCGAGAATCAAGACTTTGAATCTGCTTGATATTGAAAACAACACAATTTAAAAAGTTCTTCATCCATATACATATATCACTATTGCTGACTCATGAGAAAATGCAGATACAGTACTCAAAAGGAAATATTCTATTTTGGCTAGCCTACTTTATTAAGCTTGATCCTTGTCACTCCTTAGAGCTTCCATCATTCTTCATATTCTGTACATTAAGTACGTCAAAAGAAGACCAAATGAGATGAACAATACATATACGTATATGAACAGGAATTCAATATATATTTTTATTCATGTACTTACCTGCTGCAATCAATATTAGGGTCAATGGGTACTGGAACCTTGATGTTGCAAAGGTCAGGAAGTTTCTTAGCTCTATCAACTAACGCCAAGTGCTGGCGCTGCATTTTTGAAACACTCGCATAAAGATTTAATTTCGGGCTTAGAAGTTGCGATTTGGTTCAAGGCTTCAGCACTTTGGCAGCATGGAGCTGTGATGTTGTCGGCTCCTAACAAGTAACTTTGGCAATGCAACAGTTTTGCTATGGCATCTTGGCATTCTATTGCATTTGCATGGCTTGAGAACAAAGCCATAACCACAAAGCACACAATCCCTATTGAGCTAACTATAATTTTTTTGGCCATGACTAAATACTCTTGATGTTTTTCAGAATCGATAATGGAAGATATACTTTTGTGATATATGGTTTAAGGAGGTAGCATACATATTTATAGAAAAGAGTGGGCACTAGCTTGTAATGAATGTGTACCTAGTAAGTTTAGACTCTTGAAGTTCTTCGAATACCAAAAGCTGTCGTCAATAATTCCGTGTGGGACAAAGCTTGAAATTTTCTGAATGGCAAAAGCTATCATCAACTTAGGTATGGATTAATACAAAAAAATGATGGATAATCTCAAGAATTAATGTCCTTAATCGGATTTGTAATACCCCAGAATTTTTCCTAATAAAACAAAAATAATTGAAAAAGTTGTAACTGAAATTATTGATCAAAAGTTGGAACTAGTGGGTTTAGCATCAAATGGCCCATTTAATCGAGGAATGTGAAACATTTTAGTGGGCTGGAAATAAGGAGTGGTTGTGTCGTTTATTTATAACCTGATTAAATTGACCTGCAATTAAAATCCTAATAACCTCTAATTTGGAGCACTTCAAAAGCTTATAACTGATGGTTTAAGGACACAATTAATGGCCATTTATCAGCTTGAAAAAAAAAAGGTTACATCATCCAGCCCATAATAAGCAACATGCTTATCTTTGTACTTGCACTTTTTAACTTGCAACTATATTTATGGAGCAACAATATTCACATAGAAAAATAGTAGAGCAACACATATGAGCAAGCTGAGTTGGATAACACAAGCGGTTACTTGCACGTAGGACTGTAGCAGCATTTTGATTAGTTTTCTTTTGGAATCTCGAATCGATAATCTGCTAAGTTGGGACTTCCCTTCTTCAATACAAATCTTAACTCCTGTATTAGATTATTAAAAGTATGTTTCTTATATTGAATTAACTTTATTTTGTAAATTGATGCCTTGGTGGTGTCAATTTTCGCGTGAATGTTTAAATTGAAGTTCCATAAATGCTTTTCTTCTATTGTTTATAAAATCAAGCAAATCGTTTCTTGTTTTTTGCCCTTTTCCAAATATATTCTTGATTATGAAGCATATTCTATAATTTTATACGCTTAATGTTTTTATAAATAAGGAAACTGGGTTATAGAAAATAGAAATCAAATATTTTGTATCAGTTAATGCAGATACATTATTCAAGGCGTTTCTTTGAAAAGCATCTCATGTCATTTTTAAATCAGTTTGCCATGCATTTTAATTATTTCATTCTTTCTGTCAAAAGCATACTGGTACACTACCTAATAAACAAAAATATATATTCAATTTTGATGATTGGCGTAAAAGCTTTTTGGTATGCTACTGCCTTCATCCTCTCAAGTTCGTTGCTGGAGTTGGGAATCATTTCTTAGTGTTCTTTTGTTGTTGAATTTTCAACAGATCCATAATTGAGTGCTCAAGCATGATTTAAAAAATAAAAGAAAACTATTTTGTACTTTGTTGTGTTATATGCTTCAGTACTTTGAAGTTTCTTATCATCATAAAGATTAAATATTAAATTCTCAGTTTCTTTCCAAAGATATGAGAGTCATAGGACTAAAGTCATTGAGAAAGTATATCGTAAATCAAATTGTTTTTTTTACCTATGTAATATTATGAGCATTGAACTATTCGCAAAGTAAATTTTGAAACTTTTGAAACTTTTAAGAATGAATTTTGACGTTGTGTTTTAGGCTGTGTTACCAATTGGCAATTATTGAGCTTATTCTGATTCTTGCATCGGTGGGGTTTGTACACCGTCATTTTTATTGTATCTTGTAGTGCACTACTTATTGAGCTTATTTTACTCACCTTTGGTGATTGAGCAAAATGAACCACTTTTTATATTATTATGGCATTGTCATAGCCTATCACGTATTTCGATAAGAATTTATTTCATTTTGTTATTTCGCATTGTACATTGATTTTTGTATAATTTTGAACAAATTAATGCACTAGTTGTTAAGGTGTTTATACACTACTCATCTTCTTGTGTTTTTTGAAAATTGTCATTGTATCGATTATTTTATATGGATATAAGGTCTCAAGTTATTTTCTCAGAAAGTTTCCCTCTTATTGAGTTATATACTCAATTTACTTTATGATATTTTGCAGACAACGTGGAATAAAACGCCGTGTAGGGTAGACTTGCTACTTGGATAAGAGTCCATCATATTAGAATTAATTTCGTTTTTTTGAATCTTTGGACATTGTTAAGGCTATGTCTTAAATTTTAGTATTTTGGAATTGTCATTGCTTTGAAGTTTGATAATTTTTGGATTGTAATTGCTCACGAAAATTATGATAATTTGGGTTTTAGATACTCTGAGCAAATTTTTTTAATAACTTTAGATTTTTGTACGAATGTAGCCTTGCGGGTTTAGCAAGGGTTTGCCTTCTTAGGTACGCGGCAATTACGTTCTTAAAATTTGCTATGTTGAATTTTGGGGGTATGACATGATTAGTTACATATGATTTTCTTATCTTGACCTAAAAATTAAACGGATAGTACGTCCAAGGAATTAGCACGCCCTGGTTATCAATATCAAATAAATTATTTGTTCATAATTTCATGCAGCTAGAAGCATTTTATCATAAAAGTGAGAAATTAGGAGTCAAATAAGTCGATATCATTGTGCAAGCAACATTACAAATAGCGTGAGTTGCATATAACTTAACTACTAAAATTCGAAACCCCAACATGCTACAATCTCCAATGCCAAACGATTGTTTATTTTTTGCCAAAAAAAAAAAAACAACTGTGCTGTGATTTTCATTTTACGTCTAAGTACTATAACAAATTTTTATAACACGTCACACAATTCAGCTAGTATGTGCTGGATGTTATAAATTTCCGATGACATACAATTGGATAAGAAACAACTTGTATCATATGCGACGTATTACCATAGACCAATGTCACACAATTCAGCTACCTAATACAACATTCAATACTGGATATATCAGTTTTAGCTTTGTTTCCGTTAGGATACAAAAATTATGTTATGTTGTTATAGAGAAATTTATTATATTCAACATGCTCTACAAGTGCAGGTGGACTTATCTTTTAGTCTTGCACTTAGACAGTTTTTAATATTTTTTAACTTGGTGGCGGTGTTTTTCAACCCAGGACCTTTTGACACTTAGCCTCTGATACCGTGTTAGGTGATTACCTCATATAAAAGTTTAAACGGTTAAAACGTGGTTCATTATATTATTTATTATATTCAACTAATTCTAACATCGATCGTGTTGCGATTTTCATTTTACGTTTCAGTAAAGCAGCAAAGTTTTATGACACCTTGCTTATGCATTATGGTGAATGGTTGTGAGTTCACCAATGTCTTACAGTTCTTCTAGCATATGATGGATGTCATAAAACTCCAATGGCATGTAATTGGACATAAAAAAGCTTGTATCTTATGTGACACATTACCATATATTCTTGTGTTGATAATACTATGCAAACCATTTGTATTTATTATAAATATCTACAAGTATAACATCTTTAAATTAATATCGTTGGGACCACTAAATTTTATTAATTTAGTGAGTTATCAATTTATCGATAAATTAATAAGTATTAATTTATAGAGAGAATTGAAATTAATAGTTATATTTTACTTGACATCCTTCCTTTCTTATATTGTCATTAGATTTTCCATAAAAGGGATATCCTCTCCATCCCCTATTTATCATTGCTATTAGTAAATGCGAATGTTTACTGATCATTAATTGTCTTATTGTTAATGGGGCATTGAAGTTAAGTTATGTTACTAACCTGTTGAATAGGCACAACCAAAGTTAGTGTAAAAGAATTTGGAGAAAGTTTGAGTTTCATGGTGATAATATGTATGTGAGATGAGGTTAAAAATGTTGAAAGAAGAAATAAAAACTTCTTGTGGATATCATCATGAGAAAATTTGCCTTATTAAACTATAATAAGCCATTTTAAGATATATGGGCAAAGATCTGAGATATGATTTTGTTAGTACCTTTTGATAATGAAAAGAAAACTACAAGTAAAGGATTACCCGAAGAACTACAGATATGTAAGTTTACAATCACCAATTGAAAAGAAAGAAGCTAGGAAACAGTGTTTATATATATTAAGACATGATATTGGAAATACAAACAAAAATACAAAATAGTACAAGAAATATTCAAACTGAATGTATGATTGATGGTCAAGTTTGACTCGATGTCTGTTGGGTGTATTATTGACATATTATTTCAGTACATTTTCACTTAATTTTTGTTAGTTCTTGAGTAATTTATGAACAATTTGATAGGTTTTGTGTTTGATTTGCGACATAGGAGACTTCCACGAGAAAGTCTAAGTTTTTAGGCAAAAATTGAAGAGAAATGGCAAAGGGTGAGCTTTCATGCGGCGTGTGAAGAAATTGAAGAGAAATCACAAGTAGCGTAGTCATAACGCAGCTTCGCTTGAAATTTAAGGACAATTTTGTAAAATAGCACGAAAAGAAGCAAACCCTAGGATAAAAGAGAAGAAAACACACGTTTGAGGGAGGTTTTTTGGAGGTAGCTGGTTTTGGAGAGAAAAAGCAATGTTCTACAGGGAAAGAAAGAGAGGATTCGCGAGTTGAAGACGGAAGAACGATCCGAAGATGGACTTCTGCCCTAATTCTTCTACAAATCCTAGTTTTTTTCTATCTCTCTTATCATGATTTACGTTACAATTGAGATTTTATTTAATTTCATTATGATGTTCTAGATTATTTTTCTAGGGTTACGATATAGCCAGATTATGAATGCTTGAGTTTTTGATTTTAATTAATTGATGATCTATTCCATTATTGCGTTGAGTATTTTATGTTGAGTTTAATACTTGTGATTTTCTTATCAACAATTGCATGATGCGTGATTTGGTTTGAGACTGAGAAGTGATAATTAAATTAGACCACGGGTGAAATACCATTAAATCATCATAGGATAGAGATAGTTATAAGATCTAGTGCAACACTTGAATTTCTAAGGCTTAATGTGTTCCATAAGTTCACAGTTATCACAGAAATGTAGTTATCTTGCTTATTGGGATAGGTTATTGATGCTTGAGAATGATTAATATCTATCTTAGCGAAATTGCTGGCAACGTAGGGAATAGGCGTCAATTGATTTAAATTAATAGTTTCAAGTAGAATTAATCATGGTGAAATCGAAATCCCTAGAGCCTTTTAATTATTAAATTATCATCTTTTGTTAATTTCGTAATTGTTTTGGTTGTTATTTTTATAAGTTTCATAGTTTCTTTAGTCGTTATTTGCAAACTCTCAATTTGTGATTGTCCAAATAAGTTAAAGCTAAATCAATTTCGGTATCTAGTAATCACAGTCCTCGTGGGAACGATCTTTACTTACTACTTTATTACTTGTTGCGATACATGCACTTGCTTTAGAATTCATACAACAAGTTTTTGGCGCCGTTGTCGGGGACTATGCCAATTATTAATATCGATACCAAATAGCTTTAATTTTATTTTGGATTTTATTTTATCTTGTTACTAGTTTTCTTATTTTGTACTACTTGCGTTTCTGGAACATATTTCTCTAGATGTATACGAGAGTTAGGAAATAGTACTTTACTGCCTTAGCAGTCTAATTTGCTCATAAGAAAATGTATGGCGTTGTTGGTTAGGAGCTTTAATATGAGGTAGAAGGCCGCGTGTTTGAACCATGTTGGCGGCATTTTTGTAGGCTTTGTTTTTGGTATTTAGTTACTAAATTAAGACTAAAAGGAATTAACATAGGTAGGGCTTGAATCCAAGACCTCATGGTTATAATGCATGCTCTTAACCACTATGACAACCACAACTATTAGTACAAAAATACAAGACAATAAAATATAAACACAAACCAACTGAAGTCGTCTTCAACCTCCAGATCGGGCTGATATGGCCTGTCTAAACCCAAAATCAAACCCAGCACATAAATATCTCAGTTTTTATCCATTTTTTACAAATAAATACCCTAATCCAAGGTTTTTTATGCCTAGGAATTCAATTTCGACATCAATTTCACCAAAAACCAAATGAATATTCACGAATTAACATGCATATTATATATATAATTCATAAAATCTTAAAGATCCTAAATTTAAGAACTAAAATCATTCTCAAATTTAATTAAGCATATAATCACGACTAATTAAAATCAACTGCACATATAATTATAAATCAAATCCCAAAACTATATGAATTTTTTATAAAAATAAATAATCATGTGTATTGTTCGTATAACCATAAGAAATCCATTAATGAAAAATAATCCTAATAATCTAACAGGAATATGGCTCTAATACCACTTGTTAGAACAAAATCACAAAATCCCATAATCCGTACACTTCGCTCAGAATATCAGGATTGTATAATTTAAAGCTATAAGAATGGCATACCTGGATCCATGACAATTATAGCGAGAAAACTTGAACAACCTTTGAAGAATTAGGGCAAGGCCTTCTACATAGACCTCTTTATTTAAACAACCTAATAAGAATCCCACTAAGCCTTAACTAGGTTGATATTGGATACCACACATTACAGACTCCATACCAAATTAGATGTCTTATTGGGTTCAACCACAATGAATCACTTAATTATACCAATTAGAATAGTAGCCCAAATATAATTGATAATTACTTGAAAGCCCACATTAAATTATTGATTATTGGAAATAATCCCAACATCCATATCTTTCAAAATTTGAACCTCATTAAACAACATATGATCACAAATACAAAGGAATAAAGAAAAAGAAAGAGAAGACAATATTTTTCATATTTTAGATGTATACCTCATCATCCTAGATTTTTATGTCTTTTATTTCCTTCAAGATTAAGCTTATTGGATTCTCTCAAACTATAAGTAGGACCCCCCTGAAACCAAATATGATACATAAAAATCAAAATATGAGTCAAATAATCATAAACTCAAAGCCACATTTACTTCGCTCCAGGCCGAAGCAGGAAATAGGGTTTTTCTTTTGCTAACAATACAAGAAAGTTTTTAAATTTAAGAATCTGAAACCAATTTCATAATTGGTTACTTAGTCATATTAGTATAGAAATGGTTAGCCATTTTGTCCCAATAACAAAATACCAAATGTACGGATTCTTGACCAAATATTACTCACAATGATTTGCATACCATGTTGCAAATTTGTGAAGTTTCGGGTCCTGTATGAAAGATATACAATGAAGTTAGAGTTTAATATCAGTTGTATGCGAATTTTAATGCTGAAATTTTTTCTCAACACTTAATTACCTATCTCAAGATCATGCCAAGGATGAGCAACAACAAATCTCGTTGATAAAGATGAGAGGATCCTTTCGTTCAATTTCGAGGCACATCTTTGAGGTGTCTCAGTGGTCATTTTGTTGTTCAACTAAGAAGAAGTAAAAGTGTATAATGGTTGATAGGAATTGCTATGTAAAGAAATAAAAAAGATGAAGTTACATGGTTTACCATTGGAAGTTGCTCTAGTAAGCAGACACAATGCAGGGTATGCTACAAATAGATGAGATTTCAAAGAAATTGTTTTTTTTTTGTTTTTTGTTTTTTTGTTTTTATATTTTGGTTAAAGTAATTTAAAGAGTTAATTTCCCTATGATGACATTTCTATAAATCCAAATATATTCTTAATTTCTATTTACTTAAAAAACATTACATATATATATATATTTATATATATATATATATATATATATATATATATATATATATATATTACCCTTTGACAACATAACAAAATTGGTCCAGATATGAAGAAATATAGTATCTGCAAAAGCACTTATGATTAACCCAAGATAACAAAGAAGACTATCCAACAAAAACAATATTGCATCAGAGAGATTCCCATTTACAAATCATCATACTCCTAAAGTATACCTTTGAATCAATATAACACGTATCCATACCAGTTATAAAATTAAAGAAATGACCAAGATCGCATGCATACATGTCAAAAAGAAGGAAAAAAAACATATAAACACCCATAAACTGATTTCACATACATGTGATAGAAACGAAGAGAAAGAGAGCTTACCAGTGAGAACAAAATTCTTAAGAAGAAACAAAGAAAGATAGCTAACAGAGAAAAAATTTGGAGAAGCTTTGAAAGAAAATATGGAAAAGAGAAATAAACAGCATAATTGTTGAAAAGCTTTGAGAAAATCTGTTATGTAAAGAGAGAACGCCTAACAACATTTGAGATATAACTTAGTGGAATGATACACGTTAGATTCCACTACAAGATGTTTTGGGCATACAAAAAATTGTACAAAACTATTAGCATATGGTACAATCACTTTTATGCATAGATGACTTACAAATATTTCCACTTGGACAATTGTGTCCAAGGGTGTCATGGTCATACAATATAAAAGGTACAATAATGGTAATACATGGTGTAACGCCCCGACCCCCCACGAGCCCGGAGGCTCTAATAACCATGCTATTCTCAACCCAATACCAAACCCGGTCACAAAATTTTAGGGGAAAAACGGACAGAGTTTCCCCTGTACTATGGACATTCTGAAAACCTGTAAATTCTCAAATAAGGTAACTACAAGGTAAACAAACTTTTCATAGCTAAATATTTAAAGATTCACGGCCATCCGAGCCTTGAAGCAAACAACAGTTCCAAAACCACACAAGCATGCAAGTAACTTGTTTATAATATAGTCTAATAACCATGCCATTCTAGGATAACATTAAAACATACTTAGAGATAAAACATTCTACACTAAGCCATTCACTCCCAAGCATGCAAAGCAACTAGAAATAGAAATATAAGTTATTACAAGCCATAGAATTACCACTGCTACTACATTATCAGACTTCCAGCTTACATATTACTCAAATACATACATGAGCTTTAAGGCCCCAAAATAGATTATACATAGGACAACAAATTCTTCACATAGCAACCAGAAAGCACATCCACCTCAGACAAATATCACACAGCAGCTAAGGCAACTCCACCAACTGTGCCACCTGAAACATGTTAGCGAGGTATGAGCAACCACTGTTGCCCAGTGAGGGATATAGTCCCGGGGCGTGCAATGCAACAGATAATACAGTTATACAACAATATCACTTAGACAATTTAAGAAGCAATGATAACATAAGTAACCACACATTTAAAAGGATACATTTCACACAATCCCCTATACACCAATCTTCACTGGTCTTCATTCACGATCCACGAACCACGAGCACAATCACGATAAGCCGGCATAACCCCAAACACTCCAGTGAATGTACTCCGAAAGGACCCCGATAATCCTACGACCCAACAACCCCAAGCAATCTCCGGAACAGGCGAATGAGGGACCAGGGGACGGAGTTTGAATATCCACCGGCAAGCCCTTTGCCGCCCAGCCAATATTCAACACATCCGCCCCTGACACTATGGTTGCGCAACCACGATGCAATGCACTTAACGATGGCAAGTTAATAGCAATAATATAAGCATTAACACATATGAGGATCAACAAAGTAGGTTGACCTCGAGGCAATTAGCATAAAAGCAATTATAGAAGCTAATAAGCAGTTTACAAAGGAACATATACAAAATAAGCATAGAATCATACCAAAAGCTCCAAATCAATTTAAAATCACATATAAACACTCAAGAAGTCATACCATGGGTTTAGAAGTGTGAGACAACCGAAATAGCACATAAACCCCTTTGTTTTTCAAACTATTTCTCTTCCAAACCAAGGTTAATGATTCCATTTTCAAGGGAAAGTCTCCCAACCTTCTAACTAACCCTCAAGGTACCCTCTCAACCCTCTAACTCATTCAAATGGCTGCGATTTCCCCGAAAGCCCCAAATTCCCTCTTATGGCTTTAAACTACACATACATTGTCCGGGCTTCAAACAAGGGATATCAAGGCTTCTATAGAACCTAGGTAGCTTAAGGATACTAGAATTGAAGCCCGAATCCACCCAGATTCGCATGAACCCCGAAACCCTTTTGTTAAAGTCGGCTATTTCACGTTTTATGCGATTCTAGAGCAATTCAAGTGCACGGGGCTATTAGACTACCTTCATTAGCACCTAAGGCATCTATTAAGAGTGTTAAATCAAGCTAATATGTGCAATTACACAAAACCCTAGAAAAACGTCACTATTCACCTCATAAATTCAAATGACGATTCCAACCGTTTAAAATGCGAACTAATAGCTCAAATGTGTTCTCTAGCACTTATATACAAGGTATAATAGCATAGATAAGCTTTGCAATAGCATTTGATAACATTTTCAACAAATCAAGAAAAATGTAACATTTTAGATATGCATAAAAAGTCATGAAAACCCTCACCAATTGCGCGTAGGAACTCTCGGGAGGCTAGCAAACACCCTAAACTACTTGCTCCTAGCTTGGCTTGGCTTGGCTTGAAGATTTGGTGAGCAAAATCCTCTCAGTCTCCTCCTACACTATTCTCGGATTTGCTACAGTGATTTTTCAGCATTTTTTTTGTTTTGTTCTTTGCTAGTTATGAGCTAAGGTGGGTAATATAGGGTGCATAGTTGGGTGGGGTCAAGTTTGGGTATTTAAAAGGTCACTTATAATGCGCGTAGTAAGCTTAAAACGAGCCTAAAGTGAAGCATGTGTGCTAGTTAATTAAAACTCTAAGTTAGTTACGTAACACTATTTATTGAACTACTAAAATCATTTTCTAAACGAGCGCTCCTATCGCTTCTAGTTCAATTGCACATTTTTCTCACTCCTTTAACAATTAATATGATTTAATAAAAATGTTAATTCACTAATAGAATGTAGTTTGAAAACGGAGTGAATAGTAGCTACAGAAGTCAGTTAGTAAAGTACAGAAGTAAATGCGCAAGCAAGGGATGCAACAGTAATTGAATGCATGGCTAAATCTCGGGCGTCACATCCTCTCCCCCTTAAACTAATTGCGTCCACGCAATTTCTTCTTCACAAGGGAACTCCACAACAACTGAAAACCAACTCCGATTACTCGTCATCAGTTGCTAAGCAAGAATACCATATACGAACTCTCGTGGGAGCTCATTAAGAAATCCCAGTAGTATTGCCTGCGAACCTAACGTAATAAGGCCAAATAAAGGCTCCAATAGAGATGCTACTTCGAAATCCAAATAAGAATCCCGCTGGCACGAATACCATAGAAGAATAGAATCCCAACTAACAGTGGAGAGAAAATACCAATAAGAATTTAGAGTACAAATACAGAAGATAATTCCATATAATAAGGCTGATTAGAATCCCAAACTAAGTCTTCCGAGTAATACCAGCAAGAAAATACTAGAAGAATACTCAATAAGAAAACCGAGAGAACGGTCATATAGAAATCCCAAAGGAAGCCATTTATTTCTGACTACTGAGCGTAGAAGAATGTGTTGGAAGAAATCCCAATAAGTGAGCTCCGCTTACAAACATTCTGATTCCCACTAATCCATACAACTTGGAGGGCTTGTTGCTAATCACTTCTCTTCAGGGGGAGGAAGAAGTCTTTCTTACCATTTCAACGAGACATGTATGAATGCCAAGATATCACATTTACACATATATGTTTTAAACTATTATGCAAACATGTTTATATAAGAGTTTATAAAACAGTGTAATCATCAAAGTCATTCAAGCACGACAATCAAGTCCATCATAACACAACTCAATCAAAGACTTTCAAATGCACACATTACAAGCAACAGTTCAAGCAATTAACAATTCACGAGGTCAATTTGATGCATAACCAGCCACTTTACTTCACTTAGCACACATTTAGCACGTAACACATAATTATATCACATAGGTGTACACATTCAATACAAGACACACAATCACACATGCAGGCATACACTTTCAAGCCATACTCTTAACAAGCACACACGTAAGGGTTACTACCCGACAGGCCGAGGACACTGTCCCGGCTTAGAGCTAACTAAGCTCTGATACCACCTGTAACGCTTTGATCTCCTATGAGACCGGAGGCTCTAAGAACCATGCTATTCTTAACCCAATACCAAACCCGGTCACAAAATTTTAGGGGAAACACGGACAGAGGATCCACAGTACTATCGACATTCTTAAAACCTGTAAATTCACAAATAAGGTAACTACAAGGTAAACAAACTTTTCATAGCTAAATATTTAAAGATTCACGGCCATCCGAGCCTTGAAGCAAACAACAGTTCCAAAACCACACAAGCATGCAAGTAACTTGTTTATAATATAGTCTAATAACCATGCCATTCTAGGATAACATTAAAACATACTTAGAGATAAAACATTCTACACTAAGCCATTCACTCCCAAGCATGCAAAGCAACTAGAAATAGAAATATAAGTTATTACAAGCCATAGAATTACCACTGCTACTACATTATCAGACTTCCAGCTTACATATTACTCAAATACATACATGAGCTTTAAGGCCCCAAAATAGATTATACATAGGACAACAAATTCTTCACATAGCAACCAGAAAGCACATCCACCTCAGACAAATATCACACAGCAGCTAAGGCAACTCCACCAACTGTGCCACCTTAAACATGTTAGCGAGGTATGAGCAACCACTGTTGCCCAGTGAGGGATATAGTCCCAGGGCATGCAATGCAACAGATAATACAGTTATACAACAATATCACTTAGACAATTTAAGAAGCAATGATAACATAAGTAACCACACATTTAAAAGGATACATTTCACACAATCCCCTATACACCAATCTTCACTGGTCTTCATTCACGATCCACGAACCACGAGCACGATCACGATAAGCCGGCATAACCCCAAACACTCCAGTGGGTGTACTCCGGATGTACCCCGATAATCCTACGACCCAACATCCCCTGGCAATCTCCGGACCAGGCGAATGAGGGACTAGGGTACGGAGTTTGAATATCCACCGGCAAGCCCTCTGCCGCCCAGCCGATATTCAACACATCCGCCCCTGACACTATGGTTGCGCAACCACGATGCAATGCACTTAACGATGGCAAGTTAATAGCAATAATATAAGCATTAACACATATAAGGATCAACAAAGTAGGTTGACCTCGAGGCAATTAGCATAGAAGCAATTATAGAAGCTAATAAGCAGTTTACAAAGGAACATATACAAAATAAGCATAGAATCATACCAAAAGCTCCAAATCAATTTAAAATCACATATAAACACTCAAGAAGTCATACCATGGGTTTAGAAGTGTGAGACAACCGAAATAGCACATAAACCCCTTTGTTTTTGAAACTATTTCTCTTCCAAACCAAGGTTAATGATTCCATTTTCAAGGGAAACTCTCCCAATCTTCTAACTAACCCTCAAGGTACCCTCTCAACCCTCTAACTCATTCAAATGGCTGCGATTTCCCCGAAAGCCCCAAATTCCCTCTTATGGCTTTAAACTACACATACATTGTACGGGCTTCAAACAAGGGATATCAAGGCTTCTATAGCACCTAGGT
Organism: Ehretia macrophylla; assembly: GCA_037974665.1. Lineage (NCBI taxonomy): Eukaryota > Viridiplantae > Streptophyta > Magnoliopsida > Boraginales > Ehretiaceae > Ehretia > Ehretia macrophylla. The sequence continues at coordinate 51,095,452 of CM075781.1, forward strand.
AACTTAAGGATACTATAATTGAAGCCCAAATCCACCCGGATTCGCATGAACCCCAAAACCCCTTTGTTAAAGTCGGCTATTTCACGTTTTATGCAATTCTAGAGCAATTCAAGTGCACTGGGCTATTAGACTACCTTCATTAGCACCTAAGGCATCTATTAAGAGTGTTAAATCAAGCTAATATGTGCAATTACACAAAACCCAAGAAAAACGTCACTATTCACCTCATAAATTCAAATGACGATTCCAACCGTTTAAAATGCGAACTAATAGCTCAAATGTGTTCTCTAGCACTTATATACAAGGTATAATAGCATAGATAAGCTTTGCAATAGCATTTGATAACATTTTCAACAAATCAAGAAAAATGTAACATTTTAGATATGCATAAAAAGTCATGAAAACCCTCACCAATTGCGCGTAGGAACTCTCGGGAGGCTAGCAAACACCCTAAACTACTTGCTCCTAGCTTGGCTTGGCTTGGATTGAAGATTTGATGAGCAAAATCCTCTCACTCTCCTCCTACACTATTCTCGAATTTGCTACAGTGATTTTTCAGCAATTTTTTTGTTTTGTTCTTTGCTAGTTATGAGCTAAGGTGGGTAATATAGGGTGCATAGTTGGGTGGGGTCAAGTTTGGGTATTTAAAAGGTCACTTATAATGCGCGTAGTAAGCTTAAAATAAGCCTAAAGTGAAGCATGTGTGCTAGTTAATTAAAACTCTAAGTTAGTTACATAACACTATTCATTGAACTACTAAAATCATCTTCTAACCGAGCCCTTCTCTCGCTTCTAGTTCTATTGCACTTATTTTTCACTCCTTTAACAATTAATATGATTTAATAAAAATCTTAATTCCCTAATAGAATGTAGTTTGAAAACGGAGTGAATAGTAGCTACAGAAGTCAGTTAGTAAAGTACAGAAGTAAATGCGCAAGCAAGGGATGCAACAGTAATTGAATGCATGGCTAAATCTCGGGCGTCACACATAGTATAATTCCCTTAATGCATCAACGACCTACAAATATGCATAACTTGACATATATATATATATATATATATATATATATATATATATTAAGATATGATACTTGAAATATAAATAAAAATACAAAATATTAAAATAAATATTCAAACTGAATTTAGGATCCAAGTTCTTCTTTGACTCGATGTCTTCCATTACACCATTGATTACAATGACTCTTAAAGCTAAAGCTGTCTGGGATAAGTTGAGCAACTCTTTTGCCAACGCATCCAAGTCACTGATCTATGGCCTTCGTAACAAGCTTATCCAATTATCCAAAGGACATCGCTCTGTGTTGGAGTATTTGTAGGTTGTGAAAATACTTGCTCATGAGGTCGTGCTAGCGGGTTCTTCTATTTCTAATGATGAGCTCATTGTGGTTGTTCTCTTTGGCTTGGAGGATGACTACAAAAAACTCAATGTTGTAATTAGGGGTTGTGACATGGATTTTACATTTGAAGATTTGTCTAACAAACTTCTGAATCATGAGTCATTTTTTAGATGTGAGGAGCGATACAAAGAACCATCTTTTGTTACTGCTCAATTTTCACAGAAGGGTAATAATAAAGCCAAAGGTCGTGGGGGACAAAACAAAAAGGCCAACAAGTTTTCTTTTAATAATTCTGATGCACGACCTTCACAAGGCTACTCTAATGGTGGCAATTGTCCACCCTCTAACCAAAGGCATCCTAGTAATTCCAATCAGTAATTTTGACTTTAGTGCGAAATTTGCGATAAATTTGGCCATGTTGCCAAATTCTATCGATCTCATTCCCTGTCAAGATAACTGAGCCTCCATCCTAAAAACCAATTGGTACTAAGTGGAATAGTCCAAGATCTTATAAGGTGGTCTAAGAATTTATGATTTTTCTATCTAGGACAAGTACATATTCTAATACTCTCCTTGATTCTATGAACCGCTAGTGCATTTTGTCAATAATGGGGTGTCTGTTCTTTCAAATAATTGGGTCATTGATTCTGGGGCTTCGCATCATATTACATCTGATCTCCAAAACATGACTATTCAATCCAAGTACAATAAAAATGATGGTGTATTGATTGGTGATGGTACTGATATTCCAATCTCACACATTAGTAACACTATTCTTGTCAATCCTCACACTTCATTCATACTTAAAAATTCCCCGTGTGCTTTTACAATTTGTAAAAACAAGTTATTAGTTCTCAATTTTGCAAACATAATTCTACTACTATTGAATTTTTTCCTGATTATTTTATTGTGAAGGATCTGAGCTCAGGGGCACCACTAGTCAGAGGGCTGAATAAAGGGAACTTGAATGAATGTCCCAACACTACCATTCTACCTCATGTTTTTACAGTATCACTTAAGCAATGGCATTCGTGTCTAGGCCATCCGCATCTTCGTACTCTTAGGGGTACTGTTTTTGGTAATAGCCTATTTGTTTCCAACTCTAATTTTCAATTTTTTCATGATTGTTCTTGTAATAAGAGTCACCGTCTCCCATTCGGTGACTCAACAATTGGTAGTAATAAACCATTGAAAAATATTTTTATAGATCTTTGGGGTTTGGCTCCAATTGTATTTTTTGAAGGGTTTAAATATTATGTTGTTTATATTGACCATTATAGTAAGTATACATGATTATACCCTTTGAAATGAAAATCTGATGTGCCACAAGTCTTCCTAGATTTTAAATTGGTTGTGAAAAAGTATTTTGGTACTTCTATCATTACTTTGTATTCTGATGGTTGAGTGGTATCAAGCTTTACTTCTCTCACAAAAAACGGGATTCAACATCTTGTAGTACATCCCTACACGCCTCAACATATGGTTCTTCTTGAGTATCTCCATGGTCATATAATTGAAACTGTACTCATAATGTTAGAAAAAGCTTTTCTGCCTTCAAAATTTTGGGCAGTGACGTGCCAAGCTATAGTATTTCTAATTTATCGACTTCTTTCTCCTCAGTTGAATAACCAGTGCCTTTTTGAATTGTTTTTTCAGACTAAACACAATTACTTAAAACTCAAGGTTTTTGGTTTAAATTTCTATCCATTTCTTAAACTGTATATTCCTTATAAACTCACTCCCAAGTCTCGACCGTGTATTTTTATTGGTTACTCCACAACACATAATATGTATAAACTTTTTGATCCCTAAACGAGTAAAATTTTTATTTCACGTAATGTTTATTTTGTTGAAAATGTATTTTCTGCCAAGATGAGATCTACGAGTAAGTCAAATGTTTCACTGCATATTTTTTCACATTAGTCAAATCCCACCACATCTTCATCTATGGTATCTTCTCACTAAAATATTATGCATAGCCCACCTACTAACTTCACCATACCCGTGCCTTATATCACACAAATGTCTCTTTAACTAGCGTCTCAAGTCTCTCCCTCATGTCCTATGACCATCGCGATGCCCACTTCTATTTCTTCTCCTCTTGGGTCTTCTCGAGCCTCTTCTACTGATGGTAGTACGCTGCCGGATGCTGAGATGGTTCCTTTGTCTTTGTCTTTGTCTAGTGACCTTGTGTGCCAGATGCTGCCCCTGTTCTTCCATCATCCACTGGTATTGTTTCTCTACCTGCTCCTAAGTCTCATCATCCTATGACAAGTCGTGCTAAGAATAACATTGTGAAATGAATTTCTAAGTTATGTCTCATAACTATTTATTCCTAGTAGTATAACTCTGAGTGTCCCACGTATAAACAGGCCAATGAATCACCACAATAGTGCAAGGCCAGTGGTAGACCTATATGTATTGGAGGGTGTGCATCACATTAGGGAACTTTTTTTTTGTTTCTTGGTTTTTTTTATAGAGAAATCATTATATTGGACACTTTTTGCATATCCTAACCTCTCTCACTGTATGAATTTATACCTTGAGTGTGGGTGTCTGGGTCCACCACTGCGCAAGGCAATGAGCGAGGAGTTTGATGTCTTGGTATGTAATGGAACTCGCGAACTCATCCACTCGAACCAAATTGCAATCTCATTGATTGCAAATGGGTCTTTACACAAAATAAATGGCACAATTGAACGTTACAAGGCGAGGCTCATGGCTAAGGGTTTTCATCAACTCCCGGGTATTGATTATACTGCAACATTCAGTCTAGTGGTTAAGCCAGCCAGTATTAGTCTTATCCTTTACATCTTCGTATAGTTTAATTGGAAATTACGTCAGTTGGACATTTATAATGCTTTTTTGCAAGAGACCTTGGAAGATGAGGTCTACATGTGTCAGCCTCCTAAATTTATTGATTCTTATCGTCTACCTCATATCTATTGTTAAACAAAAGCTATCTATGAGCTCAAACAAGTCCCTCGGGCCTGAAGTCCAAAGTGATGTAGAACCTAAAGGCACATAAGGTTAAACAAATTTTACTGCACACTTTAATTCATTGTACATCAGATATATAAATACATTTCAGAAGCTATATGAGTCTGAGTTCACTAGGACTTTTATACAACATAACTTATATTCAAACTTATGATAAGATAAACTAGCTATAATTCGAATATGCTCTATAAGTATTTTTACTAGTAAAATCTAATATCATGATTGACCTCTGTAATAAACCGTGTAGGCCCAAAACAGTTTATTTACAAGCCTAACATATCTGTTGCGGAAGAGAACATGGGAGGCCCAAGAAGAAGCACAAGACTTAACTGCAAGCCCAAATATTGGAGTGACTATGTGTCAAGTTAGTTGTACTCGTGAGTGGCATGAGCCAGCTAGAGGAATATAAGTGTGATGACCTCAAACAATAGCTAAAAAAAAGAATACACTTTACTCTCCTAGCTTTCTTCTTTGTAGTTTTTCCATTGTAATTTCTTTGCAAGTTTCATTCAATACATGCTTTGTTAGCCAGATCTGTGTATTGTCTTGCTCCCTTAAATCCAAATCACTACATTGGTGCTCTCGTTTATTCCATGGCTGAAGGTACTCGACTGAAAGCCGTGGATGAGGCAGTCAAAAAAGTTCAAGAAATATCTACGCAAAACACACAACGACTCGATGAATTTCAACAATTCTTTGGTGATTTGGTTATAACAGTTTCGGCTCTCACCGGCAAGCTGGATCAGACACTTAAAATGCTCGCTCATAAACCAGAAACTCCATTTTCTCCACCGCCTACTTTCCAACTCTCAACCTCGTCGTCACTGACAACTACTGAGTCTACGTCGGCGGTGTCCCCTGGTTTCTCATATGCTATGTCTCAAGGTGGGTACCCTCCTACTACAGTCACCAACACTCCAATTCTTCAATCTACTACCCCGATGATGGCGCCAACATTACCACCCTATATTCCTAATTTTTTCACTCAAATTCTACCTTGCTATATTCTACTGGGTTCTCCATCAGGTGGGTACACAACTGTTTTGCAATGGTCCACACCCATGGGGCCAGTGAGTCTAACTCCGGCACCGACTTCATTGCTGCAAGGCAGATAAATGCAATTAGACTTTCCGCGATTTAACGGTGAGGATCCCGTAGGTTGGATTTTCAAAGCATAGAGATTTTTCTCATATCATGCTACACCTGATGATTAACGTCTTCTCATATCATCTTTTCATATGGATGGCAAGGCCCTCCAATGGTTTCAGTGGATGTTACGAAACCGACAATTTTTGACTTGGGAAAAATTTGTTCGAGCTTTGGACATCAAATTTAGGCCGTCGGAATTTGAAGACTATCAAGGAGCTCTGTCCAAACTGATGCAAATAGGCTCGGTGGATGAATATCAGTCTGAGTTTGAATCCATTGCCAACCGCACAGTGGGCCTTACTTCGTCCTTCCTCACCAGTTGTTTTGTAACCGGGTTACTGGCCGATATTCGTTCGGAGGTTTTAGCTTTAAGACCACTGAATGTGTCACAAGCTATGGGGTTAGCTAAGTTGCAGGAATCAAAACTCGCGGAGCAACGTAAGTTGGCCCAACGAGCGGATCGATCTCGTTGGAACCACTAGAAATCCTACCATGCTTTTATAGCCCACACACCAAACAACCCCAAATCAGTCGCGGGTTCACTCACTGGACCTGTCCAGCCTACCTTCTCACCCTTCCAATCACACAACCCAAGTCAGCAACCAAACGCATACACTTTTCCTTCAACCCCAAAATAGCCATATACTATTCATAAACTTTCGCCTAAGGAAATACAATTGCGTCACGAGAAAGGCATGTGTTATAATTGCGATGATAAGTTCGTTCCGGGACACCGTTGCAAAACTGCACCACAATTATTTTTGCTCGATTTTGATGATAATGAACCCACATATTCAGTTGATGATGAGGAGTTAGCTATAGCTTTACAGTTGCAGGAGATTGGCGCTACACCTGAAATATCTCTGAATGCCTTGTCGGGTAATATAACCCCTACTACTCTTCGGTTTTCTGGCATTATTAATGGTTTATCCGTGCAGATTCTTGTGGATAGCGGTAGTACGCATAGCTTTGTACAGACTAGAATTGCAAAGTTCCTTAATATTCAAGTGAAACCTACTTCACACTTTACTGTTGCGGTGGGAAATGGGCAGAAATTGACGAGCGAGAGCTGTGCGAGACAAGTTCAAATTGAAGCACAGGGGCATAAGATAGAGGTTGATCTATATGTGTTGTCGTTAGTTGGTTCGGATGTTGTACTTGGCATTTCTTGGTTAGCAACTTTGGGGCCGATAATTCATGATTACTCCAAGCTCACTATGAAGTACAATTATGAAGGGAGTTATTCTATCAAGGGATACACAAAAAACAATTAATCATATTCTTTATAAAGGGGTGCACAGATTACAAGCAACAGGCTCTGTTACTGCTTGTTTTAGCTTGACCATGTTTGATGATTCAAAAATTTAGCCGCTGCTTGATGATCATGCACTTCAGTCCTTATTGACTCGTTACACTACAGTCTTTGAAACTCCTCATGGTCTGCCACCACCACGAAGTCATGATCACGCAATTCATCTACAACCAGGGACGACACCAATCAACGTGAAGCCATATAGATATCCGCATTTTCAAAAAATAGAAATTGAACGCTTGGTTACATAAATGTTGTCGGAGGGGGTTATACAACCGAGCCAAAGCCCATATTCCTCACCACTTTTACTAGTCAAGAAAAAAGATGGTACATGGAGGTTTTGCACTAATTATCGAGCCATCAACGCAGTGACGATTAGGGATCGATTTTTGATCCCCATGGTTGATGAGTTACATGGCGCCAAATATTTTTCAAAATTGGATCTTTGTTCAAGGTACCACCAGATTCGAGTACAACTACAAGACACACACAAAACTGCCTTTCGAACTCACGGCGGCCATTACGAGTTCTTAGTCATGCCGTTCGGCCTTACCAACGCACCTTCAACATTCCAAGTAGTGATGAATGATACATTTCGGCCCTTGCTCTGTAAGTGTGTGCTTGTTTTTTTTTAATGATATATTGGTATATAGACCTACATTTTCTCAACATCTTATTCATTTGGAGCAAGTGCTCCAGTTGCTACTTATGAATTAGTTTTTTGTGAAACTTTCAAAGTGCTCTTTCGGGCAACCACAGGTGGGGTACCTGGGTCATATAATTTCAGCAAATGGAGTATCTATAGATCCAATGAAAATCAGTGCCGTGTTAGATTAGCCTTCCCCTTTGATGATCAAGTCTTTGAGAGGTTTCTTGGGGTTGACAAGGTACTATCGGAAGTTTATTCATCACTATGCCACAGTAGCTGCGCCATTAACATATTTGTTAAAACATCACGCCTTCCATTGGAATACAGTAGCTGAACAAGCTTTCCATAAACTTAAACAAGCCCTCACATCGGCGCCGGTGCTAGCACTGCCTAATTTTGAATTGCCTTTTATTGTAGAGACAGATGCATCTGGGGTCAGTGTAGGAGCTACGTTGTTGCAAGATGAACATCCTATTGCTTACTTTAGTCAAAAAATTTCAGCCACCATGAGAGAAGCTTCTGCATATCAAAGGGAGATGTTTGCCATTACCGCCGCCGTCGCTAAGTAGCGGCAATATCTCTTGGGGCGACGCTTCACTATTCGCACTGATTAAAAGAGTTTGAAAGCACTTATCGAGCAGACCATTTAGACTCCGGATCAGCAAAAATGGTTAAGAAAATTACTCGGCTTTGACTTTCAAATAGTCTACAAGCCAAGAAAGGACAACCAGGTAGCCGATGCACTTTCAAGGCGTGATATTCAAGCTTCTCTGAGGTAAAATTAACTTTCTTGTCTGACCTTAAGATTGCTAACAGTGGGAATGAAGAGCTTTTACAGTTGCATCAGAAATTCGCACAAGACCCAGGTTCAATGCCTGGGTATTCAATTCGGAATGGTATTATGTTATTTTAGAATCGATTGGTTATTCCACATGGTCTTTGACCCATAATTCTAACTCAGTTTCATGATTCAATGGATGGGGGTCATGGAGGATTCTTACACACGTACTTACGGATGGTACCGAACTATTTTTGGGTAGGGATGTGACGTGACATTAAAAAATATGTGGAGCAGTGTTTTGTGTGTCAACAAGTGAAATTGAGTAATCTTGCACCGACTGGGTTATTGCAACCTCTACCTATCCCACAACAAATTTGGGATGATATCTCCATGGATTTCATTCAGGGCGTGCCTACTACAAAGGGGTATTCTGAAATTCTTGTTGTGGTGGATCGTTTAACTAAGTATGGGCATTTTACGGCACTTGCAAGTCATGCCACGAGTGCGAAGGTGGCTGAAGTTTTTGTACGCGACATTGTTCGCCTTCATAGGGTGCCTCGTTCTATTGTTAGAGACCGGGATAAACTATTCATAAGTTCTTTTTGGAAAGAACTTTTCAAACTAAATAGAACTTCTTTAAAGATGAGCAGTTCGTACCATCATTAGATAGATAGCCAAACAGAACATTTAAATCGGACTCTTGAAATGTATCTCCGTAGCTTTGTGATGGATACACCAAAACAGTGGGTTAAGTATTTACCATGGGTGGAGTATTGGTACAATACTTCATTTCATACATCGATTGGCATGACACCGTTTTTGGCTGTGCATGGTCGGGATCCGCCATTCCTTACTCGCTATTTGCCTCAATCTACGACCAATGCCGCTGTGGAATTAGAGCTCAAAGAGCGAGACACTATTCTCTCTCGTCTTAAGATCAACCTTCAACGAGCTCAACACCGAATGAAGGACCAAGCGGACAAGCATAGAACGGAACGTGAATTTGCGGTGGGTGATTGGGTCTTCCTTAAATTGCAACCTTATAGGCAAATTACAGTAAGAGGAATGGCTGGGCATCAGAAGCTAGCGAGGAAATTTTTGGGCCATTGGAAATTATAGAGTGCATTGGACATGTGGCTTATCATTTGTCATTACCCTAGGGTGCTAAAATTTATCCACTATTCCATGTGTCACTACTTAAGAGAACAGTTGGTGTGCCTGGTATAAACAGTGGCAAAGTCGTGTTGCCCCCAACTGATATTATGCCAAAGATCATATCTGTCACCATCTTAGCTCAACGCCAAATTTCCAACCATGGCAAAAATCAGAAGCAATTGTTCATCTAGTGGGCTAACTTGCCATTAGAAGAAGCTACTTGGGGCGAAGAATATAAGTTTCGTCAAGCTTATGCTGGATTGGACCTTGAGGACAAGGTCCTTCTCGATTGGGAGGGTAATGTAATAAACCGTGAAGGCCTAAAATAGTGTATTTACAAGCCTAACATATCTGTTGCGGAAGAGAACACAGGAGGCCCAAGAAGAAGCACAAGAATTAGCTGCAAGCCCAAATATTGGAGTGACTATGTGTCAAGTTAGTTGTACTCGTGAGTGGCATGAGCCAGCTCAAGGAATATAAGTGTGATGACCTCAAACAATAGCTAAAAAAAGGAATACACTTTACTCTCCTAGCTTTCTTCTTTATAGTTTTTCCTCTGTAATTTCTTTGCAAGTTTCATTCAATACAAGCTTTGTTAGCCAGATCTGTGTATTTTCTTGCTCCCTTAAATGCAAATCACTACAACCTCTCACTTTTAATGAAGCAACATCCATCTTGACCAAAACTTGTAGTGTGTCGGTTCTTTAAGAGATTTATATCATGTTTATAATGATTTGGTTTTATTACTAATGTCAACACATATTGTAGCATTTTGAGCGAAATAATTATGCTAAATATATCAGTTATTTTGTTTGACACTCCTTGCACTTTTGATAAGTGCCACTTAGATCCCACATTTTTTAATATATGAGTATCACTCCCCTTCCCTATCTTTCATTACTTTTTCCATCAATATTAAAGGTATGACAGTCCTTTGCAAAATTAGAACCAAAAAAAAGAAAACAAATAAAAAGAAACCTAACAGCTACATAATTTCTCAAAAAACCTACCAATAAAACAACACCTCTAATCTCTATGCTCTTGTCTACGTACTCTTCTTCATTCAACAACACAACTTTTTTTCTTTCATCTATTTCTCTTTGTCTTTTTTTGCATGTTTTGTTTTTGCATGTGAAGCTTTAAGAGGGGAATATAAGGAGATTTGGCGTGAAAATGTTTCTTATTTATACAAAAAAAGAAGCAACACATCAAAATAATGGAGTTCAGGTAATAGATATGTGGAGTCAAAATATTTTACATCAAAATGATTGTCACACACTATTCACTTCCGTAGAATTTGTCAAGTTATTTTTGTAGTCAAGAAACATAATCAGATAAAAGACTCTAAGCGCAATAATACGCATTGTGAGTTAACTTGTTCTTGTAGTTGAGCTGCTTCTTGACCAATATAAGACACTTTTCTCCTTCGCAGTGGGCTTGAGCGCCTATAATGCTATTCTCCCATTAGAAAAAGAAATAAGTGTTGCTTTTAGGGTGTATTTGCGCGTGTAGTGTTGTACTCTTGCAACAAAGAGAAAATAAGTAAAGTTAAACCCAAGTAATATTGGTAATAAAAAAGAAATCCAAGGAAGCTGATCTCTCCATAGCTTGAGACATGAATCCTACTACAGTGTTGATAAAATTAGAATATAAATACATATTTGCAGAGTTAGATAATATGAAATATAAAAACATAGTTAGATGAGAACTTTGGGATGATGTGAACATAAAATAAAAAATTAAGAAAATAGTTTTTAGATGAGAAATTTTGGATATTTATTGATTCTCACACATAGGGTAAAAATGTTTGTTATTAATTTTTTAACGAAAAACTAACGCATCACTAATAAAAAGGGTATGACACTCATATATTAAAAAGTGTGGTATATAATTAGTCACACTTATCAAAAGTGTAAATGGTGTTAAGGAAAATTATCCCTTGATATATTGAAACTATAATTAGACTTGCCATGAAGTCCGTCATGGTATTACATTTGAAATAACATCACAACATTGCTAGCAATTAAGGCCATTCACATGATGACGGCAGTCTAATTTGAGCATCCTATCATGATCTTCTTGGCTATCTACTACTACATTCAGCACTATATCAGTTGATTCATCTAATTATGCGGGCAATGAGGAGTACCCAAATTCAACAAATTTGAGTCAGAAGGTCAGTCTAGTCTAGCATGCATCTTAAACACGAGGTTTAATTAATTCTAAAAAATCAATTGATACTAAAAAGAGTACTTTAGGATCTGAGTTAACAGGAAGGTTAATCACACATAGATGAACATGACTGTACAAAAACATTTAGTTCGATCCTAAATCCAATTGATAGTAAAAGTAGCTGTTCAAAATCTTATATATTAATCTTGATACTTATTATTTATCTATGTGTAAGATAATGTACATTTTAACAGAAATAATTATCAATGTTCTTTCTTACCATCCTCTATGTGAATTGCATAAGAAAACTTAGTGCAGTTTCACTCCCCACAAGAAAATCTTTATCTTTCCCTGGTCAAAAGGTCAGTAGTACATATGTATACCGCTATTTATTCCTTGATTTCTAAGGTTGGTTTTCGAGATAATATCTCTAACATTTGTAGTTATTTAAATAAACTCGTGGCTTTCAAGATTATGTAGTATTGACAGTATTTCTAACATTTATAGCCATTTTGAAATTTAATGGAACTTTTTTTTGATATTAAGAGGGAGGCCTAAGTCAATTGACATTAGAATAATGTAGTACACTCTGAATTAAAACTGATCTCGTGAGCTCTCACACTTAAATGGATTTCTCACACTTAAAGATCACCAAGGGTGGATGTACTAAGGTCTAAAGGGATTGCAAACATTATTGGGCCCACAATTGGGAACCACAAAATACATCTAATGCATGGGTATTTTTTAATTTAAAAGAATATTAGTGTCCCTTGGCCTATTATTTTTAGCATTTAAAACCATTTAATTTCTATAAGCCCAATATTAATTTTGATTGTTTCTAGTGAGTTCAATACGGTATAGCTTATGTCTCTTTCATATTTTTTATAAGGTTGTACATATCAAAAAGCAAACGTAGGAGAGAAACAAAGAATATCGTTGTAATCAAAACCAAACATGACAATAGATGAAATTCCACTTTCCCTTAATTCCTTGGTGGCATACATTAAGATGGATGCATTGACAGGCAAAAAATCACTAAGTCGTATTTACACGGAAAAGATTCAACTACAATTTCAAAATATGAAAACAATTTCAATGTTATAATGAAAATTTTTTTATTAAAAGAATAGTGATATATGTTTCTCTTTATATCATTATCCTATATTATTCATATAATTTTCAAATTATATATTTTAATCTTCTAAACAAAAAAAATTTAAATTCACCATCTTTTTTATTATTGATTAGTCTCTACGTTATCTTGTGGCCCATGTGCCCAAAATTACTTGTTCGATATCATTCCTTGAGCATGTCTTCATTTGTTTTTCTTAACCAGACATCGGATCATTATGTATTTTATTATTATTTTTTTCCTTAACCAGACATTGGATCATTATGTGTTTTAATTTATTATCTTCTTTCATTTTTCTTAACCAGACATCGAATCATTGTGTGTTTTATTATCTTTTTTTTCCTTAACCATATCAGATGCATGGCTAGTTTATCTTCTGTATAGGTTGTCATGTACGATAGAGATGGAGAACTATCACCATTAAACTACTTTTAAATCTCACAGAAAATAATATAAATAAATAAAAATCGAGAATCAAGACTTTGAATCTGCTTGATATTGAAAACAACACAATTTAAAAAGTTCTTCATCCATATACATAAATCACTATTGCTGATTCGTGAGAAAATGCAGATACAGTACTCAAAAGGAAATATTCTATTTTGGCTAGCCTACTTTATTAAGCTTGATCCTCGTCACTCCTTAGAGCTTCCATCATTCTTCATATTCTGTACATTAAGTACTTCAAAAGAAGACCAAATGAGATGAACAATACATATACGTATATGAACAGGAATTCAATATATATTGTTATTCATGTACTTACCTGCTGCAATCAACATTAGGGTCAATGGGTACTGGAACCTTGATCAACATTAAGTACAAGGCAATCAACATTAAGTACGTCAAAAGAAGACCAAATGAGATGAACAATATGAACAGGAATTCAATATATATTTGGTTCAAGGCTTCAGCACTTTGGAAGCATGGCTTTGCCGGCTCCTAACAAGTAACTTTGGCAAGGCAACAGTTTTGTTATGGCATCTTGGCATTCTATTGCATTTGCATGGCTTGAGAACAAAGCCATAACCACCAAGCACACAATCCCTATTGAGCTAACTATAATTTTTTTGGCCATGACTAAATGCTCTTGATGTTTTTCAGAATCGATAATGGAAGATATACTTTTGTGATATATGGTTTAAGGAGCTAGCATACATATTTATAGCAAAGACTGGGCACTAGCTTGTAATGAATGTGTACCTAGTAAGTTTAGACTCTTGAAGTTCTTTGAATACCAAAAGCTGTCGTCATTAATTCCGTGTGGGACAAAGCTTGAAATTTTCTGAATGACAAAAGCTATCATCAACTTAGGTATGGATTAATACAAAAAAATGATGGATAATCTCAAGAATTAATGCCCTTAATCGGATTTGTAATACCCCAGATTTTTTCCTAATAAAACAAAAATAATTGAAAAAGCTGTAACTGAAATTATTGATCAAAAGTTGGAACTAGTGGGTTTAGCATCAAATGGCCCATTTAATAAACGAATGTGAAACATTTTAGTGGGCTGGAAATAAGGAGTGGTTGTGTCGTTTATTTATAACTTGATTAAATTGACCTGCAATTAAAATCCTAAATTAAATCACCTCTAATTTCCAGCACTTCAAAAGCTTATAACTGATGGTTTAAGGACACAATTAATGGCCATTTATCAGCTTGAAAAAAAAAGGTTACATCATCCAGCCCATAATAAGCAATATGCTTATCTTTGTACTTGCACTTTTTAACTTGCAACTATATTTATGGAGCAACAATATTCACATAGAAAAATAGTAGAGCAACACATATGAGCAAGCTGAGTTGGATAACACAAGCGGTTACTTGCACGTAGGACTGTAGCAGCATTTTGATTAGTTTTCTTTTGGAATCTCGAATCGATAATCTGCTAAGTTGGGACTTCCCTTCTTCAATACAAATTTTAGAATACATGTATTATGTTTTGAAATAGCACTCGCTTAGATCTCAACTTCTGTATTAGATTATTAAAAGTATGTTTCTTATATTGAATTAACTTTATTTTGTAAAATGACTCTTGAATTTGATGCCTTGGTGGTGTCAATTTTCGCGTGAATGTTTAAATTGAAGTTTCATAAAAGCTTTTCTTCCATTGTTTATAAGATCAAGAAACTAGTGTCTGGTTGTTTGCCCTTTTCCAAATATATTCATGATTATGAAGCATATTCTATAATTTTATATGCTTAATGTTTTTATAAATAAGGAAACTGTGTTATAGAAAATAAAAATCAAATCTTTTGTATCAGTTAATGCAAATACATTATTCAAGGCGTGTCTTTGAAAAGCATCTCATGTCATTTTTTAAATCAGTTTGCCATGCATTTTAATTATTTCATTCTTTCTGTCAAAAGCATACTGGTACACTACCTAATAAACAAAAATATATATTCAATTTTGATGATTGGCGTAAAAGCTTTTTGGTATGCTACTGCCTTCATCCTCTCAAGTTCGTTGCTGGAGTTGGGAATCATTTCTTAGTGTTCTTTTGTTGTTGAATTTTCAACAGATCCATAATTGAGTGTTCAAGCATGATTTAAAAAATAAAAGAAAACTATTTTGTACTTTGTTATGTTATATGCTTCAGTACTTTGAAGTTTCTTTATCATCATAAAGATTAAATATTAAATTCTCAGTTTCTTTCCAAAGATATGAGAGACATACGACTAAACTCATTGAGAAAGTATATCGTAAACCAAATTGTTTTTTTTACCTATGTTATATTATGAGCATTGAACTATTCGCAAAGTAAATTTTGAAACTTTTGAAACTTTTAAGAATGAATTTTGACGTTGTGTTTTAGGCTGTGTTACCATTTGGCAATTATTGAGCTTATTCTGATTCTTGCATCGGTGGGGTTTGTACACGGTCATTTTTATTGTATCTTGTAGTGCACAACTTATTGAGCTTATCTTACTCGTCTTTGATGATTGAGCAAAATGAACCACTTTTTATATTATTATGCCATTGTCACAGCCTATCACGTATTTCGATAAGAATTTATTTTGTTTTGTTATTTCGCATTGTACATTGATTTTTGTATAATTTTGAACAAATTAATGCATTGGTTGTTAAGGTGTTTATACGCTACTCATCTTCTTGTATTTTTTGAAAATTGTCATTGTATCCATTATTTTGTATGGATATAAGGTCTCGAGTTATTTTCTCGGAAAGTTTCGCTCTTGTTTAGTTATATACTCAATTTAGTTTATGATATTTTGTAGAAAACGTGGAATAGAATGCCATGTGGGGTAGACTTGCTACTTCGATAAGAGTCCATCATATTAGAATTAATTTCGGTTTTTTGAATCTTTGGACAATGTTAAGGCTATGTCTTAAATTTTAGTATTTTGGAATTGTCATTACTTTGAAGTTTGAGAATTTTTGGATTGTAATTGCTCACGAAAATTATGATAATTTGGGTTTTAGATGCTCTGAGCGAATTTTTTTAATGACTTTAGATTTTTGTACGAATGTAGCCTTGCAGGTTTAGAAAGGGTTTGCCTTCTTAGGTACGCGAATTTTTTTAATGACTTTAGATTTTTGTACGAATGTATTGTACGGCGTCACTAAAACAATACATCAGGGACCAAAATATCACATTTGAAAGATAAAGGAGTTATTTAGCACACGGAGCAAAGACAAAATGATATTTGACTAAGCGTTACAAGGCGTGAAAGAACTGGCATTGAACTAAAAGGACTATCTATCTGCTAAGGTTACAGCTTGAAGAAAGATGAACCTGTAATCGAGTTTAGGACCGCTATCAGCTTATTCTGAACCCATGTAATGGACGATTTTACCCTTACTTGGAAGAACATATAACAAATGCATGTGTTTTCCATTAAAATTTTGACGGATTTTAACCAATAGGACTAACGACATCACTATGACAATACATCAAGAACTAAAATGGCACACTTGAAAGATAAGGGAATTAGTTGGCACATGAAGCAAAGATAAATGATCATTTGTGTTAATTTCTTATCTTGACCTAAAAGTTAACCGGATAGTAAGTCCAAGGAATTAGCACGCCCTGGTTATCAATATCAAATAAATTATTTGTCATAATTTCATGCAACTAGGAGCATTTTATCGTAAAAGTGAGAAATTAGGAGTCAAATAAGTCAATATCATTGTGCAAGCAACATTACAAATAGCGTGAGTTGCATATAACTTAACTACTAAATTTTGAAACCCCATCATGCTACGATCTCCAATGCCAAACGATTGTTTATTTTTTGCCAAAAAAAAAAAAAACAACTGTGTTGTGATTTTCATTTTACATTTGAGTACTATAACAAAGTTTTATAACACGTCACACAATTCCGCTAGTATGTGCTGGATGTTATAAATTTCCGATGACATACAATTGGATAAGAAAGAACTTGTATCATATGTGACGTATTACCATAGACCAATGTCACACAATTCAGCTACCTAATACAACATTCAATACTAGATATATCATTTTTAGCTTTGTTTCCGTTAGGATACATAAATTATGTTATGTTGTTATAGAGAAATTTATTATATTATTTACTATATTCAACACGCTCTCCAAGTGCAGGAGGACTTATTTTTTAGCCTTGCACTTAGACAGTTTTTAATATTTTTTAAATGGGTGGCGGTGACTTTGAACCCATGACCTTTTGACATTTATACTCTGATACCGTATTAGGTGATTACCTCATATAAAAGTTTAAACGGTTAAAGAAAGATTTATTATATTATTTATTATATTTAACTAATTCTAACATCGATCGTGGTGCGATTTTGATTTTACATTTCAGTAAAGCAGCAAAGTTTTAGGACACCTTGCTCATGCATTATGGTGAATGGTTGTGAGTTCACCAATGTCTTACAGTTCTTCTAGCATGTGATGGATGTCATAAAACTCCAATGGCATATAATTGGACATAAAAACGCTTGTATCTTCTGTGACACATTACCATATATTCTTGTGTTGATAATACTATGCATACCATTTGTATTTATTATAAATATCTAAAAGTATAACCTTATTAAATTAATATCATTGGGACCACTAAATTTTATTAATTTAGTGAGTTATCAATTTATCGATGAATTAATAAGTATTAATTTGTAGAAAGAATTGAAATTAATAGTTATATTTTACTTGACATCCTTCCTTTCTTATATTGTCATTAGATTTTCCACATAAGGGCTATCCTCTCCATCCACTATTTATCATTGCTATTAGTAAATGTGAATGTTTACTAATCATTAATTGTCTTATTGTTAATGGGACATTGAAGTTAAGTTATGTTACTAACTTGTTGAATAGACACAACCAAAGTTAGTGTAAAAGAATTTGGAGAAAGTTTGAGTTTCATGGTGATAATATGTATGTGAGATGAGGTTAAAAATGTTGAAAGAAGAAATAAGAACTTCTTGTTGATATCATCATGATAAAATTTGCCTTATTAAACTATAATCAGCCATTTTAAGATATATGGGCAAAAATTTGAGAAATGATTTTGTTAGTATCTTTTGATAATGAAAAGAAAACTACAAGTAAAGGATTACCCGAAGAACTACAGATATGTAAGTTTGCAATCACCAATTGAAAAGAAAGAAGCTAGGAAACAGTGTTTATATATATTAAGATATGATATTGGAAATACAAACAAAAATACAAAATAGTACAAGAATATTCAAACTGAATTTATGGTTGATGGTCAAGTTTTACTCGGTGTTTATTGGGTGTATTATTGACATATTATTTTAGTACCTTTTCACTTAATTTTTGTTAGTTCTTGAGTAATTTTTGAGCAATTTGATAGGTTTTGTGTTTGATTTGCGACGTAGGTGACTTTCATGAGAAAGTCTAAGTTTTGAGGCAAAAATTGAAAAGAAATGGCAAAGGGCGAGCTTTCATGCGGCGTGTGAATAAATTGAAGAGAAATCACAAGTAGCGCAGTCATAGCGCAACTGTGTAGTTTCGCATGAAATTTAAGGTCAATTTTGTAAAATAGCGTGAAAAAAAACAAACCCTAGGATAAAGAGAAGAAAACACACGTTTGAGGGAGGCTTTTTGGAGGCGGCTGGTTTTGGAGAAAGAAAGCAATGTTCTAGAGGGAAATAAAGAAAGAATTTGCGAGTTGAAGACGGAGGAACGATCCGGAGACGGACTCCTCCAAATCATATTTTTTTCTATCTCTCTTCTCATGATTTACGTTGCAATTGAGATTTTATTTAATTTCTTTATGATGTTCTAGATTATTTTTCTAGGGTTACAATGTAGCCAGATTATGAATGCTTAAAGTTTTTGGTTTTAGTTAATTGATGAACTATTCCATTATTGCGTTGAGTATTTTATTCTGAGTTTAATGCTTGTAATTTCTTGATCAATAATTGCATGATACGTGATTTGTTTTGAGACTGAGAAGTGATAACTAAATTAGACCACGTGTGAAATACCATTAAATCATCATAAGCTCGAGATAGTTATGAGATCTAGTGCAACAATTGAATTTCTAGGACTTAATGCATTCCATAAGTTCACAGTTATTACAGAGATGTAGTTAGCTTGCTTATTGGTATAGGTTATTGATACTTGAGAATGATTAATATCTACCTTAGCGAAATTGCTAACAACGTAAGGAGTAGGCATCAATTGATTTAAATCAATAGTTTCAAGGAGAATTGTTTTTAATATTTTTTAAATGGGTGGCGGTGATTTTGAACCCCGGACCTTTCGACACTTAGACTTTGCTACCGTATTAGGTGATTACCTCATATAAAAGTTTAAACGGTTAAAGAGGGGTTTATTATATTATTTATTATATTCAACTAATTCTAACATCGATCGTGGTACGATTTTCATTTTACGTTTCAGTAAAGCAGCAAAGTTTTATGACACCTTGCTCATGCATTATGGTGAATGGTTGTGAGTTCACCAATGTCTTACAGTTATTCTAGCATGTGATGGATGTCATAAAACTCCAATGGCATATAATTGGACATAAAAAAGCTTGTATCTTATGTGACACATTACCATATATTCTTGTGTTGATAATACTATACATACCATTTGTATTTATTATAAATATCTACAAGTATAACCACTTTAAATTAATATCGTTGGGACTACTAAATTTTATTAATTTTGTGAGTTATCAATTTATTGATGAATTATTAAGTATGAATTTATAGAGAGAATTGAAATTAATAGTTATATTTTACTTGACATCCTTCCTTTCTTATATTGTCATTAGATTTTCCATATAAAGGCTATTCTCTGTATACACTATTTATCATTGCTATCAGTAAATGTGAATGTTTAATAATCATTAATTGTCTTATTGTTAATGGGACATTGAAGTTAAGTTATGTTACTAACCTGTTGAATAGACACAACCAAAGTTAGTGTAAAAGAATTTGGAGAAAGTTTTAGTTTCATGGTGATAATATGTATGTGAGATGAGGTTAAAAATGTTGAAAGAAGAAATAAGAACTTCTTATTGATATCATCATGAGAAATTTGTCTTATTAAACTACAATCAGCCATTTGAAGATATATGGGCAAAGATTTGAGAAATGATTTTGTTAGTACCTTTTGATAATGAAAAGAAAACTATAAGTAAAGGATTACCCGAAGAACTACAGATATGTAAGTTTACAATCACCATTGAAAAGAAAGAAGCTAAGAAACAGTGTTTATATATATTAAGATATGATATTGTAAATACAAACAAAAATACAAAATAGTACAAGAATATTCAAACTGAATTTATGATTGATAGTCAAGTTTGACTCGATGTCTATTGGGTGTATTATTGACATATTATTTTAGCACCTTTTCACTTAATTTTTGTTAGTTCTTGAATAATTTATGAGCAATTTGATGGGTTTTGTATTTGATTTGCGACGTAGGTGACTTTCATGAGAAAGTCTAAGTTTTGAGGAAAAAATTGAAGAGAAATGGCAAAGGGCGAGCTTTCATGCGTCGTGTGAAGAAATTGAAGAGAAATCACAAATAGCGCAGTCATAGCGCAGCTGCATAGTTTCGCAGAAAATTTAAGGACAATTTTGTAAAATAGTGCGAAAAGAAACAAACCTTAGGATAAAAGAGAAGAAAACACACGTTTGAAGGAGGCTTTTGGAGGCGGTTGGTTTTGGAGAAAGAAAGCAACGTTCTAGAGGGAAAGAAATAGAGGATTCACAAGTTGAAGACGGAGGAACGATCCATAGACAGACTTCTCCAAATCCTAGTTTTCTCTATCTCTCTTATCATGATTTACATTACAATTGAGATTTTATTTAATTTCATTATGATTTTTTAGATTATTTTTCTAGGGTTACAATGTATCCAGATTATGAATGCTTAAAGTTTTTGGTTTTAATTAATTGATGAACTATTCCATTATTGCGTTGAGTATTTTATGCTGAGTTTAATGCTTGTAATTTCCTGATCAACAATTGCATGATACGTGATTTGGTTTGAGACTGAGAAGTGATGACTAAATTAGACTACGTGTGAAATACCATTAAATTATTATAAGATAGAGATAGTTATGAGATCTAGTGCAGCACTTGAATTTCTAGGACTTAATGCATTTCATAAGTTCACAGTTATTACAGATATGTAGTTAGCTTGCTTATTAGGATGGGTTATTGATGTTTGAGAAGGATTAATATCTACCTTAGCAAAATTGCTGGCAACATAGGGAATAGGCGTCAATTGATTTAAATCAATATTTTGAAGTAGAATTAATCTTGGTGAAATCGGAGTCCTTAGAACCTTTTAATTATTGAATTACCATCTTTTGTTAATTTCATAATTGTGTTAGTTGCTATTTTCATAAGTTTCTTAATTTCTTTATTCGTTAGTCGCAAACTCTCAATTTGTGATTGTCCAAATAAAGTTAGAGCTCGATTAATTTTGGTAGTTAATAATCACAGTCCTCGTGGGAACGATATTTACTTATTACTTTATTACTTTTTGCGATATGCGCACTTGCTTTAGAATTCATACAACAAGTTTTTGGCACCGTTGCTGGAGACTGTGCCAATTATTAATATCGATACCAAATAGCTTTAATTTTATTTTGTATTTTATTTTATCTTGTTAGTAGTTTTGTTCTTTTGTACTAGCGTTTCAGGAACATATTTCTCTAGGTGTATGCGAAAGTTAGGAAGTAGTACTTTACTGCCTTTTGATCCTGAGATAGAATGAACTTGTCGGAAGAATAGAAATGAGAAAAGAGCTACTACCCACCCTCAGCAAGAGACCATGGCTGAAATCGTGGTAGGACATGAAGGAAACAATCAATCAGTTAATTAGGAAAATCCGCCTAGAACACTACGAGACTATGCTTTGCCACCCACTGGAATTCAACCTGTGATTAAAAGGCCAGTAATTGAAGCGAATAATTTTGAGTTGAAGACAATGACCCTGTAGTTGATTCAGAATATCCCAGTTCATGGACTGCCCACTAAAGATCCTAATTAGCACATTGTGAATTTTCTAGAAGTCTGTGGAACTATTAAGTACAATGGAGTCACTGGTAAAGCTTTGCGCTTTCGCTTGTTTCATTTCTTCTTGAGGGATCAAGCTAAGAAGTGGTTGAACTCGCTACCTTCAGATTCAATCACCACTTGGGATGATTTGGTGTACAAATTTTTGTCGAGATTTTTTCCACCCGGCAAGACAGCGAAGTTGCGCATTGAAATCAATAATTTCGAGCAACATGAAGGAGAAACTCTGTGTGAAGCGTGGGAAAAGGTATAAGACGTTGCTGAGGAAGTGCCCTAATCATGGACTAACCGTGGATGCAAGTTCACAACTTTTACAATGGGCTGATTAGCACCACAAGAACTTTGATTGCTGCATCAGCAAGAGGAGCTCTAATGAATAAAAGTGCAAATGAAGCCTATGAGTTACTTGAAGATAATGTTTTGAACAATTTGCAGTGGTCAAGCGAGAGAGTCACACCAAAGAGGACAACTGGGGTCCATGAGATTGATGTCATAACCGCCTTGATAGTAAAAATTGACAATCTCGCAAAACAGTTGCAGAATAATCAAGTGATAGCTAATGCTATTCAGGCGACAGTGGTATGTGAGTTTTGTTAGTGGTCCACATTATAGTGCAGAATGTCAGGTTGGCAATCCATTTGCGCAAGGTGTAGCGGAACAAGCACAATATGTTGGAAATTTTAATGGGCCGCATCATAATCAATATCCCAGCAGATATCATCTAGGGTTGCGTTATCATCCAAATTTGTCATACAATAATTAGCAAAATGTATTGCAGCCTGAATAGAACAACCCACCACAAGAGAAGAAAATGAACTTGGAGGAGGTAATTGCTTAGTTGGCGACTTCGCAAATACAGTTGGCTAATTCCCAGACTTAGTATATGAATGAAACCAGGACTGCCCTCCAGAACCAATCCACACAAATAAAAAATTTAGAGATGCAGTTTACTCAAATGGCTACTTTGTTTTCTAAAAGACAATAAGGAAGTTTACCTAGTACTTCAGAGGTGAATCCCAGAAGAGATGGCACGAAGCATTGCAAAGCGATCACTTTGAGAACCTGCAAGGAGTTAGAGGAGCCAGTGAGAACCAAGAAGGTTGAGAAAGGTAAAGTGAAAAATAAGGAGAAAGATGAAAAAAACAGAAGAGCAGCCACAACCTCCTCAAGAACCACCTCTGAAAGTTCCTTTTCCACAATGCTTGAAGGAAAGCAAGCTTGACAAGCAATTTGCTAAATTTCTTGAAGTTTTCAAGAAACTTCACATCAATATTCCATTCGTGGATGCGCTTGAACAAATACCAAGTTATGTGAAGTTTATGAAGGATGTCCTTTCAAATAAAAGGAAGCTTGGAGATTACGA
This sequence comes from Ehretia macrophylla, assembly GCA_037974665.1. Lineage (NCBI taxonomy): Eukaryota > Viridiplantae > Streptophyta > Magnoliopsida > Boraginales > Ehretiaceae > Ehretia > Ehretia macrophylla. The sequence continues at coordinate 51,119,042 of CM075781.1, forward strand.
GACAATTGCACTTATTGAGGAGTGTAGCGCTATCTTACAAAAGAAGCTACCTCAAAAACTCAAGGATCCAGAGAGTTTTACTATTCTATGTGAAATTGACAATGTTGTTTTATGTGATTTAGGTGCTAGTATTAATTTGATGCCTTTGTCTATTTTCAGGAAACTTGGTTTGGCAGAGGCAAAACCCACTACTGTAACACTATAGTTAGCTGATCGTTCGCTCAAGCACCCTAGAGTAGTAATTGAAGATGTGCTCGTTAAGGTTTATAAATTCATGTTTCCTGTAGATTTCATAGTGCTAGATGTAGAGGAACACAATGAAATTCCTATCATTCTTGGAAAACTTTTCCTTGGAACTATGGGAGCACTTATTGATTCAAAAGGGTGAGCTTCGGTTGCGAGTACAAGAAGAAGATGTGATTTTTAATGTGTTTAAGACTATCAAGTACCCAGAAGCCAGCGACAATTGTTTTTGTGTGGATGCCATTAAAGCTATTGTGTTTAACCATGGGGGTCAATTGGATACCTTGGAGGCGAGCTTGTTAAAAGATGATTCTTTTATTTCGGTGGGATTGGAACAAAAAAATATTGGGCGACTAAACAACTAAACATGGGTGTGTAAGCAGCGGATGAGAAAAAATTATTGCAATTGAATGACCTGGAAGAATTAGTTGATAAAGAAGATGAGAATGGAAGAAGTTACAAGGAGATGACAAAAGAGTGGCATGACAAACTAGTTTTAAGAAAATATTTCTCTCTTGGGCAACAAGTACTTTTTTATAAACCAAGGATTCTTAGAAAATGCAAGTCAAGATTATCGGGGCCCTTTGTTGTGACTAAAGTGTTTACCTATGGTGCTGTCGAAGTCACCCATCCAAAGAAGGGAACGTTCGAGGTCAACGGACAACGGTTGAAGACTTATTGGGATGATGAGTTTGATAAGCACAAGACCGTTGTTCACCTCAATTCGTTGTGAAAAATTGCTCTGTCAGGCTGTCGGCGTTAAAACAAGTGCTTTTTGGGAGTCAACCCGAGTTTTCTTACTTTTATTGATTTAATAGTTGTGTTTGTTTTTAGTTAAATTTCAAGTTATAATTGTCGTAGTTAATTTTTAAAATTTTTCTTGTCATGTTAGGTTCGAAAACAAGTTTGGGGGAAGACAAGTCAAATAGAAGCTTCATCAGGTTAATTCAGAAGGAGAATATGTGAACAATGGTGTGTGGATTGAGGGAGGTGCACGCTTGAAGAGAAAAACAAAGAAAATTAGAGTTGTGAGGCAGCACTGTTGCGCTAAAAAGTAGCGCAACTGTGTTGACGAGATTTCAAGTTAAGCTTGTGAGTAGCACTATTGCGCTAAATTGAGGCGCAACTACGCTGGCGTCTTGCAATTGATGTTCAAAAAAAAAAATTGAAAATCTAAATTCTTTCTTCTCCTTTCCGCTGTCAACACCTAGATACACAAACGCAAACCCACAAATACCCAAAACCTTAAACATCTCTCAAAACCTTAAGCCAAAAACACAACCAATTATAGCAATATAAACAATTACTCCCGCAACTAATTCAAGTAATTCACAAGAAATGCACCAAATACTATTCCAATGCTTACTAACTAGATCATATTCTACTTTACTGAATGATCAAGTAAATACCCGACTCAAGAAATTTTGTTAAATCATGAAATCTTTTAACAAGTGAATAATTTAAATGCACAACAAGATAAAGTCCCACACCTTAGATCAAACTAAGTATGCAAGATAATAGTCTAGATTCCCTCCAAACCTTCTTGAGTTAGCTCACAGGTGCAAGCCCCTAGTTTATTCATATAAGTATAACACTTTAGCAAATGATTATACCAAGCTATAAGCATAATTCAAACAATTACACATGCAACTCAATTCACGGAGCTTTACCAAATATATAAACATACTACACAAGTACATCTAAACACTTGTTCAATCAGTTATAAGTTAATTACCAAAATTATTTCCATTATCTATAACTATAACTAGCCCTTTGGTTCAATAAAAGCATGTACTACCAGAAAGTCATGTAATTTACAATACAACAATTCCAAACTTCTAAGGATACCTTATAACACACTTAAAAGTTATAAAAACTCATCTTTAGCTACACCTTCCATAAAACCCCTGAAGCCCCCTTAGTCCATTTGTACTACGACCCCCCTCATCCACACATTAATTTAATGCCACAAATGTACCACAAGTGCTTCCTAGCCCAATTAACACCCTATACGAAGTCCAATTGAACCCGGTCACTCAATCTACCTAAGTCCCCTTTAGTTCCATTAGGTATAATCCGTTAATTTCCAATTCTAGCCAATCTTTAACCACACTAAGCATTCATTTAACTAATATAACATTTATGACACGAGTTCTAGGCATTAGATTAGTCTTATATGGCTCAATTACGCGAAACTCCTTAAAATACCCGAAATTAGCATAAAAATTCGACAATTTTGGAATGCGATAAATTTAATCGTATAACCATTTTTGCATCTCTAGAGCCTATATCAAATGATAGTTCTAGTATTAGAGCAAGATTTAATGGATCTGGGTAAATAGTGCTATTACACAAAATCTGTGAATCAATACACAAAATCAGTCGGATGGTACACAAGATCAGCCGGTGGATACACAAAATCAACTGATTGATACACAAAATCAACCAGACGATACACACTTAACTACATAACTTTTACCTTTAGACTCCAATTCTTTCTTTCTTCTTGCAACACATTATGCACGCAACCTTCACTATGTCACAATTCTAATACTTCACTTCGCATGCTTATACATCATTTAATTAAACTTATATACAAGAATAATCAGAAACCCTAAAAATTACTATTCATCATCTTCAACATATCAACTACACATAAATCTTTAACTACACATATAATATAAGCTCAAAAGTTTGTTCTACACCATCACTAGCTAGCATTTGAGGTATTAGAAGCATTATATCATCAATTAACAACAATTACACAAAATAACCATAGTTAGAACATAACAAAAATACATAAAAACAAGCTTCCCTCACATTGGTAAAGCTAGGAAAGGAAGGAAATTAGCTTGACAGCACCTTGGATTTTGTTAAAATGGAAGTAAAATGAAGAAGACACCAATTCATTCTAAAAAAACCCTCATGGGTCACTACTGCTTTGCCGTTCCTTTTTCTTCCTATTTTGCTAAGATGCTTTGTGTTAAAGTTATAATATCCAAGTATGTTAATTTAATATCCAAATGGCCTAGCTTGGTTTCCACTCTTTTTTTTCCTATTGGACTGGACCGACAGTCCAACTTGTCCTTTCTTTGTTTTATTTTTTTCCATTTTTTTAACTATTATGTATAAGTATATATATGAGTAGATAGACATATAAAATAATGGGTTGGTTCATATAATGAAACAGGCTAACTAATGGTTTGAGTTTCTATTAAATATAATTGGGCTATAGAACTAAGTAAAAACTAATAGAAATACTATAAGCCCAAAACAACTAAATATTACTATTCATTCGAGGATACTAAAAACATTTATTGTTCTCATACTCGGGATATGAAATGCACATACCAACAATGAATGAATATATTAAATATAGTAATACCCAGGGAAAAAATATCAAATTCAAAAAATAAGGCAGTTTAAAATTTTACCCGGACTCAAGTTAAACTTAATAAATAAAACTTATAAAAGCAAATAAAATCAAACAAAAGGACAAATAAGTCAAATATGAACACCGAATAATTAAATATAAGAAATTAAAAGTCTTTCTAGGCTTGGACAGTTTAAATCAATTAAATGTAAATAAATAATAAACATAAGATAATCATTTCTAATAACTCTTTTAAATCCAATTTAAATGATTATAATTAATATTAAAAATAATCCAGCTCATTCAGGTCCCGGCCCGATTTCCTGTTCGAACAATAAAACAAATTAATTAAAAAGACATGTAAGATAATTTTAATAAATAAAATAATACAATAATTGTCCCGTGTAAGTCATTTAAATATAAACTAATAAAATAAAAATAATAAATTAATTACTTTATGTAAATCAATTAAATATAATTTAAATAAATACAAATAGCGATAACAATAAAAATAATTATTCCCGGGTTCAGCTTCACATTCAAATAGTGAAATTAAATCATTTAAAATTATTAGTAAAGTAAATTCTAATCAATAAAATAATAAATAATTATTTTGGGAAGTCAACTGAATATGATTTAAATGAATGCAAACAGTTATCGTGGTACTTTTTTCAAGAATGGTACAATTTAAGGAAATGAATATATGCAAATTAATAAAATGTCTATAAGCTAGGTCTGGGTGTTACAATACTCATCCCCATTTAATTGGTAGCAATAATAGATTAATTCGCGCAGAGGACTGAAAAGTAAAGAACAATAAAATGATATATATATATATACATATATATATGTAATAAAATACGCAAACTGAAGCTCGATTTTAACTCGATATCCTTAAAGTTATAATGCTCTGCTAAGGTGCTTACGACTCGATAGCACTAATCTCCCAAGATACAACGATTATACCATTCGTGTAGGTAGTACTTCAATACACGAAAGCTTGTGAATCGATAGCGTAAAACTCTTTCTGTTATGATACAGTAATGAACTATGTATGTGAATCATATGCTAATGTTGTGCAGAGCTCTTCTATTTATAGGTGCAAACTAAGAGTGAAATATGGCCTCCATAAATCCTTCATAAAATGTCACTTTAATGCCAACGTTAAGAACAAGAAACGTCATCTCTCCAATGCTAATCGTCATTGATATAAAGCATTTCCAAATGCCTAAGTAAAGGCATTCATAATTAATTATAATTGATCCTATGATCAGCTTTCCATCTTGATGCAATTATTATCATGGCATTCAAAGCTTCAGCTTTTCGTTTGATGCAATTATTATCATGGTATTCAAAGCAGTTCAATATGATGAGTTTAAATCAGAGAATAAAGAGTTGGGTCACAACATGATCCGTACTCAAACTTTTCGTCTCTAATTTCTCTTTCAGTTTTAATGCATTTTGACTTGAAAAAATACTACATTCATCTTCTCGAAAGATGAATGCACACGAACCATGTCCCAATTGTTTAGACATGTGGGATCCACTTAAAAAATCAAGTCAAAAATATCTTTTTCTAACATTCCCTCACATGAAAAGAAATTAATAGGCCAGTACCTAATATACAGACTCAAGAAAGAGAGTTTAGTAGAAAGACACTGTATTGGGATAGGTGGATTTTGGCTTCGAACCTTCCCTAGTGAAAACTGTCGGATTTACTTGCTAACCAGTGAACGCGATGTCTTGAACTGTTAAGCTTTCGTGTAAATCTAGATAATAGAGATCACACAATATATCTCTTACATTGTCAAATTCTCATGGTTGTGTTCATTTCAACCCTGAACAACTCCCGGTATTCATGAGTACTCTAAAGAATCCAGCCCTCAAATTCTCGTAGGATCAGCCCCCTTCCTAATCATATAGGTGATGCTTATAAAGAGTATCCCTACAATACATCACTTGGATTTCCAAAATATAAGAATCATTAAAATCATAGCTTAACCTAAGAAATACACAGGCAGTACTGTCTACTCGTCATAGGAATAGGTGGGAGTACTACCCCCACAGTGCTCCCACTGAGTTATACATAATTCCGTTTTTCCCTTTGAACCTAGATTCAAGGATCTCTTGTTAGTAAGGTAGGGTTTTCCATTATGATAACTCTTAAGAAATAGGCTTAAGACCCATTCCCCTTGACGATTTATAAATTTGCTCTCCAGGTAAACCTTTGGTAAGCGGATTCGTAATATTATCCTTTGACTTTATATAGTCAATAGAAATAACCCCATTTGAGAGCAATTGTTTAAAAGTATTATGTCTACGACGAATGTGTCTAGACTTACCGTTATACATACTACTTTGTGCCCTACCAATTGCTGATTCACTATCACAGAATAAACAGATAGCTAGCACTAGTTTCTGCTACTTTGGAATATTCTCTAAGAAATGTTGAAGCCATTTAGCTTTTTCAGCAACTTTATCCAAAGCTATAAACTCAGATTCCATTGTGAATTTGGCTATACACGTTTGCTTAGTGGATTTCCAAGATACAACAACATATCCTAATGTAAAGACATACGCAGTGGTGGATTTTGAGTTTTTAGAATTAGATATCCAATTAGCATTGCTATACCCTTCTAGTACAGCTGGATATCTCGAATAATGCAACCCATAGTTCAAAATATATCTAAGATGCATTAGAACTCTCACAACAACAGTCCAGTGGGCATACCCTGGATTACTGGTGTACCTACTTAGTTTGCTAACTATAAATGTTATATATGGTCTTGTACAATTCATAATGTACATCAGACTACCAATTATCTGAGAATACTCTAACTAAGATATCCCTTCACTTGTGTTCTTAGCAAGGTGGCTATTCACATCCATAGGCATCCTAGCAACACTTTTATCATCTTTACTAAACTTGTCCAGTATCTTTTGTATATAATGAGACTGGGATAAGACTAGTCCATCTGATGTTCTAGTGATCTTTACACCCAGAATTACATCAGTCACACCCATATCCTTCAAGTCAAAGTTCTTGGATAACATTTTATTGGTAGTCTTAATAATGTTATTATCGCTCCTAATAATAAGCATATTATCTACATATAGACAGACAATGACATATTCTTGACTTGTGCCTTTCACATAAATGCACTTGTCATACTTATTTATTCTAAAGCCATTAGATATCATGGTTTTATCAATTTTTTCATGCCACTGCTTAGGCGTTTGTTTTAATCCGTAAAGGGATTTTATAAGCCGACATACTTTCTTCTCTTTACTTGGAACCACAAACCCCTAGGGTTGTTCCATGTAGATTTCTTCTTCTAAATCTCCATTCAAGAATGCAGTCTTTACATCCATTTGATGGATCTCGAGATTATTAATAGCTGCAATCGCTATTAACATCTGAATGGACGTAATCCTCGTAACCGGTGAATAAGTACAAAAATAATCAAGACCCTCTTTCTGTCTATATCCCTTGATTACTAGACGACCCTTGTATTTGTCAATTGACCCATCAGTTTTCATCTTCTTGTTGAAGACCCACTTGCACCCAAAAGGTTTGTTTCTAGGTAGAAGATCAACCAATTCCCATGTATGATTATTCACAATGGACTCAATTTCACTATTGACAACCTCTCTCCATAAAAGAGCTTCAGGAGTTGACATAGCCTCATTAAAAGTACGAGACTCATTCTCTAACAAATAGGTCAAGAAATCAAGACCAAAAGATTCAGCTATTCTCGCCTTTTTGCTGCGTCTCAGCTCATCTTCGGCATCATTAGATATAGTCATTTCATCCATATCTTGTTCTTCAGTCCCATAAGTTCTCTTAGAAGAACTTGATTCTTGTGTTTCCTTATAAAAAAATATTTCCTTAAAGAATTCTGCATTTCTCGATTCGATAACTGCATTTTCATGATTATTAGTTATTTCTAACCTAATCACAATAAATCTATATGTAACACTATTTTGTGCATATCCAATAAAGACACAATCCACAGTCTTTGGACCAATCTTGACCATTTTAGGTGTAGGAACCCCACACCTTAGCTAAGCACCCCCACACCTTTAAGTAATTGTAGGAAGGTGGTCGTCCTTTCCACAACTCATAAGGTATTTTGCTGATTTTTTTGTAGGGTACCTTAATCAAAATATGATTTGCAGTTAGCACTGCTTCTCCCCACAAGTTCTGAGGTAATCATGAATTAATCAACAAGACATTCATCATTTTTTAAGAGTTCTGTTTTCACGCTTAACAATACCACTTTGTTGAAGAGAGTACGGTGTCGTTGTTTGGTGAATAATACCATGTTCATGACAAAAATCCTCAAAATGAGATACATAGTCTCCCCCTCTATCGCTTCTCAACATTTTAATCCTTTTGCCCAATTGATTCTCAACCTCATTTTTGTATAGTTTAAATACTTCAAAAGCCTCATCCTTGCTCTTAAGTAGGTAAACATAACAATACCTCATACAATCATCTTTGAAAGTGATGAAATATTTTTTCCCACCTCTAGTTTGCACAAACTTTAAGTCACAAACATCACTATTAATTAACTCTGAAGGTTCATAACTTTCTTCCACCGATTTAAATGAAGCTCTTGTTAACTTTAATTTCGTGTACACTTCATATCTTTTGTTGAGATTAAAATCAACTTTAATCAATAGTCCTAAATTGACCAATTTACGCAATGAATCAAAATTAATGTGTCCTAATCTATCATGCTATAAATTAGGAGAATCTACAACATAAACAACTTATTTGTTCTTATTGATAATGGAAGTAGATGGCTTATCAGCCTGTACAATAGACACTAGATAAAGCTTGAACAACACATCACAATCATAACCTTCGCCCAAAAATACCCCATTCTTAAGCAAAACAAACAGCTTGGACTCAAAAACCAACTTGAATCCATTTCTATTGAATAAGGACCTAGAAACTAAATTCTTCTGGATGTCTGGGACATGCAGCACGTTGTTGAGTGTCAGCTCATTTTCAAAATAACCTTTCAAGTCCCTTCTACTTTTGATATGAAGGAGTTCCCCATGTAGAGGGTCTCTTCAGACTTTTGGTAGGTGGTGAAACTATTCATGTCAGAACAAAAGTGACGAGTAGCTTTTGCGTCCACCCACCATTGTTTTTTATTACCAACTAGATTAACTTCTGACACGACCGCCGACAAATTCATCTTCAACAGCATTAGCCTAAGATTTTCTTTTCTTCTGAAATCATTTGTTGGTGTGGAGTCTGCAGTCTATAACCTTATGCCCAGTCTTGTCGCAAATGTAGCAGTTACCAGCAAACTTCTTCTTATCAGTACCTTTCTTTCCTTGATTCTGCCCATTGAACTTCATTTTTTTGTTACTTGGGATGTGTTCTACCACGTTCACTTTTGACTCTTAAGTCGGGAGTCCAACCCTTTTATCATTCTTACGGTTGTCTGGTTCAATCCTCAACCTCAAAACCAATTCTTCAACTATCATCTCCTTTCGCTTGTGTTTCAAATAGCTTTTGAAGTCCTTCCAGCTAGGAGATAACGACTTCTCAATGAGTGCAGCAGATTCAAAAGTTTCACCTATATTCATTCCTTCCGCATGACACTCATGAAGGATTAGCTAATATTCTCATACCTGGGGCAATAGAGGCTTGGAATCTACAATTTTGAAGTCTAAGAACCTGGCAACTACAAATTTCTTTATGCCTACATCTTCTGATTTATATTTCTTATCTAGCGATTCCCACAAAGCCTTCACAATCGGGATTGGACTATAAATATTATATAACGCATTATCCAATCTGTTAAGGATATAGTTTATGCAGAGGAAGTCTGTATGCTTTCAGGCATCAACGGCAGCAATAGTCTACATATCATGATTGTCACCTAATTCCCGTGCATCTTTCTTCAAAAACCGAGTCAAACTCAAGGCGGTCAAGTAAAACAACATTTTCTGCTGCCACTTTTTGAAGTCCCTCCCATCAAACTTTTCTGGCTTTTTGCCATGACCAGCAGGAGGTGCCGCCACAAACAGTGTAGCAAAAACAATAGTTATCGATGGTCTTGCCAAGGGTGCATTTTCATTCCCAGTGGATCCACCAATTGATCCACTTCCATGGATAGATATTGATCCAGATCCATTTCTACCATTTCCATTTCCATGAACGTTAGGGTTTACAATTTCGGTATTCATTTTAAATTAGGTCCAAAATATTACCAACTGCACTTAAAAGGTACAAGTTAGTCTCAAAAGTAGATAAATAAAATAGAAACTGAAAGTTGGAGATATTATGAAAAACTAGCCAAGAAATAATTAAATCTCTACTAAAATATGTCCTAATAGATATTGATATAAGAGGACTTAATTTCAGCACAAACAAAACTAAAAATTGCAACTAGAAAGAAAAAAGAAAATAATAGCAGTAAGTATAGTGTAAACTGAAAATAATTCTGAAAGAAATATATTCTAACATAATTTTTGTTTCAGTAATAAGGCACAAATTAAAATAGAAATAGTTAGTATAACCATAAAATTGTTAGCAATAATAGATTAATTCACGCAAAGGATAGAAAACTAAAGAACCGTAAAATGAAATATATATATATATATATATATATATATATATTTATATATATTATATAATGAAATACACAAAACGAAGCTCGAATTTAACTCAATGTCCTTAAGGTTATAATGTTCTGCTAAGGTGCTTATGGCTTGATAACATTAACTTCTCAAGATACAACGATTAGACCTTTTGTATAGGTAGTACTTCAATACACAAAAGCTTGCAATTCGACAACATAAAACTCTCTCTGTTATGATGTAGTAGTGAACTATGTATGTGAATCATATGCTAATGTTGGGCAAAGCCCTTCTATTTTTAGGTGCAAACTTAGAGTGAAATCTGGCCTCCATAAATCCTTCATATAACGTCACTTTAATGCCAACGTTAAGAACAAGAAATGTCCTTTGTCCAATGGCAATCGTCATTGATATAATAATTAATTATAACTGATCCCATGATCAGCTTTCCATCTTGATGCAATTATTATCAAGCATTCATAGTATCAGCTTTTCGTTTGATGCAATTATTATCATGGTATTCAAAGCAGTTCAATATGATGAGTTTAAATCAGAGAATAAAGAGCTACTCAGATGTAACGCCCCGATTCCTCACGGCACCGGGACTTCTATTAACCATACTAATCACAACCCAATTCCAACCCGGACTCAAAATTTTAGGGGAAAACAGACGGAGTCTCCCCTGTTTATAGGATTAAACTGGTACCTGCAAAAGACACCTATGATGCTAGATCCACAAACAGCAACTCTTATAACCAATCTTCCAAGATTTTTATGGGCCACCCGCGATCACAAGGCCATCCGAGCCTTGGAACAACAATTACATATAACACACAAGCAAGCAAAGCATTTCTAATTTTAACTATAGGTAGTTAAATACAACAATAGCCAAGTTCTACTTCCAAGTTTGTTAATCACACAAGCATGCAAAAGAATAAGTTTACTATAGATTATTACATGTCATTCCACTTTATATCCAACATACAAGATTACAAATTATTACATTCACCATTTATACTCAAGACCCCAAGGTCACAAAAAGGCAATCAACAACAACTCCACGCAAGCTTCTCATTTTAGACAACCTTATCACACAAGAAGTCACCGAAATTGCTTAACTAGCACTTCTTCATCTTCTTCTATCAGCTGAGGATTCACCTCAGCTTCACCTGAAACATATTAAATGAGGAATGAGCAACAATGTTGCCTAGCGAGGGTGGTGATGCAACATGCCAACGTGCAATATGATATGCAAACACAAGAAAACATATATAATCCACATAAACCAACAAGACAATAAGCCAAGCAATTAATCACTTTAAAAAGGATACGGTTTCACTTCCAAGTCTTCATTCACGAGCCACGAACCACGAGCATCACGAACATGCCGGCAAACCCCAAACACCAACAATTGGGATACTCCGAATGTATCCCAATCCTACGACCCTTTCTCCCGAGGTAGGTCCATGCCCAGCAGGTGAACCACGCCTCTGGGGTAGTGGAGTATGCCTCAGCGAGAAAGGGAATAGGCACCATGGTAGTCGAGGGAGCACGGCAAGCCCGACGCCGCCCGTGTTTCTCGACGCTACCATGTCCGATAAAGGTTGCGCAACCCAAAACAAGTCACAAGCAATCAATATAACACATAACACATAAGAGGGGCAACAAAGTAGGCCGCCCTCACATATATGCACGATAAAAGTACATATAAGCACGATATTAGCTAATAGATGTCAAAAGAAGCAATCAACACAATTAATTCTAATAATCTACTCAAATAACTTAAATACATCCTAAATATTCAAGGCAAGGCATTGCTAACACACAACAAGTTCCAAATGCAACTAAAATGGCTAAAAACTACATTTCCCCTTTCTTTAACCGAGCTTTCTTTCTCCTAAGTATAGTTCGAGATTCCCAATCATACCCTAGTCTTTCTATATTCCTAATTAAGCTCAAAGGTACCTTTTAAAGTCACTAAAACTCATTTTTGAAGCAAAAGTTTGGGAAGGCCCCGAACGGGTTTGAACTATAGCCATACTAACCGAACCCTATTTTTGCCAAACGAAAGCACCAAAGGTGCTTCCTTAGCTCAAGGATACCCAAATCGATGTCCAAACTTGCCCGGATTGCTTAACGTATAAAACCCCCTTTTTAAAGTAAGCTAATTATACAATTAAGTTCAAATTCGAGTGATTCAACCTAACATAGCTTTTCAACTAACTTCCCTAGGGTCTAGAGCATCTAATTGAGGCATCAATTCAAGCCAATTAGCAAATTTTCTCAAAACCCTAGTTCTAGGCACTATTTATCATCTCTTTCATCAAATTCAACATTCAACCATTAACTTTGTTATCAACCCTCAAAAGTTAGCTCTAGAGACATTCAATAACTCATAGGAAGCATTCATAACAAGTTATATAACTATAATTGACAATTCAAGAAAATTAACATATGCACATAAACTTAAAACTCAAGAAAATGAGACTCCCTCACAATTTTTGAAGATGATGAAGCTTGTAGAAGTCCCTAGGTTGCTCAAAACCCTCCCAAGATCAATCTAGAAGCTCAAGATGCAAGGTTGTTGAAGCAAAATCCCATATTTTCCTTCTCCTTTGGTATTTTCGGCCTGCTACAGTAATTCCTGCACATTGTTCTTCTTTTTTTTTTTTTTTTGGTTGTTTTAATGAGCTTATGTGATTTATATAAGATTAAGTTGAGGTGGGGTCAAGTTTGGGTATTTAAAAGGTCACTAGAATGCGCGTTATTAACTTAAAAACGAGCCTAAGATGAAAAGTAATGTTAGTTATTTAAATCTCTAAGTTTGTTACGTAACACTATTCACTTAACTACTAAAAACATTTTCTAAACGAGCTCTCCTATCGCCTCTAGCTCAATTGCACATTTTTTCCACTCCTCTAACAATTAATGTGATTTAATAAAAATGCTAATTCACTAATAGAATATAGTTTGAAAATGGGATGAATAGTAGCTAAAGAAGCCAATTAATAAGGCACATAAAGAAATGCGCAAACAATAGATGCAACAGTAAATAAATGTACGGCTAAAATCTCGGGCGTCACATCCTCTCCCCCTTAAACAAATTGCGTCCACGCAATTTCTTACACATACAAGCGAGTTACCCTCATACATAAAACACATTATTTCACATAAACATGCTTAACACATAAAACACATTGATCACGTTAGCAATTTATAACAAGTAAAGTCACATAAGCAACAAGTTCACATACACAAATTATAAACTACTAAGTCATTTAAACAACAACTTCACCTAAAACAAGTTAATCACATATTCACATTAGTCATATAAAGCATATCGAGCACTCAAGTACATAAAGCACATAATTCACACAAGGCACGTTAATCACATCCATTCCATTTATCACACAAGCACATAAACCACAACTAGTTCACTCAACAAATAAAACATGTTGATCACATAAGCACATTGATCACATTAACTCTCTTATCACATAAGACATGCACATACACTTTCTAAACACTTTGACACTAAGGCCACTACCCCACAAGCCGAAGACCCTATCCCGGCTTGTGCCTAGCTAACTAGCTAAGCTCTGATACTACTTCTGTAACGCCCCGATTCCTCACGAAACCGGGACTTCTATTAACCATACTAATCACAACCCAATTCCAACCCGGACTCAAAATTTTAGGGGAAAACAGACGGAGTCTCCCCTGTTTATAGGACTAAACTGGTACCTGCAAAAGACACCTATGATGCTAGATCCACAAACAGCAACTCTTACAACCAATCCTCCAAGATTTTTATGGGCCACCCGCGATCACAAGGCCATCCGAGCCTTGGAACAACAATTACATATAACACACAAGCAAGCAAAGCATTTCTAATTTTAACTATAGGTAGTTAGATACAACAATAGCCAAGTTCTACTTCCAAGTTTGTTAATCACACAAGCATGCAAAAGAATAAGTTTACTATGGATTATTACATGTCATTCCACTTTATATCCAACATACAAGATTACAAATTATTACATTCACCATTTATACTCAAGACCCCAAGGTCACAAAAAGGCAATCAACAACAACTCCACGCAAGCTTCTCATTTTAGACAACCTTATCACACAAGAAGTCACCGAAATTGCTTAACTAGCACTTCTTCATCTTCTTCTATCAGCTGAGGATTCACCTCAGCTTCACCTGAAACATATTAAATGAGGAATGAGCAACAATGTTGCCCAGCGAGGGAGGTGATGCAACATGCCAACGTGCAATATGATATGCAAACACAAGAAAACATATATAATCCACATAAACCAACAAGACAATAAGCCAAGCAATTAATCACTTTAAAAAGGATACGGTTCCACTTCCAAGTCTTCATTCACGAGCCACGAACCACGAGCATCACAAACATGCCGGCAAACCCCAAACACCAACAATTGGGATACTCCGGATGTATCCCGATCCTACGACCCTTTCTCCCGAGGTAGGTCCATGCCCAGCAGGTGAACCACGCCTCTGGGGTAGTGGAGTATGCCTCAGCGAGAAAGGGAATAGGCACCATGGTAGTCGAGGGAGCACGGCAAGCCCGACGCCGCCCGTGTTTCTCGACGCTACCATGTCCGATAAAGGTTGCGCAACCCAAAACAAGTCACAAGCAATCAATATAACACATAACACATAAGAGGGACAACAAAATAGGCCGCCCTCACATATATGCACGATAAAAGTACAAATAAGCACGATATTAGCTAATAGATGTCAAAAGAAGCAATCAACACAATTAATTCTAATAATCTACTCAAATAACTTAAATACATCCTAAATATTCAAGGCAAGGCATTGCTAACACACAACAAGTTCCAAATGCAACTAAAATGGCTAAAAACTACATTTCCCCTTTCTTTAACCGAGCTTTCTTTCTCCTAAGTATAGTTCGAGATTCCCAATCATACCCTAGTCTTTCTATATTCCTAATTAAGCTCAAAGGGACCTTTTAAAGTCACTAAAACTCATTTTTGAAGCAAAAGTTTGGGAAGGCCCCGAACGGGGTTGAACTATAGCCATACTAACCGAACCCTATTTTTGCCAAACGAAAGCACCAAAGGTGCTTCCTTAGCTCAAGGATACCCAAATCGATGTCCAAACTTGCCCGGATTGCTTAACGTATAAAACCCCCTTTTTAAAGTAAGCTAATTATGCAATTAAGTTCAAATTCGAGTGATTCAACCTAACATGGCTTTTCAACTAACTTCCCTAGGGTCTAGAGCACCTAATTGAGGCATCAATTCAAGCCAATTAGCAAATTTTCTCAAAACCCTAGTTCTAGGCACTATTTATCATCTCTTTGATCAAATTCAACATTCAACCATTAACTTTGTTATCAACCCTCAAAAGTTAGCTCTAGAGACATTAAATAACTCATAGGAAGCATTCATAACAAGTTATATAGCTATAATTGACAATTCAAGAAAATTAACATATGCACATAAACTTTAAAATCAAGAAAATGAAACTCCCTCACAATTTTTGAAGATGATGAAGCTTGTAGAAGTCCCTAGGTTGCTCAAAACCCTCCCAAGATCAATCTAGAAGCTCAAGATGCAAGGTTGTTGAAGCAAAATCTCATATTTTCCTTCTCCTTTGGTATTTTCGGCCAGCTACAGTAATTCCTGCACATTGTTCTTTTTTTTTTTTTGGTTGTTTTAATGAGCTTATGTGATTTATATAAGATTAAGTTGAGGTGGGGTCAAGTTTGGGTATTTAAAAGGTCACTAGAATGCGCGTTATTAACTTAAAAACGAGCCTAAGATGAAAAGTAATGTTAGTTATTTAAATCTCTAAGTTTGTTATGTAATACTATTCACTTAATTACTAAAAACATTTTCTAAACGAGTTCTCCTATCGCCTCTAGCTCAATTGCACATTTTTCTCACTCCTCTAACAATTAATGTGATTTAATAAAAATGCTAATTCACTAATAGAATATAGTTTGAAAATGGGATGAATAGTAGCTAAAGAAGCCAATTAATAAGGCACAGAAAGAAATGCGCAAACAATAGATGCAACAGTAAATAAATGTACGGCTAAAATCTCGGGCGTCACATCAAACCTTTTTTTATCTAATTTCTCTTTCACCTTTAATGTATTTTGACTTGGAAAAATACTACATTCATCTTCTCAAAAAATGAATGCCCACGAACCATATCCCAATCGTTTAGATATGAAGGACCCACTTGAAAATTAAGTCAAAAATATAAGTCAAAAACATCGTTTTCCAAAATTAATAACATCAGGTCTATGAATGCATGGCCAAGTATTATCAATGTGGCTGGAGATAAACTCAAACAACGGGTAGTTGATGGGCTAATTCTATTGACCATTACAAAATGTAATCATTAACTTTAGCAAACGAATTTGAACCCACTGCAATAATCTCTTTGTCATGAACCAGATTAATGAGAGCTCCAAGCGGGTACTACCAATCAAGCCAAAACAGAGTGTTATCTCCCCTCTCAAATTGTGTAAATGTCCTATGAGATAGATCAAATAGGATTTGTTTTTGACTTGGATCATCCATAACTGTGGTGGAAGATCTCTTCAAGCGACTGCCATTAAACTCTTTTTGTGTACTTCTATCTACCACCTTTGGAGAGAGAGGAACAAGTGTGTCTTCTAGCAAAAAATTCTTACTGAAGAAAAAATCTTTAGTAAAATCAAGTTCGACGTTAAATACAAATTGTATATAGGGAAAAAATATAGAAATAAATTTTTGAAAAGATATATTTGTGAAGCTTGAAACTTATATATGAGCTTCCTAGTATAGTTGGTGCATGACACTATTTTGTACATTGTAAATATTTTTTATGTAATGAAACTCTATTGCGTGCCTAGCAAAAAAAAAAAAATCAACTGCCTTATACACTATATGGATGCTCCTAAGTATTCTTCACACTTTAAAATTAATTTTGATGAGTCTACTTGATATTCAATAAAAATCAAATGGTTCACTATTTGATAGAGATCGTTTGAATTGTAGTTAGTTTATCTTATCATAAGTTTGAATATAAGTTTTGTTGTATAAGAGTCCTAGGAACTCAAACTCATAGAGATTCTTAATTGAATTTATATTTTATGTATAAAGAATTAAAGTGTGCAGCAGAATTTGTTTATACTTCTGTGCCTTTAGTTTCTACATGGTATAAGAGCCTAAACGCTTTTACAAACAACTCGATCCTACCGTATCATTTCTTTTGTCACAAATGGCTTCCAGCTCTTCAACTACTACGAGCTCTTCCACTGCTAGCCCAATTTTGCTTGGTGGTGTTGCCTCGTCTTCAGCCTTTTTTGCTATCAACTTCTCTGACCAACTGCCACTTAAGCTTACTTGTAGCAATTATCCAACTTCGCCTACTTAGTTTCATACTCTTCTTTATGGCTATGACCTGATAGGATATATTGATGTTTCACTTTTGTGTCCTCCGGCTACTCTTACCATAAATGGTGTTACATCTTCGAATCCAAACTATAAACCATAGATGAGGCAGGACAATTTTCTTCGCGATGCTATTCTAGTAACTGTTGATGCCTTAATTACACAATTGGTCACAATGACTCTTAGAGCTAAAGTTGCCTAGGATAAGTTGAACAACTCTTTTGCCAATGCATCCAAGTCACAAATCTATGGCCTTCATAACAAGCTTCTCCAATTATTCAAAGGATATCGCTCCGTGTCAAAGTATTTGTGAGCAAGGGCGTACCTACTCTATATTGAGTGTAAGCAAAGGCTTACACTAAAAAAAATTACTATGGTTCAGCGGTTAAAGAAGTGCTCTTAAAATGCTTTGGTGCTTCAAGTCGCAGGTTCAAGTGCTTTAGCCTTTAGGTCATAAGTTTTATTTTTAGCACTGCACATTTGGCTTTTAGCTTATAATATATATATATTAAAAAAAACACTTCTCTAACTTGTCACGTACCCAAATCAAACTCAAACCCAAACTTTTCTCTCTGGCACAAACGCTTCTCTGCTCATCTTTTTTAGCTCCTGATTTTTTTTTTAAAGAAAACTTCTTTCATTTTCCCAAATCAAACCCCAAAATGTACTTTTTATATTACTACAATTCTATAGTTACTTTTTTCCTTTCTTTTATATTTATAATGTGTTTAATATATATTTGTTTACGTATATATAAGTGTACTTGAACCCTTATTTATTCACTATATTCCTATGGTGCATGCCCTGACCTCCGATGCCTGGGTTCTCTACTATTTATGGGTTGTAAAAACACTTGTTAATGAACTCGTGCTAGCGGATTCTCCTATTTCCTGTTGTGGTTATTCTATTTGGCTTGTGGGACGACTACAAAGAACTTGATATGGCGATTAAGACTTGTGACACGGATATTACATTTGATGATTTGTTTGACAAACTTTTGGATCATGAATCCTTTCTTAAACACGAGGAATAATGTAAAGAACTAACTCTTGTTACTGCAATTTTCATAGAACGGTAATAACTAAGGCAAAGGTCATGGGGGACAAAACAAAAAGGCCAACCATTTTTCTTCTAATAATTCTTATGCATGGCCTTCACAAGGCTACTCCAATTGTGGCAATTTTCAATCTAATGGCGGCAATCTTCCATCCTCTAACCAATGACACTCTGGTAATTCCAATCAGTAATTTCGGCTTCAGTGACATATTTGCAATAAAATTGGCCATTTTACCAAATTTTGTTGATCTCGTTCTCCTTCATTCTATGAACCCCGGCCGCATTTTGTCAATAAAAAGGGTGTCTATTTCGTCAACTAATTGGGTCATTGACTCTAGGGCTTCGCATCATATTGCATCTGATATCCAAAACATGACTATTCAATCCGAGTATAATGAAAATGATGGTTGATTAATTGGTGATGGTACTGATATTTAAATCTCACACATTGGTAACACTACTCTTGTCACTTTTTACACTTAAAAATGTCCCTACTATTGGTAAAACTTTGTTGTCAGTTTCTCAATTTTGCAAACATAATTATACTTCTATCGAGTTTTTCCTAATTGTTTTATTGTAAAAGATCTGAGCTTAGGGACACCACTGGTCAACGGCTGAATAAAGGGAACTTGTATGAGTGGCTCAATACCACCATTCTACCTTATGCTTTTACGACATCATTTGAACAATGGCATTCGCGTCTGGGTCATCCGCTTCTTTGTACTCTTAGGGCTATTGTGTTTGATAATAAGCTACTTGTTTCCAACTCTAATTTTCAATTTTGTCATGATTGTTCTTGTAATAAGAGTAACTGTCTCCCTATTGGTAACTCAATAATTGTCAGTAATAAACTATTAAAAATTATTTTTACAGATATTTGGGGTTTGGCTCCAATTGTGTCTTTTGAAGGGTTTAAATATTATGTTATTTTATTGGCCATTACACTAAGTATACATGGTTGTACCCTTTGAAATAGAAATCTGATGCACCACAGGTCTTCCTATATTTTAAATTGGTTGTGGGAAAAATTTTTGATACTCCTATCATTACTTTGTATTCTGATGGTTAAGGGTGAAGTATCAAGCTTCACATCATTTTCTCACTAAAAATGGGATTCAACATCTTGTAGCTGATGTGTTCACAATTTTACGTTTAAATCCATATTTTGCGTGCATTACATTATGAAATAAATGTGAATTGTCATATATTAGAGGGATTTCTTGTGTACATAGGTTTTCAGCACTCAATGAACAATTTGGATACAAAAGGAATGAAAAAGAGCAAACAAAGATGGAATTCGCATAGACATTTAATGGTCTCTGCTCGAGCCTGTGTAATAGCTGTTCGAGCGGCTGTTTGGGAAAGAAAAAAATATAGAAGCCGATCGAGGAACCTACGGACCTGCTCAAGCAAGTTGGTATGCTGCTCGAGCAGGTTGGACAAAATTACAAGAAAACGTGCATTTGTTTGTAGTGGGTCAAACCCCAACTTTGACCAAGCTTCTTTAGTTATTTAAGATTACTTTGTGGGCAAGAAAAAGGACTTATGGCTTATTCTCTCAACCCTAAACACCAATAAAAGTTCAGGGATTGTGAAGGAAGAGGCAAAAACATGGATTTGAAGCAAGATCAAACTAGAAAAAGATCAAGAAGAAACAAAACCATCTCAATTCGCAATCAACTCGTGAGTTATTCTTATCTAATCTTTAGTTTATCATCTTTGCTTCGTTTTAACATGTATTCATCATACTAGACCTCAAGATTTAGGGTTATAGATAACTAAATTACTTGAACCCATATTTTGATTTTGGATTTAATGTCATAAATTTGTACTTGAATTTCTTGCAATTGATTTCTTGGTTGATCATCCATATTGTTGTTAGTTGTGTTTAGTCATTCAAGAATCATACATTTTCTTATATAAATCTTGTAGATTCTTGAAGGTACGAATTTGGATTAATTTAGAACTTAATTAATAATTGTTTTGCAATTGAGATAGGTTATGCCTTTAAGATAATCTATGCCTTTTGAACTCAAATAAAGATTAAGAACTATTTAGGATAACTGGTTAGGATAAGTGGGTGATAACTATGCCAGGTGATTGGTTATGCTCCAACACCTTTAATTAATTAATCTCATAAAATTAGAGCTTGTAGCCTAATCAATCTGTGCATAATTGGATAATCCCAAATCCGTTAGCATAGAGTAGAGTAATCAAAGCTAACTATCATCCCAAACTGCTTTCTTCCCATAAGACCCCCAAAACCATTATTTGTGTTTAGTAATAGGTACAAGTTATTAGTCAATTCTTAGTTTCTTTTTAGTAATTAATCTATACAACTCCAATTCAATTTCCTTAATTTATTTATTTTGTTTTAAATTCTCACATGATAATCCCAATTCCATGAGGAAGAACCTTAAGTAGCCATTAACATGGTCAAAGAAGAATTTAATCTATACTGTTGTTGCTTTATTTTTACCCTTTATTATTG
Source organism: Ehretia macrophylla (assembly GCA_037974665.1). NCBI lineage: Eukaryota > Viridiplantae > Streptophyta > Magnoliopsida > Boraginales > Ehretiaceae > Ehretia > Ehretia macrophylla. Next base: position 51,140,253 of record CM075781.1, read on the forward strand.
ATTGTACAACGTTGTGATCAGTAACACCTTTCCATATGCTTGGGTCCTGCTAAGCATGGCTACGGTCTTATAATTGAAACTGTACTCACAATGTTAGCCAAAACCTTTTTGCCTTCAAAATTTTGGGCAATGGCGTGCCAAGTTGCAGTATTTTTAAATAATCGACTTCCCTCGCCTAAGGTGGATAACTAGTGCCCTTTCGAATTTCTTTTTCGGACTAAACTCAATTACTCAAACCCGAAGGTTTTTGGTTCACTTTTCTATTCGTGGCTTAAACCATATGTTCCTTATAAACTCGCCTCTAAGTCTTGATCGTGTATTTTTATTGGTTACTCCATAACACATAATGAGTATAAATGTTTTGATCCCCAAACGAGTAAAATTTTTATTTCACTAATGTTTATTATGTTGAAAATGTATTTCCTGCCAAGATGAGATCTACTAGTAAGTCAGATGTTTCATTGCATATTTTGTCGCACTGGTTAGATACCATCTCATCCTCATTTGTGTTGTCTTCTCACTCAAATAATATGCGTAACCCACCTGATGACTTCAACATTCACATGCCTTATATCACACAAATACCTCTTCAACCAGCGCCTCAAGTCCCTCCCTTATGTCTTATGACTATTGCGATGCCCACATCTACCTCTTCTCATCTTGGGTCAACTCAAGCCTCTTCTGATAATGGTGGTGCACTTTAGGTTGCTGAGATAATTACTTCATCCTTGGCATTGTCTAGTGACCCTTGTTGCCAGATGCTGCCCCTATTCCTCCATCATCCACTGGTATCGTTTCTCTACCAGCGCCTAAGTCTCATCATCCTATGACAACTTATTCTAAGAATAACATTATGAAATGAATTTTTAAGTTATGTTTTATAGCTTCTTCCCAGCAAGTATGACTCTGAGCCTCGTACGTATAAACAGGCTAGTGAATCACCACAATGGAGCAAGGAAATAAGAGAAGAGTTTGATGTCTTTGTGTGAATGGAACTTGGGAACTCTTTCCACTTGAACCAAATTGCAATATCATTGTGCAAGTGGGTGTTTAGGGTCAAACGCAAAGCAGATGTCACAATTGAATAGTACAAGGTGAGGCTCATAGCTGAGGGCTTTCATCAATGCCCGGGTATTGATTATACTACAACGTTCAGTCTATTGGTTAATCTAACCACTATTCATCTTATCATTTTCATCATTGTACATTTTAATTGGAAATTATCTAAGTTGGACATTAATAATGCTTTTTTTACAAAGGTTTCCCAACTTTAGAAGAATAAAAGGATGAGAAAATAACTAGTTGTAGTTTCTAGAGATAGGAATTAGGTATTTTGTAAAAAGAGGTATATGTACCTATTTTAGAGTAGTTTGGATGATAAGGCAGGTAAGTTCCTCGTCCTCCTCGGAGGTTTGACTTTCTGTCCCCCTCCGATCATGTAATTGCCTTTTTTGATTAATAAAATTTCAGAGGGTGCCGCCCCTCTTTTTTTAAAAAAATATTTTTTTACAAGGGATTTTGGAATATGAGGTTTATATGTGTCAACCTCCTGAATTTCTTAATTCTCATCATCCAGCTCATATATGCATATTAAAGAAAGTTATTTCTAAGGGCTTAAATAGGCCCTATGGGCCTCGAGTCCAAAGTGATGTAGAAACTAAAGGCACAAAAGGTTAAACAAATTTTGCAACACACTTTAATTCATTGTACATGAGATATAAATACAATTCAAAAGTACAGATGGCAATGGGTATCCGCTATACCCGAAACTGACGGGTAACCGCCCGATAAAAATCCGATAACAAAAACCGATAGGGAATCCGTTAGGGTTTGGATTTTATAAGGGGAAATCGATAGGTTTTAATTTTTGATGTTAAAAGAAAATCGAAACCCGAAACCCGATTGATAATTTATTATATAATATATATAAATATATTTATATATATTATATAATATTTAAAGTTGACAAAAAATATATAAAATAATATTTATACTATAACCAAATGTACTAATATCTAAAATTACATTAATAAAAATAGATTATATTTTTTAAAAGATTTGGGCTAAGCCCAATATTATCATTTTAAAAATAAAAACTAAGAAAAAGTGCAACATTTCTTTATTAATGTCAGCCCCATCTCTTTAACCTTTTAACTCTAAAAGTCCAATATACTAATGATCTAATATATCTTTCTCATTCTTTAACGTTTAACCCTAGCTAAGCAGTAAAAGGTGAAGCTCGTCAGGTTAGCAATAAAGAGCTTCACCTTCACCTTTTTCTTCTTTAACGTAAGATGCTATAATCTCACTTTCTCTTCAATCTTTAGCCTCAGCAGCGGAGAACAACCTCGTGCATTATTTATGTATTTATTTTTGGTTGATTTCGTTTCTTGAGTTTTTTACTCATGATCTTTGTGTGTTGTGGTTAAATGAAAGTTTCATTATTAAAGCTTTGATTTTGTGGTGATTAATTGTGTTGCTCATAGTTGAAATATTAATGAATCTTATCCGATAAAATTGAAAATTTGAACTATCATCTTTTGTATTAATATATTATAATTTTAGATGACTGTTGACTTTGAGTTAGTTCAGATTTTGTGTTCAAAGCTGTTCTTTTTTTTTTTTTTTTTTGTAAATCACATATTCTTTGTGGTCAAACTTTTTTTTTGTATTAATATATTACTATTTTTTTGTATTAATTTTTTTACTACTTTTAGAGTGATTTTTTATTTAAAAATATTTTTTTAAGTTAGCGGTTTCGGATTCGGTTACACGCAGTTTTTTTATTATTTGTCGATTTCAATTTTGGATAATAATTTTTAAAAACGTCGGGTTTTGATTTCGGGTTCAGGTTTAGGTTATACTATTCGGTTTCGGTTTTGATTTTTTCAAAAACCGCAGTTAACTGACCCGCTGTCATTCCTATTCAGAAGTTATAGAGTCTGAGTTCACTAGGAATCTTATACTACATAACTTATCTTCAAACTTATGATAAGATAAACTAGCTAGAATTCGAATATGCCCTATCACTATATTTACTAATGAAATCGAATAGTGTGATTGACCTATCACTCTTGATGAAGCAACATCCATCTTGACCAAAATTTGTAGTATATCGACCCTTTAAGAGATTTATATTCAGTTTATAATGACTTGGGTTCATTACTAATGTCAACACATATTTTAATATTTTGAGATAGATGATTATGCTAAATATATCGGTCATTTTGTTTGACACACTCTTTGTACTTTTGATAAGTGAGACTTAGATCCCACATTTTGTTATATATGTGTATCGCTCCCCTTCCCTTAGTCTTTCATTAGTTTTTCCATTAATATTAAAGGTATGATAGTCCTTCGCAAAATTAAAACAAAACAAAAGAGAAAACAAATAAAAAGAAACCTAACAACTGCATAATTTTTATTTATGAGACGACTAATCCTGCACCTAGCAATAATACAACACCTCTAGTCTCTATAACCTTCTCTACGTACTCTTCTTCATTCAACAACAAAACTTTGTTTCTTTTATCTATTTCTCTTTCTCTTTTTTTGCATGTGAAAATATAAGGAGATTTGTCGCGAAAATATTTCTTATCTTTCACAAAGAAGATGCAAGGCATCAAAATAATGGAGTTCAAGTAATAGATATGTGGAGTCAAAATATTTTACATCAAATGATAGTCACACACTATTCACTTTCTTAGCATTTGTCAACTTGTTCTTGCAGTCAAGAAGCATAATTGGATAAAAGACTCTAAGCGCAATAATAAGCATAGTGAGTCAACGTGTTCTTGCAGTTGAGTTGCTTCTAAGATGACCAATATAAGACATTTTTCTCCCCCGTAGTGGGCTTGAGCGCCTATAGTGCTATTCTCCTATTAGAAGAAAAAATAAGTGTTGCTTTTAGGCTGTATTTACGGCGTGTAGTGCTGTGCTTTTGTAACAAAGAGAAAATGAGTGAAGTTAAATCCAAATAATATTTGTAATAAAAAATAAATAAACTCAAGGAAGCTGATCTCTCCATTATAATTTGAGACATGAATTCCACTACAGTGTTGGTAAAATTGGAATATAAATATATATTTGCACATTTAGATGATGTGAACATAAAACAGAAAAAAGAAAAAAAGAGAACTTTTGGGATGATGTGAACATAAAGAAAAAAAAAAGAGTTTTTAGATGAGAATTTTTGGATATTTATTGATTATCTCACATAGGGCAAAAATGTCTTCTATTAATTTTGTAACGAAAAAACTAAAGCATCACTTACAAAAAAAGTGTGACACTCATATATTAAAAAATGTAGAATCTATCACACTTATAAAAAGTGTAAAGATTGTAAAGAAAAATTACCCCTTAATATATTGAAACTAGTAATTAGACTTAGAGTAATTACACCAGGTCGATGACTCGGACTTGCCATGAAGTCCCATCATGGTATTACCTTTGAACCAACATCACTATATTGCTAGCAATTAAGGATCTAATTTGAGCGATCTTCTTGGCCATCTATTACTAGTATAATAAAACAACAATTACATTCAACACTATATCGGTTGATTCATCTAATTCTACAAGCAATAAGGAGCACCCAAATTAAACAAACTAGAGTCAAAAGGTCAGTCTGGTCTAGCATGTATCTTAAACACGAGGCTTCATTAATTCTAAAAAATAAATTGATACTAAGAGATAACATAGGATCTGAGTTGACATTAAGTTATATATAGATAAATATGACTGGACTAAAACATAGAGTTCGATTCAAAATCCAATTGATAGTAAAAGGAGCAGCTCAAAATCTTATATAGTAATCTTATCTGTGTGTGAGATATTGTACTTTTTAACATAAAATATTATCAATGTTCTTTCTTACCATCCCCTATGTGAATTGCATTAGAAAACTTAATGCAGTTTCACTTCACTATCAGAAAATCTTTATATTTCCCTTGTCAAAAGATTAGTAGTACATATGTATACAACTACTTATTCCATGATTTCTAAGGTTGATTTTCGAGATAATATCTCTAAAATTTGTAGTAATTTAAATAAACTCATGGCCATCAAGATTATGATGTATGTACAATATCTCATTTGTAGCCGTTTTGAAATTTAATGTAACTTTTTTTTGGGAGGCCTAAGTCAATTGACATTAGAAAGATATTGTACACTCCTAAAATCTATCTCGTGAGCTCTCACACTTAAAACAAGAATTAGATTTTAATCACCAAGTGCGGATGCACTATGGTCTAATGGGGTTACAATCTTTATTGGGCACCACAATTCGGCCCCGAAAAATACATTAATGCATGGCTATTTTTTAATTTAAAAGAATATACGTGTCTATTTGCCTCTTAATTTTAACATTTTAAAACATTTAATTTTTATAAGTCCAATATTAATTTTGATTGTTTCTAATAAGTTCAATACAGTATATCTTATGTCTCTTTCATATTTTTTTTATAAGGATGTACATATCAAAAAGCAAATATAGAAGAGAAACAAAGAGTATCATTGTAATCAAAACCAAACATGACAATATACGGATGAAATCCGAGTTTCCCTTAATTTCTTGGTGGCATACATTAAGATGGATTTATTTAGGAAAAAACATCACTAAGTAGTTTTCATAGGAAAAAAAATTCAACTACAATTTCAAAATATGAAGAAACCAATTTCAATGTTACAATGAAACTTTTTATTAAAAGAATAGTGATATATGTAATTCTTTTTATATCATTATCATATAATATTCATATAATTTCCAAATTATATATTTTAATCCACTAAACAAAAAAAAAAATTAAATTCACCGTCTTTTTTTATTTTCAATTAGTCTGTACGCTATCTTATCCCCCAAATGCCAAAAATTCCGTGTCCGATATCATTGCTTGAGCATGCCTTCATTTGCTTTTCTTAACCAGACATCTGATCATTGTGTGCTTTGTTATCTTTTCTTTTCCTTGCCTTATCAGATGCATGGCTAGTTTATCGATAGCAAGAAAGTCACCACTAGACAACTTCTAAATCTCACAGAAAATAAGAAACATTGAATCGAGAATCAATAATCTGAATCTGCTTGATATTAAAAACGGTACAATTTAAAAAGTTCTATGAACGTTAACGTCCATATACATATATCACTGTTGCTGTCTTGCTGATACATGAGAAATGCAGATTCGGTACTCAAAAAGAAATATTCTATTTTGGCTAGCCTACTTTATTAAGCTTGATCCTTGTCATTCCTTAGAGCTTCCAACAATCTTCAAATTCTGTACATTAAGTACATCAAAAGAAGATCAAATGAGACGAACATGTATATCAACAAGAATTCAATAAATATTGTTATTCATATACTTGCTTGTTGCAATCAACATTAGGATCAATAGGTACTGGAACCTTTATCTTGCAAAGGTCAGGAAGTTTCTTAGCTCTATCAACGTTAACGCCAAGTGCCGGCGCTGCTTTTTTGAAACACTCGCATAAAGATTTAATCTCTGGCTTAGAAGTAGCGATTTTGGTTCAAGGCTTCAGCACTTTGACAAGTAACTTTGACAAGGCAACAGTTTTGTTATGGCATCCTGTCATTCTATTGCATTTGCATGGCTTGAGAACAAAGCCATAAACACCATGCACACAATCCCTATTGAGCTAACTATAACTCCTTTGGCCATGGCAAAATACACTTGATGTTTTTTCAGAGTGAATAATGGAAGATATACTTCTGTGATATATGGTTTAAGGAGCTAGCATACATATTTATAGCAAAGAGAGGGCACTAGCTTGTAATGAATGTGGACCTAGTAAGTTTGGACTCTTGAAGTCCCTGGAATATCAAAAGCTGTCATGATTAGCTCCATGATGGGCTGAGATAAAATAATGATGGAATAAAGCTCAAGAATTAATGGATCAGTACTGGTCCTTAAAACCAGGTAAGAAATCCAGGGATTAGTAAGCTCCTCGTTGTCAATGACAAATATATTAATTACTTGTTCAAAATTTATGTGAAAGGTGTATTTTATCTGAAAGAGTATGAAAAACTGGCAAATTTATTAAGTGGAGATTAAATATATAGAATATGAATTGATTTTTAGTCAAGAAAAAAAATTAATTAGTTTCTACTAAAAAATTATTATTTATATAATTTTTAAATTGTATATTATAACTCTGATCGAGTGACAAGCAATTTTTAGTCATAAATTGTTGCAACATATAAGAAGTTGAGTGCATTTTTCTCATTACATCTTCTTTGATTTCATATTTTGTCCTCTTGGATAGTGATGACATCTGATGGTAGAACTTGTTACCATTTCCATTACCACCAAAATCTACCATTTATGGGGCTTGAAGCATGGCGTTATACCTTCTAAACATTACTTGTCCGTCCTAAATTGAATGCTTCAAGCCCCATAAATGGTAGATTTTGGTGGTAATGGAAATGGTAATAAATTTATGGCGTTATACCTTCTAAACATTACTTGTCCGTCCTAAATTGAATGCTTTTGTTTTTTTAGTATGTTCCAATATAAATGACACCTTTTCTTAGAAGAAATTTTACCTCTAACTCAAATAATATGATATTTAAAAGATTTTCTTTGAGGTCCCAGTTATTTCATGCCATGTCATTAATTTTTCGATATTTGAAAATTCAAAAACTTTGTAGGAGTCCCACTCAATTTCCTACTAAAAATTATACCAAAGCCAAGGCACCTATCTGGTTCCTAATGCATGTGAGATAAACCTTGAAATTTTCTGAATGGCAAAAGATATCATCAACTCCGGTATGGAATATTAATACAAAAACATGATAGATAATCTCAAGAATTAACGCCCTTAATCGGATTAATTACAAAAGTTTTATTTTTTTTATTTTTTTATCCTGGCCTTAAAATTAACCAGATAGTATGTCTAAGGAATTAGTACGTCCTGGTTTTCAATATCAAATAAATTAATTGTTCATAATTGCATGCAACTAGGTGCATTTTATGGTAAAAGTGAGAAATTAGAAGTCAAATAAATTAGTACGTGCTGCGATTTTCATTTTATGTTTCAGAAAAACAACAAAGTTTTATGAATGGTTGTGAGTTCACCAATGTCTTACAGTTCTGCTAGCATGTGATGGATGTCATAAAACTCCAATGGCATACATTAATTGGACTTAAAAAAAAAAATATTTTATTGTATGTGACACATTACCTCATAGTCTTGTGTTGATAAAACTAAGCGTCCCATTTGTATTTATTATAAATATCTAGTGTGGCGGTTAATTTTTTTAAATTTTCTCGAGACCCGCAAACTTTTCTATACGCTTAGTGAGATGTGATGCACGTCCTTTGCTAATTAATGCTCACTGTATACTAAAAGATCGGAATCCTATTCTTTGGATTGAGTGGATGCACGTTTAGCATTCTTTTATTGTTTCGGATGTGATTAATTGCACCATAGTTAATGAATATTTGCAAGCATATTTTTATGATATCCTAATGTTATTTTAGTAAATCGTAACATTCTTTATACTATATGTTCAAACAATTTACAGGGGTTTATCTCTGTTAAGTATTTTGTATTTTCATTTTAAAATCGATTAGTATTAAGTAAAGTTGTCCATAATCTTATTTAGTGGTCTATTTGACAATAGGGTTTTGATGTGGGATTCAACATTTCCTTTTACATGTGACTCGGCGAGAATCGAAAAATGAGAGGGAGCTAGCTAGCATGAGGGAAGTGAGAGCGAGCTAGCATGAGGGATGAGAGTTGGCGAAAGCGAAATAAAATGGGTTACACGTGGATGAATATGACTGAATCAAGACCTAATTCTAATACTATGTTAAGTATCATGAGTTTTTATTTTAAAACCAATTGGTATCAAGTGGTGTTGGTCTATGACCTTATTAAGTGGTCTATTTGACAATGGGGTTTTGATGTGGGATTCAACAATCTCCAAGCATGGATTTTTTTGTTAATCGTTTGGAATATAACTCTGTCTTCCAATCTTCTAATATGATACTATTTACAATGTAATAATAGTGAAGCATTGGTTGTTTACCAGAACCATTTGTTGGGTTGTATATTTCTAAATGATGTAGTTTATGCGAAAAGATATGCATGCAAGTGATCCCAATTCATTTCCCACTAACCCTATTAACGTATGTATATATCGCATTCACATTCAATAGTTTATTTACCATAGTTAGTCTCTTACCATAGTTAGCATAGCTTGGAGCCCATGTAATCTTACATCTATATAAGGTCTTATGTACATTGTAATTCATACAACACTTTCTCTGTAATAAAATCTTTCAGTCTTTCGCTCATTCATGAAATCTCTAGTCTATTTCAATATGGTATCGGAGCTACCATCCTAGTAGTCTGTGCCACTGTCATCGTTTTATCTCTATTCTTATATCGCAATAAAATATCAGAAACTGGTCTATTCTAGGATTTTTTTATTTTTTTATTTCATCTCCTTGGGCCACGCACCACACCTTCTCGTTGTACTCATCGAGACGATTCCGACGACGCCAAGATCGTCAACAAACTCTTCCAGACGCGCGTGTAATCACAGGTCAAAGTTTCAGCACTATTTGACCTCTTCAGCAATTTTCAGTCAGCCAAACAGGGCCTTGCTAACATCATCCAACAGCAGCGCTGACATCAGCCCTAGCCATCTTAACATCCAGCCATTGCCACATCATCATCCAATCAGCGCCATATCACCATACACGTCAGCATCCAGTCAGCACTATATCAGCGTTTTTGCCACAATATCACAGCCAAAAAAAAAGGGCAGACCTTTCCCAAGGTTTTTCGACATCTTGAGTCCATTTTCGGCATCCGTTTCTTCAAATTCTCACTCTAAATATCAATTTTGGCCCTTCAATTGAGCGTGTAGATGTCTTAATGAACAATCAAATATCTCACTTATCCTTTCAACAAGAGTGTAAGTATTGTCATCTCTCTGGTCACTCCCTTTTGCACTATCCTACTCGAACGTGTTCCTTTTGCAAGAAAATTTGTCCTGGTCATTACCTACATGAGTGGTCTCGGAATCCCAACAAAAATTCTCAAGGACATCAACCAAATGATAGTTCCTTCAAGGCTCAGAGTACGTCAGGCACCTCCCTTGATCCTCCTTCCTCATCTTTATCAGTTGCAAGCCTTCGACACCTCCTTAAACGGGTTTTATCCTAGTCTAGTTGTGGTAACACAATCCCACATAGGAAGTCTTTGAGCTGGGACCATTGAATATATAGAGCGGGGTTCCGTCTTATATTCAACAATACGTGTTTTCCCGTGGAAACACGGGGGGAACAAAATCGTGAGAGGCCCAGTAGGGTAACCCAAAGCGGACAATATATTGTTGGTATGCGTCGCCCGTGTGCCTCTGCCCTTCAGGGTATTCGCTTAGCGGGGTCATTACATTAAGTGGTATCAGAGCCGATCTTCCCTTGTGCTCGTGTCCAGCGAGGGCGCGGGGCCCCTTAAGGGGGGTGGAATGTGGTAACACAATCTCATATCGGAAGTCTTTGAGCTGGGACCATTGAATATATAGAGCAGGGTTCTGCCTTATATTCGACAATACGCGTTTTCCCGTGGAAACACGTGGGGAACAAAATTGTGAGGGCCCCAGTGGGGTAACCCAAAGCAGATAATATATTGTTGGTGTGCATCGCCCATGTGTCTCTGACCTTCGGGGTATTCGCTTAGCGGGGTCGTTACACTAGTCATTCTTCTTCTACTACTCTCTCCACCATACTCGGTAAGTCTTCCTGGTTCTTCGATATTGCTTGCTCTAACCATATGACTTCTGATTCTTCTTGTTTAACCAATAAAGTCATCAATTCTTCTGCACCTTCTATCTATACTGTTGACGGTACATCCATGCCTGTAAGTCATATCGATTCTATGTCAACATCTCATGCTTCATTTCCACATACTTATCTTGTTCCTAACCTCACCCTTAACCTTATATATGTCAGTCAATTATGTGAACTTGGTCTCACAGTCACTTTCTCTGCTTCTGGTTGTCATGTGTAGGACCCTCAAACAGGACAGACTCTTGGGATAGGCCGTAAGGTTGGACGACTCTTTGAGCTTGTTAGCCTGCACCTTCTTGCTCACCTAAGTACTACTGCATCAGTCACCACCTCATCAAATTCTCCCTCTCTTCACTTATGGCATTCTAGATTAGGTCATGCTTCTTTAGAAAAATTGCAATCCTTATTATCTAGTGGTGCATTAAGCAAACCTTCTATGCACCCTTTTGATTGCCTATCACGTCATCTTATAAAACAACTTGTTCTACCTTTCAATCAAAGTGACTCTTCATCTACTGCATGTTTTGACTTTGTCCACTCTGATATTTGAGGTCCTTCTCCTACATCCACCATGGGAGGTTCTCGGTACTTTGTAATATTTGTTGATGACTTTTCAAAATTTCCTTGGATATACTTTATGCATAGTAGGTCTGAATTGTCTCGCATCTATTCTGAATTTACTGCCATGCTTTTCACTCATTTCAAACAACAAATTAAGATCCTCTGTATAGATAATGCGATGGAGTATAAAGAGTCAACCTTTCTTTCCCTTCTCCGTCAACATGGAACTATTTTACACCGCTCTTGCCCTTACATATCTTAACAAAACAGGCATGCAGAATGAAAACATCGCCATATTCTTGACATTACTTGTACCTTTCTTATCTCTGCCTCATGCCCTAAGCACTTTTGGGAAGAGGCTGCGCTTACTGCTATTTACATTATAAATCGTTTGCCTTCTCCCATTCTCAATAACTGTACTCCTCATGAACATCTTTATGGTCATCCACCTGACTATGGTCACCTTCGTGTCTTCCGTTGTGCATGTTTTGTCTCACTTCCTCCCCAGGAACGTACCAAACTAAAACCTCGAGCCCGTTTATGTTGTTTCTTAGGGTATGGTATTGAACCCAAGAGGTATCGATGTTGGGATCCATTATCAAAACGTCTTCGGGTTTCTCGTCATGTGATTTTTTGGGAGAATAAGATGTTTTTCTCTCTTTCACCATTCTCTCTTCCTCATGCTATCTCTACCCCATATTTCACATATCCTTCCATTTCTTTATTTCCTGATGATGACAGTGACACAAGTACATCTATAGGTCCTGACTCCATGCCTGCCGCGGCCCTTCCTGAGGAGACTGTTCCACCTGATGAGTCTGTGCTCGATGACGAGACTTCTTCTACTACTTCACCCTCTATCTCTACTGAGTCATATTTCTGTCAATCCACCAGAGTAAGATCAATTCTTTATCATCTTCTTGATTATCACTGCTTTTCCACTATTCTTTAACTCCATGAGCCTCAATCTTATCGTGAGGCCAGTTCTGACCCTCTATGGCAGCAAGCAATGACAGATGAATTACAGGCCTTGGAAGCACCTGGGATTTGGTCGATCTTCCTCCAAGGAAGAATGCTATGGGATGCAAATGGGTATACAAGATCAAGACTCGATCTGATGGTTCTATAGAGTGATACAAGGCTCGGTTAGTGGCGAAAGGTTTTACTCAGGAGTATGGCATTGACTATGAGGAGACCTTTGCCCCTGTTGCTCGTCTCACTTCTGTTCGCACACTTATTACAGTTGCTGCAGTCAGACAGTGGAAGTTATTTCAGATGGACGTTAAAAATGCATTCCTTAATGGTGATCTTATAGAGGAAGTATTTATGAAGCCTCTTCCAGGCTACCATCATCCGCCTCACAAGGTGTGTCAACTTCGTCGTGCTCTTTATGGTCTCAAGCAAGCTCCACGTGCTTGGTTTTCTAAATTCAGTTCGGTTATTACTAATTTCGGCTTAGGGATGGCAATAGATAGAGTTTAAATTCGAATCTGACGGGTATCCGACTTGATTATAAACCCATTTACTAAACCGATGGAGTATCCATTAGGGTTTGATTTCTACAAATGATTACCGACGAGTAGTCCGATAGGGTTTGATAATAGCAATTTAAAAAAACTCGAAACCCGAAAACCCGATTATTAATTTAGTAAAAATAAATTAATAAAAATATTTATATATTTACATACATATACAAATAATATATTATTTAAGAAAAAATAATTTTTTAATATTGGTCCAAGAATAATAGTTGTGGGCTATAGTCCAAATCTACCCTAATAGTTTAGGTTTACATATTCTTTTATCTAATTCAAATAACACAACCACTCAATTGCTGAATAATTCAAACGAGAATGATAATTTACAATTGTGACAAATACTTTATGTTTTTTTTCCTCATGTTATTTCATATTATTATGGAAGGATGATAACTTCTTAGCATAAAGATTTTGTTGAATGTTTCTAGTAAGTTTAAATTTGTTTATAGACAAGAACTTTATTTTTTTCTTAATCCATTCTGATTTGTCTTTTTTTTAGGTCTTTTTTTCATTTCTTTTAAAATCTTTTTAAGTTTTTAAAAAAAAAAAAAAAAATTTATTCATTAACGGGTCGGGTCAGGTACCCGCGAGTTTTTAAATATTTAATGGGTTCGGGTTTGATAAGCAAAATCTAAACCCAACGTGTTACCATCACGGGTCTGGTAAAAAATAATTTAAACGAGTTCGGATTTGATTTTATAAAATTTAGCGAGTATCCGACCCGTTGCCATTCCTATTTCGGCTTCACTCCGAGTAATCATGATTCTGCACTGTTTATTTGGCATTCTAATTCTGGTATTCTTCTCTTGCTCTTATATGTGGATGATATGATTATCACTGGGGATGACTTGACAGGTATTTATGATCTCAAACAGTTTCTCATCCACCACTTTGAGATGAAAAATCTTGGTCCTCTGAGTTACTTTCTAGGCATTGAAGTCTCCTCTGATTCGACTGGCTACTATCTTTTTCAAGCCAAGTATTCTTCTGATCTTCTGGCTCGTGTTGGCCTTACTAACAGCAAGACTGCATCCACCCCTCTTGATGTTAATGTCTGCCTTACCCCATTGGATGAGACACTACTTTCAAATGTATCTTTGTATCACCAACTGGTTGGTAGTCTTATCTATCTCAATGTGACTCGTCCTGACATTGCCTATGCTGTTCACCTAGTCAGCCAGTTCATGTCTACTCCTAGTACCATACACGATGCTGCAGTTCTCCAGATACTTCATTATATTAAAGGCACCTTATTTCATGGACTCTTCTTTTCTATTAGCTTATCATTAACTTTGCATGGCTACTCAGATGCAGATTGGGCTGGTGATCCTGCTGATCGGCGTTCTGTGACTGGATACTGTTTTCTCCTTGGTGATTATCTTATTTGTTGGCATAGCAAAAAACAGACTATTGTTGTTTGCTCGAGTACTAAAGCTGAGTATCGTGTACTTGCTGATGCTACTCAAGAGGTCATCTGGCTTCATTGGCTCCTCGCTGACATGGGTGTCTCTCCGCATCCTGGCACCACTCTATATTGCAATAATCAGAGTGTCATTCAGATTGCTCACAATGATGTCTTTCATGAGCGCACTCGTCATATTAAGTGTGACTGCCACTTCATTCATCAACATGTGGTTAATGGTACTACAAAACTTCAGTTCACTCTTTTCGCTAATCAGCTTGCGGATCTCTTCACCAAGGCTCACCCACCAGGGCATCTCCAAGAATTAATTTCCAAACTCAAGCTCGTGTCATTCGCACCACCTTGAGTTTGAAGGGGGTGTTAACGTATGTATATATCGTATTCATACTCTCTAGTTGCTTTACCATAGTTAGTCTCTTACCATAGTTAGCATAGCTTGGAGCCCAAGTAGTCTTACATCTATATAAGGTCCTATGCACATTGTAATTCATACAACACTTTCTCTATAATAAAATCTTTCGGTCTTTCTCTCATTCATGGAATCTCTATTCTATTTCAACAAACCCATTTTGTGCAGATATGTATATAAATCTTAGTTGTTGTCTATGCATGTTAACGTGCTCCGAATTGAGTTTCGTATTCAAAAGCCATCATGCATTATAATATGATGTTCTTAGTTACATTACATACATATAACATATATATATGTATATATGTGTATATATGTGTGTATATATATATATATATATATATATATTATGTTATTGATTGGTTAGCAAATAGACAAAGTAGTAAAGTAAAATGGATATGTAAGTTTGCATACACCAATTGGAAAGAATAAAGCAAGAAAACTAGTTGGGTTTGCCCGTGCAAATAAACGGGTTAAACTCAATGAAATTATTATATATTGTTAATTGTAATTTTTATTTATTTATTTAATTTTGGTTATATATTTATACAAATTGGGGAAAACATTTTAAAACTAGAATAAATGGTAAAAAGATAATTATAAATCTATAAGATGATTATGACCAAAAAAATCTATGACATGATATCATGAATTTTGGAATATAGAGTAATTACTGGATTACATTTATAGTTTATTTTTACAAAGTAGTGATTTATGAAAGAGTGACTAAATAGGCCAAAAGTTAATCCAGAGTAGTGCGTCCATCAAAATGCAATCTATTTTTTTTTTTGAAAAGTGGCCATTTATGATTCATTTTTATGAAGTAGAATTGCTACATACATTCAATATTGTTTAGGGATATTGATGGAATTATGGGTAGAAAAAGACTGGATTACAAAATGATTAAACGACCATAAGATAGATGAAAGCTTCTTTAATTAGAATTTAAGCTTTTGTTTTTTGGCTGCTCTGCCTCACTATCTTTGTTGGAGACAAAAGTCCTTTGGCCATTCTTAGTTTTGTTGTGCTTCAGTTTCTTCATCATGTAAAATTGGTTTATCATAGCTGTCATCAAATTCCAAAGCTCCTGGAACTTTCGTGCTTCAAGAGGTTACCTGATAAGTATAAAGTTTCACATGTATCAAGGGCATCCTCTAGTTTAGCTTATTGTTAGTGTTTAATAACACAATGAGTGGCTTCAGGGACATACTTGAGCACTAGATTAAGATCAGGGGCGAATCCAAAATTTTAAATTGGGAGGTCAAGATTTAAATAAGAACATTCATAACAAAGGAAAAAAAAAAATAAAGGGGCCGTTAACTTATTTTTAACGATATTACATAGATTCTTTTAATCACAGTAATTTTTTTAATGATACTACATAAATTTTTATGAAAAAAAAAACATGGGAGGGATCGAGGTCCCTGTTGTCCTCGGCCTAACTCCGCCTCTGATTAAGATATAGCTCATCATTTTCGGCAGTTGAAAAGAAGTAATGTTTCAAGGCCATAACATTTGGGTGGTCAAAAAGGTGCATGGTTTCAATTCTCGGTTCTTATACCTTTTGCCTTGAAGAACTTTCTTTATGGCAACAGTTTTACCTATCTCCAATCATTTTGCCTAAGCAATCAACAAAGATTGGCATTTTAGAGTTGTATAATTCTTCCTAAAAAGAATAAAGAGCTTTAATGCTATATTTACATAAATCTCACGTGGAACACCACCCTGAATGATTCATGCCTTACAACATGCTCAACCATACAACTTATAGTCTAAAATAATAAAGAAAATCTTCAAACAATAGACAATGGGTGGAAATGGCTACATATAAATTGCATATTCAGAATAGAATACCACAGAAAAAGATAACAAACATCTCACAACAGAATCGGATCCTAAAAGTAGTCATTCTGCCAAGCTAAGTGAAAAATGAACCACTCAATAGTGTCGCCAGTCTCAGTCCCATTACCATCAACAATGGTAGCTTCTATATCCTACAAAATTTGAGCCTCATTAAACAACATATGATCACAAATAAAAAGGAATAAAGAAAAAGAAAGAGAAGACGATATTTTTCGTATTTTAGATGTATTGCTCATCATCCCAGATTTTCATGTCATTCATCTCCTTCAAGATTAAGGTTATTGGATTCTCTCAAACTATAAGTAGGGGCCTACTGAAACCAAATATGATACATATAAATCAAAATATGAGTCAAATAATCATAAACTCAAAGCCACATTTACTTAGATCTAAGCCGAAGCAAGCAATAGGGTTTTTCTTCTGCTAACAATACAGGAAAGTTTTTAAATTTAAGAATCTGACACCAATTGCATAATAGGTTACTTGGTCGTATTAGTATAGAATTGGTTAGCCATTTCGTCCTTGTAACAAAATACCAGATGTAATGGATTATTGACCAAATATTACTCAGAATGATTCGCATACCACATTGCAAATTGGTGGAGCTTCGGGTCCTGTATGAAAGATATACCATGAAGTTAGAGTCTAATATCAGTTGTACACGAATTTTAATGCTGAAACTTTTTTTCAACATTTAATTACCTATCTTAAGATCATGCCAAGGATGAGCAACAACAAATCTCGTTGACAAAGATGAGAGGATCCTTTCGTTCAATTTCGAGGCACATCTTTGAGGTGTCTCAGTGGTCATTTTGTTGTTCAACTAAGAAGTAAAAGTGTATAATGGTTGTTAAGAATTGCTATGTAAAGAAATCACAAAGATGAAGTTATATGGTTTACCATGTGAAGTTGCTCTAGTATGCAGACACAATGCAGGGTATGCTACAAATAGATGAGATTTCAAAGAAATGGTTTTTTTTTTTTTTTTTGTTAAAGTAATTTAAAGAGATAATTTGACTATGATGATATTTCTATATCCAAACATATTCTTGATTTCTGTTTGTTTAAAAAATATAACATATATATTACCCTTTGACAACATAACAAAATTGGTCCAGATATTAAGAAATACTGTATCTGCAAAAGCATTTATGATTAACCCAAGATAGCAAAGAAGAGTCCAACAAAAACATTATTGCATTAGAGAGATTCCCATCTACAAATCATTATACTCCTAAAGTATACCTTTGAATCAACATAACAAGTATCCATACCAGTTATAAAATTAAAGAAATGACCAAGATCGCGCGTATACATGTCAAAAAAGAAGGAAATAAAATATAAACACCCATAAACTGACTTCACATACATGTGATAGAAACGAAAAGAAAGAGAGCTTACCAGTGAGAGCAAAATTCTTAAGAAGAAAAAAAGAGAGAGAGAGAGCTAACAGTGAAAATTTTTGGAGAAGCTTTGAGAGAGAATATGGAAAAGAGAAATAAACAACATAATTGTTGAGAAGCTTTGAAAAAATCTGCGTTGTAATGAGAGAACGCCTAACAAGATTGGGAAACTCTTCAAAAAGTCTAGACTAATCGGTCAGTCAGAATTTTACTCATAAAACATGGGGGGTCACACACATGTAGGGACCATTTCATATGAGTAAAAGTCCTGGTTGACCGGTCAGTCTAGACTTTTTGAAGAGTTTTCCAACAAGATTTGAGAAACAACTTAGTGGAATGATACACGTTAGATTCCACTAAAAGATGTTTTAGGCATACAAAAAATTGTTCAAAACTATTAGGATATGGTACAATAACTTTTATGCACAGATGACTTACAAATATTTCCACTTGGACAATTGTGTCCAAGAGTGTCATAGTCATACAATTTAAAAGGTGCAATAATGGTAACACATGGTATAATTCCCTTAATGCAGCAATGACCTACAAATATGCATAACTTGACCACTTTGTCCCTTCATATTCTTTTATGTATATATATACATATATATATATATATATATATGTATATGTATGTATATTATATATATATATGTATATGTATGTATATTATATATATATATGTATATGTATGTATATTATATATATATGTATATATATGTATATGTATGTATATATATCAATGCATCTGCCACTACATTCGCTTTTCCGGGTACATAATTAATCGTACAGTTATAGTCATCCAAGAGTTCCATCCATCTCATTTGCCTCATAATCAACTCCTTTTGAGAAAAGAGATATCTCAAACTCTTATGATTGATGAATATCTCAAACTTACTTCCCCAAAAATAATATCTCCATTTCTTCAATACAAAGACAATGGCAGCAAGCTCTAAATCATTCGTAGGATAATTCACCTCATAAGGCTTCAGCTTCTGTGATGCATAAGCTTTGACTTGATTGTTTTGCATCAACACACAACCTAGTCCTTCATTTGAGGCATCACTATAAATAACAAACCCTTGACTTCCCTCGGGCAATACTAATACAGGGGCAGTCGTCAATCTCCTTTTCAACTCTTGGAAGTTGCATTCACATTTATCATTCCACTCAAATTTAATCTTCTTCTGCGTGAGCTTCGTGAGTAGCCCCGCAAGCTTGGAGAAATCTCTCATAAACCTCTTGTAGTACCCTGCCAAACCAAGGACATTATGCACCTCAGTGACATTCTCTGGCTTCTTCTACGATTACACAACATTAATATTCGAAGGATCCACAACAATCCTTTCTTGAGATATCATATGACCCAAGAATGCCACTTGCTTGAGCTAAAACTCGCATTTGCTAAACTTGGCAAGCAACTTATGCTCTCTTAACTTCTACAACACCAAATGGAAATGCCTCTCTTGTTCCTCCTTTCTCTTCAAGATATTCTAACTTTTGTAACACCAAATGCAAGTTCGAGATATTCATCGATCATAAGGTTGAGAAGATATTTGCTGCTCATGACTATACGGATGAAAAAAAGATGGGGTTTGCAGCCTACTTGTTAGAGGAAGATGCAGAATAATGGTAGAGAACGGAACAGATTCGTTGGGAGCATAGGGAGACACCGATCACGTGGGCTAACTTTGTCAAGTCTTTCAAAGAGAATTATATTCTGGAGGTGGCCCAGGAAAGGAAAGAAGAAGAGTTTCTCACCTTAAGGCAAGGTGCGATGATAGTGGTACAATATGAGGCCCGATTCAACAAGCTATCTCACTACATCCTTGAATTGGTTCAGACTGAGACTAGGCGAATCAAGCAATTTGAACGGGGATTGAGGCCCGAGATCCAAGGCTCTTTAGCTTTACACCACTTTACTTCGTACGAGGAGATATTGGATTCGGCGTCCCATGTTGAGAATGGGAAGTTTGAGCAACGAGGTGGGCCGAGTCAACCTTACAAGAGGCCATTCTTAGGCCAAGCACCGTAGAGGCCTTATAAGACTCAAGGTCAATGGCAGATTCAAGCAAGGCCACCTGCTACGAGACCCCAATCTAATGCCCCAGTTGTTCAACCATCTCGTGGTATAGCATGTACTACTATGGCTACCCAAAATATTGTGTGCAAGTATTGCAAGAAGAAGAGGCATGTAAAAGCCCAATGTTGGAGAAAATCAAGCAAGTGTGTTAGGTGTGGAAGTGATCACTACCGGGTTAAGGACTGTCCGAGAATGCCAAATAGGGCTACACCAAATCAGCCCGCTAGAAATGCTCCAGGACAAAGAGTTCAAGCTCGAGCCTATGCAATGGATCAAGAAGAAATTCCAGATGATACAACGGTTGTTGAAGGTACTTTCTTGATTCAAAATCAATGTGTTAAGGTGCTTATTGATACTGGAGCCATGCATTCATTCATAACCCCCAAATGTGCATTTCGCACTAAGTTATCAGTGGAAAACTCACCATATCATACAGAGATTAGTACCCCAATGGGATCCAAATGTGCTACTAGATTGGCGTATAAAGCATGCAAGAGACGGATTGGGGATCGAGAGTTTTTGGTCGATCTCATAGTGCTAATCTTCCGGGATTATGAATTTGTTTTGGGAATGGACTGGTTGTAACGACATCATGCACAACTAGATTTTCATATGAAGATTATAAAATTTCAGGTACCGGGTCAACCTGTGCTTAAAGTGAGAGGAAAATGTGACTTGTCAGAAAAAATCATGATATCTTCAATCAAAGCTGTGAAGTATATGATGAGAAGTTGCATGGGTACTTGGCCTATTTAATCAACAAGCCAATGAATCAAGTCAAGTTGGCAGAAGTGCAGGTTGTTAGGGAGTATGTTGATGTGTTCCTGGAGGAATTTCCTAGGTTGCCACCTGCAAGAGAAATTGAGTTTGTGATTGAGACGTTACCAGGTACTCAGTCGATCTCTAAAGCTCCATACCATATGGCTCTGGCTGAATTGAAAGAATTGAAGGTTCAATTACAAGGTTTGCTAGAGAAATGATTTATTCAACCTAGTTTATCTCCATGGGGTTCACCCATCCTATTTGTGAAGAAGAATGACGGAACATTGTGGCTTTGCATTGATTATAGAAGGTTGAACTAGGTAACCATTAAGAACAAGTACCCGTTACCATTGATTGACGAGTTGTTTGATCAATTTCAAGGAGTCAAGTTCTATTCGAAGTTTGACTTGAGGCAGGGCTATTATCAACTCCGTATCAAGCAAGAAGATGTGCCTAAGTCAGTTTTCAGAACGAAGTATGAGCATTATGAGTTTGTTGTGATGTCATTTGGACTAACAAATGCCCCTGCCGCTTTTACGGACTTGATGCATAGGGTGTTTCATCCGTATTTGGACCAGTTTGTAGTGATCTTCATAGATGATATCCTGGTGTATTTGAAGACCGAGGAGGAACATGAGAGGCATTTGCATTTGGTGTTGTAGAAGTTGAGATAACATAAGTTGTTTGCCAAGTTTAGCAAATGCAAGTTCTGGCTCAAACAAGTGGCATTCTTGGGTCATGTGATATCTCAAGAAGGGATTGTTGTGGATCTTTCAAATATTGATGTTGTGCAATCGTGGAAGAAGCCGGAGAATGTCACCGAGGTACGTAGTTTCCTTGGTTTGGCAGGGTTCTACAGGAGGTTTGTGAGAGATTTCTCCAAGCTTGCAAGGCCACTCACGAAGCTCACGCAGAAGAAGATTAAATTTGAGTAGAATGATAAATGTGAAGGCAGCTTCCAAGAGTTGAAGAGCAGATTGACGACTGCCCCTATGTTAGTATTGCCCGAGGGAAGTCAAGGGTTTGTTATTTATAGTGATGCCTCAAAGAAATAACTGGGTTGTGTGTTGATGCAAAATAATCAAGTCATAGCTTATGCATCACGGAAGCTGAAGCCTTATGAGGTGAATTATCCTATGCATGATTTGGAGCTTGCAGCCATTGTCTTTGCATTGAAGAAATGGAGACATTATTTGTGGGGAAATAAGTTTGAGATATTCATCGATCATAAGAGTTTGAGATATCTCTTTTCTCAAAAGGAGTTGAATATGAGGCAAGGGGTACAAAGATGTATCGAGACCTAAAGCAACACTATTGGTAGAACAACATAAAACGGGAGATTGCAGAGTTTGTGTCTCGATGCTTAACATGTCAATGGGTGAAGGCAGAACATCAAAGACCTACAGGACTTCTACAACCTTTAGAGGTTCCGCAATGGAAGTGGGAGCATGTCACCACGGACTTTGTTATGGAATTACCAAGGTCTTCTCGAGGATGTGATGCAGTTTAGGTCGTTGTGGATAGATTGACAAAGACAGCTCACTTTATTGCGATGAACAAGACGGATAACCTCAAAAAATTAGCAGAAATGTATGTGGCTAATATTGTGAAACTACATGGTATGCCATCTAGCATCGTGTCTAATAGAGATCCAAGGTTTACATCTCAGTTTTGACAAAAGATGCAAGAAACCTTGGGAACGAAGTTGAGATTCAGTATAATGTATCACCTTCAGACGGACGGGAAATCTGAGAGGACTATCTAGATTTTGGAAGACATGTTAAGGGCATGTGTATTGGATTTTAGAGGTTCATGGGAAAATCATTTACCTTTGGCATAATTTACTTATAATAACAATTATCAGGCAACAATTGGTATGATACCATACGAGGCTTTGTATGGACGAAAGTGTAGATCACCATTGTATTGGGATGAAGTCGGTGAGATGAAAGCTGTAGACCCTACCCTATTGCTGGAGTTGATAGAGAAGATTGAGAACGTGCAACTGATTCAAAAGAAAATGCTTACGGCCCAAAGTAGACAGAAGAGTTATGTCGATAAGAGATGATGAGACTTGGAGATTGGAGTGGGTGATCGAGTATTCTTGAAGTTTTTACCCCAAAGAGGGTTGATTAGACATGGAAAATGTAAAAAATTAAGCCCGAGTTATGTTGGGCCATTTGCGATTGTGGGTAGAGTTGGCAACCTAGCATATCAGTTGGGTCTACCACCAAATCTTTTAAACATTCATGATGTGTTCCATGTTTCGATGCTGAGGAAGTATCATCCCGACCCTTCTCACATTCTAGAACCGGAACCACTAGCACTTCGGGAGAACTTGTCCTATGAGGAGAGGCCCGTGCAAATTCTAGATGAGCACGACCAGAAGTTGTGCAAAAAGAGTATTTCGATGGTAAAGGTTGTAACGCCTCGATCCCTCACGAGACCGGAGGCTCTAATAACCAAGTTATTCTCAACCTAATCGCAACCCGTTCTCAAAATTTTAGGGAAAAACGGTCAAAGTCTCCCCTGTACCGTGGACATTCTGAAAACTTGTAAATACTCAAGAAAGTCACAACACAATAAGGCAAGCTTTTATAACTAAAGTTTAAAGGTTCATGGCCATCCGAGCCTTGAGGCATACAATAGTTTAGATTCACACAAGCATGCAACGAACTTGAATTCTTCATAAAACCGCTTATCATGCCATTCTATGATAACTTTGAAACATACTTAGAAGTTGAACCAACATGTATTAAAACAATCACACCCAAGCATGCAAAGCAACTAGAAATAGAAATGTAAGTTATTACAAGCCATAGAATTACCACTGCTACTACAGTCATCTGGCTTCCAACTTATATATTACACAAATACATATATGAGCCTTAAGGCCCCAAAATAGATTATAACATAGAACAACAAATTCTTCACGTTGCAACTAGAAAACACATCTACCTCAGACAACAATCACACAGCAACTAAGGCAACTCCTTCAACTGCGCCACCTGAAACATGTTAGCGAGGTATGAGCAACCACTGTTGCCCAGTGAGGGATAAAGTCTCCCGGGGCGTGCAATGCAACAAGTAATATAGTTAAACAATAATAGCAATTAAACCATTCAAGAATGACAAAAGCTTAAGTAACCACATATTAAAAAGGATACATTCACTTAACCCCAGTACTCCAATCTTCACTTGGTCTTCATTCACGATCCACGAACCACGATCTCGATCACGATAAGCCGGCATCCCAAACACTAAAGGGTACTCCGGATGTACCCAATCCTATGACCCAACACCCCCTGGCAATCTCCGGACCAGGCGAGTGAGGGAATAGGGTACGGAGCTAGAGCAACCAACCCTGGCAAGCCCGCCGCCCAGAGAGGCCCATCGCATCCGTCCCAACAATAAGGTTGCGCAACTATTGACTCGATAACACAGGAAGCAATAATAATAACAATATAACAAAATAAGCCGATATACAAACAAGGAGGACAACAAAAGAGGTTGTCCTCGAGCACACACATCATCAATCACGCCATACGATGAAATATGATACATTCATTAGTCTATAATTGCTAAACTAATCCAACTAAAACACTTAAATCACTTAGTATCGAATATTTAGCATATAACAAGATAAGACACATAGAATGCACATAGAAATGATCCCTCACCTTTTAGGAAGCCAAACCTGCGCAAATTAAGCCAATATTCCCTCAATATTCTCCAAAAGTATCAATTCCCTTCAATTATCACTACCTATTACAATCAACTATATTTATAAGAAGTAATTTCTTATTCTCAACTAAAGCTAGTTCATAAAGCCATTAATTTATCCAACTCTATTTGATTCCCTTTAATTCACATAACTAACAATATATTTCATGGTTTAACAATCATTCTAATCAATATTTGAACAATACATAAACTCAAGTGATCACATATGCACCATTCTTTAATTTCCAAGTATCACACAAAAACAATAGCATAATAAATAACATACACATAGCCATTCATATAAATAGAAATACTATATAACATCTAACCAATAAGTTATAAAAGCGTATCTTTACACATATAATGCAATTAATAAGCAATATAAACATGTTTACTCAATCTTTAACTAGTATCGATATAACTTAACTCACAACTTCTCAAAGAATCAACTAACAATAATTATTACCATGGTTCATTACTAGTTCCTTTAGTCCATTCTAAATTCATACTCAACTAAATCCATGTAAACCAAGCAACTTAATTCATGAGACTTCACTACTATAATACGTACACTACACAAAGGCATATAAACATTTAATTACTCAATTATAAAGTAATTATCATGAAATTAACTATGTGAACACAAAGGGGTCAATATTATCCTTTTCATAAAACCAAACCAAAAGCTCACACATACCTTGGAATAGCATTTAGACACTCTAGGAGCAACTACAAAGCAATACAAGTACTAAATCAATTAATTCATTCATTTCCCCTTTGTTCAACTAGGCTATTTAGCTTCCTATCAGAATTCAATGATCAAGTTAAGCTAGCTAACCATCCTACCAATCTAAGGATACCTAAATACCTCATTTAGAACCTCCAAATCATAACCTAGAGCACAAGTACACGAAAACACCAAAAATGCCTCTTTGTGGGTTTACACTACAAGTATCAATTTTGGAACCCAAACAAGCAAAACGAAAGCACTTCTAAGGTTTCAATACTTAATAAAGACTAGCCATAACCTCGAAATGTGCCCGGATTCAAGTTAAACCCAAAAGCCCTTATTAAAGTAGCCTATTTTGATCAAATTTCTCAAATTTTGAACATAGCAAGTGCAATTAACATTTTTCCCACGCTTATAGACCTAATTAGCAACTACTAGAAGCATTGAATCAAATTAAATTGTAACTTTTTTTGGAAACCCTAGTTTAGCACTATTCATCATCTTACCCAAGTGCCATTTTCATTTTCAAGCATTCAACAAGCATTTTAAACCATCAAACATATTCTATGAAGTCATTAGAGCATATAAGAATCAATGGAACTAGAATTAAACCACTACAATATTAGATCACAAAAATAATAATACAAACTTTAATTGAATTTAATACAATAATAGAATGCACCCTCTCTTCTTTTGGAGATCAAAGAATGGTCTTAAGGTCCTAAGGATGAAGCACAACTAATTTGGGAAGCAATGGAAGCAAGAATGGAGTAAGGAGTATTTTTTTTTTTGAGAAGTTACTTTCCCGTAACTCTTTTTTGGCTATTTTTTTTGACCCTTTTTTTTTTGTTTCTTAGCTTATAATATTCTCATGAGATGGTCAAAGGGTAGGTCAAGCAATTAGGTTATTTTACTAAGGGTAAATGTGTCATTTTGGTGATTAAATTTCAGCAAAACAAAATGCAAAAAATCTGAA
The DNA here is from genome assembly GCA_037974665.1 of Ehretia macrophylla. Taxonomy (NCBI): domain Eukaryota; kingdom Viridiplantae; phylum Streptophyta; class Magnoliopsida; order Boraginales; family Ehretiaceae; genus Ehretia; species Ehretia macrophylla. Next base: position 51,166,541 of record CM075781.1, read on the forward strand.
AAAATATGGAAAAAATCCCGCCGGTACTATTTATCAGACATTTCGTAAATTTTTTTCCGTTGATTCTGATATACAATGCACGCACAGTCAGGGGCTATAGTCCCCTTAAAATATGTAGTATTTTATAAAAATATAAAATGCATGAAAAGAAACAGCTGAATTTATGGAAATATGAAAAAAAAAATGAAGTAATTAGCTAAGTTACATCTAAGTTAACCATTTAATGAATGCAATTAATGAAGTGTTAGGTTCGGGGTGTCACAAAGGTACTTTGGGATCACCATGGAGTTGAAGATGCAACATGGGAGAGATATGATCAGATAGCGCTACGATACCCGTTCTTGTTTGAGAGGTAATAAGGTAATTGCGAGGGTGCAATTCTTTTAAAGAATGGAGGATGTAAGACCCGACCCGAGACCACATGTGCATATAAGTCATATCATGCATAGTTAAATTATTTTATATGCATTAACCTTGTTTTATATGTTTTTATATTGGTTAATATGCATTTATCTCGATTTACGTGCATTTCATCGTTTAATGTGTCATTTAGTGTTTTAGATATAGTAGGAAGATAATTAAATACTATTGGACTAAGCCTAGCAACTAACTAGTTAGCATACAACTAGAATGACATGAAATAAATAGCTTTAAATTAGAGGGGCAATGTGGTCTTTTGGATCTTAGATATTATATCTCCTAACACAAATACATATACATTACACATATAAACCCCAGAAAATACACACACTCATATGATACACACTACACACACCACTCTCTACACATTTAAGAGGAGAAATGAGGAAGAAAGAAGAGAATAGAAGAAGGAAGGAAGAGGAAGAGGAGGAAGAAGAAGTTTCAACTGCTCCAAGCTTTTCCTTTGCAATTTTCTTGCTTTCCTCAAAGTCATTTTAGCTCAACTTCATCTAGGCTTCAAGAACAAAGGTGAGGGGTTCTTCAAAACTAATTTTTAAGAGTTCATTCAAGGTTATTTGACGTTCATTTGGTGCTAGACTTATTATAGTTTGCATACAAGAGCTTGAATTTGAAGTTGGAATAGTTTGTGTGTTGTAGATCTAGGATTTGCCAAATCCATATTGGATGTGTTTGAGTAGTTGAATGATGAGTTTGTATTGCTCTTTATGTGAATTGGTTATATGTGTAACTTGTATGCAAGAATTTGAATCATAGAACTAGCATTTAGATCTTGAAGGATAATCTTGATGTTGTGAGTTATAAAGAATTCTTGTTAGGATGGATATGGATTGTTGAGGAAGGGTGATTGGGTTGAGTTTGAACTCTTGTGTGATAACTAATAGCCACCTTGAGCATGCTTGATTGTTAGTAGAAGGTTGTGTTGTCGTATGGTTAATTGTTAGTATAAGGTTGTGTTGTCCCGTAAACAGCACGACCGATCGACCCTTGTTCAGCCAGTCGACCGAAAGTGGAGACCTCTTCTAGTGGAGAGGCACCGGGTGGAAGACCCTATTTGAACCGGTCGACCGGTTTCTCTAGGGTCTACCAGTTTGAGAAAAACTACAAAGAACTTGTTTTAGTGATTCCGGGAGCTACAAATGTCAGATTGAGGCATGGTCGGATGCGTTGGAACCGTATCAAAACCCAGATTATCATAGTGGAATTTAATTATAGATTTGTATCATAGTTTAGGTACTATGTAGTTGCTAACTACTATATGTTGCTTAGGAGACTAATGATATGTGATAAATGCATGATGAATAAATGTTTGCTGGAATTCCATTGATTATTGCAATCACACTTGAATTGTAAATGCGTGGCAGTTCCAATTGTAAAACCCCATTTTCTACTTTAACTCGATTTACGTGTTTTATCTCGTTTTGCGTGAAATGACTTGTCTATGTGCTATGTGACTTAGAATGTGGTAATTTTGATATTAATACTCCTAGAACATGCTAAATGTGCATTCATTAAATTTTCAAAAAAAAACGGAGTCAGAAATTTTATCGTCAATTTTTAGTGAATAGTATTTTCGAAACACGTCCGCTAAAATTTTGAAACTGGTCTTTTTAACCCTTCTAGACCTAGTCCATGGACTTTAATAGACCTGTGTTTGATGAAATCGGATTTTAAATCGGCTTAGGAATTTATAAGGATTTTTATACCGACTTTTACGAAAATCGAGTTTTAAGCTGACTCGTGTTTGATTGTAAAACTTCTTGTCACCTAAAAATAACCTACTTGAGATATCTTGGGTGTTGAATAATTGTTTTGAACTTTGGTGATCAATAAAATGCATTTAAAGTCAAGAAAACACTAAAAATAATTAGTTTCCACTTTGACTTTCTTTTATTTATTTGACCTTTGCTTAATATATCATCAACACACATTAAAAACAAAGCAAAACACCACCAAAAACACACACAATACCGTGGTTCTTTGTAGGAGAAAGATGAAGACATTTTTCAAAGGTTTTCAAGCATTTTTCTCATAGATTTTGCATTTCAAAGCCGAATTGAGTGATTCATAGCTTGATTTCACTTGTTTGGCATCCATTCTACACATTTCTTGTATCAAAACACATCAAAGGTGAGAGAAAAATTCTAGATCTCAAAACTCATATTTTGTGTTTATGCGTATAAATGATTATTGAACAGTTAGAATGTTAATCTGATGTTAGATTATTGCTCTTTGCATGCTAGGGATCATTTAGCTGTGATACTACGAGTTTTTATCGGTTGTAGCATAATTTTTATTTTTCGGGTATTTAAATTTGATTAATTTGTTCAAAGCTGATTAAATTGAGTTGTGTTGATCGGAATCGATTGCCGTCGATTTTTAAAAGTTTGTTAATTATGTGGTAGCGCCGTTGTAATGCCGAATTTTCGATTGTGATGTCCGTTCCAAAATCTGGAAATTTCAGCCATGACACACTAGGGTTTTAGGGTTATTGAGCATGATTTGGATGTGTTTGGATTGGTTTCCGAGGGGGCTAATGTTGTTGATTGAATGGGTGAGTGTTTGAAACTAATTTAGAGTTGTTTGGATTAGTAGAATATAAGATATGATTATTTGAAGTTTAAGTTATATTTCTTTAAATTGTTGAATTGAGCCTTAGTTGATTGGGTGGTATTTGAGTGATTGAATTGTGAGATGATGATGGGTAAACTAGGGTTTGATTGTATGTTTAATGCATGTTCGGTTGGATGGCCTACTTTGTCATCTAACTTAGTTATTTGTTGTTAAATTGATTATTGATGTTATTATGATGATAATATGATTATTGATGATTATTGATGATTATTGATTGATGATTGATGTCGGGAGATAGGCAGTTCTGCTAGACTATCCTCCTATGACTGATGTTTATTATTATTGCTGAGTCTTTGGTATGTGTGGGCCACCTCTCGGGTAGCATCGGGCTGTCGGGTTGATAACGGCATGACTACCAGAGACTGCCTCCAGCTCGCATGACGGAGGTGTCATAGAGGGAGTGGCTAGTGAGGTACCTTGGGTGCGTGAGTAATAGGGAGTTATAAGAAGAATGGTTGAGATTGTGATGGCGTTTGGAGCTACACCAACTAAAGTATCCTTTATTGAATGGTTAAATAGTTATGTGATGATAATATTATTGATGTTATTGTGTGTTTACTTGCTCAAAGGATTATTTCCAATGAGTATAGTGAATACTGTTAGAGATCTATCGGATCCTCACTGGGCTTATTTATATAAGCTCACTCTATATTATTGCATGTGTGAAACCCCACTTTCTTGCTTATCTCGTTTTACGTGCTTTACCTCGTTTTGCGTGCATATGACCTGTTTATGTGCTATAGGACCTAGAAAGTTATAATTTTGATTTCAATACTCCTAATACGTGCTAAATGTGCATTCATGAAATTTTCATCAAAAACGGAGTCAGAAATTTTATCGTCGATTTTCAGTGAATAGTATTTTCGAAACACGTCCGCTATAATTTTGAAACTGGTCTTTTTAACCCTTCTAGACCTAGTCCACGGACTTTAATAGACCTGTGTTTGATGAAAACGGTTTTAAAATCGGCTTAAGAATTTATTAGGGTTTTTACACCGACTTTTGCGAAAATCGAGTTTTAAGCCGACTCGGGTGGAATTCTTTGAATGTAAAACTTCTTGTCACCTAAAAATAACTCACTTGAGATATCTTGGGGGTTGCATAATTAATTTTAACTTGGTGAGCACTAAAATGCAATTAAAGTCATTCAAAACACAAAAATACCTATTAAAATAACTTTGACTTTAATTAAATAATTGACCTTATAAGCTAATGTCCTCAACACACACTCACACAACACAAAAACACCATCACACACACACACATTGCCGAGGGGTTGAGGGAGAAAAGAGAAGAAAGAAAACTCAAGCTTTCAATCCAATTTTTCAAAGAAAAACCTAGTTTTTGTCCGTGAAACTTCGCACCGACTTGGATTCTGCTTGTTGGGCACGCATTGCACGCATTCCTAGGCTTATATCGCATCTAAGGTGAGAGAAAAATTCTAGATCTCAAAATGTCATTTTTGTGTTTTTGCGTATAAATGAAGATTGAACCGTTAGAATTGAAATCTGATGATAGATTATTGCTCCTTGCATGCTAGGGATCATTATATACTAATACTACGAGTTTCTGTCGGGTATAGCATAATTTTTATTTTCCGGGTATTTAATTTTGATTAAAATGTTCAAAGTTGATTTAATTGAGTTGTGTTGATCGAAATCGATTGCCGTCGATTTCTAAATACTTGATAATTACGTATTAGCGCTGTTGTAATGCCGAATTTTCGATTACATTGTTTGTGTGAAAATCCGGAAAATCCAGCCATGACATCTTAGGGTTTTAGGGTTATCGGGCATGATTTAGAGGTGTTATGGTGGATTTCCGAGAGGGCTAATGTAGTAGGTTGAATGGGTGAGTGATAGGAACTGATTTGGCAATGTTTGGATTAGTAGATTGTAAGTTATGAATTTTAGAAGTTTAGGATGTCATTCTTTAATTTCTTGAACGATGCCTTAGATGGTTGGGTAGTGTTCGAGTGATGAATGGTGAGTCGTTGTTGAGTAATTTAGGGTTTAATTATGTATATTATGCATGTCCGGTTAGATGGCCTACTTTGTCATCTAACTACGTTGTTTGTTGTTTAATTTAATATTGATGTTATATTGATGTTATTGATTGATTATTATTGAATGCGGGAATCGGGCACTCTTGTTGCTGATCTCCCAATTGATTGATTGATTTATGCTTGCATGATGATTGATGAATATGGAGTCTTGGTATGTGTGTGCCACCTCTCGGGCAGCGTCGGGCTGTCGGGTTGATAACGGCATGACTGCCATAGGCTACCCCCAGCTCGCATGACGGAGATGTCATGGAGGGAAGGGGCTAGTGAGGTACCTCGGGTGCGTGAGTAATGGGGAGTTATAAGAAGAACGGTTGAGATCGTGATGGCGTTTGGAGCTACACCAAATAGAGTATCCTTATTGATTGGTTATATAGTTATGTGATGATAGCTTTATTTATGTTATTATTGTTGTTGTGTGTTTACTTGCTCAAAGGACTAAATCCAAGGAGCGTAGTGAATACTGTCGAGATCTATCGGATCCTCACTGGGCTTATGTATATAAGCTCACTCTCTATTAATGCATGTTTCAGGTGTACTTTCACAAGATTACGGGTACGTGCCTCCTGAAGAGGAGAATGTGGAAAACGTGCCTTTCGTGGATGAGTCATATGTCCCTGAGTCTTATCCATGATTCTATGTTGTTAAACGTTATGTATATTAGCTTAATGGACTTTTATATGCTTTACGGTTCTTAGTGTAATAGTTATTGAAAAGATGATGATCCAAACGATGTTAATTTAGTGGCTTCCTTTTGTCTATGGTTAAATTGTAGTTGTGTCTCAACTTACTTTTGAAATGTATGATAAAGTTGAGGTATTGTATGTCATGTTGGAACGGAGGCGTATAACGAGGATGTTTTATTGTATAATATGGTTGTGTTGTATGTTGTTGTTTGCATTGAGGAATTACTGGATGTATGATGTTTAATGAGGTTGGTTTAGAACCTCGGAAATCTGTTTACTGTCGTTATGCCGCCGAAATTCCGTTGCGTCCTGACTGATCGTAGGTGGGGTCGAGTTGGGGCGTGACAGTTTAAGTGGTATCAGAGCTCATGTTAGTTGTCAGCCGGGGTATTCTCGGAATGTGGGTAATGGTCTTAGCATGAAATATGTATGAAAGAAAAAAAAAAATGAAATATGTATTGGTATGATTAATTGATTAAGTGATTATGTGATTTAAGTGCTTATGTGATTATGTGATCAATTTGTTTATGTGTTTTATATGAGTTTGTTATTTATGTGGTAATAGTTGTTTATAACCTGTCTACGTGCTATAACTGTGCTAACTCTTTGATTAGTAGAATGGCCGGTCGACCGAGAACCAGAGGTAGGTCTGAGTTGACTGATGAGACTCCGAGTAATGTGGCACCGGGCCGTGACGGGGGTGATGACCGATTTGGAGCAGCTATGGAGCGGATTGCAGAGTTAGTGGCTAGTCAGGCACAGTTATTAGCAGGGCAGGCTGCCCAGAATCAGGCTATGCAGGCTCAGCTTCTGAATATTCAGGGTGGTAACCATGGGCGTGGTACCCTGAAGGATTTTTTAGGATATCACCCACCGAGATTTCATGGGGAGCCGGACGATAGGAAGGCGGAGGTATGGATTAGCAAGTTGGAGAAGATTTATGATCCACTTGGCTATACTGATGAGCAGAAAGTCTCTTTTGCCGTGTATTTGTTAGATGACGAGGCAGAGGAGTGGTGGCGCACAGTAAGGACTAGCTGGGCGGCACAGGGTATTCCTTATATTTGGGGTACCTTTCTGATGGCTTTCCGAGCAAAGTATGTCCCGAGGATTTGCAGGGAACGGAGAGAGGCCGAGTTTCTAGCCTTGGTCCAGGGAGATGCTACAGTGGCTCAATATGAGGCCACATTTACTCGATTGTCCCGGTATGCACCGGAGTATGTGGCAGACGAGGAGCGGAGGACTCGCAGGTTTATGTTGGGGTTGCGGCCCGAGATTCAGGATGTGATGGCTCTGAATCGTTATGATATTTTCACTGAGACTTTTGAGGCAGCTTCTAGGTTAGAGAAGAGGAAAGGGGATCAGATTGTCTCCAGTCAGCCTAGTAAGAGGCCATATCAGCCGCAGGGCCAGCAGGTTTTATATAGGCCTCCAGTACAGCAGGTTGTCTACAGGCCACCTGCCCAGCAGGGTTCTTATAGGCCACAGGGTCAGCAGAGTTACTATCGGCCCCAGTTTCAGCAGAGGCCATATCAGGTTCAGACTCAGTATAGGCCAGCCCAGTCTCAGGGTCAGTACAGGCCTAGTGTGGTGAAACCTCAGCAGCAGGCTGTATCAGCTGCTTCTTCAGCTTCTGGTTATTCTAGGGGCAGTGTTAGTGCCACATCATCGCAGTGTAATTACTGCAAGCGCCCAGGGCATGTAGAGTCCGACTGCAGGGTAAAGGCAGGGACATGTTTGGGTTGTGGTAGCAGCGAGCATAGGGCGAAGGATTGCCCTAAATATGCGAGGACTGAGGGTCGGGCAGCGACTCAGGGTTACCAGGGTAGGCCTACGGGCAGTGTACCACAGCAGCAGCGGGTTCAGGCTCGGGCTTATGCAGTTGACTTAGAGGAGATGCCTGAGGAGACTGCAGTTGTGGAAGGTAACTTCCTTATACTTGATCAACTTGTTAAAGTGTTGATTGATTCTGGTGCTACGCATTCTTTCATTACTCCTGCTTGTGTGCAACGTGTTAAATTGCAACCTGAAAGATTGCCTTATGTGGTTGAAATTAGTACCTCTTTGACTGATAAGTATGTTACTGGCTTAGTATGTAAGGATTGTATAATACATGTTAAGGGGCATAATTTTCCTTCGGACCTTATTTTATTTCCTATCCGGGGGTATGATGTTATCTTGGGTATGGATTGGCTTTCTAAGTATGATGCCCAGTTGAACTGTAGAACCAAGGTAGTACAGTTTCGTTTGCCAGATCAGCCAGTAGTTGAGGTAGCGGGTAACCGGGGTGCTAAGACGAGTTTTGTTATCTCAGCAACTAAAGCCGTTAAGTTGGTGAGTAAGGGGTGTTCGGGTTATCTAGCTTATTTGATCAACAAGCCATCTGATAAGCTACAGCTAGAGGAAGTCCCTATTATCCGGGAATATCCTAATGTATTTCCCGAGGAGTTGCCAGGGTTGCCGCCTGAGAGGGATATAGAGTTTGTGATTAATCTTGTTCCCGGTACTCAACCTATTTCTAAATCGGCGTACCGGATGGCACCAGCTGAGTTGAAAGAGTTGAAGACTCAGTTACAGGAGTTGTTGGAGAAAGGATTTATTCAGCAGAGTTCTTCACCTTGGGGAGCTCCTGTTTTATTTGTGAAGAAGAAGGATGGTACTTTGAGGTTATGTATTGATTACCGTGGTTTGAATCAGGTGACTATCAAGAATAAATATCCTTTGCCACTGATTGATGAGTTGTTTGATCAACTTCAGGGAGCCAAAGTCTATTCTAAGTTTGATTTGAGGCAGGGGTATTATCAGCTTCGGATTCGCGCGGAGGATGTTCCGAAGTCTGCCTTCAGGACTCGGTATGGGCATTATGAGTTTGTTGTCATGCCCTTTGGATTGACTAATGCACCAGCAGGATTCATGGATCTTATGCATCGAGTTTTTCAGCCGTACTTGGACCAGTTCGTGGTGATTTTTATTGATGATATCTTGGTCTATTCTAAATCTGAATTGGAGCACGAGCAACATCTACGGCTTGTATTGGAGAAGTTGCAGGAGCATCAGTTGTTTGCCAAGTTCAGCAAATGTGAATTTTGGCTGCAACGGATTTCTTTTCTTGGCCATGTTATTACACAGAGCGGTATTTCTGTAGATCCCACTAAGATTGAATCGGTGATGTCTTGGAAGCGGCCAGAGAGTGTTACTGATGTCCGTAGTTTTCTTGGCTTGGCGGGTTATTACCGTAGGTTTGTCAAGGACTTCTCAAAGATTGCGGGGCCACTATCTAAGTTGACTCAGAAACGGACTATCTTTAATTGGGACGAGAAGTGTGAGAGTGGATTTCAGGAGTTGAAAAAGAGGTTAACTACCGCTCCAGTACTTGCTCTACCAGAGGGGACCGATAATATGGTCATTTACAGCGATGCATCCAAGGAGGGCTTGGGATGTGTTCTTATGCAGGATGGCCGAGTTATTGCCTATGCTTCCAGGAAGTTGAAGCCTTATGAGGTGAATTATCCGACTCATGATCTTGAGTTGGCAGCAGTTGTCTTCGCACTGAAAAAGTGGCGTCATTATCTGTGGGGCAGTAAGTTCGAGATTTTCACTGATCATAAGAGTCTTAAGTATTTATTCTCACAGAAGGAGTTGAATATGCGCCAGCGGAGGTGGATGGAGCTTCTTGGAGATTATAATTGTTCTATCAATTATCTGCCTGGAAAGGCAAATGTTGTGGCAGATGCTCTCAGCCGGAAGGCTAGTATTTCTTGTTTGGCTGTCAAGAAGTGGGAGGTTCTTGAGGAGTTTAGTTATTGGAGACCAGAGTTCACTCAGGTTAAGGTGATGTGTTCACATCTCCGTATTCAGCCTTTATTGTTGTCTCAGATCAGGGAAGCTCAGCAGCTTGATGTTAACCTTCAGAAGATCAAGGATCAGATTTCTGATGATCAGTCTGACTTCAAAGTGCATGAGGACGGTATTCTTCGGTTTCGGAACAGGGTTTGTGTTCCCGATGAACCGGGCTTGAGACGAGGTATTCTGGAGGAAGCTCATAATTCTAAATATACTATTCATCCCGGTGGAACCAAGATGTATCGGGATTTGAAACAGCATTACTGGTGGAACAACATGAAGAGGGAGGTTGCTCAGTTTGTGTCTAGATGTTTGACTTGTCAGAGAGTGAAAGCCGAGCATCAACGACCAGCAGGTTTGCTTCAGCCGTTGGCTATACCAGAGTAGAAATGGGAGCATATTACGATGGACTTCGTCACTGGTTTGCCTAGATCACCGAGGGGTAATGATGCAGTTTGGGTTGTCGTGGATCGTTTGACGAAGACAGCTCATTTTATTGCCATGAGGATGGGAGATGAGGTTACAAAGCTGACGGATCTCTATCTGGATCAGATCGTTAGACTTCACGGTATTCCATCTAGTATTGTCTCTGATCGAGATCCTCGATTTACTTCTCGTTTGTGGGAGAAACTTCAGGAGACTTTTGGTACTCAGTTGAACTTCAGTACAACGTATCATCCACAGACCGACGGTCAGTCTGAGAGGACTATTCAGATTCTGGAAGATATGCTCAGGGCTTGTGTTCTGGACTTTGTGAAGAATTGGGAGAAACATCTACCACTTGCCGAGTTTGCCTATAACAATAGTTATCAAGCTACTATTGGGATAGCACCTTTTGTAGCTCTTTACGGTCGTAAGTGCCGTTCACCTTTATATTGGGACGAGGTAGGAGAGATGAAGACTATTGATCCGACTATTATGCCAGAACTTCTTGAGAAGATCGAGAATGTTCAGTTGATCAGGCAGAGAATGCTTACGGCGCAGAGTAGATTCAAGAGTTATGCTGATAAGCGTCGTCGAGACTTGGAGTTTGCAGTTGGAGATCGGGTTTTCTTGAGATTGTCTCCTCGAAAGGGGTTTGTTCGTTATGGTAAAGGTGGTAAGCTGAGTCCGAGATTTGTTGGGCCGTTTGAGATTACTGGCAGGGTTGGTAAGTTGGCATATCGGTTGGCTTTACCGGAGAACTTCTCTAATGTCCACGATGTGTTTCACGTGTCTAATTTGCGGAAATACAATCCGGATCCTTCTCATATTCTTGAGCCAGAGCCGTTACAGCTTCGAGAGAATTTGACTTATGACGAGCGTCCGATTCGTATTCTAGATCAGATGGACCGAGAGTTGAGGTCGAAGATGATTCCGATGGTTAAGGTGTTGTGGAAGCATCACGGCATTGAGGAAGCTACGTGGGAGAGACGAGATCAGATGCAGCAACAATACCCAGATCTATTCCGTACATCAAGTAAGAATTTCGAGGACGAAATTTCTATAAGGGGGGGAGAATGTGAAACCCCACTTTCTTGCTTATCTCGTTTTACGTGCTTTACCTCGTTTTGCGTGCATATGACCTGTTTATGTGCTATAGGACCTAGAAAGTTATAATTTTGATTTCAATACTCCTAATACGTGCTAAATGTGCATTCATGAAATTTTCATCAAAAACGGAGTCAGAAATTTTATCGTCGATTTTCAGTGAATAGTGTTTTCGAAACACGTCCGCTATAATTTTGAAACTGGTCTTTTTAACCCTTCTAGACCTAGTCCACGGACTTTAATAGACCTGTGTTTGATGAAAACGGTTTTAAAATCGGCTTAAGAATTTATTAGGGTTTTTACACCGACTTTTGCGAAAATCGAGTTTTAAGCCGACTCGGGTGGAATTCTTTGAATGTAAAACTTCTTGTCACCTAAAAATAACTCACTTGAGATATCTTGGGGGTTGCATAATTAATTTTAACTTGGTGAGCACTAAAATGCAATTAAAGTCATTCAAAACACAAAAATACCTATTAAAATAACTTTGACTTTAATTAAATAATTGACCTTATAAGCTAATGTCCTCAACACACACTCACACAACACAAAAACACCATCACACACACACACATTGCCGAGGGGTTGAGGGAGAAAAGAGAAGAAAGAAAACTCAAGCTTTCAATCCAATTTTTCAAAGAAAAACCTAGTTTTTGTCCGTGAAACTTCGCACCGACTTGGATTCTGCTTGTTGGGCACGCATTGCACGCATTCCTAGGCTTATATCGCATCTAAGGTGAGAGAAAAATTCTAGATCTCAAAATGTCATTTTTGTGTTTTTGCGTATAAATGAAGATTGAACCGTTAGAATTGAAATCTGATGATAGATTATTGCTCCTTGCATGCTAGGGATCATTATATACTAATACTACGAGTTTCTGTCGGGTATAGCATAATTTTTATTTTCCGGGTATTTAATTTTGATTAAAATGTTCAAAGTTGATTTAATTGAGTTGTGTTGATCGAAATCGATTGCCGTCGATTTCTAAATACTTGATAATTACGTATTAGCGCTGTTGTAATGCCGAATTTTCGATTACATTGTTTGTGTGAAAATCCGGAAAATCCAGCCATGACATCTTAGGGTTTTAGGGTTATCGGGCATGATTTAGAGGTGTTATGGTGGATTTCCGAGAGGGCTAATGTAGTAGGTTGAATGGGGGAGTGATAGGAACTGATTTGGCAATGTTTGGATTAGTAGATTGTAAGTTATGAATTTTAGAAGTTTAGGATGTCATTCTTTAATTTCTTGAAAGAAGCCTTAGATGGTTGGGTGGTGTTCGAGTGATGAATGGTGAGTCGTTGTTGAGTAATTTAGGGTTTAATTATGTATATTATGCATGTCCGGTTAGATGGCCTACTTTGTCATCTAACTACGTTGTTTGTTGTTTAATTTAATATTGATGTTATATTGATGTTATTGATTGATTATTATTGAATGCGGGAATCGGGCACTCTTGTTGCTGATCTCCCAATTGATTGATTGATTTATGCTTGCATGATGATTGATGAATATGGAGTCTTGGTATGTGTGTGCCACCTCTCGGGCAGCGTCGGGCTGTCGGGTTGATAACGGCATGACTGCCATAGGCTACCCCCAGCTCGCATGACGGAGATGTCATGGAGGGAAGGGGCTAGTGAGGTACCTCGGGTGCGTGAGTAATGGGGAGTTATAAGAAGAACGGTTGAGATCGTGATGGCGTTTGGAGCTACACCAAATAGAGTATCCTTATTGATTGGTTATATAGTTATGTGATGATAGCTTTATTTATGTTATTATTGTTGTTGTGTGTTTACTTGCTCAAAGGACTAAATCCAAGGAGCGTAGTGAATACTGTCGAGATCTATCGGATCCTCACTGGGATTATGTATATAAGCTCACTCTCTATTAATGCATGTTTCAGGTGTACTTTCACAAGATTACGGGTACGTGCCTCCTGAAGAGGAGAATGTGGAAAACGTGCCTTTCGTGGATGAGTCATATGTCCCTGAGTCTTATCCATGATTCTATGTTGTTAAACGTTATGTATATTAGCTTAATGGACTTTTATATGCTTTACGGTTCTTAGTGTAATAGTTATTGAAAAGATGATGATCCAAACGATGTTAATTTAGTGGCTTCCTTTTGTCTATGGTTAAATTGTAGTTGTGTCTCAACTTACTTTTGAAATGTATGATAAAGTTGAGGTATTGTATGTCATGTTGGAACGGAGGCGTATAACGAGGATGTTTTATTGTATAATATGGTTGTGTTGTATGTTGTTGTTTGCATTGAGGAATTACTGGATGTATGATGTTTAATGAGGTTGGTTTAGAACCTCGGAAATCTGTTTACTGTCGTTATGCCGCCGAAATTCCGTTGCGTCCTGACTGATCGTAGGTGGGGTCGAGTTGGGGCGTGACAGCATGCATACAGGTGTACTTTTGCAGGATTACGGGTACGTGCTTCCTGAAGAGGAGAATGTGAAAAATGTGCCTTACGTGGATGAGTCCTATGTTCCAGAGTCTTATCCGTGATGTCGTACATGTTTTATTATCTTGTAAATTAACTTGGTAGAATTTTATCTGCTTTGTAGTTTATAATGTATAAGATGGTGATAAGTTAATGAATTAGTTGATGTTGTCTTAGTAGCCTTTCTTTTGTTTATGATTAGGTTGCTAGCTTGGCTCAATATGTTTTTGTATTGTATATTAAGGGTTAATGTATTATGTTGGAACGGAGGCATATAACGAGGACTGTTTATTGTATAATATGGTTATGATGTATGTTGTTATTTTATTGAGGAGTTGTTTGTTGTATGGTTTGTGAAGTTGATGTATGATGTTCTACTGAGGTTGGTTTAGAGCCTCGTGTCCTATTTACTGTCGTTATACTGCCGAAATTCCGTTGTGTCCTGACTGATTATAGGAGAGGTCGAGTTGGGGCGTGACATTTAAGTGGTATCAGAGCACATGTTTAGCTGTCAGCCGGGGTATCATCGGAATGTGGGTAGTGGTCTAAGCATGCAAGTATGTATTAAGTGAAAGAAAAGTAAAACATATGTTAATATGTTTATGTGATTAATTTACTTATGTGTCTAACTTTCTATGTGACCAATATGCCTTGTGTGTTAAGTGAAATAATGTGGTCAATATGTTTTATGTGATAATGTGCTATACGTACTCAATGTGTTGTAATTAATGTGCATTATGTGATTAATGTGTATTATGTGACAATTGTGTTTTATATGATTTTGTGCCTTGTGTGAAGTTAGTTGTTTATGTGCTTTTAATTGTTTATAACTAGCTTATGTGAAACAACGTGCTTTAGGTGCTCAATGTACCTTAAGTGACCAATATGAGTTACGTGATCAACTTGTCTTATGTGAAGTTTGTTGCTTATGTGACTTTAATTGTGTATAACTTACTTCTGTGATTTAACATGTTTATGTGATGTTGGCTTCTTATATGTTGAATTGTGTGTTATGTGATAATGTTGCATTGTATGATAATTGCGCATTACGTTGTACTTGTCTTTCATGTGATATAGTTGCATACATGTTTTAACTCGTGAGTGACCTTTTAATGTCTAGGGTGGTTGTAAGAGCTTTCGGAAATAGAGGTAAGCCATGATTTTGAATTATTATTATTCTAGTAGTTTATCAGTGAGATTTTAATTGTTATGTTTATGGATTTTAGTCTCGACTTAGTGGATTGATCTTGATGTTCCTTTAGCGAGAACGAAGTTGTTTGAGGAAACAGCAATATATCTTGATGATTTTAATTACTTTTGTTGCCATGTTTAACTTGTTATTACTTGGAGATGGATTATAAGTTGAGGTTTCCGTGAGGTTATCATTAGATACTTTCGGAGTCTCAACTCAGACTATACTTCCTTGAGATTATTTTAGAATGAATTTATTTGAGGAATTAGTGATGTATATTTGTGAATGGAATGAAGTGTGGTATAACATGTGAATATCTCTACTATTTGGGATTGATATATTATTAATGGGTATTTTGGAGTTTTGATCTTTAAACCTTGGAGACAATTGGAGTGATTCCTGACTAAAGTTACTTTATTCGAATATGTAATTGTTAGGAGATAGAATTATTTGAGGAAATAAGAATGCATTTTGGTGACTGAACATTTACTTGCCTACATCAAGCTTTTGGGTTCTAGGTAGTATGACTTTCTAAATTGTTGATTGAGGATTCTCCTATGTTATAATGGGTTAGTATGAATCTGTATTGTGTTATCAGATTTTGGAGTCTTCATTAGTGAATCATGTTGGGTAATCGGTGATTTATCTTGTTTAGTGATTGGTCTGGTACGGAATGTAAAATTTTGGAGTGATTTATCTTGCTTGGTGATTGTTATGACTCCTTAGGTTCTCTAAATCTCCTTAGTGTCTTGTTTTGGTAGGAGGTAAATTGTAAGATTTGACTTGTTGGTGTTTAAGTGTGTAGGTGGAACACCCTTCTTGTACTTCATAATTCTATCAGTCTTATTATTCTCTTTTACTCTATTCTCAGTTATTTGAGAGAAAGTTACACTTTTCTAGCATATCAATTATTTCTTGAAAGTTTTGCTTATTGGATTAATGGATCCTATACTCATTTGACATTGTTTCTATTCTTAACATTCATATTTGCTTCTTATAGCAATGTCGCTTATTGGAGTAAAGGTTTGAGACTTCTATATTTCTTCCTATATCTCCAGCCATTGATTTCAATATTTCATTTCATCCTATTACAATTCATTTGAAAGTAATTTTTTCTTTGGTATACCATTTTACTTGTTCGAATTCCACTTGTTTGATGTACTCCCTACCTATGTACTCCCTACCTAAGTACATCATTGATATTCTTGTTGATCTTTGTTAATCATATTGTTTCATTATTAAATCCTGAGCCATTACTTTGCTTGTAATTGCTCATTTAATATACTCAGCATTGTCCTTTCTTATTTATACTTTTTTGGTTATTGCGTGCTGAGATACTCATTATCTTGACACTCATGTTTTCTATTGAATTAATGATCTCTTATTTCTTAATTTCATTTCTCCTCAAGTACAATTTACTTGTTGGTTCTTTGAACAATCATCGAGAATTGAAATATCTACTTGTTCAGAAATTTTTGTTCCACATACTCAGCATTGTTTTGACTCGTCATCATCCTTTGTTTGTACTTATTTAACTGATAGGTGCTGAGACATTTCTTATCTTAGTTATCGTGCTTCCATATTAAACTATTAGCCTCTTGATTCTCTAACATGTTTGACCTCTTGTTCACTTGATTGTTGGCTCAAATATGACTTTCCATATTCTTATTTCCTTGCAAATTTCATAAGAGCCATATTCTGACAAATGTCACTTTTGAGATATTCCCTTGATCAGTAATCATTCATGTTATCGTAAATGAGTTTTTAAACCCTCGGGGTGTTCATAGAGCTTTTTTTTTGTGTAGTAGGGGATGATTGACAATTAGTGGTGTAACGCTAAGACTTTGGAGTTGCGATTTCTTTCATATGCAATATGATATGAGGTAGGAGAGAATTATGAATTGAAGATTGTCTTGGAATTAACTTGCAGTCAACAGAGGTTGTTCTTTTGAGATCTTTGGTTAGTTGTCATCCTAAGAGATAAATGAGAACTAAGAGAAGTATTATTAAGTGTAACGATTGAGGATTTAATTGTCTGTCAGTTCGAGAATTACGCGGACGTAATTGTTTTAAGGAGGGGAGAATGTGAAATCCCACTTTTCTGCTTTAACTCGATTTACGTGTTTTATCTCGTTTTGCATGTATTTGACCTATTTATGTGCTATATGACTTAGAATGTGATAATTTTGATATTAATACTCCTAGAACATGCTAAATGTGCATTCATGAAATTTTCATAAAAAACGGAGTCAGAAATTTTATCGTCGATTTTTAATGAATAGTATTTTCGAAACACGTCCGCTAAAATTTTGAAACTGATCTTTTTAACCCTTCTAGACCTAGTCCACATACTTTAATAGACCTGTGTTTGATTAAAACGGTTTTAAAATCGGCTTAAGAATTTATTAGGGTTTTTACACGACTTTTGCGAAAATCGAGTTTTAAGCCGATTCGGGTGAAAGTGTTTGATTGTAAAACTTCTTGTCACCTAAAAATAACCTACTTGAGCTAGCTTGGGTGTTGAATAATTGTTTTAAACTTTGGTGATCAAGAAAATGCATTTAAAGTCAAGAAAACACTAAAAATAATTAGTTTCCACTTTGACTTTCTTTTATTTATTTGACCTTTGCTTAATATATCATCAACACACATTAAAAACAAAGCAAAACACCTCCAAAAACACACACAAAACCGTGGTTCCTTATAGGAGAAAGATTAAGACATTTTTCAAAGGTTTTCAAGTATTTTTCTCATAGATTTTGCATTTCAAAGTCGAATTGAGTGATTCATAGCTTGATTTCACTTGTTTGGCATCCATTCTACACATTTCTTGCATCAAAACACATCAAAGGTTGGAGAAAAATTCTAGATCTCAAAATATAAAAAGAATGGTTGAGATCGTGATGGCGTTTGAAGCTACACCAACTAGAGTATCATTTATTGAATGGTTAAATAGTTATGTGATGATAATATTATTGATGTTATTGTGTGTTTACTTGCTCAAAGGATTATTTCCAAGGAGTATAGTGAATACTGTTAGAGATCTATCGGATCCTCACTGGGCTTATTTATATAAGCTCATTCTCTATTATTGCATGCATACAGGTGTACTTTTGCAGGATTACGGGTACGTGCCTCCTGAAGAGGAGAATGTGGAAAATGTGCCTTACGTGGATGAATCCTATGTTCTAGAGTCTTATTCGTGATGTTGTATATGTTTTATTATCTTGTAAATTAACTTAGTAGACTTTTATCTGCTTTGTAGTTTATAATGTATAAGATGTTGATAAGTTAATGAATTAGTTGATGTTGTCTTAGTAGCCTTTCTTTTGTTTATGATTAGGTTGCTAGATTGGCTCAATATGTTTTTGTATTGTATATTAAGGGTTAATGTATTATGTTGGAACGGAGGCATATAACGAGGACTGTTTATTGTATAATATGGTTATGATGTATGTTGTTATTTTATTGAGGAGTTGTTTGTTGTATGGTTTGTGAAGTTGATGTATGATGCTCAATTGAGGTTGGTTTAGAGCCTCGGTATCGTTTTTACTGTCATTATACTACCGAAATTCCGTTGCGTCCTGACTGATTATAGGAGGGGTCGAGTTGGGGCGTGACACCAACCATTATTGATTGAGGTAGTGACGGGACCTCTAGGCAGCGATGGGCTTGCCGGTATATCTCGACCCTCAAAGTACTAATTTCGTTCTCTTGCTAAGACCCATTGATCCTTCTCCAGGTCAGGATTCAATGATATCTTGCAAGAGACAGGAGACTTAACTATTATTGAATCTTGAATTTATATATTGTCTAGTCGCTTGTATATTTTATGTGCATGGCATGATTTCTCGAACTGTTTGCGAAAAAATAAACCTTTGTGAAAACCCTTCCTAATCAATCCTCATTGAGCAATATACAGGATTAGTTCACCTTTTTTTTCTACCATTGCAGGTGAGGCAGAGCCTGAACAGGCCTCTCAAGATGTTGGCGAAACTCCTTGGTGTGACATCGAGGATTTCTGCCTTATGTGATCATTACCTATTGATGTACTTGAATTACTTACTGTATAACTTATTCTTTTGAACAACTATTATGTAACTAAATGCTTCTATTCTTTTGAGACCTAGAAACCTGAATGTGGTTAGTCCTTATGCTTGAACAGGTGGATGGAGGTCAGTACATATGTATCAAGTTATGGTTACCATTTTAAGGCCGATGTAATTTGAAGACTCTTAAAGTTTTATGGAACTTCTATGAATGAAAAGGTTATTAAGTTATCGATTTTATATATTTATGAGTTACGAAAATCACATGCCGGCCTTAGCCTTCGTAGGTTTTCAGTGTCGGGACGTGACAAGCAGGTTCTTCTATTTCTAATGATAAGCTCATTGTAGTTGTTCTTTCTAGCTTGGGGGATGACTACAAAAAACTCAATGCTGCAATTAGGGCTTGTGATATGGATATTACATTTGAAGATTTGTCTGACAAACTTTATGGATCATGAGTCCTTTTTTAGATGCAAGGAGCGATGGAAAGAACCATATTTTGTTACTGCTCAATTTTCACAGAAGGTTAATAATAAAGGCAAAGGTCATGGGGGACAAAACAAAAAGGCCAACAATTTTTTTTTTTAATAATTCTGATACACGACCTTCACAAGGCTATTCTAATGGTGGAAATTTTCAATCTAATGGTGGAAATTGTCCACCCTCTAAACAAAGGCATCCTAGTAATTCCAATCAGCAATTTTGACTTTAGTGCCAAATTTGCGATAAATTTGGCCCCTGTTGCCAAATTCTGTCGATCTCGTTCTCTGTCAAGATAAATGATGTTCCATCCTAAAAACAAATTGGTATTAAGTGGAGTAACCCAAGATCATATAAGGTGGTCTAAGAATTTATGACTTTTCTATCTTGGACAAGTGCATATTCTAACACGTGTATATTCTAACACTCTTATTCACTCTATAAACCCCTGGTGCATTTTGTCAATAAAGGGGTGTCTGTTATTTTAAATAATTGGGTCATTGATTCTGGGGCTTCGCATCATTTTACATCTGATCTCCAAAACATGACTATTCAATTTGAGTACAATAAAAATATGGTGTATTGATTGGTGATTAGGGGCAGATCTATATAGTGTGGGAGGGGGACCACGGCCCCTCCAACATTTTCAATTTTTCAAAAAATATCTATGTAGTATCGTTAAAAAAAATTATCGCCCCCCCTCCTCCCTCTCCTCCCCAAATTTTAAAAAACTCTATATAGTATCATTAGAAAAATATTTTGGCCCCCCTAATATAAATTCCTAGATCCGCCCCCGTTGGTGATGGTACTGATATTCTAATCTCACACATTAGTAATACTATTCTTGTCACTCCTTACACTTCATTCACACTTAAAAATGCCCTGTGTGCTCTTACAACTTGTAAAAACTTGTTATCAATTCTCAATTTTGCAAACATAATTCTACTACTATTGAATGTTTTCCTGATTATTTTCTTGTGAAGGATCTGAGCTCAGGGGCACCACTAGTCAGAGGGTTAAATAAAGGGAACCTGTATGCATGGCCCAACACTACCATTCTACCTCATGCTTTTACGGTATCACTTGAGCAATGGCATTCCTGTCTAGGCCATCCACATCTTCGTACTATTAGGGATATTGTTTTTGGTAATAAGCTACTAGTTGCCAACTCTAATTTTCAATTTTGTCATGATTGTTCTTGTAATAAGAGTCACCGTCTCCCGTTTGGTGACTCAACAATTGGTAGTAATAAACCATTGAAAATTATTTTTATATATCTTTGGGATCTGGCTCCAATTGTATCTGTTGAAGGGTTATATTATATTGTTTTTATTGACCGGCATTAGAGTAAGCATACATGGTTATACCATTTGAAATGCAAATCTGATGTGCCATAAGTCTTCCTAGATTTTAAATTGGTTGTGGAAAAATATCTTGGTACTTATATTATTACTTTGTATTTTGATGGTTGGAAGGGTCAAGCCTAACTGGTCACGACATCTTGTTTGTTGATATTTATTGAGGAGCTTCACTTATTTCTCTCACAAAAAACGGGATTCAACATCTTGTAGCACATCCCTACACGCCTCAACATGTAGTTCTTGTTGAGCATCGCTACGGTCATATAATTGAAATTGTACTCATAATGTTAGCCAAAGCCATTCTACCTTCGAAATTTTGGGCAGTGACGTGCCATGTGACACCCGAGAATTTCACCCTAAATTTATTATAATCGTTGCATACTTATGTGCGCATTTCTACGTGCATCATTTTTCTTGTTTAATTGTTTTTGTTGTGGGTTACTATTCATAATATTTTTGACTGTTTCGAAAGCTTGATTTTAAATTTTTCCTAGGTCACTCGACATTTAAAAGGAACCAAGAAATTTTCGTTTTGAACTTTTGAGCTTAGGAGTATGCGTTTGAAAAATATTTTCAGTGAGCTTTGAATAGTGTTACGTTAGAATAGTACTAGTATTAAATTAAAAGCATTTGGAATTTTAATTAGCCATTAGTTGATCAAGATTAGAGACTAATTAGCTTACATTATCTAGTCATGCACCACATATAATATTAGCCAACTTATTAAATTAAAACATAAGCTTATTCTTGTCAACAAAACAATTGCAAAAATTCCATCCATGTCCCCTAGCCTTGGCCGTCCACTTCAAGGAGGAAAAAGAGGATTTTTGCTTCTTCAATCTTGCACTTTGAGCTATTAGATTGATCTTGGGAGGATTTTGAGCAACTTAGGACCTTCAACAAAGCTTCTCCATCTTCAAAATTGTGAGGGAGTCTCATTTTCTTGAGTTTAAAGTTTATGTGCATATGTTCAATTTTCTTGATTTGTCAATTATAGCTATATATCTTGTTATGAATGCTTCCTATGAGTTATTTAAAGTCTCTAGAGCTAACTTTTGAGGTTTGATAACATAGTTAATGGTTGAATGTTGAGATTGATCAAAGAGGTGATGAATAGTGCCTAAAACTAGGGTTTTGAGAAAATTGGATAATTTGCTTGAATTGATGCCTCAATTAGGTGCTCTAGACCCTAGGGAAGGTAATTGAAAAGCCACGTTAGGTTGAATCACCCGAATTTGAACTTTAGTGCATAAATAGCTTACTTTAAAAAGGGGGTTTTGCACGTTAGGCAATCCGGGCAAATTTGGGCATCGATTTGGGTATCCTTGAGCTAAGGAAGCACCTTTGGTGCTTTCGTTTCGCGAAATTGGGGTTCGGTTAGTATGGCTATAGTTCAAACCCGTTCGGGGCCTTCCCGAACTTTTGCTTCAAAAAATGAGTTTTAGTGACTTTAAAGGGTACCTTTGAGCTTAATTAGGAATATAGAAAGACTAGGGTATGATTGGGAATCTCGAACTATGCTTAGGAGAAAGAAAGCTCGGTTAAAGAAAGGGGAAAAGTAGTTTTTAGCCTTTTTAGTTGCAATTGGAACTTGTTGTGTGTTAGTAATGCTTTGCACTAAATATTTAGGATCTATTTAAGTTATTTGAGTAGATTATTGGAATTAATTGTGTTGATTGTTTCTTTTGGCATCTATTAGTTAATATCTTGCATATATGAACTTTTATCGTGCATATATGTGAGGGCGGCCTACTTTGTCGTCCCTCTTACGTGTTATGTGATATTATTGATTGCTTGTGACTTGTATTGGGTTGCGCAACCTTTATCGGACATGGTAGCGTCGAGAAACACGGGCGGCATCGGGCTTGCCGTGCTCCCTCGACTACCATGGTGCCTATTCCCTTCTCGCTGAGGCATACTCCACTACCCCAGAGGCGTGGTTCACCTGCTGGGCATGGACCTACCTCGGGAGAAAGGGTCGTAGGATCGGGATACATCCGGAGTATCCCAATTGTGGTGTTTGGGTTTTGCCGGTATGTTCGTGATACTCGTGGATCGTGGCTCGTGGATGAAGTCTTGGAAGTGGAACCATATCCTTTTTAAAGTGATTAATAGTTTGACTTATTGTCTTGTTAGTTTATGTGGCTTGTATATATTTACTTGTGTTGCATATCATATTGCACGTTGGCATGCTGCATTACCTCCCTCGCTGGGTAACTTTGTTGCTCACTCCTCATTTGAAATGTTTCAGGAGAAGCTGAGGTGAATCCCCAGCTGTTAGAAGTAGGAGAAGAAGAGGAAGTTCAAGTAGATCAGAACCCGTGACCTTGTGTGCTGAGGTGGATTTTTATGTGCTTCTTAGGTGAAGTTCTTGTTATTAATGTATTTTGAGACTTTAGAGTCTTGTATATATATGTCTAGTAGATGTGTACTAAGATGTTAAAGAAAGTTGTTGGATTGTAATAATGAATTTTAGACTTTAATTTCCCCTTGCATGCTTGGAGAGTTTGTTAATCTTCATATGAAACTAGAAGTTTATTGTATTTAATTACTTATGACTAAAACCAACTTATCTCGCATGCTTGTGTGCTTTAGTAGAATATTGTTGCTCCAAGGCTCGGATGGCCTTGTGATTGTGTTTTGGCTTTGGAGTTATTGTGGATAAGTTGTTGCTTTTAGTTCAGATGTCTTGAATGAATATTTACAGGTATCAGTTTTGTCCTTGGTACAGAGGAGACTCTGTCCGAGTGACGGGTCCGAGCCTGACTATTAGCGTGGGGTTGGGTTCGGGGCGTTACATGCCAAGCTATAATATTTTTAATTTATCGATTTCTTTCTCCTAAGTTGAGTAACCAGTGCCCTTTTGAATTGTTTTTTCGAACAAAAACCAATTACTTAAAACTCAAAGTTTTTGATTTGTTTTCTATCAATTTCTTAAACCGTATGTTCCTCATAAATTAACCTCCAAGTCTAAATCCTTTTTTTTATTGGTTACTCCACAACACATAAGCTATATAAACGTTTTGATCCCCAAATGAGTAAAATATTTATTTCATGTAATGTTTATTTTGTTGAAAATGTATTTCTTGCCAAGATGAGATCTATGAGTAAGTTAGATGTTTCACTGCGTATTTTGTTGCACTGGTTAGATCCCACCACATCCTCATCTGTGGTCTTTTTTAACTCAAATATATGCATAGTCCATCTGCTAACTTCACCACACTTGTGCCTTATATCACACAAATGCCTCTTCAACCAGCGTCTCAAGTTTCTCCCTCATGTCCTATGACCATCGCGACGTACATATCTATCTCTTCTCCTCTTGGGTCTGCTAGAGCCTCTATTGCTGATGGTGGTGCGCTGTCGGTTACTGAGATGGTTCATTCATCTTTTGCTTTGTCCAATGACCCTTGTGCACTAGATGCTGCCCCTGTTCCTCCATCATCCACTGGTATTGTTTCTCTACATGCTCCTAAGTCTCATTATCCCATGACAACTCGTTCTAAGAATAACATTGTGAAATGAATTTCTAAGTTATGTCTCATAACTATTTCTTCCCAGCAGTATAACTTTAAGCCTTGCACGTATAAATAGGCCAATGAATCACCACAATGGCACCAAGCAATGAGCAAGGAGTTTGATGCCTTGATGTGTAATAGAACTTGGGAACTTATTCCACTCGAACCAAATTGCAATATCATTAGGTGCAAATAGGTCTTTACGCAAAATAAATGGCACAATAGAATGTTACAATGTGAGGCGCATGGCTAAGGGCATTCACCAACGCTCGGGTATTGATTATATTATAACGTTCAATCTAGTGGTTAAGCCAGCTACTATTAGTCTTATCCTTTTCATCTTTATATAATTTAATTGGAAATTATGTCAGTTGAACATTTATTGTTGAGCTAATTAGATTGATTGACGATTGATTAATTGATTAGAGATTATTAAGGCAATTAAATTAATTGAAGATTGTTAAGGGAATTAAATTGCTTGGGATTTGATTGGCTATGTTTTAGCAAAACTTTTGTTATTACCATATTTTTGTTATTTCCTTTTATATTGTACAGGAAAAATCTTATGGTAATTTATCATATGAGAAGAAGATTTGTGTTAATTAAGGAATGACATTAATTGCATATTCATAAGGAAAGGGAGATTAGGGTTTTATGAGTAAAGGTTTTTCTTGCAGCCCAAGATGATCTGTAGCAGCAATTGGTTATAAATATGAGGCCAAAGGTCACAGCTAAGATGGAACAGATGTAGGCAAAAACAGAGCTACAATAGAAAATACAAATGAGTTTTCTGTCCAGTGTTCCAAGTGATGTTGCAACACGATCTGTGTTTCAGTCTTTTATTGTATTAAGTTTTGCATATTTGTTTTGTTTGACAGTAAGACATGAGTGATTTGTATGAGTCTTTGAGTGATTAGATTACTGTCTCTTTTATTCATTCTTCGGGAGAAGAAGGTGTAGTTCTCGGGAGAGAACGTTCCAAGTCAAGGGGAGCTCGTCAAACCGAAGTTTGTTAAGGAGTTCTTCATCTAAGCGTCAAAGGTCAAGAGGGAGTCTTTACTTGTGTAAGTCCATTGATGTTGTAATTTGTTGTTTCTTAATGAATAAGTTTGTTAGACCAGGGGAGGTCCCGTGGACGTAGACCGCATGGTTGAACCACGTTAAATCTTAGTGTTCTTTATTTCTGTTATAGCTTTTTATTTCCGCTGCTATTTACTATTATTACTCATGTTGGAACATTAAGTGGAATAAACTAAGGAATTAGAGAAACAGATTGTTAACAGTCTGTGATATAACTAATATTCCAGTTAATGTTGCAACATCATCTATAACATAATTGTAACAGACTCATTTTACACCAAGTTATTGCATCCGTTTTTAGTTTTCATCAAAAAGGTTCATTGATTAAGCATATTAGTCATCTTGCTGTGAAATTAATCCATAGTTATACTGCACAACTTTTTACAAGTGGCATTAAGAGCAGGTTACGAACTAATTCGGTTAGATTCTTGGGAGTTTTGAGTTGTTGACTTGTAGGAATAGGTATGGACGCTTTGTGGGATGGAGGTTCAGTTACCAAACCACCACTATTGAATAGCTCAAACTACTCATACTGGAAGGCACGCATGAGGGCGTTTATCAAGTCTATTGATGAGAAATCATGGAAAGCGGTTCTAACAGGTTGGGTGCATCCTACATTTACCGATGCATAAGGCAATGTTGCACCAAAACCTGAAACACAATGGACCAAAGCACAAGATCTATTGGTAACTTACAATTCCCAAGCATTGAATGCCATCTTCAATGTAGTTGACATAAACCAATTCAAATGGATTTCAACGTGTGAATCAGCCAAAGATGCACGAGTGATATTAGAGATGACATATGAAGGCACTGCAGTTGTAAAAGTATCAAAACTTCAAATTCTTGCGACAAGATTTGAAGAATTGAAGATGAAGGAAGATAAAACTACCATGGAGTTCAATGCCAGGTTGTGTGATATTGCTAATGAGGCCTTTGCCTTGGGGGAGAAATATTTAGATTCGAAGTTGGTGAGAAAAGTACTAAGATCACTTCCAGACAGGTTTGCTATCAAAGTTGCAGTAATAGAAGAGTCAAAAAATGTTGATGAAATCAAGATTGATGAGTTAACGGGCTCTCTTCAGACGTTTGAAATGAAGTTCAAACCAAAGAAGAAAGAAAAGAGCATTGCCTTAAAAACAGGTTTCAAAAATCAAGATGATCAATACTCTTTTGATGATATCACAGAATCTTTAGCCTCACTCACAAAGGATGTCAACAAAGTGCTGAAAATATTAGAGAAGCAGAATATCTCATCAAATTCTAAAATGTTGAAGAAGGAAAAAAGAATACAATGTCATGAATGTGAAGGCATTGGACATATGCAATCTGAATATAGAAACATTATAAAGAATAAGAAAAAGGCTATGAACATCACATCGACTGATGAAGACTTGGAGAAGTATATGGAGAGTAATGAAGAGCACACCAACAACATTGATGCATTTAATGTTGCAATAGTCCAATGTGATAATAAGGTAAGCATAGAAGATGGTGCAAACAGTGTTGCAATAGATGAAGAAACATGCAGCTTAGAGTCAGAAAGTGATAATGATTTGGATGTAGAAGAAGTCTTGAAAGCTTACAAAGAGATGTACAAAAAATAGGCGATCGTGTGTTGAAAAATCGAGGATTGGAGGTAAGGGTCACAGAATTGGAGAAACAAAAATCAAAACTAGAGAAATTGGATGCCCAAAGACTGCAGGAAGTACAGATGCTGCAACATGACTTAAAACAGATGCAGCGAAATATAAAGATGCTAAATTCTGGAACTAAAAAATTGGATCACATGTTATCCATTCAAAAATCAAGCAGTGATCATACTGGACTTGGTTTTTATAAGGGAGAATCTTCTGGAAAAACTATTTTTGTCAAAATTTCAAACAATCCAGAATTTGAGCATAAGGTTACAACTGCACAGAATAACAGTTAAAATGCCCTGGTTACAAATGTTATGACAGCGACTGCAACATCGCAAAGGCAACATAGGAAAAAGAAGAACAAGTTCATTCCCATTTGTCACTACTACCTTGCACCAGGACACATCAAACCTCACTACTTCAGGCTCCAAAGAATGCAGGAAAAAGGTAAGTCTTTCAATCAGCAAAAGAGATCATCACATATGTTTTTGCAACACAAGGTAAGACAATTTTGGGTTAAAAAATCTGATTTAAATGGTTTTGCTACTTATACGTCTACACAAGCCTGTGCTGCTAACTCTTGGTATGTTGATAGTGGATGTTCTAGCCACATGACAGGTATGCGTAAAGATATCAGCAACTACAGGAAATGTGATGAAGGGCAAGTTACATTTGGAGATGGTGTTAAAGGAAAAGTTCTAGGAAGAGGAACACTTGGGATTGAAAGGTTTCCAAGGCTCAAGAGAGTACTGCATATTGAAGGGCTAAAGGCTAATATTATTAGTATCAGTCAATTGTGTGATCAGGGTTTGTTTGTGAATTTCACTAAAGATGGTTGCCATGTGTTAGATGTATC
The DNA here is from genome assembly GCA_037974665.1 of Ehretia macrophylla. Lineage (NCBI taxonomy): Eukaryota > Viridiplantae > Streptophyta > Magnoliopsida > Boraginales > Ehretiaceae > Ehretia > Ehretia macrophylla. Next base: position 51,194,362 of record CM075781.1, read on the forward strand.
TAATAATTGTGTACTTACAGGGAAAAGGTCATCTGAAAACTGCTACATGCTTACACCATCTCATGAACAATCATTGTCGTGTTACAACAATACCTATCCAGTACGAGGTGTGCCAAAGCTAAAAAGCAAGCAGACAGGAAAATCGTTGGAAGAAGGAAGCACCAGTAAGATGAATACTGATGTTGCAGATGGTGTTGCAACACTGAAGGAAGAACATACGAAGAAATCTGTTGTGACAAATACTATTGTAACGCCAGAGACAGAAATTGAGCAGGAGGACATTAGTTCATGCGATGTTACAAGAAGCAGTGTAACAACAGAAGTTAGCACTAAAGAAATTCAAGCTAAAATGCCTCAAGTTCATAAAAATCATGCTGCAGAGGATGTGATTGGATCAATACATGATGGAATCCGAACTAGAGGTAAACCCAAGCAGAACTATAGGGGCATGGTAAGCTATATGTGCCACACTTCTCTCTTAGAACCTAAAAATGTGAAAGATGCTTTAGAAGATGAACTTTGGATAAATGTCATGCATAAGGAATTGAATCAGTTTATCTGTGAACTTGTTGTTTTAGAACATGTTGTAACAGAAAAACAATTGACAGATGTCTCCACTAAAGCTTTAGATCCTTTGAGATTTGAAACTCTAAGAAAAGCTTTAGGGATTTGTAGTCTATAATATTGTATCATAGATTTCCACGGGGTCATGAACGAAGCTTGAGAAATTTGAAAGTTTAATAATCAATTCAACTTGTGATTTAGTTTGTGAACCATACTTCCTTGTACACATTGAATATTGATTAAGAAAGCTAATCTTGATGATCTGCAAGTGCAGAAGCTTGAACTTTCTAATGACTAGGGATAAAGAGAGAAGTCTCTCTAAATCTATTCCTGTATTCTATTCATCCTTGAGATTTTTAAAAAAAAAAAAAAGAAAAAGGAAGGAAATAATGTGGCTATCTAGCACTGGCAAGAGCTACCTAATCCAAAATAAAAGAGATTAGTGTGAAAGGTATAAGTTGCAACATGAGCTAAATGAAAAAAATACATGTGAAAAGAAATACAGTGTTCAAGCTACCAGTTACAACATGAGCTGACACAAGAAAAATAGTGTTTTCCTGCGAGATGAATAGACGATCAGGTATGTTTGAGCTGATTGGGAGAGTTCCTATACCTTGTAGGTTTGATGGTGAAAGCTATTTGTTTCAACATTCAGCCTCACACACACATGGTTCATTAATTAAATCTTGGACTGAAATGAGTATTGATGAGTAAAGTTTCTTGAATGACTTCATGCTTCCTGAACATATCATGCATTTTAATTCTGTTTTAATTTTCGAGAAAAAAAACAAAAAAAAACAAAAAAGGTGAAATCTCAGGGGATTTTGGGCAAATTGGAGATACTATGTAAAATATTGTTGCAACATCGGTTCTAAATTGCTTTTGGATAATCTGATGCAACTTATGTCAATGATGTTTTTTCATGTTATTTTAGATTGCTGAACAATTTGTTTTGCAGTTTTTACTATTTTGCTTACAATTTGCCTCCTTACCTTTGCTTCATGAGAATTACAGTTTACATACTTAACTGTTTTATTCTACTATTTGCTTAATTGTTACAATTGTGCTACTTAACTACTCAAAATGCTGTCCACGATCAGGTTGAATCCCTTGTAAAGTTGTCCCCTCCATTCCATCTTTCTCACAAGGTTTTGCAGGAAGTTGATATTCAGGGAGAGCCTCGAGCGAAAGGCAATGTTGGACTAACTTCTGAAACAACTACTGCTTGAATATTGGTTGTTTAATGATTATCGCTTTGATACTTTACTAATTTTAGTTATACTCTGATATTTTACTATGCTTTAATTTTGCTACTCTACTTTGGGTCTATGTTTGTGTTTGCTGATTCTTGCTAAGGCTTTTGGTCTGGTACTTTGCATTTCTACTGTAGTTTCTTTTGGCGAAGGAGGAGACTATGTTATTGCTATTATTGTGTGCTGATTGTTGCTTGAGGGGGAGAATATGTTATTGATTTTGCTATGACTTGTTGGGATGGTTTATTGATTGTTACAACAGGGTTATCATCTTTGGGTTACTATCTTTTGTAGGGTCATTATCTTTGCTGCTTTATTACTTTCTTATCTATGTTTCCATTATGCTGTAACTGACTGTTGAAACATGACCATCTTTGCTCTGATACATCCTTATCTGTATTACTGATCACTTATTTTGCTAGCTTTATTGCTCTGATACTTTGATTCTACTTCTTTGCTTTTGATTTGGCAAAAAAAGGGAGTATGTTGTGCTGCTACTGATTACTGATTTGCTTGTGGTTTTGCTAGTTTACTGCATTGTTGATTTAGTATCTGTTGCAACATGATTGATTTTCTTCTGCAGGAGCACTAGTTTGTCTACTCTGATATATTTTTATCTGTGTTCCACTTCATGTTGCAACAGGCTGATCATTACTTTGATAGTCTCCTATTTGTGTTGCTAACAGGATCTTTATTAGTTGCACCTTTTTTTTTGCACTTGAGGTTACATTGATTGTGATATCAGGGTTTTGCCAAAACAAAGCCAAAAGGGGAGATTGTTGAGCTAATTAGATTAATTGACGATTGATTAATTGATTAGAGATTATTAAGGCAATTAAATTAATTGAAGATTGTTAAGGGAATTAAATTGATTGGGATTTGATTGGCTATGTTTTAGCAAAACTTTTGTTATTACCATATTTTTGTTATTTCCTTTTATATTGTGCAGGAAAAATCTTATGGTAACTTATCATATGAGAAGAAGATTTGTGTTAATTAAGAAATGACATTAATTGCATATTCATAAGGAAAAGGAGATTAGGGTTTTATGAGTAAAGGTTTTTCTTGTAGCCCAAGATGATCTGCAGCAGCAATTGGGTATAAATATGAGGCTAAAGGTTGCAGCTACGATGGAGCAGATAGAGGTAGAAATAGAGAGCTACAATAGAAAATACAAAAGAGTTTTATGTCCAGTGTTCCAAGTGATATTGCAACATGATCTGTGTATAGTCTTTTATTGTATTAAGTGTTGCATCTTTGTTTTGTTTGACAGTAAGACATGAGTGATTTGTATGAGTCTTTGAGTGATTAGATTACTGTCTCTTTTATTCATTCTTCGAGAAAAGAAGGTGTAGTTCTCGGGAGAGAATATTCCAAATCGAGGGGAGCTCGCCAAACCGAAGTTCGTTAAGGAGCTCTTCATCTAGGCATCAAAGGTCAAGAGGGAGTCTTTACTTGTGTAAGTCCATTGATGTTGTAATTTGTTGTTTCTTAATGAATAGGTTTGTTGGACCAGGGGAGGTCCCATAGACGTAAACCGCATGGTTGAATCATGTTAAATCTTGGTATTCTTTATTTTTGTTATAGCTTTTTATTTCAGTTGCTATTTACTGTTACTACTCATGTTGGAACATTAAGTAGAATAAACTAAGGAATTAGAGAAACAGATTGTTAACAGTCTGTGATAGTACTAATATTCCAGTTAATATTGCAACATTATCTATAACAGAATTGTAACAGACTCAGTTTACACCAAGTTATTGCATCCGTTTTTAGTTTTCATCAAAAAGGTTCATCGATTAAGCATATAGGTCATCTTGCTGTGAAATTAATCCATACTTATACTGCACAACTTTTCACATTTATAATGCTTTTTTGTAAGGGACCTTGGAAGATGAGGTCTATATGTGTCAGCCTCCTGAATTTATTGATTCTTATCGTCTAGCTCATATCTGTAGTTTAAAGAAAGCTATCTATGGGCTCAAACAGGCCCCACAGGCCTAGAGTCCAAAGTGATGTAGAAACTAAAGACACATAAGGTTAAACAAATTTTACCGCACACTTTAATTCATTGTATATCAGAAATAAATACAATTCAAAAGCTATATGAGTCTGAGTTCACTAGGACTTTTATACAACAAAACTTATATTCAAACTTATGATATGATAAACTGGCTAGAATTTTAATATGCTCTATCACTATTTTTACTAGTAAAATCTAATATAGTGATTGACTTATCACTTTTGATGAAGCAACATTCATTTTGACCAAAATTTGCAGTGTATCGGTTCTTTAAGAGATTTATATTCAATTTATAATGACTTGGGTTCATTATTAATGTCAACACAGATTCTAGCATTTTGAGCCAAATGATTATGCTAAATATATAGGTTATTTTATTTGACACTCCTTACACTTTTAATAAGTGTAACTTAGATCCCACATTTTTTAATATATGAGTTTCACTCGCCTTCCCTGTCTCTCTTTAGTTTTTCCGTCAATATTAAAGGTTTGACAGTCCTTTGCAAAATTAAAACAAGAGAAAAAGAAAACAAATAAAAAGAAACCTAACAGCTGCGTAATTTGTTTTTATCAGACGACTAATCATGCACCTAGCAATAAAACAACATATTAAAATTTAATGGAACTTTTTTTTTGATATTAAAGGGAAGGCTAAGTCAATTGACATTAAAATGATGTTGTAAACTCCTAATTGAAACTAATCTCGTGAGCTCTCACATTTGAAGGGATCTTTCACACTTAAAGCAAGAATCAAAGTCCAATCACCATGGGTGACTAGGGTCTAATGGGGTTGCAATCTTTATTGACCCACAATTGGGACCCACAAAATACATCTAATGCATGGGTATTTTTTAATTTAAAAGAATATTAGTGTCTCTTGGCCTATTATTTTTTGCATTTAAAACTATTTAATTTCTATAAGCCCAATATTAATTTTGATTGTTTCTAGTGAGTTCAATACGGTATAGCTTATGTCTCTTTCATATTTTTTTATAAAGTTGTACATATCAAAAAGAAAAGATAGAAGAGAAACAAAAAGTATCATTGTAATCAAAACCTAACATGACAATATATGAAATCCCACTTTCCCTTAATTCCTTGGTGGCATACATTAAGATGGATGTATTGACAGGAAAAAAATCACAAAGTCGTATTCATAGGGAAAAGATTCAACTACAATTTCAAAATATGAAAACAATTTCAATGTTATAATGAAATTTTTTTATTAAAAGAATAGTGATATATGTATCTCTTTATATCATTATCCTATATTATTCATATAATTTTCAAATTATATATTTTAATCTACTAAACAAAAAAAATTTAAATTCACCATCTTTTTTATTATTGATTAGTCTATACGTTAACTTGTGGCCCTTGTGCCCAAAATTACTTATTCGATATCATTCCTTGAGCATGTCTTCATTTGTTTTTCTTAACTAGACATCGGATCATTATGTATTTTATTACATTTTTTTTCCTTAACCAGACATCGGATCATTATGTGTTTTAATTTATTATCTTCTTTCATTTTTCTTAACCAGACATCGAATCATTGTGTGTTTTATTATCTTTTTTTTCATTAACCATATCAGATGCATGGCTAGTTTATCTTCTATATAGGTTGTCATGTACGATAGAGATGGAGAATTATCACCACTAGACTACTCTTAAATCTCACAGCAAATAATAAAAATAAATAAAAATCGAGAATCAAGACTTTGAATCTGCTTGATATTGAAAACAACACAATTTAAAAAGTTCTTCATCCATATACATATATCACTATTGCTGACTCATGAGAAAATGCAGATACAGTACTCAAAAGGAAATATTCTATTTTGGCTAGCCTACTTTAATGAATGTGTACGTAGTAAGTTTAGACTCTTGAAGTTCTTCGAATACCAAAAGCTGTCGTCATTAATTCCGTGTAGGACAAAGCTTGAAATTTTCTGAATGGCAAAAGCTATCATCAACTTAGGTATGGATTAATACAAAAAAATGATGGATCATCTCAAGAATTAATGCCCTTAATCGGATTTGTAATACCCCAGAATTTTTCCTAATAAAACAAAAATAATTGAAAAGGTTGTAACTGAAATTATTGATCAAAAGTTGGAACTAGTGGGTTTAGCATCAAATGGCCCCATTTAATTGACGAATGTGAAACATTTTATTTATAACCTGATTAAATTGACCTGCAATTAAAATCCTAATAACCTCTAATTTGGAGCACTTCAAAAGCTTATAACTGATGGTTTAAGGACACAATTAATGGCCATTTATCAGCTTGAAAAAAAAAAGGTTACATCATCCAGCCCATAATAAGCAATATGCTTATCTTTGTACTTGCACTTTTTAACTTGCAACTATATTTATGGAGCAACAATATTCACATAGAAAAATAGTAGAGCAACACATATGAGCAAGCTGAGTTGGATAACACAAGCGGTTACTTGCACGTAGGACTGTAGCAGCATTTTGATTAGTTTTCTTTTGGAATCTCGAATCGATAATCTGCTAAGTTGGGACTTCCCTTCTTCAATGCAAATTTTAGAATACATGTATTATGTTTTGAAATAGCACTCGCTTAGATCTCAACTCCTGTATTAGATTATTAAAAGTATGTTTCTTATATTGAATTAACTTTATTTTGTAAAATGACTCTTGGATTTGATGCATCTCATGTCATTTTTTAAATCAGTTTGCCATGCATTTTAATTATTTCATTCTTTCTGTCAAAAGCATATTGGTACACTACCTAATAAACAAATATATATATTCAATTTTGATGATTGGCGTAAAAGCTTTTTGGTATGCTACTGCCTTCATCCTCTCAAGTTCGTTGCTGGAGTTGGGAATCATTTCTTAGTGTTCTTTTGTTGTTGAATTTTCAACAGATCCATAATTGAGTGCTCAAGCATGATTTAAAAAAGAAAAGAAAACTATTTTGTACTTTGTTGTGTTATATGCTTCAGTACTTTGAAGTTTCTTTATCATCATAAAGATTAAATATTAAATTCTCAGTTTCTTTCCAAAGATATGAGAGTCATAGGACTAAAGTCATTGAGAAAGTATATCGTAAATCAAATTGTTTTTTTTACCTATGTAATATTATGAGCATTGAACTATTCGCAAAGTAAATTTTGAAACTTTTGAAACTTTTAAGAATGAATTTTGACGTTGTGTTTTAGGCTGTGTTACCAATTGGCAATTATTGAGCTTATTCTGATTCTTGCATCGGTGGGGTTTGTACACTGTCATTTTTATTGTATCTTGTAGTGCATTACTTATTGAACTTATTTTACTCGCCTTTGGTGATTGAGCTAAATGAACCACTTTTTATATTATTATGCCATTGTCATAGCCTATCACGTATTTCGATAAGAATTTATTTCGTTTTGTTATTTCGCATTGTACATTGATTTTTGTATAATTTTGAACAAATTAATGTATTTGTTGTTAAGGTGTTTATACACAACTCATCTTCTTGTGTTTTTTGAAAATTGTCATTGTATCGATTATTTTATATGGATATAAGGTCTCAAGTTATTTTCTCAGAAAGTTTCCCTCTTATTGAGTTATATACTCAATTTACTTTATGATATTTTGCAAACAATGTGGAATAGAACGCCGTGTGGGGTAGACTTGCTACTTGGATAAGAGTCCATCATATTAGAATTAATTTCGTTTTTTTGAATCTTTGGGCAATGTTAAGGCTATGTCTTAAATTTTAGTATTTTGGAATTGTCATTGCTTTGAAGTTTGAGAATTTTTGGATTGTAATTGCTCACGAAAATTATGATAATTTGGGTTTTAGATGCTCTGAGCGAATTTTTTTAATAACTTTAGATTTTTGTACGAATGTAGCCTTGCGGGTTTAGCAAGGATTTGCCTTCTTAGGTACGCGACAATTACGTTCTTAAAATTTTCTATGTTGAATTTTGGGGGTATGACATGATTAGTTACATATGTTTTTCTTATCTTGACCTAAAAATTAAACGGATAGTATGTCGAAGGAATTAGCCCCCCTTGGTTATCAATACCAAATAAATTATTTGTTCATAATTTCATGCAACTAGAAGCATTTTATCATAAAAGTGAGAAATTAGGAGTCAAATAAGTCGATATCATTGTGCAAGCAACATTACAAATAGCGTGAGTTGCATATAACTTAACTATTAAAATTTGAAACCCCAACGTGCTACAATCTCCAATGCCAAACAATTGTTTATTTTTTGCAAAAAAAAAAAAAACAACTGCATTGTGATTTTCATTTTATGTTTGAGTACTATAACAAAGTTTTATAACATGTCACACAATTCAGCTAGTATGTGTTGGATGTTATAAATTTCCAATGACATACAATTGGATAAGAAACAACTTGTATCATATGCAATGTATTACCATAGACCAATGTCACACAATTCAGCTACCTAATACAGCATTTAATACTGGATATATCATTTTTAGCTTTGTTTTCGTTAGGATACATAAATTCTATTATGTTGTTATAGAGAAATTTATTATATTATTTATTATATTCAACATGCTCTATAAGTACATGTGGACTTATCTTTTAGTATTGCACTTAGATAGTTTTTAATATTTTCTAAATGGGTGGCGGTGATTTTGAACCCAGGACCTTTTGACACTTAGACTCTGATACTGTGTTAGGTGATTACCTCATATAAAAGTTTAAACGGTTAAAGAGAGGTTTATTATATTATTTATTATATTCAACTAATTCTAACATCGATCGTGCTGCGATTTTCATTTTTCGTTTTAGTAAAGCAGCAAAGTTTTATGACACCTTGCTTATGCATTGTGGTGAATGGTTGTGAGTTCACCAATGTCTTACAGTTCTTCTAGCATATGATGGATGTCATAAAACTCCAATGGCATGTAATTGGACATAAAAAAGCTTGTATCTTATGTGACACATTACCATATATTCTTGTGTTGATAATACTATGCATACCATTTGTATTTATTATAAATATCTACAAGTATAACATCTTTAAATTAATATCGTTGGGTCCACTAAATTTTATTAATTTAGTGAGTTATCAATTTATCGATAAATTAATAAGTATTAATTTATAGAGAGAATTGAAATTAATAGTTATATTTTACTTGACATCCTTCCTTTCTTATATTGTCATTAGATTTTCCATATAAGGGATATCCTCCCCATCCACTATTTATCATTGCTATTAGTAAATACGAATGTTTACTGATCATTAATTGTCTTATTGTTAATGGGACATTGAAGTTAAGTTATGTTACTAACCTGTTGAATAGACACAACTAAAGTTAGTGTCAAAGAATTTGGAGAAAGTTTGAGTTTCATGGTGATAATATGTATATGAGATGATGTAAAAAAATGTTGAAAGAAGAAACAAGAACTTCTTGTTGATATCATCATGAGAAAATTTGCCTTATTAAACTATAATCAGCCATTTTAAGATATATGGGCAAAGATTTGAGATATGATTTTGTTAGTACTTTTTGATAATGAAAAGAAAACTACAAGTAAATGATTACCCGAAGAACTACAGATATATAAGTTTGCAATCACCAATTGAAAAGAAAGAAGCTAGGAAACAGTGTTTATATATATTAAGATATGATATTGGAAATACAAACAAAAATACAAAATAGTACAAGAAATATTCAAACTGAATTTATGATTGATGGTCAAGTTTGACTCGATGTCTGTTGGGTGTATTATTGACATATTATTTTAGTACATTTTTACTTAATTTTTGTTAGTTCTTGAGTAATTTATGAGCAATTTGATGGGTTTTGTATTTGATTTGCGACGTAGGTGACTTCCACGAGAAAGTTTAAGTTTTGAGGCAAAAATTGAAGAGAAATGACAAAGGGTGAGCTTTCATGCGGCATGTGAAGAAATTGAAGAGAAATCACAAGTAACGTAGTCATAGCGCGGCTTCGCAGGAAATTTAAGGGCAATTTTGTAAAATAGCACGAAAAGAAGCAAACCCTAGGATAAAAGAGAAGAAAACACACGTTTGAGGGAGGCCTTTTGGAGGCGGCTGACTTTGGAGAGAAAAAACAACGTTCTAGAGGAAAAGAAAGAGAGGATTCGCAAGTTGAAGACGGAGGAACGATCCCGAGATGGACTTCTGCCCTAATTCTTCTCCAAATCCTAGTTTTTTCTATCTCTCTTATCATGATTTACGTTACAATTGAGATTTTATTTAATTTCATTATGATGTTCTAGATTATTTTTCTAGGGCTACGATGTAGCCAGATTATGAATGCTTGAAGTTTTTGGTTTTAATTAATTGATGAACTATTCCATTATTGCGTTGAGTATTTTATGTTGAGTTTAATACTTGTGATTTTCTTATCAACAATTGCATGATGCGTGATTTGGTTTGAGACTGAGAAGTGATAATTAAATTAGACCACGTGTGAAATACCATTAAATCATCATAGGCTAGAGATAGTTATGAGATCTAGTGCAACACTTGAATTTCTAAGACTTAATGCGTTCTATAAGTTCACAGTTATCACAGAGATATAGTTAGCTTGCTTATTAGGATAGGTTATTGATGCTTGAGAAGGATTAATCTCTATCTTAGCGAAATTATTGGCAACGTAGGGAATAGGCGTCAATTGATTTAAATCAATAGTTTCAAGTAGAATTAATCTTGGTGAAATCGAAATCCCTAGAACCTTTTAATTATTGAATTATCATCTTTTGTTAATTTCGTAATTGTGTTAGTTGCTATTTTCATAAGTTTCATAATTTCTTTAATCGTTAGTCACAAACTCTCAATTTGTGATTGTCCAAATAAAGTTAGAGCTAGATTAATTTCAGTAGTTAATAATCACAGTCCTCGTAGGAACGATCTTTACTTACTACTTTAAAACTTGTTGCGATACGTTCACTTGCTTTAGAATTCATACAATAAGTTTTTGGCGCCATTGCCGGGGACTGTGCCAATTATTAATATCGATACCAAATAGCTTTAATTTTATTTTATCTTGTTAGTAGTTTTCTTATTTTGTACTACTTGCGTTTCTGGAACATATTTCTCTAGGTGTATGCGAAAGTTGGGAAGTAGTACTTTACTGCCTTTTGATCCTAAGATAGAATGAACTTGTCGAAAGTTTGGAAGTAGTACTTTACTGCCTTAGCAGTCTAATTTGCTCATAAGAAAATGTATGGCGTTGTTGGTTAGGAGCTTTAATATGAGGTAGAAGGCCGCGTGTTTGAACCATGTTGGCGGCGTTTTTGTAGGCTTTATTTTTGGTATTTAGTTACTAAATTAAGACTAAAAGGAATTAACATAGGTAGGGCTTGAATCTAAGACCTCGTGGTTATAATGCATCCCTTTAACCACTATGACAACCACAATTATTAGTACAAAAACACAAGACAATAAAATATAAACATAAACCAACTGAAGTCGTCTTCAACCTCCAGATCGGGCTGATGCGGCCCATCTAAACCCGAAATGAAACCCATCACATAAATATCTCAGTTTTTATCCATTTTTTACAAATAAATACCCTAATCCAAGGTTTTTTATGCCAAGGAATTCAATTTCGACATCAATTTCACCAAAAACCAAACGAATATTCACGAATTAACATGCATATTATACATATAATTCATAAAATCTTAAAGATCCTAAATTTAAGAACTAAAGCCATTCTCAAATTGAATTAAGCATATAATCACGACTAATGAAAATCAACTGCACATATAATTATAAATCAAATCCCAAAACTATATTAATTTTTTATAAAAATAAATAATCATGTGTATTGTTCGTATAACCACAAGAAATCCATTAATCAAAAAAAATCCTAATAATCTAACATGAGTGTGGCTCTAATACCACTTGTTAGAACAAAATCACAAAATCCCATAATCCGTACACTTCGCTCAGAATATCAGGATTGTATAATTTAAAGCTATAAGAATGGCATACCTGGATCCATGACAATTATAGCGAGAAAACTTGAACAACCTTTGAAGAATTTGGGCAAGGCCTTCTACAGACTAATCATGATTCTCTTACTGTATGTCACTCAAGGTTGGGATTTGAGAAAACAGAGAATATGGAATGATTAGCCTTGGGGACCAAGACCTCTTTATTTAAACAACCTAATAAGAATCCCACTAAGCCTTAACTAGGTTGCTATTGGATACCACACATTACAGACTCCATACCAAATTAGATGTCTTATTGGGTTCAACCATAATGAATCACTTAATTATACCAATTAGAATAGTAGCCCAAATATAATTAATAATTACTTGAAAGCACACATTAAATAATTGATTATTGGAAATAATCCCAACATCCATATCTTTCAAAATTTCAACCACATTAAACAACATATCATCACAAATAAAAAGGAATAAAGAAAAAGAAACACAAGACAATATTTTCATATTTTAGATGTATACCTCATCATCCCAGATTTTCATGTCATTCATTTCCTTCAAGATTAAGGCTATTGGATTCTCTCGAACTATAAGTAAGAGCCCCCTGAAACCAAATATGATACATAAAAATCAAAATATGAGTCAAATAATCATAAACTCAAAGCCACATTTACTTCGCTCCAAGCCGAAGCAGGCAATAGGGTTTTTCTTCTGCTAACAATACAAGAAAGTTTTTAAATTTAAGAATCTGACACCAATTGCATATAGGTTACTTGGTCATATTAGTATAGAAATGGTTAGCCATTTCGTCCTTATAACAAAATACCAAATGTACGGATTCTTGACCAAATATTACTCAGAATGATTCGTATACCACGTTGCAAATTTATGAAGCTTTGGGTCCTGTATGAAAGATATACAATGAAGTTAGAGTTTAATATCAGTTGTATGCGAATTTTAATGCTGAAATTTTTTCTCAACACTTAATTACCTATCTCAAGATAATGCCAAGGATGAGCAACAACAAATCTTGTTGATAAAGATGAGATGATCCTTTCGTTCAATTTCGAGGCATATCTTTGAGGTGTTTCAGTGGTCATTTTGTTGTTCAACTAAGAAGAAGTAAAAGTGTATAATGGTTGTTAGGAATTGCTATGTAAAGAAATCAAAAAGATGAAGTTACATGGTTTACCATGTGAAGTTGCTCTAGTAAGCAGACACAATGCAGGGTACGCTACAAGTAGATGAGATTTCAAAGAAATGGTTTTTTTTTTTGTTTTTATATTTTGGTTAAAGTAATTTAAAGAGTTAATTTGACTATGATGATATTTCTATATATCCAAATATATTCTTAATTTCTATTTACTTAAAAACATTACATATATATATATATATATATATATATATATATATATATATATATATATTACCCTTTGACAACATAACAAAATTGGTCCAGATATGAAGAAATATAGTATCTGCAAAAGCACTTATGATTAACCCAAGATAACAAAGAAGACTATCCAACAAAAACAATATTGCATCAGAGAGATTCCCATTTACAAATCATCATACTCCTAAAGTACACCTTTGAATCAACATAACACGTATCCATACCAGTTATAAAATTAAATAAATGACCAAGATCGCACGCATACATGTCAAAAAAGAAGGAAAAAAAACATATAAACACCCATAAACTGATTTCACATACATGTGATAGAAACGAAGAGATAGAGAGCTTACCAGTGAGAGCAAAATTCTTAAGAAGAAACAAAGAAAGATAGCTAACAGAGAAAAATTTTGGAGAAGCTTTGAAAGAGAATATGGAAAAGAGAAATAAACAACATAATTGTTGAAAAGCTTTGAGAAAATCTGTTATGTAAAGAGAGAACGCCTAACAAGATTTGAGAAACAACTTAGTGAAATGATACACGTTAGATTCCACTACAAGATGTTTTGGGCATACAAAAAATTGTACAAAACTGTTAGCATATGGTATAATCACTTTTATGCATAGATGACTTACAAATATTTCCACTTGGACAACTGTGTCCAAGGGTGTCATGGTCATACAATATAAAAGGTACAATAATGGTAATACATGGTATAAATCCCTTAATGCATCAACGACCTACAAATATGCATAACTTGACCACTTTGTCCCTTCATATTCTTTTATGTTATAATATATATATATATATATATATATATATATATATATATATATATATACATATATAAATAAAAATACAAAATATTAAAATAAATATTCAAACTGAATTTAGGATCCAAGTTCCTATTTGACTCGATGCCCTCAATTACACCATTGATTACAATGACTATTAGAGCTAAAGCTGCTTGGGATAAGTTGAGCAGCTCTTTGGCCAACGCATCCAAGTCGCTAATCTATGGCATTCGTAACAAGCTTATCCAATTATCCAAAGGACATCGCTCTGTGTTGGAGTATTTGTAGGTTGTGAAAACACTTGCTCATGAGCTCGCGCTAGCAGGTTCTTCTATTTCTAATGATGAGCTCATTGTGGTTGTTCTCTTTGGCTTGGAGGATGACTACAAAAAACTCAATGTTGTAATTAGGGCTTGTGACATGGATTTTACATTTGAAGATTTGTCTAACAAACTTCTGAATCATGAGTCCTTTTTTAGATGTGAGGAGTGATACAAAGAATGTAATGCCCCGAACCAACACTCCCACGCCTGCAGGATACTCCCTGGACTTAGGGCCCAAGCGAGCACCGAGGCAGAGGCAAGTGGGCCTGGAAACGCACTATGCATGCATTATCCGCTTTGGAGCCCATACTCACGGTTTTTTTACCTTCTAGCCATTGCCAGGGAAACGCGCGTACACGATACAAGGAGACATCCCATTATATCTAGCAGCCCAGAACCGTCCGCGTCCGTTGTGGGATGTTACACCCGCCTCCCCCCCCCCCTTAGGGACCCAGCGTCCTCGCTGGCCATGCGAACACGTTGGCTCTGATACCACCTTTGTAACGCCCTGAACCAACACTCCCACGCCTACAGGATACTCCCTGTACTTAGGGCCCAAGCGAGCACCGAGGTCGAGACGAGTGGGCCCGGAAACGCACTATGCACGTATTGTCCGCTTTGGAGCCCATACTCCTCACGGTTTTGTCGCCTGCCAGCCACTGCCAGGAAAACGCGCGTACACGATACAAGGAGACATCCCATTATATATAGCAGCCCAGAACCATCCACGTCCGATGTGGGATGTTACAAAGAACCATCTTTTGTTACTGCCCAATTTTCACAGAAGGGTAATAATAAAGGCAAAGGTCATGGGGGACAAAACAAAAAGGTCAACAATTTTTCTTTTAATAATTCTGATGCACGACCTTCACAAGGCTACTCTAATGGTGGCAATTGTCCACCCTCTAACCAAAGGCAACCTAGTAATTCCAATTAGCAATTTTGACTTTAGTGCCAAATTTGCGATAAATTTGGCCATATTGCCAAATTCTATCGATCTCATTCCCTGTCAAGATAACTAAGGCTCCATCCTAAAAACCAATTGGTACTAAGTGTAATAGTCCAAGAGCTTATAAAGTGGTCTAAGAATTTATGATTTTTCTATCTAGGACAAGTGCATATTCTAACACGTGCATATTCTAACACTCTTCTTCATTCTATGAACCCTGGTGCATTTTGTCAATAATAGGGTGTCTGTTCTTTCAAATAATTAGGTTATTGATTTTAGGGCTTCATATCATATTACATCCAATCTCCAAAACATGACTATTCAATCCAAGTACAATAAAAATGATGGTGTATTGATTGGTGATGGTACTGATATTCCAATCTCACACATTAGTAATATTACTCTTGTCACTCCTCACACTTCATTCATACTTAAAAATTCCCTGTGTGCTTTTACAATTTGTAAAAACTTGTTATTAGTTCTCAATTTTGCAAACATAATTCTATTACTATTGAATTTTTTCCTAATTATTTTATTGTGAAGGATTTGAGCTCAGAGGCACCACTAGTCAGAGGGCTGAATAAAGGGAACTTGTATGAATGTCCCAACACTACCATTCTATCTCATGTTTTTACAGTATCACTTAAGCAATTGTATTCATGTCTAGGCCATCCGTATCTTCATACTCTTAGGGGTACTGTTTTTGGTAATAAGCTATTTGTTTCCAACTCTAATTTTCAATTTTTTCATAATTGTTCTTGTAATAAGAGTCACTGTCTCCCATTTGGTGACTCAACAATTGGTAGTAATAAACCATTGAAAAATATTTTTATAGATCTTTGGGGTTTGGCTCCAATTGTATCTTTGAAGGGTTTAAATATTATGTTGCTTTTATTGACCATTATAGTAAGTATACATGGTTATACCCTCTGTAACGGAAATCTGATGTGCCACAGGTCTTCCTAGATTTTAAATTGGTTGTGAAAAAATATTTTGGTACTTCTATCATTACTTTGTATTCTGATGGTTGGGGGGTATCAAGCTTTACTTCTTTCATAAAAAACGGGATTCAACATCTTGTAGTACATCCCTACATACCTCAACATATGGTTCTTCCTGAGTATCTCCATGGTCATATAATTGAAACTGTACTCATAATGTTAGAAAAAACCTTTTTGCCTTCAAATTTTTGGGCAGTGACGTGGCAAGCTACAATATTTCTAATTTATCGACTTCTTTCTACTCAGTTGAATAACCAGTGCCTTTTTTAATTGTTTTTTCATACTAAACACAATTACTTAAAACTCAAGGTTTTTGGTTTAAATTTCTATCCATTTCTTAAACTGTATATTCCTTATAAACTCACTCCCAAGTCTCGACCGTGTATTTTTATTGGTTACTCCACAACACATAATATGTATAAACTTTTTGATCCCTAAACGAGTAAAATTTTTATTTCACGTAATGTTTATTTTGTTGAAAATGTATTTTCTGCCAAGATGAGATCTACGAGTAAGTCAAATGTTTCACTGCATATTTTTTCACATTAGTCAAATCCCACCACATCTTCATCTATGGTATCTTCTCACAACAATATTATGTATAGCTCACCTGCTAACTTCACCATACCCGTGCCTTATATCACACAAATGTCTCTTTAACTAGCGTCTCAAGTCTCTCCCTCATGTCCTATGACCATCGCGATGCCCACTTCTATTTCTTCTCCTCTTGGGTCTTCTCGAGCCTCTTCTACTGATGGTAGTACGCTGCCGGATGCTGAGATGGTTCCTTTGTCTTTGTCTTTGTCTAGTGACCTTGTGTGCCAGATGCTGCCCCTGTTCCTCCATCATAACTGGTATTGTTTCTCTACTTGCTCCTAAGTCTCATCATCCTATGACAAGTCGTGCTAAGAATAACATTGTGAAATGAATTTCTAAGTTATGTCTCATAACTATTTATTCCCAGTAGTATAACTTTGAGTCTCCCACGTATAAACAGGCCAATGAATCACCGCAATGGTGCAAGTCCAGTGGCGGACCTATATGTATTGAAGGGTGTGCATCACATTGGGGAACTTTTTTTTTTGTTTTTTGGTTTTTTTTATAGAGAAATCATTATATTGGACACTTTGTGCACATTCTGACCTCTCTCACTGTACAAATTTATACCCTGAGTTTGGGTGCCTGGGTCCACCACTGCGCAAGGCAATGAGCGAGGAGTTTGATGTCTTGGTGTGTAATGGAACTCGCGAACTCATTCCACCCGAACCAAATTGCAATATCATTGATTGGAAATGGGTCTTTACACAAAATAAATGGCACAATTGAACGTTACAAGGCGAGGCTTATTGCTAAGGGCTTTCATCAATGCCCGGGTATTGATTATATTGCAACATTCAGTCTAGTGGTTAAGCCAGCCAGTATTAGTCTTATCATTTACATCTTTGTATAGCTTAATTGGAAATTACATCAGTTGGACATTTATAATGCTTTTTTGCAAGGGACCTTGGAAGATGAGGTCTACATGTGTCAGCCTCTTAAATTTATTGATTCTTATCGTCTACCTCATATCTGTTGTTAAAAGAAAGCTATCTATGAGCTCAAACAGGTCCCACAGGCCTGAAGTCCAAAGTGATGTAGAAACTAAAGGCACATAAGGTTAAAAAAATTTTACTGCACACTTTAATTCATTGTACATCAGGTATATAAATACATTTCAGAAGCTATATGAGTCTCAGTTCACTAGGACTTTTATACAATATAACTTATATTCAAACTTATGATAAGATAAACTAGCTATAATTCGAATATGCTTTATAACTATTTTTAAAAGTAAAATACAATATCATGATTAACCTCTGTAATAAACTGTGAAGGCCCAAAACAGTTTATTTACAAGCCTAACATATCTGTTGCGGAAGAGAACACGGGAGGCCCAAGAAGAAGCACAAGACTTAGCTGCAAGCCCAAATATTGGAGTGACTATGTGTCAAGTTAGTTGTACTCGTGAGTGGCATGAGCCAGCTGGAGGAATATAAGTGTGATGACCTCAAACAATAGCTAAAAAAAGGAATACACTTTACTCTCCTAGCTTTCTTCTTTATAGTTTTTCCTTTGTAATTTCTTTGCAAGTTTCATTCAATACAAGCTTTGTTTGCCAGATCTGTGTATTTTCTTGCTCCCTTAAATCCAAATCACTACATTGGTGCTCTCGTCGATTCCATGGCTAAAGGTACTCGACTGAAAGACGTGGATGAGGCGGTCAAAAAAGTTCAAGAAATATCTACGCAAACCACACAACGACTCGATGAATTTCAACAATCCTTTGGTGATTTGGTTACAACAGTTTCGGCTCTCACCGGCAAGCTAGATCAGATACTTAAAATGCTCTCAAACAAACCAAAAACTCCATCTTTTCCACCACCTACTTTCTAACTCTCTACCTCATCGTCATCGACAACTACTAAATCTATGTCGGTGGCACCCCCTGGTTTCTCACATCCTATGTCTCAAGGTGGGTACCCTTCTACTATAGTCACCAACACTCCAATTCTTCAATCTACCACCCTGATGATGGCACCAACAATACCACCCTATATTCCTAATTTTTCCACTCAAATTCCACCTTGTTATATTCCCCTGGGTTCTCCATCAGGTGGGTACTCAACTGTTCCGCATTGGTCCACGCCCATGGGGCCAGTGAGTCTACCTTCAGCACCGACCT
This sequence comes from Ehretia macrophylla, assembly GCA_037974665.1. Lineage (NCBI taxonomy): Eukaryota > Viridiplantae > Streptophyta > Magnoliopsida > Boraginales > Ehretiaceae > Ehretia > Ehretia macrophylla. The sequence goes on from CM075781.1 coordinate 51,213,315, forward strand.
CGTTGCCACAAGGTAGACAAATACAATTAGACTTTCCGTGGTTTGACGGTGAGGATCCCGTAGGTTAGATTTTCAATGGAGAGAGATTTTTCTCATATCAAGCTACACCTGATGATCAACGTCTTCTCATATCATCTTTTCATATGGATGGCAAGGCCCTCCAATGGTTTCAGTGGATGTTGTGAAACCGGAAATTTTTGACTTGGGAACAATTTGCTCGAGCTTTGGAAATCAAATTTGGGTCGTCGAAATTTGAAGACTATCAAGGAGCTCTGCCCAAACTTATGCAAACAGGCTCGGTGGACGAATATCAGTCTGAGTTCGAATCCCTTGCCAACCGCACAGTGGGCCTTACTCCATCCTTTCTCACCAGTTGTTTTGTGGTCGGGTTACGGGCCGATATTCGTTCGGAGGTTTTAGCTTTAAGACCACTGAATGTGTCACAAGCTATGAGGTTAGCTAAGTTGCAGGAATCAAAACTCGCGGAGCAACGTAAGTTGGCCCAACGAGCGGATTGATCTCGTTGGAACCACTCGCAATCCTACTATCCTTTTACAGCCCACACACCAAACAACCCCAAATCAGCCGTGGGTTCACTCACTGGACCTGTCTAGCCTACCTTCTCACCCTTCCAATCACACAACCCAAGTCAGCAACCAAACGTATACACTTTTCCTCCAACCCCAAAATAGCCATATATTATTCGTAAACTTTCGCCTAAGGAAATGCAATTGCATCGCGAGAAAGGCCTATGTTATAATTGCGATGATAAGTTCGTTCCGGGACACCATTGCAAAACTGCACCGCAATTATTTTTGCTCGATTTTGATGATAATGAACCCATAGATTCGGTTGATGATGAGTACTTAGCTACAGCTTTACAGTTGCAGGAGATTGCTTTACACCTAAAATATCTCTGAATGCCTTGTTGGGTAATATAACCCCTACTACTCTTCAGTTTTTTTGCATTATTAATGATTTATCCGTGCAGATTCTTGCGGATGGCGGTAGTACGCATAGCTTCATATAGACTAGAATTGCAAAGTTCCTTAATCTTCAGGTGAAACCTACTCTACACTTTACTGTTGCGGTGGGAAATGGGCAAAAATTGACGAGCGAGGGCTGTGTGAAACAAGTTCAAATTGAAGCACAGGGGCATAAGATAAAGGTTGTTCTATATGTGTTGCCGTTAGTTGGTTCGGATGTTGTACTTGGCGTTTCTTGGTTAGCAACTTTGAGGCCGATAATTCATGATTACTCCAAGCTCACTATGAAGTAGAATTATGAAGGGAAGGATGTTATTCTGTCAGGGGATACACAAAAAACAATTAATCATATTCTTTATCAAGGGGTGCGCAGATTACAAGCAACAGGCTCTGTTGCTGCTTGTTTTAGCTTGACCATGTTTGATGATTCAAAAATTTAGCCGCTGCCTGATGATCATGCATTTCAATCCTTATTGACTCGTTATACTACAGTCTTTGAAACTCCTCATGGTCTGCCACTACCATGAAGTCATGATCACGCAATTCATCTACAACTAGGGACGACACCAATCAACGTGAAGCCATATAGATATCCGCATTTTCAAAAAATAGAAATCGTTTGGTTACAGAAATGTTATCGGATGGGGTTATATAATCGAGCCAAAGCCCATATTCCTTACTAGTTTTACTAGTCAAGAAAAATGATGGTATATGGAGGTTTTGCACCGATTATCGAGCCATCAATCCTGTGACGATTAAGGATCGATTTTTGATCCCCACGGTATAAGTTACTTGATGAGTTACATGGCGCCAAATATTTTTCAAAATTGGATCTTCGTTCAGGGTACCACCAGATTCGAGTACAACTACAAGACACACACAAAATTGCATTTCGAACTCACGGAGGCCATTACAAGTTCTTAGTCAAGCCGTTAAGCCTTCCCAACGTACCTTCAACATTCCAAGTAGTGATGAATGATACATTTCGGCCCTTGCTCTGTAAGTGTGTGCTTGTTTTTTTTTAATGATATATTGGTATATAGACCTACATTTTCTCAACATCTTATTCATTTGGAGCAAGTGCTCCAGTTGCTACTTATGAATTAGTTTTTTGTGAAACTTTCAAAGTGCTCTTTTGGGCAACCACATGTGGAGTACCTGGGTCATATAATTTCAGCAAATGGAGTATCTATGGATCCAATGAAAATCAATGTCATGTTAGATTGGCCTTCCCCTTTGACGATCAAGTCTGTGAGAGGTTTCTTGGGGTTGACAGGGTACTATCGGAAGTTTATTCGTCACTATGCTACATTAGCTGCGCCATTAATAGATTTGTTGAAACGTGACGTCTTCCATTGGAATATAGTAGCTGAACAAGCTTTCCATAATCTTAAACAAGCCTTCACATCGGCGCCGGTGCTAGCACTGCCTAATTTTGAATTGCCTTTTATTGTGGAGACAAATGCATCTGGGGTCGGAGTAGGAGCTACGTTGTTGCAAGATGAACATCCTATTGCTTACTTTAGTCAAAAAAAATTCAGCCACCATGAGATGAGCTTCTACATATCAAAGGAAGATGTTTGCCATTACCGCCGCCGTCGCTAAGTGGCGGCAGTATCTCTTAGGGCGACGCTTCACTATTCGCACTGATTAAAAGAGTTTGAAAGCACTTATGGAGCAGACCATTCAGACTCCGGATCAACAAAAATGGTTAAGAAAGTTACTCGGCTTAGACTTTCAAATAGTCTACAAGCCAGGAAAGGACAACCAGGTAGCCGATGCACTTTCAAGGCGTGATATTCAAGCTTCTCTTCAGGCATTCTCTGAGGTAAAATTAACTTTCTTGTCTGACCTTAAGATTGCTAACAGTGGGAATGAAGAGCTTTTACAGTTGCATCAGAAATTCACACAAGACCCAGGTTCAATGCCTGGGTATTCAGTTCAGAATGGTATTATGTTATTTCAGAATCGATTGGTTATTCCACATAGTCTTCGACCCACGATTTTAACTCAGTTTCATGATTCAATGGATGGGTGTCATAGAGGATTCTTATGCACGTAGTTACGGATGGTACCAAACTATTTTTGGGTAGGGATGCAATGCGACATTAAAAATTATATGGAACAGTGTTTTGTGTGTCAACAAGTGAAGTTGAGTAATCTTGCGCCGGCTGGGTTGTTGCAACCTCTACCTATCCGACAACAAATTTGGGAGGATATCTCCATGGATTTCATTCAGGGCTTGCCTACTACAAAAAAGGTATTCAGAAATTCTTGTTGTGGTGGATTGTTTAACTAAGTATGGGAATTTTACGGCACTTGCAAGTCATGCCACGAGTGCGAAGGTGGTTGAAGTTTTTGTACGCGACATTGTTCGCCTTCATAGGGTGCTTCGTTCTATTATTAGTGATTGGGATAAACTATTCACAAGTTCTTTTTGGAAAGAACTTTCAAAAAGAACTTTTCAAACTAAATGGAACTTCTTTAAAGATGAACAGTTCGTACCATTCTCAGACGGATGGCCAAACAGAACGTTTAAATCGGACTCTTGAAATATATCTCCATAGCTTTGTGATGGATATACCAAAACAGTGGGTTAAGTATTTACCATGGGTGGAGTATTGGTACAATACTTCATTTCATACATCGATTGGCATGACATCGTTTTTGGTTGTGTATGGTCGGGATCCGCCACTCCTTACTTGCTATTTGCCTCAATCTATGACCAATGCCGCTGTGGAATTAGAGCGAGACGCTATTCTCTCTCGTCTTAAGATCAACCTTCAACGAGCTTAACACCAAATGAAGGACCAAGCGGACAAGCATAGAACGGAATGTGAATTTGCGGTGGGTGATTGGGTCTTCATTAAATTGCAACCTTATAGGCAAATGACAGTAAGAGGAATGGCTGGGCATCAGAAGCTAGCGAGGAAATTTTTTGGGCCATTTGAAATTATAGAGCGCATTGGACATGTGGCTTATCATTTGTCATTATCCCAGGGTGCAAAAATTTATCTACTATTCTATGTGTCACTACTTAAGAGAGTAGTTGGTGTGCCTGGTGTAAACAGTGACAAAGTCATGTTGCCCCCGACTGATATTATGCCAGAGATCATGCCTGTCGCCATCTTAGCTCAGCGCCAAATTTCCAACCATGGCAAAAATCAGAAGCAATTGCTCATCCAGTGGGCTAACTTGCCATTAGAAGAAGCTACTTGGGTCGAAGAAGATGAGTTTCGTCAAGCTTATGCTGGATTGGACCTTGAGGACAAGGTCCTTCTCGATGGGGAGGGTAATGTAATAAACCGTGAAGGCCTAAAACAGTTTATTTACAAGCCTAACATATCTGTTGCGGAAGAGAACACGGGACGCCCAAGAAGAAGTGCAAGACTTAGTTGCAAGCCCAAATATTGGAGTGACTGAGTATCAAGTTAGTTGTACTCGTGAGTGGCATGAGCCAGCTGGAGGAATATAAGTGTGATGACCTCAAACAATAGCTAAAAAAAGGAATACACTTTACTCTCCTAGCTTTCTTCTTTATAGTTTTTCCTCTGTAATTTCTTTGCAAGTTTCATTCAATACAAGCTTTGTTAGCCAGATCTGTGTATATTCTTGCTCCCTTAAATCCAAATCACTACAACCTCTCACTTTTAATGAAGCAACATCCATCTTGACCAAAACTTGTAGCATATTGGTTCTTTAAGAGATTTATTTCCTGTTTATAATGATTTGGTTTTATTACTAATGTCAACACATATTGTAGCATTTTGAGCGAAATAATTATGCTAAATATATCAGTTATTTTGTTTGACACTTCTTGCACTTTTGATAAGTGCCACTTAGATCCCACATTTTTTAATATATGAGTATCACTCCCCTTCCCTATCTTTCATTAGTTTTTCCATCAATATTAAAGGTATGACAGTCCTTTGCAAAATTAGAACCAAAAAAAAAAAGAAAACAAATAAAAAGAAACCTAACAGCTACATAATTTGTATTTATCAGACAACTAATCCTACACCTAGCAATAAAGCAACACCTCTAATCTCTATGCTCTTGTCTACATACTCTTCTTCATTCAACAACACAATTTTTTTTCTTTCATCTATTTCTCTTTTCTCTTTTTTTGCATGTTTTGTTTTTGCATGTGAAGCTCTAAGAGGGGAATATAAGGAGATTTGGCGTGAAAATGTTGCTTATTTTCTACAAAAAAGAAGCAACACATCAAAATAACGGAGTTCAGGTAATAGATATGTGGAGTCAAAATATTTTACATCAAAATGATTGTCACACACTATACAGTTTCGTAGAATTTGTCAAGTTATTTTTGTAGTCAAGAAACATAATCAGATAAAAGACTCTAAGCGCAATAATAAGCATTGTGAGTTAACTTGTTCTTGTAGTTGATCTGCTTCTTGACCAATATAAGACATTTTTCTCCTTCGCATTGGGCTTGAGCGCCTATAATCCTATTCTCCCATTAGAAAAAGAAATAAGTGTTGCTTTTAGGGTGTATTTGCGTGTGTAGTGTTGTACTCTTGCAACAAAGAGAAAATAAGTAAAGTTAAATCCAAGTAATATTGGTAATAAAAAAAGAAATCCAAGGAAGCTAATCTCTACATAGCTTGAGACATGAATCCTACTACAGTGTTGATAAAATTAGAATATAAATACATATTTGCAGAGTTAGATAATATGAAATATAAAAACATAGTTAGATGAGAACTTTAGGATGATGTGAACATAAAATAAAAAATTAAAAAAAGAGTTTTTAAATGAGAAATTTTGGATATTTATTGATTCTCACACATAGGCTAAAAATGTTTGTTATGAATTTTTTAACGGAAAAACTAACGCATCACTAACAAAAAAGGTATGACACTCATATATTAAAAAGTGTGGTATATAATTAGTCACATTTATCAAAAGTGTAAATGGTGTTAAGAAAAATTATCCCTTGATATATTGAAACTATAATTAGACTTGCCATGAAGTCCGTCATGGTATTACATTTGAAATAACATCACAACATTGCTAGCAATTAAGGCCATTCACATGATGACGGCAATCTAATTTGAGCATCCTATCATGATCACTACATTCAGCACTATATCAGTTGATTCATCTAATTATGCGGGCAATGAGTAGTACCCAAATTCAACAAATTTGAGTCAGAAGGTCAGTCTAGTCTAGCATGCATCTTAAACACGAGGTTTAATTAATTCTAAAAAATCAATTGATACTAAAAAGAGTACTTTAGGATCTGAGTTAACAGTAAGGTTAATCACACATAGATGAACATGATTGTACTAAAACTTTGAGTTCGATCCTAAATCCAATTGATAGTAAAAATAGCTGTTCAAAATCTTAAATATTAATCTTGATACTTATTATTTATCTATGTGTAAGATAAATGTACATTTTAACTTAAATAATTATCAATGTTCTTTCTTACCATCCTCTATGTGAATTGCATAAGAAAACTTAGTGCAGTTTCACTCCCCACAAGAAAATCTTTATCTTTCCCTGGTCAAAAGGTCATTAGTACATATGTATACCGTAATTTATTCCTTGATTTCTAAGGTTGGTTTTCGAGATAATATCTCTAACATTTGTAGTTATTTAAATAAACTCGTGGCTATCAAGATTATGTAGTGTTGACAGTATTTCTAACATTTATAGCCATTTTGAAATTTAATGGAACTTTTTTTTGATATTAAGAGGGAAGCCTATGTCAACTGACATTAGAATGATGTAGTTCACTCTGAATTAAAACTGATCTCGTGAACTCTCACACTTAAAAGGGATTTCTCACACTTAAAGATCACCATAGGTAGATGTACTAGGTCTAATAGGGTTGCAATCTTTATTGGGCCCACAATTGGGACCCACAAAATACATGTAATGCATGGGTATTTTTTAATTTAAAAGAATATTAGTGTCTCTTGGCCTATTATTTTTAGCATTTAAAACCATTTAATTTCTATAAGCCCAATATTAATTTTGATTGTTTCTAGTGAGTTCAATACGGTATAGCTTATGTCTCTTTCATATTTTTTATAAGGTTGTACATATCAAAAAGCAAACGTAGGAGAGAAACAAAGAATATCATTGTAATCAAAACCAAACATGACAATAGATGAAATCCCACTTTCCCTTAATTCCTTGGTGGAATACATTAAGATGGATGTATTGACAGGAAAAAAATCACTAAAGTCGTATTCATAGGGAAAAGATTCAACTACAATTTCAAAATATGAAAACAATTTCAATGTTAAAATGAATTTTTTTTATTAAAAGAATAGTGATATATGTATCTCTTTATATCATTATCCTATATTATTCATATAATTTTCAAATTATATATTTTAATCTACTAAACAAAAAAAAAATTAAATTCACCATCTATTTTATTATCGATTAGTCTCTACGTTATCTTGTGACCCCTGTGCCCAAAATTACTTGTTCGATATCATTCCTTGAGAGGGATCATTATGTGTTTTAATTTATTATCTTCTTTCACTTTTCTTAACTAGACATCGAATCATTGTGTGTTTTATTGTCCTTTATCTTCTATATATAGGTTGTCATGTACGATAGAGACGGAGAACTATCACCACTAGACTATTCTTAAATCTCACAGAAAATAATAAAAAAAAATAAAAATCGAGAATCAAGACTTTGAATCTGCTTGATATTGAAAACAACACAATTTAAAAAGTTCTTCATCCATATACATATATCACTATTGCTGACTCATGAGAAAATGCAGATACAGTACTCAAAAGGAAATATTCTATTTTGGCTAGCCTACTTTATTAAGCTTGATCCTTGTCACTCCTTAGAGCTTCCATCATTCTTCATATTCTGTACATTAAGTACGTCAAAAGAAGACCAAATGAGATGAACAATACATATACGTATATGAACAGGAATTCAATATACATTGTTATTCATGTACTTACCTGCTGCAATCAACATTAGGGTCAATGGGTACTGGAACCTTGATCTTGCAAAGGTCAGGAAGTTTCTTAGCTCTATCAACGTTAACGCGAAGTGCTGGCGCTGCATTTTTGAAACACTTGCATAAAGATTTAATTTCGTGCTTAGAAGGAGCGATTTGGTTCAAGGCTTCAGCACTTTGGCAGCATGGAGCTGTGATGTTGTCGGCTCCTAACAAGTAACTTTGGCAAGGCAACAGTTTTGTTATGGCATCTTGGCATTCTATTGCATTTGCATGGCTTGAGAACAAAGCCATAACCACAAAGCACACAATCCCTATTGAGCTAACTATAATTTTTTTGGCCATGACTAAATACTCTTGATGTTTTTCAGAATCGATAATGGAAGATATACTTTTGTGATATATGGTTTAAGGAGGTAGCATACATATTTATAGAAAAGAGTGGGCACTAGCTTGTAATGAATGTGTACCTAGTAAGTTTAGACTCTTGAAGTTCTTCGAATACCAAAAGCTGTCGTCAATAATTCCGTGTGGGACAAAGCTTGAAATTTTCTGAATGGCAAAAGCTATCATCAACTTAGGTATGGATTAATACAAAAAAATAATGGATAATCTCAAGAACTAATGCCCTTAATCGGATTTGTAATACCCCAGATTTTTTCCTAATAAAACAAAAATAATTGAAAAAGTTGTAACTGAAATTATTGATCAAAAGTTGGAACTAGTGGGTTTAGCATCAAATGGCCCATTTAATTGACGAATGTGAAACATTTTAGTGGGCTGGAAATAAGGAGTGGTTGTGTCGTTTATTTATAACCTGATTAAATTGACCTGCAATTAAAATCCTAAATTAACACAAAATGCATCAGAGTTTTAGTGGGAAATAATGAATCCTAATGACCTCTAATTTGGAGCACTTCAAAAGCTTATAACTGATGGTTTAAGGACACAATTAATGGCCATTTATCAGCTTGAAAAAAAAAGGTTACATCATCCAACCCATAATAAGCATTATGCTTATCTTTGTACTTGCACTTTTTAACTTGCAACTATATTTATGGAGCAACAATATTCACATAGAAAAATAGTAGAGCAACACATATGAGCAAGCTGAGTTGGATAACACAAGCAGTTACTTGTACGAAGGACTGTAGCAGCATTTTGATTAGTGTTCTTTTGGAATCTCGAATCGATAATCTGCTAAGTTGGGACTTCCCTTCTATAATTTTATATGCTTAATGTTTTTATAAATAAGGAAACTGGGTTATGGAAAATAGAAATCAAATCTTTTGTATCAGTTAATGCAAATACATTATTCAAGGCGTTTCTTTGAAAAGCATCTCATGTCATTTTTTAAATCAGTTTGCCATGCATTTTAATTATTTCATTCTTTCTGTCAAAAGCATACTGGTACACTACCTAATAAACAAAAATATATATTCAGTTTTGATGATTGGCGTAAAAGCTTTTTGGTATGCTACTGCCTTCATCCTCTCAAGTTCGTTGCTGGAGTTGGGAATCATTCTTAGTGTTCTTTTGTTGTTGAATTTTCAACAGATCCATAATTGAGTGCTCAAGCATGATTTAAAAAAGAAAAAAAAACTATTTTGTACTTTGTTATGTTATATGCTTCAGTACTTTGAAGTTTCTTTATCATCATAAAGATTAAATATTAAATTCTCAGTTTCTTTTCAAAGATATGAGAGTCATGGGACCAAGGTCATTGAGAAAGTATATCGTAAACCAAATTGTTTTGTTTACCTATGTAATATTATGAGCATTGAACTATTCGCAAAGTAAATTTTGAAACTTTTGAAACTTTTAAGAATGAATTTTGACGTTGTATTTTAGGCTGTGTTACCAATTGGCAATTATTGAGCTTACTTTGATTCTTACATCAGTGGGGCTTGTACACCGTTATTGTTATTGTATCGTGTAGTACACTACTTATTGACGATATCTTACTTGTCTTTGGTGATTGGACAAATTGAACCACTTTTCTTATTGTTATGTCATGATCACAGTCTATCACATATTTCGATAATAATTTATTTTGTTTTGTTATTTCACATTGTACATTGATTTTTGTATAATTTTGAACAAATTAATGCATTGGTTGTTAAGGTTTTTATACGCTACTCATCTTCTTGTGTTTTTTGAAAATTGTCATTGTATCGATTATTTTGTATGGATATAAGGTCCCGAGTTATTTTCTCGGAAAGTTTCCCTCTAATTGAGTTATATACTCAATTTACTTTATGATATTTTGTAGACAACGTGGAATAGAATGTCGTGTGGTGTAGACTTGCTACTTTGATAAGAGTCCATCATATTAGAATTAATTTCGTTTTTTTGAATCCTTGGACAATGTTAAGGCTGTCTTAAATTTTAGTATTTTGGAATTGTCCTTGCTTTGAAATTTGAGAATTTTTGAATTGTAATTGCTCACCAAAATTATGATAATTTGGGTTTTAGATGCTCTGAGCGAATTTTTTTAATGACTTTAGATTTTTGTACGAATGTAGCCTTGCGGGTTTAGAAAGGGTTTGCCTTCTTAGGTACGCAACAATTACGTTCTTAAAATTTGCTATGTTGAATTTTGGGGGTATGACATGATTAGTTACATATGTTTTTCTTAGGGTTATTAACACAAATGATCCTTTATCTTTGTCTCATGTCTTATCTTTCAAGTGTGACATTTTAGTCCTTAATGTATTGTCATAGTGACGCCGTTAGTCCCATTGGTTAAAATCCGTCAAAATTTTAACGGAAAACACATGTATTGGTCACGTGCTCTTCCAAGTAAGGGTAAAATCGTCCATTATAAGTCGAATATCATTTTATCTTTGCCCCGTGTGCCAAATAACTCCCTTATATTTTAAGTGTGACATTTTGGTCCCTGATGTATTGCTATAGTGACGCCGTTAGTCCTATCAATTAAAATTCATAAAAAATTTAACAAAAAATACATGCATTAGTCACATACTCTTTTAAGTAAAGGTAAAATCGTCTGTCACAAGTTATGCCTATGCTTTTTATAGAGATTGAGTATCTTATTTTGCATCTCTTCGTCATTTTGCATCTGATTGTCTCCATTTCTCCAACAACACACATGTAACCACATTATTTCTCCAACACATCGTGAAGGATGGAAACAAAGTGCTATTGTTGTGTTGCGAGCAATCTAAGCACGTCTTGGATTGATACTAATCCAGGTAGGAGGTTTCTTGGTTGTCAGAAATTTGACATTGGAGAATCATGTGGGTTTTTTGAATGGATAGATCTACCTAACTGTAAATAATCCCCAAATTAAATAGAATGAATGAAGTGAAAAGGTAAAAGTAAATATTTGACTCATAATGAACAATTTTACCTTTGCTTAAAAGAGCACGTGACTAATGCATGTGCTTTTCGTTAAATTTATGATGAATTTTAATTGATAGGACTAACGGTGTCATTATAGCAATACATCAGGGACCAAAATGTCACACTTGAAAGATAAAGGAGTTATTTGGCACACAGAGCAAAGATAAAATGATATTTGACTTGTAATAGATGATTTTACCCTTACTTGGAAGAGCATGTGACCAATGCATGTGTTTTCCGTTAAAATTTTGACAGATTTTAACCAATAGGACTAACAGCGTTACTATGACAATACATCAAGGACTAAAATGGCACACTTGAAAGATAAAGGAGTTAGTTGACACATGAGGCAAAGATAAAGGATCATTTGTGTTAATTTCTTATCTTGACCTAAAAATTAACCAGATAGTACGTCCAAGGAATTAGCACGCCTTGGTTATCAATATCAAATAAATTATTTGTTCATAATTTCATGCAATTATCAGCATTTTATCATAAAAGTGAGAAATTAGGAGTCAAATAAGTCGATATCATTGTGCAAGCAACATTACAAATAGCGTGAGTTGCATATAACTTAACTACTAAAATTTGAAACCCATCATGCTACGATCTCCAATGTCAAACGATTGTTTATTTTTTGCCAAAAATAAAAAAACAACTGTGTTGTGATTTTCATTTTACGATTGAGTACTATAACAAAGTTTTATAACACGTCACACAATTCAGCTAATATGTGCTGGATGTTATAAATTTTCGATGACATACAATTGGATAAGAAACAACTTGTATCATATGCGACGTATTACCATAGACCAATGTCACACAATTCAGCTACTTAATACTACATTCAATACTGGATATATCATTTTTAGCTTTGTTTCTGTTAGGATACATAAATTATGTTATGTTGTTATAGTGAAATTTATTATATTATTTACTATATTCAACACGCTCTACAAGTGCAGGTGGACTTATTTTTTAGCCTTGCACTTAGACAGTTTTTAATATTTTTTAAATGGGTGGAAGTGATTTTGAACCCAGGACCTTTTGACACTTAGACTCTGATACCGTATTAGGTGATTACCTCATATAAAAGTTTAAACGGTTAAAGAGAAATTTATTATATTATTTATTATATTCAACTAATTCTAACATCGATTGTGGTGCGATTTTCATTTTATGTTTCAGTAAAGCAGCAAAGTTTTATGACACCTTGCTCATGCATTATGGTGAATGGTTGTGAGTTCACCAATGTCTTACAATTCTTCTAGCATGTGATGGATGTCATATAACTCCATTGACATATAATTGGACATAAAAAAAACTTGTATCTTATGTGACATATTACCATATATTCTTGTGTTGATAATACTATGCATACCATTTGTATTTATTATAAATATCTATAAGTATAATCTCTTTAAATTAATATCGTTGGGACCACTAAATTTTATTAATTTAGTGAGTTATCAATTTATCGATGAATTAATAAGTATTAATTTATAGAGAGAATTGATATTAATAGTTATATTTTACTTGACATCCTTCCTTTCTTATATTGTCATTAGATTTTCCATATAAGGGATATCATCTCCATCCACTATTTATCATTGCTATTAGTAAATGTGAATGTTTACTAATAATTAATTGTCTTATTGTTAATGGGACATTGAAGTTAAGTTATGTTGCTAACCTGTTGAATAGACACAACCAAAGTTAGTGTAAAAGAATTTGGAGAAAGTTTGAGTTTCATGGTGATAATATGTATGTGAAATGAGGTTAAAAATGTTGAAAGAAGAAATAAGAACTTCTTGTTGATATCATCATGAGAAAATTTGCCTTATTAAACTATAATCAGCCATTTTAAGATATATGGGCAAAGATTTGAGAAATGATTTTGTTAGTACCTTTTGATAATGAAAGGAAAACTATAAGTGAAGGATTACCCGAAGAACTACAGATATGTAAGTTTGCAATCACTAATTGAAAAGAAAGAAGCTAGGAAACAGTGTTTATATATATTAAGATATGATATTGGAAATACAAACAAAAATACAAAATAGTACAAGGATATTCAAACTGAATTTATGATTGATGGTCAAGTTTGACTTGATGTCTGTTGGGTGTATTATTGACATATTATTTCAGCACATTTTCACTTAATTTTTGTTAGTTCTTGAGTAATTTATGATCAATTTAATGGGTTTTGTGTTTGATTTGCGACATAGGTGACTTTCAAGAGAAAGTCTAAGTTTTGAGGCAAAAATTGAAGAGAAATGGCAAAGGGCGAGCTTTCATGCGGCGTGTGAAAAAATTGAAGGGAAATCACAAGTAGCGCAGTCATAGCGTAGCTGCGCAGTTTTACAGGAAATTTGAAGACAATTTTGTAAAATAGTGCGAAAAGAAACAAACCCTAGGATAAAAGAGAAGAAAACACACATTTGAGGGAGGCTTCTTGGAGGCGGATGGTTTTGGAGAAAGAAAGCAACGTTCTAGAGGGAAAGAAAAATAGGATTCGCGAGTTGAAGACAGATGAACGATCCGGAGACATACTTCTCCAAATCCTAGTTTTTTCTATCTCTCTTATCATGATTTACATTACAATTGAGATTTTATTTAATTTCATTATGATGTTCTATATTATTTTTCTAGGGTTACAATGTAGCCAGATTATGAATGCTTAAAGTTTTTGGTTTTAATTAATTGATGAACTATTCCATTATTGCGTTGAGTATTTTATGCTGAGTTTAATGCTTGTAATTTCCTGATCAACAATTGCATGATGCGTAATTTGGTTTGAGACTGAGAAGTGATAACTAAATTAGACCACGTGTGAAATACAATTAAATCATCATAAGCTAGAGATAGTTATGAGATCTAGTGCAACACTTAAATTTCTAGGACTTAATGCATTCCATAAGTTAACAGTTATTACAGAGATGTAGTTAGCTTGCTTATTGGGATAAGTTATTGATGCTTGAGAGGGACTAATATCTACCTTAGCGAAATTGTTGGCAACGTAGGGAATGGGCATCAATTGATTTAAATCAATAGTTTCAAGTAGAATTAATCTTGGTGAAATCGGAGTCCCTAGAACCTTTTAATTATTGAATTACCATCTTTTGTTAAATTTGTAATTGTGTTAGTTGCTATTTTCATAAGTTTCATAATATTTTTAATCGTTAGTCACAAACTCTCAATTTGTGATTGTCCAAATAAAGTTAGAGCTAGATTAATTTTGGTAGTTAATAATCACAGTCCTCGTGGGAACGATCTTTATTACTACTTTATTACTTGTTGCGATATATGCACTTGCTTTAGAATTCATACAACAAGTTTTTGGCACCGTTGCCGGGGACTGTACCAATTATTAGTATCGATACCAAATAGCTTTAATTTTATTTTGGATTTTATTTTATCTTGTTAGTAGTTTTGTTATTTTGTACTACTTGCGTTTCAGGAACATATTTCTCTAGGTGTATGCGAAAGTTAAGAAGTAGTACTTTACTACCTTTTGATCCTGAGATAGAACGAACTTGTCGGAAGAATAGAAAGGAGAAAAGAGCTACTACCCATCCTCTGCAAGAAACCATGGTTGAAATTGTGGTAGGACATAAAGGAAACAATCAATCAGTTAATCAGGAAAATCCGCCTAGAACACTGCGAGACTATGCTTTGCCACCCACTGGAATTCAACCTGTGATTAAAAGGCCAGCAATTCAAGCGAATAATTTTGAGTTGAAGATAGTGACCCTGCAGTTGATTCATAATATCACGTTCAATGGACTGCCTACTGAAGATCCTCATCAACACATCGTAAATTTTTTAGAAGTCTGTGGAACTATTAAGTACAATGGAGCCACTGATGAAGCTTTGCACTTTCGTTTGTTTCCTTTCTTCTTGAAGGATCAAGCTAAGGAGTGGTTGAACTCGCAACCTTCAGATTCAATCACCACTTGGGATGATTTAGTGCACAAATTTTTGTTGATATTTTTTCTACCTGGCAAGACAGCGAAGCTGTGCATTGAAATCAATAATTTCGTGCAACATGAAGGAAAAACTCTGTGTGAAGCGTGGGAAAGGTATAAGGCGTTGCTGAGGAAGTGTCCTAATCATAGAGTACCCATAGATGCAAGTTCACAACTTTTACAATGGGCTGATTAGCACCACAAGAACTTTGATTGATGCATCAGCATGAGGAACTCTAATGAATAAAATTGCAGATGAAGCCTATGAGTTACTTGAAGATATTGTTTTAAACAATTTACAGTGGTCAAGCGAGAGAGTCACACCAAAGAGGACAATTGGGGTCCATGAGATTGATGCCATAACCACCTTGACAGCAAAAATTGACAATCTTGCGAAACAGTTGCAGAATAATCAAGTGACAGCTAATGCTATTCAGGCGGCAGTGGTGTGTGAGTTTTATTGTGGTCCATATTATAGTGCAGAATGTCAGGTTGGCAATCTATTTGTGCAAGGTATAGTGGAACAAGCACAATATGTGGGAAATTTTAATGGGCATCAGAACAATCAATATCCCAACATATATCATCCAGGGTTGTGTTATCATCCAAATTTGTCATACAATAATTCACAAAATGTGTTGCAGTCTAAACAGAACTACCTACTACTAGAGAAAAAAGTGAACTTGGAAGAGGTAATTGCTCAGTTGGCGACTTCACAGACACAGTTGGCTAATTCCCAGACTCAGTATATTAATGAAACCAGGACTGCCTTCCAGAACCAATCCGCACAAATCAGAAATTTAGAGATGCAGTTTACTCAAATGGCTATTTTGTTTTCTGAAAGACAACAAGGAAGTTTACCTAGTACTTTGGAGGTGAATCCCAGAAGAGATGGCACGGAGCATTGCAAAACGATCAC
Organism: Ehretia macrophylla; assembly: GCA_037974665.1. NCBI lineage: Eukaryota > Viridiplantae > Streptophyta > Magnoliopsida > Boraginales > Ehretiaceae > Ehretia > Ehretia macrophylla. The sequence continues at coordinate 51,229,518 of CM075781.1, forward strand.
TTTGAGAACCTGCAAGGAGTTAGAGGAGCCAGTGAGAACCAAGAAGGTTGAGAAAAGTGAAGCGAAAAATGAGGAGAAAGATGAAGAGAAAATAGAAGAGCAGTCGTAACCTCCTCTAGAATCACCTCTGAAAGTTCCTTTTCCACAACGCTTGAATAAAAGCAAGCTTGACAAGCAATTTGTTAAATTTCTTGAAGTCTTCAAGAAACTTCACATCAATATTCTATTCGCGGATACGCTTGAACAAATGCCAAGTTATGTGAAGTTTATGAAGGACATCCTTTCAAATAAAAGGAAGCTTGGAGATTACGAGACAGTTGCACTTACTGAGGAGTGTAGTGCTATCTTATAAAAGAAGCTACCTCAAAAACTCAAGGATCCAAAGAGTTTTACTATTCCATGTGAAATTGACAATGTTGTTTTATGTGATTTAGGTGCTAGTATTAATTTGATGCCTTTGTCTATTTTCAGGAAACTTGGTTTGGCAGAGGCAAGACCCACTACGGTAACACTACAGTTAGCTGATCGTTCGCTCAAGCACCCTAGAGTAGTAATTGAAGATGTGCTTGTTAAGGTTTATAAATTCATCTTTCCTGCACATAGTGCTAGATGTGGAGGAAGACAATGAAATTCCTATCATTCTTGGAAGACCTTTCCTTGCAACTAGGGGAGCACTTATCGATTCGAAAGGGTGAGCTTCAGTTGCGAGTACAAGAAGAAGAGGTGATTTTTAATGTGTTTAAGGCTATCAAGTACCCAAAAGCCAGCGACAATTGTTTTCGTGTGGATGCCATTAAAGCTATTGTGTTTAACATGAGGGTCAATTGGATCCCTTGGAGGCGAGCTTGTTAAAAGATGATTCTTTTGTTTCGGTGGGATTGGAACACAAAGAATATTAGGCGACTAAACAACTAAACATGGGTGTACAAGCAGCGGATGAGAAAAAATTGTTGTAATTGAATGACCTAGAAGAATTAGGTGATAAAGAATATGAGAATGCAAGAAGTTAGAAGGAGATGACAAAAGAGTGGCATGACGAACTAGTTTCGGGAAAATATTTCTCTCCTGGGCAACAAGTACTTTTTTTTAAACCAAGGATTCCCAGAAAACGCAAGTCAAGATGGTCGGGGCCCTTTGTTGTTACTAAAGTGTTTACCTATGGTGCTGTCGAAGTCACCCATCCAGAGAAAGGAACGTTCAAGGTCAACGGACAACGATTGAAGACTTATTGGGATGATGAGTTTGATAAGCACAAGATGTTGTCCACCTCAATTCGTCTTGAAAAATTGCTCTGTCGGGCTGTCGACGTTAAAACAAGCACTTTTCGGGAGGCAACCCAAGTTTTCTTACTTTTATTGATTTAATAGTTGTGTTTGTTTTTAGTTAGATTTCAAGTTATAATTGTCGTAGTTAATTTTTTTTAATTTTTCTTGTCATGTTAGGTTCGGAAACAAGTTTGTGGGAAGACAAGCCAAAGATAAGCTTTATCAGGTCAATTTAGATGGAGAATATGTGAACAATGGTGTGTGGATTGAGGGAGGTGCGAGCTTGAAGAGAAAAACAAAGAAAATTAGAGTTGTGAGGTAGTGCTGTTGCGTTAAAAAGTAGCGCAGCTGCGTTGACGAGATTTCAAGTTAAGCTTGTTAGTAGTGCTACTGCGCTAAATTGAGGCGCAGCTGCGCTGGCGTCTTGCAATTGACGTTCGAAAAAAAAATTCAAAATCTAAATTCTTTCTTCTCCTTTCTGCTTTCAACACCTAGATACACAAACACAAACCCACAAATACCCAAAACCTTAAACATCTCTCAAAACCTTAAGCCAAAAACACAACCAATTATAGCAATATAAACAATTACTCCTGCAACTAATTCAAGTAATTCACAAGACATGCATCCAAATACTATTCCAATGCTTACTAACTAGATCATATTCTTCACCCAAGACAAATGATTCCAAATCTACTTTACTGAATGATCAAGTAAATACCCGACTCAAGAAATTTTGTTAAATCATAAAATCTTTTAACAAGTGAATAAACTAAATGCACAACAAGATGAAGTCCCTCACCTTGGATAAAACTAAGTATGCAAGATAATAGTCTAGATTCCCTCCAAACCTTCTTGAGTTAGCTAACAAGTGCAAGCCCCTAGTTTATTCATATAAGTATAACACTTAGCAAATGATTATACCAAGCTATAAGCATACTTCGAACAATTACACATGCAACTTAATTCACAGAACTTCATCGAATATATAAACATACTACACAAGTACATCTAAACACTTATTCAATCAGTTATAAGTTAATTACCAAAATTACTTCCATTATCTATAACTATAACTAGCCCTTTGGTTCAATAAAAGCACGTACTACCCGAAAGCCATGTAATTTACAATACAACAATTCCAAACTTCTAAGGATACCTTATGACACACTTAAAAGTTATAAAAACTCATCTTTAGCTACATCTTCCATAAAACCCCCGAAGTCCCCTTAGTCCATTTATACTACGACCTCCATCATCCACACATTAATTTAATGCCACAAATGTACCACAAGTGCTTCCTAGTCCAATTAACACCCTATACGAAGTCCAATTGAACCCGGTCACTCAATCTACCTAAGTCCCTTTTAGTTCCATTAGGTATAATCCGTTAATTTCTAATTCTAGCCAATATTTAACCACACTAAGCATTCATTTAACTAATATAACATTTATGACATGAGTTCTAGGCATTAGATTAGTCTTATATGGCTCAATTACGCGAAACTCCTTAAAATGCCCGAAATTAGCATAAAAATTTGACAATTCCGGAATGTGATAAATTTAATCGTATAACCATTTTTACATCTCTAGAGCCTATATCAAACGATAGTTCGAGTATTAGAGCAAGATTTAATAGGTTTGAGTAAATAGTGCTATTATATAAAATCTGTGAGTCAATACACAAAATCAGTCGGACAGTACACAAGATCAGCCGACGGATACAAAAAATCAACTGATTGATACACAAAATCAATCAGACGATACACACTTAACTACGCAACTTTCACCTTTAGACTCAAATTCTTTCTTTCTTCTTGCAACACATTATGCCGCAACCTTCACTATATCACAATTCTAATACTTAGCATGCTTCTACATCATTTAATTAAACTTATATAAAAGAATAATCAAAAACCCTAAAAACTACTATTCATCATCTTCAACATATCAATTACACATAAATCTTTAACTATACATGTAATATAAGCTCAAAAGTTTGTTCTACACCATCACTAGCTAACATTTGAGGTATTAGAAGCATTATATCATCAATTAACAACAATTACACAAAATAACCATAGTTAGAAAATAATAAAAATGCATAAAAAAAAAAGCTTCCCTCACCTTGGTAAAGCAAGGAAAGGAAGGAGATTAGCTTGAGAGCACCTTGGATTTTGTTAAAATGGAAGTAAAATGAAGAAGGCACCAATTCATGCTAAAAAAAACCCTCACGGGTCACTACTGCTTTGCCGTTCCTTTTTCTTCCTATTTTGCTAAGATGCTTTATGTTAAAGTTAAAATATCCAAGTATGTTAATATAATATCCAAATAGCCTAGCTTGGTTTCAACTCTTTTTTTTTCCTCCTGGACTGGACCAACAGTCCAACTTGTCATTTCTTTGTTTTATTTTTTTTTCCTTTTTTTTTATAACTATTATGTATAAGTATATATATGAGTAGATAGACATATAAAATAATGGGTCGGTTCGTATAATGAAACGGGCTAACTAATAGTTTGGGTTTCTATTAAATATAATTGGAATATAGAACTAAGTAAAAACTAATAGAAATACTATAAGCCCAAAACAACTAAATATTACTATTCATTTAGAGACAATAAAAACATTTATTGTTCTCATGCTCAGGACATGAAAAGCACATTCCAACAATGAACGAATATATTAGATACAGTATTGCTCAGGAAAAAAATATCAAATTTGAAAAATAAGGCAGCTTAAAATTTTATCCGGGCTCAAGTTAAACTTAATAAATAAAACTTATAAAAGAAAATAAAATCAAACAAAAGGGCAAACAAGTCAAATATGCACACCGAATAATTAAATATAAAAAACTAAAAGTCTTTATGGGCTCGGACAGTTTAAATCAATTAAATGTAAATAAATAATAAACATAAGATAATCATTTTTAATAACTCTTTTAAATCTAATTTAAATAATTATAATTAATATTGAAAATAATCCAGCTCATTCGGGTCCGAGCCCAATTTCTTGTTCGAACAGTAAAACAAATTAATTAAAAAGACATGTAAGATAATTTTAATAAATAAAATACTACAGTAATTGTCTCATGTAAGTCATTTAAATATAAACTAATAAAATAATAATAAATTAATTACTTTATGTAAATTAATTAAATATAATTTAAATAAATACAAAGGGCGATAACTATAAAAATAATTATTCTCGGGTTCGGCTACACATTCAAATAGTGAAATTAAATCATTTTAAATTATTAGTAAAGTAAATTCTAATCTATAAAATAATAAAGTAATTATTTCGGGGAAGTCAACTGAATATGATTTAAATGAATGCAAACAGTTATCGCGGTACTTTTTTCAAGAATGGTACATTTTAAGGAAATGAATATATGAAAATTGATAAAATGTCTATAAGTTAGGTCTGGGTGTTACAATACTCATCCCCATTTAATTGTTAGCAATAATAGATTAATTCGCGCAGAGGACATAAAATTAAAGAACAGTAAAATGATATATATATATATATATATAATAAAATACACAAACCGAAGCTCGAGTTTATTTCGATATCCTTAAGGTTATAATGCTCCGCTAAGGTGCTTGCGACTCGATAGCACTAATCTTCCAAGATACACCAATTAGACCATTCGTGTAGGTAGCACTTCAATACACGAAAGCTTACGAATAGATAGCGTAAAACTCTCTTTGTTATGATGCAGTAATGAACTATGTATGCGAATCATATGCTAATGTTGTGCATAGCTCTTCTATTTATAGGTGCAAACTAAGAGTGAAATCTGGCCTCCATAAATCCTTCATAAAAATGTCACTTTAATGCCAATGTTAAGAACAAGAAACGTCCTCTCTTCAATGCCAATCGTCATTGATATACAACATTTCCAAATGCCTAAGTAAAGGCATTCATAATTAATTATAACTGATCCCATGATTAGCTTTCCATCTTGATGCAATTATTATCAAGCATTCAAAGCATCAACTTTTCGTTTGATGCAATTATTATGGCATTCGAAGCAGTTCAATATGGTGAGTTTAAATTAGAGAATAAAGAGCTACTCAAACCTTTCTTCTCTAATTTCTCTTTCACCTTTAATGTATTTTGACTTGGAAAATACTACATTCATCTTCTCGAAAGATGACTGTGCACGAACCATGTCCCAATTGTTTAGACACGTGGGACCCACTTAAAAATTAAGTAAAAAATACAAGTCAAAAACATCTTTTCTAACATTCCCTCACATGAAAGGAAATTAATAGGACAGTACCTAATATGCAGACTCAAGAGAGAGAGTTTAGTAGAAAGACACTGCATTGGGATAGGTGGATTTTGGCTTCGAACCTTCCCTAGTGAAAACTATCAGATTTACTTACTAACTAGTGAACGTAATGTCTTGAATTGTTCAGCTTTCATGTAAATCTAGACAATAGAGATCACACAACATCTCTATTACATTCTCAAATTCTCATAGTTGTGTTCATTTCGACCTTGAACAACTCCTGGTATTCATGAGTACTCTAGAGAATTCAGCCCTCAAATTCTCGTAGGATCGACCCCCTCCCTAATCATATAGGTGATGCTTATAAAGAGTATCCCTGCAATACTCCACTTGGATTTTCAAAATATAAGAATCATTAAAAGCATAGCTTAACCTAAGAAACACACAGACAACACTGTCTACTCGTCATAGGAATTGGTGGGAGTACTACTCCCACAATGCTCCCACTGAATTATACATAATTCAGTTTTGAACCTAGATCCAGGGATCTCTTGTCAACAATGTAGGGTTTTCTATTATGATAACTCTTAAGAAATAGGCTTAAGACCCATTCCCCTCGACGATTTATAAACTTGCTCTCTAGGTAAACCTTTGGTAAGTGGATCCACAATATTATCCTTTGACTTTATATAGTCAATAGAAATAACCCCATTTGAGAGCAATTGTTTAATAGTATTATGTCTACGACAAATGTGTCTAGACTTACTGTTATACATACTACTCTGTGCCCTACCAATTGTTGATTGACTATCACAAAATATACAGATAGCTGGCACTGGTTTCTGCTACTTTGGAATATTCTCTAAGAAATGTTGAAGCCATTTAGCTTTTTTAGCAACTTTATCCAAAGCTATAAACTCAGATTCCATTGTGGATTTGGCTATACACGTTTGCTTAGTGGATTTCCAAGATACAACAACATATCCTAATGTAAAGACATACCCAGTGGTGGATTTTGAGTTTTTAGAATTAGATATCCAGTTAGCATCGCTGTACCCTTCTAGTATAGCTGGATATCTTGAATAGTGCAACCCATAGTTCTAAGTATATCTAAGATACATTAGAACTCTCACAACAACAGCCCAGTGGACATGCCCTGGATTACTAGTGTACCTACTTAACTTGCTAACTATAAATGCTATATCGGGTCCTGTACAATTCATAATGTACATCAGACTACCAATTATCTGAGAATACTCTAACTAAGATATCCCTTCACTTGTGTTCTTAGCAAGGTGGCTATTCACATCCATAGGCATCCTAGCAATACTTTCATCATCTTTACTAAACTTGTCCAGTATCTTTTGTATATAATGAGACTAAGACAAGACTAGTCCATCTAATGTTCTAGTGATCTTCACACCCAAAATTACATCAGCCACACACATATCCTTCATGTCGAAAATCTTTGATAACATTTACTTGGTAGTCTTAATAATGTTATTATCGCTCCCAATAATAAACATATCATCTACATATAGACAGATAATGACATATTCTTGACTTGTGCCTTTCACATAAACGAACTTGTCACACTCATTTATTCTAAAGCCATTGGATATCATGGCTTTATCAATTTTTTTATGCCATTGCTTAGGCGTTTGTTTTAATCCGTAAAGGGATTTTATAAGCCGACATACTTTATTCTCTTTACTTGGAACCACAAACCCCTCAGGTTGTTCCATGTAGATTTCTTCTTCTAAATCTCCATTCAAGAATGGAGTCTTTATATCCATTTGATGGATCTAGAGATTATTAATAGCTGCAATCGCTATTAACATCTGAATGGACGTAATCCTCGTAACCGGTGAATAAGTATCAAAATAGTCAAGACCCTCTTTCTGTCTATATCCCTTGATTACTAGACGAGCCTTGTATTTGTCAATTGACCAATCAGTTTTCATCTTCTTCTTGAAGACCCACTTGCACCCTAAAGGTTTGTTTCTAGGAAGAAGATCAACCAAATTCACATGTATGATTATTCATAATGGACTCAATTTCACTATTGACAACCTCTCTCCATAAGGAGCTTCAGGGGTTGACATAGCCTCATTAAAAGTACGAGGCTCATTCTCTAACAAATAGGTCAAGAAATCAAAACCAAAAGATTCAGCTATTCTCGCCCTTTTGCTGCGTCTCGGTTAATCTTCAGCATCATTAGATATAGTCATTTCATCCATATCTTGTTCTTCAGTCCCATAAGTTCTCTTAGAAGAACTTGATTCTTGTGTTTCCTTATAAGGAAATATTTCCTTAAAGAATTCTGCATTTCTTGATTCGATAATTGTATTTTCATGATTATTAGTTAATTTTGACCTAATCACCATAAATCTATATGCAACACTGTTTTGTGCAGATCCAATAAAGACATAATCCATAGTCTTTGGACCGATCTTGACTATTTTAGGTGTAGGAACCCCATACCTTAGCTAAGCACCCCCACACTTTTAAGTAATTGTAGGAAGGTGGTCGTCCTTTCCATAACTCATAAGGTGTTTTGCTGATTTTCTTCTAGGGTACCTTATTCAGAATATGATTTGCAGTTTGCACTCCTTCCCCCCACAAGTTCTGAGGTAATCATGAATTAATCAACAAGGCATTCATCATTTTTTAAGAGTTCTGTTTTCACGCTTAACAACACCATTTTGTTGAGGAGAGTACGGTGTCGTTGTTTGGTGAATAATACCATGTTCAGGACAAAAATCCTCAAAAGAAAATCCATATTCTCCCCCTCTATCTCTTCTCAACATTTTTATCCTTTTGCCAGTTGATTCTCAACCTCATTTTTGTATAGTTTAAATACTTCAAAAGCCTTATCCTTGCTCTTAAGTAGGTAAATATAACAATAACTCGTACAATCATCTATGAAAGTGATGAAATATTTTTTCCCACCTCTAGTTTGCACAAACTTTAAGTCACAAACATCACTATGAATTAACTTTAAAGGTTCAGAACTTTCTTCCACCGATTTAAATGAAGCTCTTATTAACTTTAATTCTGTGTACACTTCACATCTTTTGTTGAGATTAAAATCAACTTTAAGCAATAGTCCTAAATTGACCAATTTACGCAATGAATCAAAATTAATTTGTCCTAATCTATCATGCTATAAATTAGGAGAATCCACAACATAAATAACTGATTTGTTCTTATTGATAATGGAAGTAGATGGCTTATCAGCCTTTATAACAGTCATTATATTAAGCTTGAACAACCCATCACAATCATAACCCTTGCCCAAAAATACCCCATTCTTAAGCAAAACAAATAGCCTGGACTCAAAAACCAGCTTGAATCCATTTCTATTGAACAAGGATCCAGAAACTAAATTCTTCTGGATGTTTGGGACATGCAGCATGTTGTTGAGTGTCAGCTTCTTTCCTAAAGTCATTTTCAAAATAACCTTTCCAGTCCCTTTTAATTTTGATATGAAGGAGTTCCCCATGTAGAGGGTCTCTTCAGACTTCTGGTAGGTGGTGAAACTATTCCTGTTAGAACAAACGTGACGAGTAGCTCTTGCGTCCACCGACCATTATTTTGGATTGCCAACCAGATTAACTTCTTTCACGATCGCTGACAAATTCATTTCAGACATTTTTTCTCCCAAGTCTTCAACAGTATTAGCCTGAGCTTTTCTTTTCTTCTGAGCTCCTTTGTTGGCACGGAGTCTGCAGTCTATAACCTTATGCCCAGTCTTGTTGCAAGTGTAGCAGTTACCAACAAACTTCTTCTTATCAGTACCTTTCTTTCCTTGATTCTGGCCATTGAACTTCATTTTTTTGTTACTTGGGCCGTGTTCCACCACGTTCGCTTTTGACTTTAAAGGCAGGAGTCCAACCCTTTTGTCATTCTTACGGTTGTTTGTTTCAATCCTCAACCTCAAAACCAAGTCTTCAATTGTCATCTCCTTTTGCTTGTGCTTCAAATATCTTTTGAAGTCCTTCTAGCTAGGAGATAACTTCTCAATGAGTGCACCAGATTCGAAAGTTTCACCCATATTCATTCCTTCTGTATGACACTCATGAAGGATTAGCTGATATTCTCCTACCTGGGGCAACAGAGGCTTGGAATCTACAATTTTGAAGTCTAAGTACTTGGCAACTACAAATTTCTTTGTGCCTGCATCCTCCGATTTATATTTTTTTATCCAGCGATTCCCACAAAGCCTTCACAGTCGGGACTGGACTACAAATATTATATAACGCATTATCCAATCCGTTGAGGATATAGTTTCTGCAGAGGAAGTCTGCATGCTTCCAAGCATCAACGGTAGCAACAGTCTGCATATCAAGATTGTCACCCAATTCCGGTGCATCCTTCTTAAAAAATCGAGTCAAACTCAAGGCGGTTAGGTAAAACAACATTTTTTACTGCCACTTTTTGAAGTCCCTCCCATCAAATTTTTCTGGCTTCTTGCCATGACCAGCAGGAAGTGCCGCCACAAACAGCATAGCAGAAGCAATAGTTACCGATGGTCTTTCCAAGGGTGCATTTTTATTCCCAGTGGATCCACCAATTTATCCACTTCCATGGATAGGTATTGATCCAGATCCATTTCTTCCATTTCTGCCATTTCCATTTCCTTTAACGTTAGCGTTTACATTTTCGGTATGCATTTGTAATTAGGTCCAAAATATTACCAACTGCACTTAAAAGGTACAAGTTAGTCTCAAAAGTAGATAAATAAAATATAAACTGGAAGTTGGAGAAATAATGAAAAACCAACCAAGAAATAATTAAATCTCCATTGAAATATGTCCCAATAGATATTGATCGAAGAAGGCTTAATTTCAGCACAAACAAAACTAAAAATTGTAACTAGAAAGAAAAAGAATATAATAGCAGTAAGTAAAGTGTAAACTGAAAATAATTCTGAAAGAAATATATTCTAACATAATTTTTGTTTCAGTAATAAGGCACAAATTAAAATAGAAATAGTTAGTATAACCATAAGATTGTTAGCAATAATAGATTAATTCGTGCAGAGGACAAAAAACTAAAGAATAGTAAAATGATATATATATATATATAACGAAATACACAAATTGAAGCTCGAATTTAACTCGAGGTCCTTAGGGATATAATGCTCCGCTAAGGTACTTATAGATTGATAACATTAACTTCCCAAGATACAATGATTAGACCTTTCATGTAGGTAGCACTTCAATACACAAAAGCTTGCGAATTGACAATGTAAAACTCTCTCTGTTATGATGTAGTAGTGAACTATGTATGTGAATCATATGCTAATGTTAGGCAAAGCTCTTCTATTTATAGGTGCAAACTAAGAGTAAAATCTGGCCTCCATAAATCCTTCATATAATGTCACTTTAATGCCAACGTTAAGAACAAGAAATGTCCTTTGTCCAATGCCAATCTTCATTGATATAAAGCATTTCCAAATGCCTAAGTAAAGGCATTCATAATTAATTATAACTGATCCCATTATCACATTTCCATCTTGATGCAATTACTATCAAGCATTCAAAGCATTAGCTCTTCGTTTGATGCAATTATTATCATGGCATTCAAAGCAGTTCAATATGGTGAGTTTAAATCAGAGAATAAAGAGCTACTCAAACCTTTCTTATCTAATTTCTCTTTCACCTTTAATGTATTTTAACTTGGAAAAATATTATATTCATCTTCTCGAAAAATGAATGCCCATGAACCATGTCCCAATCGTTTAGATATATGGGACCCACTTAAAAATTAAGTCAAAAATACAAGTGAAAAACATCATTTTCCAACATTAATAACATTAGGTCTATGAATGCAAGGCCAAGTATTATCAATGTGGCTAGAGATAAACTCAAACATCGGGTAGTTGAGGGGCTAATTCTACTAACCATTACAAAATGTAATCATTAACTTTAGCAAACGAATTTGAACCCACTGCAATAATCTCTTTGTCATGAACCAGATTAATGAGAGCTCCAAGCGGGTACTACAAATCAAGCCAAAACAGAGTGTTGTCTCCCCTCTCAAATGTTGTAAATGTCCTATGAGATGGATCAAATGGGATTTGTTTTCGACTTGGATCATCCGTAACTGTGGTGGTAGATCTCTTCAAGCGACTGCCATTAAACTCTTTTTGTGTGCTTCTTTCTACCACATTTGGAGAGAGAGGAACAAGTGTGTTTTCCAGCAAAAAAATTCTTACTGAAGAAAAAATCTTTAGTAAAATCAAGTTCGACATTAAATACAAATTGTATATAGGGAAAAAATATAGAAATAACTTTTTGAATAGAGATATTTATGAAGCTTGAAACTTAGATATGAGCTTCCTAGTATAGTTGGTGCATGACACTATTTTGTACATTGTAAATATTTTTTATTTAATGAAACTCTATTGCGTGCCTAGCAAAAAAAGAAAAAAATCAACTGCCTTATACACTGTATGGATGCTCCTAAGTATTCTTCACACATTAAAATTAATTTTGACGAGTCTACTTGACATTCAATAAAAATCAAATGGTTCACTATTTGATAGAGATCATTCAAATTCTAGTTAGTTTATCTTATCATAAGTTTGAATATAATTTATGTTGTATAAGAGTCCTAGGAACTCGAACTCATATAGATTCTGAATTGTATTTATATTTTATGTACAAAGAATTAAAATGTGCAACATAATTTGTTTCTACTTCTATGCCTTTAGTTTCTACATGGTATAAGAGTCTAAACGCTTTTACAAACAACTCGATCCTACCGTATCATTTTTTTTTTTGTCACAAATGGCTTCTGTGACGACCGAGAACCTCTTCATATTCATTTTAAATTGTTGAATGTCTTATTTGAGTATTAAATGTGCATTTATTTAATTTTTAGCATAAGGTACTATTTATAAGAAAAATTTAATGTTTAATTTTTCTGAAACTATATTTTTTTCCTATCACATATCATGTAGGAGGAATGAGAAAAATATTATTTTGTGTATTTAATATTGGGAGTGTGCATTAGAAAATAGTTTCCGTCCTGAATGAATAGTGTTACGAAAGAATAGTAACTTTTTGTAGAATTTTATTTGGGCCTTTAGAGATTTTAGCTAACCTTGGACCTTTGGTTACCATTTTAATTAATTCAACTAAGCCCATTGACCAAGCCCAAGCCCATTATAAGTCATTAGTTAGCTTTTATTAGTTATTTGAAGACCAAAAATCAAAAAAAAAACAAAAACAAAGAGGAAAAAAAAAATGTCTAGAAGCAGAGAGAGAGGGAGAGAGAAACGGTTGAGAGAAGAAAAGCTAGGGCATGTGATTTTCTTCAATTTTCAGCCATTTTAGCAAGAATTGGAGTGATCTTTAGCTAATTTTCATCCATTCCTAGCTTGTGCAAGGTGAGGGAAGCTTTTAATGTGCATTTCTCTTGATTTCTAGTTGTAGAGGAATTTTGTAATTGTTGATATTTGATTATATAATGCTTCTAATACCTCAAATGCTAGCTAGAGATGGTGTAGAACAAACTTTTGAGCTTTGTTTACATGTGTAGTTGAAGATTAATTGGTAGTTGATAGGTTGAAGATGATGAATAGTAAAAAAAAAACGTGAATAGTAAATCCTTATGTTCTAGCTTATTCTATTGCTTTATAAGTGTAATTTAGGAGTTGTTAAACCTATATTAGAGCCTAAAACATTTTTATGGCGCTAAACTAATGTGCGGTTTTAGTAGTTATAGTTGAAGTGAATGTTTGTTAGTAATAGTTAATTATGTAGGTCAAGTGTTTGATAGATGTTCTAAGTGAGGTTGATGAGTGGCATATGCTAACTATAAGTCAATATGATGCTTAATTTAACTCAAGAAGCAAGGAAATATAGCTAAAAGTAGAGTAGTGCAAAAGAGTAATTCTGGACTGTGCACTGCCAGTGACTTCTAGAGCACTTTTGACATAGTAAAACTGCTCAAAAATTAACGAAATTTGTACAGTAGCTAGATTAGGAAGTTTAGAGCAAATGTGGATTTCTAGTGCTAAGCCTAATTCTAACGTTTTGACCCTCCGATTTTGCCATTTTCGAAATTTGTCTGGAAAAAAATCGCTGGTGCAGGACAGACTGCGTGATGATTTTGTAGAGGTCATATCTCATTGAATATAACTCCGAAATGAGATCCGTTTGAGGCTAAACCCATCTACATTCGATGAACTACATTTCTCTGGAGTTTCAGAGTTTTTGGAGAACAATTAGGCTGGTAACAAAAGCCGCAAATTCAAGCCAATGTAAACTAGAATTTCAACTTATCTTGCTATAGGTTTATGATGTCTTGATGGTTGGCTTTAGTGAATAATGAGCAATTTTAGGTAGTAAGAAGCTTAATGGTGATGAATGGTGGTTATGTGTGAATGCTTAATTGAATTAGACATAGTTACTTGCCATCTAGTGAATCAAGAGAAAGAGAAGTTCCACGAATGCTAGTATTAGCTAACTTTTAAAAAGGGAGTTTTTCGCGAAATGTAATCCGAGCACGTTTAGGCTTTGGAATAGGTATCCTTGGGGCATGGAAGCACTTTTGGTGCCTTCGTTGCGTGAATTTGGGGTTCGAATAGGGTAGTTGTAGTTAAAACCCGCTCGGGGCCTTCCCGAGCTTTTATTTCTAAAACGGGTTTTCATGATCTTAATAGGTGTCTCTTGGCTTGGTTGGGAATGTAGTATGGTTAGGTTGTGGGTTGGTAACGTTGAAATGCATTTAGGAGAAGAAAAACTTGGTTAAGAAAGGGGAAAAAAGGTAGTAATTGGCTTTATTGTTGTACCTAGAGCTTGCTATTGTGTTGTCGCATACTATTGTGTTTATCTAAAGCTAATTGAGCTATTTGAATTGGATTTTGGGTGAAGTTGTGTTGGTTTCCTCTTTTTGGGATTATATAGTTATCTCGTGCATATTTTGGTTATAATGTGTTTATGTGAGGGCAGCCAGTTGGGTTGCCATACTCCTTTTCTTCTTATTTTAATTATATTGGTAATATAAGAAATGTGTTAGCTTGATAAAAGTTAGTATTGACTTGTAAAATGTTTTCTTTAACTTGAGTTGTTGTGGGTGTTGAGATAGGATTAACTTATTTTTGAGTTGTTATCAAGTCAGTGTTGAAATTGTTGATAGATAAGTTTCTCTACTTCTTGTCCAACTTGTGAAATGTTGAACTATAAATTTTGTTAGAGCTTGTTATGCTAGTCTAGTTTATGAATTTTCTTAACTTGTAGTTAGCTAATGAATCTAATGAATTATGATAGTTTAATGGAGTTATTAACTAGCTAAAGGAAGAATGCTGCTAAGCTTCATTTAGGTACAAGTTATGGCCTTTGGAAGAGAATAATGCATGTGTATTTCATAATCATGTAGTAGTAAGCTATAGTTAAACTTAACTTGCACTTAAATTCTAGTATACTAGTTAAATGTTGATGTAGTAGTGTCTTTCGTAAGATTAAAGAAATGTTTTAGAGATATTTGTATGACTTTTAAGCTATGTGGCAATATGATATACATGAGTGATTATATATAACTGTTATCATTGTGGATGGAGTTAAGAAATAGTTAAGTCGGAATTGATATAGTTAATAGCTAAATTAATTACTGCTGCTAGTTTTCATGGGTTCACTTCATGAGTAATATGTGGTTACTTGGGATTACGTGCTAATATGGAAATAATATAGTTAATTGCTAAGGTGTTGTACTTATATGAATATAATAGGGATTTGCATATTCGAGCTAAATGAGGTTTTGGAGTAAATTTAAACTACTTTCTGGCATCTTGGAGCTTGGTAGAGGTGAGGGATTTACATTCTTTTGTGCATCTTAATTTGTTTTACTGCTCATAAATGATATAGTTTAGTATGATTGCTTATAATTACGTGCACTTTGATATGAATAGACTAAATATACACTTGAATTTTATTTATATTGTTATATGGCTTATTTATTGTAAACTACGTGAGAGGGAAACCTACTTTGTTGTCCCTCATTTATGTGATTCTTGAATTATATTGTCATTGCTTGAATTATTGTGATCGAATATCGGGTTGCGCAACCTTTTTGGACATGGTAGCGTCGAGAAACATGGGCGGCATCGGGCTTGCCGTGCTCCCTTGACTACCATGGTGCCTATTCCCTTCTCGCTGAGGCATACTCCACTACCCCAGAGGCGTGGTTCACCTGCTGGGCATGGACCTACCTCAGGAGAAAGGGTCGTAGGATCGGGATACATCCGGAGTATCCCAACTTGTTGGTGTATGGGTTTGCCGGCATTAGCGTGAAGTTCGTGGCTCGTGGTCCGAGATTGAAGACTTGAAGTGAACCGTATCCTTTTTATATGTATTTAATTACTTGTTTACTTGGTTGTGTTATTTGATGTTGAATATGCTTTTATCCTGTTGCATATTATGTTGCATCACCTCCCTCACTGAGTATACCGGTTGTATACTCACCCTCGTCTCTAACACCTTTCAGGTTCAGCACCTTCGCAAGGTGATACAGGGAAAGCTCGAGAGTTACCATGTTTGCTTGTGTTGGCTTTTATTATTAGTACCTACGAATCCATGTGAATTAGTGAAGTGATTTGAATTGTAATTTGATTGGCACAATAAAAACTCGGCTTGTAATTGTATTGGATCTTGTTTGTATTTGGTTCATAGGTGGCCTGTAATAGCTTAAAGGACTATGTTATTGTTTAATTGTCGTGCATGCTAGCTTGGGTTAATGGAGTTAGTAGGCTAGATTAATAAACAAGACAATTGAAGAGATAAAGTTAGAATGATATGATAAGTGACTTTATAACATAGTATTCAATATTTGAGGCCTATGCATGTTTGTGTACCTATTTTGTTGAGTCTAAAGCTTGGATGACCTCAAGACGAGGTATAGCTTAGTGGTTGAAGTTGAAATATATGGGAATGTTGGATTATGGTTTCATAGTTGTATTCTATTATTCGCAGGTTTTTAATTAGTCCTACAAATAGGGGAGACTCCGTCCGTTTCTCCCTAAATTTTGTGTCCGAGGTTTGGAATTGGGTTGAGAATAGCGTGATAAATAGGAATCCCAGTCTCGTGAGGGATCGGGGCGTTACAGCTTCCAGCTCTTCAACTACTACGAGCTCTTCCACTGCTAGCCCAATTCTGCTTGGTGGTATTGCCTCGTCTTTAGCCCTTTTTGCTATCAACTTCTCTGCCCAACTACCACTTAAGCTTACTGGTAGTAATTATCGAACTTTGCCTACTTAGTTTCATACTCTTCTTTATGGGAATGACTTGATAGGATATATTGATGTTTCTCTTTTGTGTCCTCCTCATACTCCTACCACAAATGGTGTTATATCTTTGAATCCAAACTATAAACTATAGATGAGGCAGGATAATTTTCTTCGCCATGCTATTCTAGTAACTGTTTATGCCTTAATTACACAATTGGTCACAATGACTCTTAGAGCTAAAGCTACCTGGGATAAGTTGAACAACTCTTTTGCCAATGCGTCCAAGTCACGAATCTATGGCCTTCATAACAAGCTTCTCCAATTATTCAAAGGATATCGCTCTGTGTCAAAGTATTTGTGAGTAGGGGCGGACCTACTCTATATTGAGTGTAAGCAAAGGCTTATAATCAAAAAAAATTACTATGGTTCAGCGGTTAAAGAAGTGCTCTTAAAATGCTTTGGTGCTTCAAGTCGCAGGTTTGAGTGCTTCAGCCTTTAGGTCGTAAGTTTTATTTTTAGTACTGCATATTTTGCTTTTAGCTTATAATATATATTTTTTTTAAAAACACTTCTCTCACTTGTCAATTACCCAAATCAAACCCAAACCCAAACCTTCTCTCTCCCGCACAAACGCTTCTCTGCTCATCTTTTTTAGCTTCTAATTTTTTGTTTTAAACTTCTTTCATTTTCCCAAATCAAACCCCAAAATGTACTTTTTATATTACTACAATTCTATAGTTACTTTTTTCCTCTCTTTTGTATTTATAATGTGTTTAATATATATTTGTTTACATATATATAAATGTACTCGAACCCTCAGTTATTCACTATATTCCTGTGGTGTATGCCCTGACCTCCGATGCCTAGGCCCTTTACTATTTGCGGGTTGTGAAAACACTTGTTAATGAACTCGTGCTAGGGGATTCTCCTATTTCATGTTGTGGTTGTTCATTTGGCTTGTGGGATGACTACAAAGAACTCGGTATGGCAATTAAGACTCGTGACACGGATATTACATTTGAAGATTTGTTTGACAAACTTTTGGATCATGAATCCTTTCTTAAACACGAGGAATAATGTAACGAACCAATTCTTGTTACTGCAATTTTCATAGAACGGTAATAACTAAGGCAAAGGTCATGGGGGACAAAACAAAAAGGCCAACCATTTTTCTTCTAATAATTCTTATGCATGGCCTTCACAAGGCTACTCCAATTGTGGCAATTTTCAATCTAATGGCGGCAATCGTCTATCCTCTAACCAATGACACCTTGGTAATTCCAATCAGCAATTTCGGCTTCAGTGACATATTTGTAATAAAATTGGCCATTTGACCAAATTTTGTCGATCTCGTTCTCCTTCATTATATGAACCCCTTGTCAATAAAAGGGTGTCTATTTCGTCAACTAATTGGGTCATTGACTCTGGGGCTTCGCATCATATTACATCTGATATCCAAAACATGACTATTCAATCCGAGTACAATGAAAATGATGGTTGATTGATTGGTGATGGTACTGATATTTAAATCTCACACATTGGTAACACTACTCTTGTCACTTTTCACACTTAAAAATGTCCTATGTGTTCCTACGATTGGTAAAACTTTGTTGTCAGTTTCTCAATTTTGCAAACATAATTTTACTTCTATCGAGTTTTTTCCTAATTGTTTTATTGTGAAGGATCTGAGCTCAGGGACACCACTGCTCAACGGCTGAATAAAGGGAACCTGTATGAATGGCTCAATACCACCATTCTACCTCATGCTTTTACGACATCAGTTGAACAATGGCATTCGCTTCTGGGTCACCCCCTCTTTGTACTCTTAGGGCTATTGTGTTTGATAATAAGCTACATGTTTCTAACTCTAATTTTCAATTTTGTCATGATTGTTCTTTTAATAAGAGTAACTGTCTCCATTTTGGTAACTCAATAATTGTTAGTAATAAACTATTAAAAATTATTTTTACAGATTTTTGGGGTTTGGCTCCAATTGTGTCATTTGAAGGGTTTAAATATTATATTATTTTTATTGGCCATTATACTAAGTATACATGGTTGTACCCTTTGAAACAGAAATCTAATGCGTCACATGTCTTCCTAGATTTTAAATTAGTTGTGGAAAAATATTTTGCTACTCCTGTCATTACTTTGTATTCTGATGGTTAGGGGTGAAGTATCAAGCTTTACATAATTTTCTCACTAAAAATGGGATTCAACATCTTGTAGTTGATGTGTTCACAATTTTACGTTTAAATCCATATTTTGCGTGCATTGCATTATGAAATAAATGTGAATTGTCATATATTAGAGAAATTTCTTGTGTACATAGGTTTTCAGCACTCAATGAACATTTGGATACAAAAGGAGCGAAAAAGAGCAAACAAAGATGGAATTCGCATAGACATTTAGTGGTCTCTACTCGAGCATGTGTAACAGCTATTCGAGCAGCTATTTGGGAAAAAAAAATATAGAAGTCGCTCGAGCAACCTACGGATCTGCTCAAGCAGGTTGGTAACCTGCTTGAGCAGGTTGGATAAAATTACAAGCAAACGTGCATTTCTTTGTAGTGGGTTAAACCCCAACTTTGACCAAGCTTCTTTAGTTATTTAAGATTGCTATATGGGCAAGAAAAAGGACTTTTGGCTTATTCTCTCAACCCTAAACACCAAGAAAATTTTGGAGATTGTGAAGGATAAGGCAAAAACATGGATTTGAAGCAAGATCAAACTAGAAAAAGATCAAGAAGCAACAAAACCATCTCAATTCGCAATCAACTCATGAGTTCTTCTTATCTATTCTTTAGTTTATCATCTTTGCTTGGTTTTAACATGTATCCATCATACTAGACCTCAAGATTTAGGGTTATAGATAACTAAATTACTTGAACCCATTTTTTGATTTTGGATTTAATGTCATAAATTTGTACTTGAATTTCTTGCAATTGATTTCTTGGTTAATCATCCATATTCTTGTTAGTTGTGTTTAGACATTCAAGAATCATACATTTTCTTATATAAATCTTGTAGATTCTTGGAGGTATGAATTTGGATTAATTTAGAACTTAATTAATAATTGTTTTACAATTGAGATAGGTTATGCCTTTAAGATATTCTATGTCTTTTGAACTCAAATAAAGATTAAGAACTATTTAGGATAATTGGTTAAGATAAGTGAGTGATAACTATGCCAGGTGATTGGTTATGCTCCAACACCTTTAATTAATTAATCTCACAAAATTAGAGCTTGTAGCCTAATCAATCCGTGTATAATTGGATAATCCCAAATCTGTTAGCATAGAGTAGAGTAATCAAAGCTAACTATCATCCCAAACTGCTTTCTTCCCATAAGACCCCCAAAACCTTTATTTGTGTTTAGTAACAAGTATAAGTTATTAATCAATTCGTAGTTTCTTTTTAGTAATTGATCTAGACAACTCCAATTCAATTTCCTTAATTAATTTATTTTCTTTTAAATTCTCACATGATAATCCCAATTCCATGAGGAAGAACCTTAAGTAGCCATTAACATGGTCAAAGAGGAATTTAATCTATACTGTTGTTGCTTTATTTTTACCCTTTATTATTGATTGTACAACGATGTGATCGGTAATACTCCATATGCTTAGGTCCTGCTAATCGTGGCTACGGTCTTATAATTGAAACTGTACTCACAATGTTAACCAAAACCTTTTTGCCTTCAAAATTTTAGGCAATGGCGTGCCAAGCTGCAGTATTTTTAAATAATTGACTTCTCTTGCCTAAGGTGGATAACTAGTGCCCTTTCGAATTTCTTTTTCGGACTAAACTCAATTACTCAAACCCCAAGGTTTTTGGTTCACTTTTCTATTCGTTGCTTAAACCATATGTTCCTCATAAACTCGCCTCTAAGTCTCGACCGTGTATTTTTATTGGTTACCCCATAACACATAATGAGTACAAACGTTTTGATCCCCAAACGAGTAAAATTTTTATTTCACTAATGTTTATTTTGTTGAAAATGTATTTCGTGCCAAGATAAGATCTACTAGTAAGTTAGATGTTTCATTACATATTTCGTCGCACTGGTTAGATCCCACCTCATCCTCATTTGTCTTGTCTTCTCACTCAAATAATATGCATAGCCCACCTGATGACTTCAACATTCCCATGCCTTATATCACACAACTACCTCTTCAACCAATTCCTCAAGTCCCTCCCTTATGTCTTATGACTATTGCGATGCCCACATCTACCCCTTCTCATCTTGGGTCAACTCGAGCCTCTTTTGATAATGGTGGTGCACTTTAGGTTGCTGAGATAATTCCCTCATCTTCGGCATTGTCTAGTGACCCTTGTTGCTAGATGCTGCCCCTATTCCTCCATCATCCACTGGTATTGTTTCTCTACCTGCTTCTAAGTCTCATCATCCTATGACAACTTATTCTAAGAATATCATTGTGAAATGAATTTCTAAGTTATGTCTTATAGCTTCTTCCCAGCAAGTATGACTCTGAGCCTCGTACGAATAAACAGGCTAGTGAATCACCACAATGGAACAAGGAAATGATAGAAGAGTTTGATGCCTTGGTGTGAATGGAACTTGGGAACTCTTTCCACCTGAACCAAATTGCAATATCATTTTACAAGTGGGTGTTTAGGATCAAACGCAAAGCAGATGTCACAATTGAATGTTACAAGGTGAGGCTCAAAGCTGAGGGCTTTCATCAACGCCTGGGTATTGATTATACTACAACGTTCCGTCTATTGGTTAATCTAACCACTATTCATCTTATCCTTTTCATCATTGTACATTTTAATTGGAAATTATCTAAGTTGGACATTAATAATGCTTTTTTTACAAGGGTTTCCCAACTTTAGAAGAATAAAAGGATGAGAAAATAACTAATTGTAGTTTCTAGAGATAGGAATTAGGTATTTTGTAAAAAGAGGGGTATGTACCTATTTTAGAGTAGTTTGGATGATAAGGCAGGTAAGTTCCTTGTCCTCCTCAGAGGTTTGACTTTCTGTCCCCTTCCGATCATGTAATTTCCTTTTTTGATGAATAAAATTTTTGAGGGTGCCGCCCTTCTTTCTAAAAAAATATATATTTTTTTACAAAGGACTTTGGAATATGAGGTTTATATGCGTCAACCTCCTGAATTTCTTAATTCTCATCATCCAGCTCATATATGTAGATTAAAGAAAGTTATTTCTAAGGGCTTAATTTCCCTATGGGCCTGGAGTCCAAAGTGATGTAGAAACTAAAGGCACAAAAGGTTAAACAAATTTTGCAACACACTTTAATTTGTACATGAGATATAAATACAATTTAGAAGTACGGATGGCAATGGGTATCCGCTATATGCGAAACTGACGGTTAATCACCCAATAAAAATTCGATAATAAAAATTGATAGGGAATCCGTTAAGGTTTGGATTTTATAAGGGAAAACCGATAGGTAAACCGATAGATTTTTATTTTTGATGTTAAAAAAAATCGAAACCCGAAACCTGATTAATAATTTATTATATAATATATATATGTATATATTTATATATATTATATAATATTTAAAGTTGACAAAAAATATAAAAATAATTTTTATACTATAACCAAATGTGCTAATATCTAAAATTACATTAATAAAAATAGATTATATTTTTTAAAAGATTTGGGCTAAGCCCTTACCATTTTAAAAATAATAACTAAGAAAAAGTCCAACATTTCTTTATTAATGTCAGTCCAATCTCTTTAACCTTTTAACTCTAAAAGCCCAATATACTAATGATCTAATACATTTTAAAAATAATAATTAAGAAAAAATCCAACATTTCTTTATTAATGTCAGCCCAATCTCTTTAACCTTTTAACTCTAAAAGCCCAATATACTAATGATCTAATATGTCTTTCTCATTCTTTAACGTTTAACCCTAGGTAAGCAGTAAAAGGTGAAGCTCATCAGGTTAGCAAGAAAGAGCTTCACCTTCACCTTTTTCTTCTTTAACGTAAGGTGATCTAATCTCACTTTCTCTGCAAGCTTTAGCCTTAACAGCGGAGAACAGCCTCGTGCATTATTTATTTATTTATTTTTGGTTGATTTCGTTTATTGATATTGTATTGTATAGTGTTTCTTGATTTTTTTACTCCTGATCTTAGTGATTTGTGTTTAAATGAAAGTTCATTATTAAAGCTTTGATTTTGTGGTGGTTAATTGTGTTGCTCATAGCTGAAATATGAATGAATCTCATCCAATAAAATTGAAAATATGAACTATCATCTTTTGTATTAATATATTGTAATTTTAGATGAATGTTGACTTTGAGTTAGCTCAGATTTTGTGTTCAAAGCTATTTTTTTTTTTTTTTTTTGTAAATCACATATTCTTTGTGGTCAAACTTTTTTTTGTATTAATATATTACTGTTTTTTTGTATTAATTTTTTTACTACTTTTAGAGTGATTTTTTATTTAAAAATATATTTTTTTAAGTTAGTTGTTTCGGTTTCGGTTATCCGCAGTTTTTTTATTATTTGTCGATTTTGGTTTCAGATAATGATTTTTAAAAACGTCGGGTTTTGATTTCGGTTTCGAGTTTAGATTATACTAATCGGTTTCGGTTTAGATTTTTCTAAAAACTGCGGTTAACCGACCCGCTGTCATTTCTATTCAGAAGCTATAGAGTCTGAGTTCACTAGGAATCTTATACAACATAACTTATATTCAAACTTATGATAAGATAAACTAGCTAGAATTCGAATATGCCCTATCACTATATTTACTAATGAAATCTAACAGCGTGATTGACCTATCACTCTTGATGAAGCAACATCCATCTTGACCAAAATTTGTAGTGTATCGGCCCTTTAAGAGATTTATATTCAGTTTATAATGACTTGGGTTCATTACTAATGTCAACACAAATTTTAGTATTTTGAGCTAGATGATTATGCTAAATATATCGGTCATTTTGTTTGACACACTCCTTGTACTTTTGATAAGTGTGACTTAGATCCCACATTTTGTTATATATGTGTATCACTCCCCTTCCCTTAGTTTTTCATTAGTTTTTCCATTAATATTAAAGGTATGATAGTCCTTCGCAAAATTAAAACAAAACAAAAGAGAAAACAAATAAAAAGAGACCTAACAACTGCATAATTTTTAGTTATCAGAGGACTAATCCTGCACCTAGCAATAATACAACACCTCTAGTCTCTATAATCTTCTCTACATACTCTTCTTCATTCAACAACAAAACTTTGTTTCCTTCATCTATTTCTCTTTCTCTTTTTTTGCATGTGAAAATATAAGGAGATTTGACGTGAAAATATTTCTTCTCTTTTACAAAGAAGAAGCAAGGCATCAAAATAATGGAGTTCAAGTAATAGATATGGAGTCAAAATATTTTACATCAAATGATAGTCACATACTATTCACTTTCTTAGCATATGTCAACTTGTTCTTGCAGTCGAGAAGCATAATTGGATAAAAGACTCTAAGCGCAATAATAAGCATAGTGAGTCAACTTGTTCTTGCAGTTGAGTTGCTTCTAAGATGACCAATATAAGACATTTTCTCCCCCGCAATGGGCTTGAGTGCCTATAGTGCTATTCTCCTATTAGAAGAAAAAATAAATGTTGCTTTTACGCTGTATTTACGCGTGTAGTGCTGTACTCTTGCAACAAAAAAAACGAGTGAAGTTAAATCTAAGTAATATTTGTAATAAAAAATAAATAAATTCAAGGAAGTTGATCTTTCCATTATAACTTGAGAGATGATTCCCACTACAATGTTGGTAAAATTGGAATAGAAATACATATTTGCATAGTTAGATGATGTGAACATAAAAAAAAAGAGAACTTTTGGGATGATGTGAACATAAAGAAAAAAAAAGAGTTTTTAGATGATAATTTTTGGATATTTATTGATTATCTCACATAGGGAAAAAATGTCTTCTATTAATTTTGTAACGAAAAAACTAAAGCATCACTCACAAAAAAGGTGTGACACTCATATATTAAAAAGTGTAAAGATTGTAAAGAAAAATTACCCCTTAATATATTGAAACTAGTAATTAGACTTAGAGTAATTACACCAGGTCTATGACTCGGACTTGCCACAAAGTCCCATCATGGTTTTACCTTGAAACAACATCACTATATTGCTAGCAATTAAGGCCATTCACACAGCTAATAGCCCTGCTTTTTAAAAATTAGCGCTTTTGTTAAAAAATATAAGAGGACAATCAGCTACTTTTATAAAACACAAGGGGGTAATCAGCTACTTTTAGCAAAATACAGTGGGGTAATCAGCTAATTTTTAAAACACAAGGGGTATCGTGCACTTTTAGCAAAACACAAGGGGGCAATCAACTAATTTTTAAAATACAGGGAGGTATTGTACATTTTTAACAAAACACATAGGGGTAATACACTATTTACCCAAATTTAAATTCACCATCTTTTTTTATTTTCAATTAGTCTGTATGCTATCTTATATCCCATATGCCCAAAATTACGTGTTCGATATCATTGCTTGAGCATGCCTTCATTTGCTTTTCTTAACCAGACATCTGATCATTGTGTGTTTTTTTATCTTCATTTGGTTTTCTTAACCAGACATCTAATCATTGTGTGCTTTGTTATCTTTTCTTTTCCTTTACCTTATCAGATACATGGCTAGTTTATCGATAGCGAGAAAGTCCACTAGACTACTCCTAAATCTCACAGAAAATAAGAAAAATTGAATCGAGAATCAATAATCTGAATCTGCTTGATATTGAAAACGGTACAATTTAAAAAGTTCTATCAACGTTACCGTCCATATACATATTTCACTATTGTTGTCTTGCTGATACATGAGAAATGTAGATTCGATACTCAAAAGGAAATATTCTATTTTGGCTAGCCTACTTTATTAAGCTTGATCCTTGCCATTCCTTAGAGCTTCCAACTATCTTCAAATTCTGTACATTAAGTACATCAAAAGAAGATCAAATGAGACGAACATGTATATCAGCAAAAATTCAATATATATTGTTATTCATATACTTACCTGTTGCAATCAACATTAGGATCAATAGGTACTAGAACCTTTACCTTGCAAAGGTCAGGAAGTTTCTTAGCTTTATCAACGTTAACGCCAAGTGCCGGCGCAGCTTTTTTGAAACACTCGCATAAAGATTTAAGCTTTGGCTTGGAAGTAGAGATTTGGTTCAAGGCTTCAGTACTTTGGCAGCATGGAGCTGTGATGCTACCGGCTCCTAACAAGTAACTTTGACAAGGCAACAGTTTTGTTATGGCATCCTGGCATTCTATTGCATTTGCATGGCTTGAGAACAAAGCCATAAACACCAAGCACACAATCCCTATTGAGCTAACTATAACTCTTTTGGCCATGGCTAAATACACTTGATGTTTTTTCAGAGTGAATAATGGAAGATATACTTCTGTGATATATGGTTCAAGGAGCTAGCATACATATTTATAGCAAAGAGAGGG
This sequence comes from Ehretia macrophylla, assembly GCA_037974665.1. NCBI lineage: Eukaryota > Viridiplantae > Streptophyta > Magnoliopsida > Boraginales > Ehretiaceae > Ehretia > Ehretia macrophylla. The sequence continues at coordinate 51,255,734 of CM075781.1, forward strand.
CACTAGCTTGTAATGAATGTGGACCTAGTAAGTTTAGACTCTTGAAGTCCTTGGAATATCAAAAGCTGTCATGATTAGCTCCATGATGAGCTGAGACAAAATAATGATGGAATAAAGCTCAAGAATTAATGGATCAGTTGTAGAAGCTTATCTTAACTGGGTCCTTAAAACCAGGTAAGAAATCCAAGGGATTAGTAAGCTCCTCGTTGTCAATGACAAATATATTAATTACTTGTTCAAAATTTATGTGAAAAGTGTATTTTATTTGAACGAGTATGAAAAACTGGCGAATTTATTAAGCGGTTAGTGGAGATTAAATATATAGAATATGAATTGATTTTTAGTCAAGAAAAAACTTAATTAATTTCCACTAAAAATTTATTATTTATATAATTTTCAAATTGTATATTATAACTCTGATCCAGTGACAAGCAATTTTAGGTCTGCCCTCAGTGAGAAATTAGGAGTTCATAAATTATTGCAACATATAGGAAGTTGAGTGCATTTTTCTCATTACATCCACTTTGATTTCATATTTTGTCCTCAAGGATAGTGATGGCATCTGATGGTAGAACTCCTTACCATTTCCATTACCACCAAAATCTACCATTTATGGGGCTTGAAGCATGGCGTTATACCTTCTAAACATTACTTGTCCGTCGTCCTAAGTTGAATGTTTTTGTTTTATTAGTATGTTCCAATATAAATGACACCTTTTCTTAGAAGAAATTTTACCTCTAACCCAAATAATATGATATTTAGAAGATTTTCTTTTAGGTCCCAGTTATTTCATGCCATGTCATTAATTTTTCAATATTTGAAAATTCAAAAACTTTGTATGAGTCCCATTCAATTTCCTACTAAAAATCATACCAAAGCCAAGGCACCTATCTAGTTCATCCCATCTACAAATCATCATACTCCTAAAGTACACCTTTAAATCAACATAACACGTATCCATACCAGTTATAAAATTAAAGAAATGACCAAGATCGCGTGCATACATGTCAAAAAAGAAGGAAAAAAAACATATAAACACCCATAAACTGACTTCACATACATGTGATAGAAACGAAGAGAAAGAGAGCTTACCAGTGAGAGCAAAATTCTGAAGAAGAAACAAAGAAAGAGAGCTAACAAAGAAAATTTTTGGAGAAGCTTTGAGAGAGAATATGGAAAAGAGAAATAAACAGAATTGTTGAGAAGCTTTGAGATATGTAAAGAGAAAACGCCTAACAAGATTTGAGAAACAACTTAGTGGAATGATACACCTTAGATTCCACTAAAAGATGTTTTGGATATACAAAAAATTGTACAAAACTGTTAGCATATGGCACAATCACTTTTATGCATAGATGGCTTACAAATATTTCCACTTGGACAATTGTGTCCAAGGGTGTCATGGTCATACAATATAAAAGGTACAATAATGGTAACACATGGTATAATTCCCTTAATGCATCAATGACCTACAAATATGAATAACTTGACCACTTTGTCCCTTCATATTTTTTTATGTTATATATATATATATATATAAACTGAATTTAGGATCCAGGTTCCTGTTTGACTCGATGTCCTCCATTGCACCATTACAATGATTCTTAGAGCTAAAGTTGTCTAGGATAAGTTGAGCAGCTCTTTGGCCAACGCGTCCAAGTCGCTAATCTATGACCTTTGTAACAAGCTTATCCAATTATCCAAAGGACATCGCTCTGTGTCGGAGTATTTGTAGGTTGTGAAAACACTTGCTAATGAGCTCGCGCTAATAGGTTCTTCTATTTCTAGTGATGAGCTCATTGTGGTTGTTCTCTTTGGCTTGGGGGATGACTACAAAAAACTCAATGCTGCAATTAGGGCTTGTGACATGAATATTACATTTGAAGATTTGTTTGACAAACTTTTGGATCATGAGTCCTTTTTTAGATTCGAGGAGCAATGCAAAGAACCATCTTTTGTTACTGCTCAATTTTCACTAAAGGGTAATAATAAAGGCAGAGGTCATCGGGGACCAAACAAAAAGGCCAACAATTTTTCTTTTAATAATTCTGATGCACGACCTTCACAAGGCTACTATAATGGTGACAATTTTTAATCTAATGGTGGCAATTGACCACCCTCTAACCAAAGGCATTCTAGTGATTCCAATCAGCAATTTCGACTTTCGTGCCAAATTTGCGATAAATTTGGCCATGTTGCCAAATTATGTCGATCTCATTCTCTGTCAAGATAATTGAGGCTCCATCCTAAAAACTAATTGGTATTAAGTGGAGTAACCCAAGATCTTATAAGGTAGTTTAAGAATTTATGATTTTTCTATTTGAGACAAATGCATATTCTAGCATGTGCATATTCTAACACTCTCCTTCATTCTATGAACCCCTGGTGCATTTTGTCAATAATGGGGTGTTTGTTCTTTCAAATAATTGGGTCATTGATTCTAGGGCTTTGCATCATATATATTACATCTGATCTCCAAAACATGACTATTCAATTTGAGTACAATAAAAATGATGGTGTATTGATTGGTGATGGTACTGATATTCCAATCTCACACATTAGTAATACTACTCTTGTCACTCCTTGATTTGTAAAAACTTGTTATTAGTTCTCAATTTCGCAAACATAATTCTATTGCTATTGAATTTTTTCCTAATTATTTTCTTGTGAAAGATCTGAGCTCAAGGGCACTACTAGTCAGAGGGCTAAATAAAAGGAACCTGTATGAATCTCCCAACACTACCATTCTACCTCATGTTTTTATAGTATCACTTGAGCAATGGCATTTATGTCTAGGCTGTGACGCCCGAGACCACTATCATGCTACCTATTAACTATTGCATACACTATTTGTGCATTTTAAATGTGCATTTACTTATCTCTTCACTAGTTACTATTCATCTTGATTTTCTACTGTCTAATTTCTCTGAATTAGCATTTTTTCCACATTATATGACTTATAGGAGGAAAGATAAAAATGAGCTTTTAAGCATTAAATGTTGAGAGAGTGTTTAGAAACTGTTTTGCAGTTCGGGTGAATAGTGAAAACATTGTCTAACAATGAGTTTGGGCTAGTTGGCATTTAATTGGGTTTTGGACTTGATATTAGACTAACTCTGCATTCTATTAGCCAATATAGCCATATACATATAACATATATATAATAAACATACTATATACATTACATATACATTACAACTTAGAAAAAAAAACACAAAACAAGCCCAAATAGTACCCCCCAAACCCGATGGTCAGCCAAGAGAAAAATGAGGAAATTGGTCTTCAAATATTGCATTTTAGGCCCTTGCAAGCTATCTAGGAGTGGTTCCAAGTATTCTTTAGCCTACTACTAGCTCCTACACACTTTGGTGAGGGATTTTAGCATGATTTTTGCATCTTTAATATGTTGTCAAATTTTATGATTTCTTAGATTTGTTATTAATTTCTTAAGCAATATAGCTCCTACACACTTTGGTGAGGGTTAATGATCGTATCCTTTTTTTAATGTGTGGTATCTTATTGGTTATTCGTATTTTAAATGTTTAATTGTTTTACTTGTATATAACTGTTGCATTGCACGAAAAGCTTTTCAAAAACGCCCCGGTTAATTGTATTCCATCCCTTACTGAGCAATTATGGTTGCTCATTCCTCGTTTTAACATGTTTCAGGAAGTGTTGAGATAGACCTCTAGCTTTTAGTTGTAGATGGGGATGATGAGGTGCAGTTAGAGGAGTTACCTACTTGTGTGTTTAATGGAAGCTAGTTAGTTGGTTTGTTGGACTTAAATTATAAGTAGGTTTAATTGATAATGTTAGAGTGGTAAGATAAGTGGAATAAAAAGATAGGATTTCAATGGTTTTAACCTTGCATGCTTGTGTGTTATTATGTCTTGTCTTACTTAAGGCTCGGATGGCGTTGAAGCTGGGAGAAGTTGTGGAGTCGGAGTTGGAATATGTTGAGAATATGGTTTGTGGCTTTACTTTCTATTTACAGGTAACCAGGTAGTCCACGGTACAGAGGAGACTCTGCCCGTTTGTTGGGTCCGGACTTAATCCATTAGTATGGGGTTGGGTCTGGGCGTGACATAGGCTATCCACATCTTCGTACTCTTAGCAGTATTGTTTTTAGTATTAAGTTATTTGTTTCCAACTCTAATTTCAATTTTGACATGATTGTTCTTGCAAAAGAGTCACCGTCTCCCATTTGGTGACTCAACAATTGGTAGTAATAAACCATTGAAAATTATTTTTATAGATCTTTGGGGTTTAGATCCAATGGTATCTTTTGAAGGGTTTAAATATTATGTTGTTTGTATTGACCATTATAGTAAGTATGCATGGTTGTACCCTTTGAAATGGAAATCTGATATGCCACAGGTTTTCCTAGATTTTAAATTAGTTGTGGAAAAATATTTTGGTACTTTTATCATTATTTTGTATTCTGATGAGTGGATTGGGGTAGGGAGGGGGGAGGGGGGGAGGGGGGGAGGAGAGGGGATGGGGTATCAATCTTTATTTATTTCTCTCACAAGAAACGGGATTCAAAATCTTGTAGCACATCCCCAGACGCCTCAACATGTGGTTCTTGTTGAACATTGCCACAGTCATATAATTGAAATTGTACTCATAATGTTAGCCAAAGCCTTTCTACCTTCAAAATTTTGGGCAGTGACGTGCCAAGCTACAGTAGTTTAAATTTATCGACTTCTTTCTCCTCGATTGAATAACCAATGCTCTTTTGAATTGCTTTTTCAGACTAAACCCAATTACTTAAAACTCAAGGTTTTTGGTTTGCTTTTCTATCCGTTTCTTAAATCGTATATTCTTTATAAACTCATTATAAACTCACCACCAAGTCTCGACCGTGTATTTTTATTGGTTATTCCACAACACATAATCTGTATAAACATTTTGATCCCCAAATGAGTAAAATTTTTATTTCACGTAATGTTTATTTTGTTGAAAATGTATTTCCTACCAAGATGAGATCTACAAGTAAGTCAAATGTTTCACTGCATATTGTTTTGCACTGGTCAGATCCCACCACATCCTCATATGTGGTGGTCAGACTGTTTGGAACAAATGAATTTCACAATTTTCTGGAATTCATTTGAAAATTCAATTTTTTATGTTTGGAAGTAGCACTTTAAAAAATTAGAAATCCAAGATTTTCAAATCTTTGATTTACTCAAGCCTAACACAAATCCTTGCTCAATAAGTGGAGTTTACAAATTCACGTTTTTTAAGTTCTATCTTTTGAAGACAAAATTACCCCTCTAGATTTTTCTGTACACTTACATACTATTTGAAACAAATGAATTCCATAAATTTTTGTAGAATTCATTTGCAAATCTAATTTTTTTTTTGTGTTTGGAAGCACCTCTTTAAAAAATTAGAAATCCAAGATTTGCAAATCTTGGATTTACTCAAACTTTACCCAAATCCTTGCTCAAGAGGTGGAATTTGCAGTTCTAAGTCACAAAATTTGTCAATCATATTTTAAAGAGTAACTGTCCTCTAAATTTTATTTCCTTTTTATTGCTTTTAGTATTTTGCTCTCATTTCCTATTTAATTATTTTTTCTTAGTCTTCTTGCAAGCTTTTTCAAAATAAATTTATTTTCATATTTCTTAATCCAAACTTCTTTTTGGTCTTCAAATCAAAAGCCCAAATTATAAGTTATTTATTCATTCATCGTTAATTTCAAATAATCTTAACATACTTAATTAGTTATCTAAAATCTCAAACTATTTATTTGTGTTATTTATTCATCTGTCTATTCATGTTATTTATTCATCAATATTAATTAATTAAATTTAATTCTAAAACTGATTAGTGATATTGATTGAATATATTTTTCTGTCAAAATTTCAAAAATAAAATTTTAAAATATAGGGACATAAAAGGAATACCTACAATAAATATATATACAAATCCTAGAATTGACTTAATACTATTTTCCAGTTCCAAATAAAGGAATTCATTTTTAAATACAAATCCTCAGGGAATTCATTTATAAATCAAATGAATTACATACCACAAAGGTTTCCAAACACTATGTTAAGTTTAACTTCAGCTCAAATACGAAGATAAAATATAAAAAATACTTGAAACCCTCTCCCAAACCCTTCTTCTTTCAATAAAACTTGAAGAAAATAATTTATCAACAAGTAAGGGTATCATCAGTCCATGCTAGTGCTAGTTGAATAGCTCAAAAGTTCTTGTTTATCATTCCTAAATTTTACTAATTCCAATAGAATAAAGGAGGGGTATTTGAGTAAAATATAATTTTTAATTCTAATTCCACATATGTTGAAAATTACAGTTCCAAATAAGAGAATTCAATTATAAATACAAATCGTCATGTAATTCATTTATAAATCAAATGAATTCTACAACACAAGTGCTTCCAAACATTATGTAAAATATTATGCATAGCCCACCTGCTAACTTTACCATACCCGTGTCTTATATCATACAAATGCCTCTTTAACTAGCGTCTCAAGTTTCTCCCTCATGTCCTATGACCATCGCGATGCCCACTATAAAGAGATAAACTCTATTGTATTATGAATATTTCACACAATACATGTTTTACAAATGTGTATTATATACACGAGTATTACAACATGATAAGAAATGATATACACTAAATACTCTTAAAGAGACTAAGCTGCTATCTACAAGACTTGAGCTGATTATGACGAATCTGTGAATCCATTGAAGATATCAACCAGACCAGACAAGTTAGGACTCTTGCTTAATAGACCCCCGCAAGATGGTGGTCCCATGGACAACACCAATCTTGGAACGAAGCTCTTCAAAACGAGACTTAGCCAACGACTTAGTAAGCATATCCGCAAGCTGATGGCAAGTGGAGACATGAGCTACATGTAGAGTTTTATTAGCAAATTTATCACGTACGAAATGGTAATCTAGCGCCAAGTGTTTCATGCGAGAATGAAAAATTGGATTGGCACAAAAATAAGTGGCTCCCAGATTATCACACAGAAGCTTTGGTGCGATTGGAAGAGCGAAACGAAGCTCGTGAAGGAGATTTGATAGCCAACAAAGTTCCGCTGTTGCCGAAGCCACTAACTGAAATTCAGCTTCAGTCGAAGACCGGCAACTGTTCGTTGATTTTTGGAACACCATGACACTGGATTCAAGCCAAGAAAGATAATATATGCAAAGGAATAAGTGAAGTCATCTTTGTTCCCTGCCCAATCCACATCTGAATATGCAGTGAGTGAAGTGGGAGCTGATTTGCCAAGAAAAAGACCATGCTCAATCGTATGCTTCAAGTAACGAAGAAGACTTTTAGCGGATGTCCAATGCTGTTGAGTGGGAAAATGCATGAATTGAGCCAATTTGTTGACACCAAAAGAAATATCTGGTTGAGTAAGTGCTAGATATTGCAGGCTTCCAACTAATTGTCTGTAAGATGTAGCATCAGCAATAGGAGAACCGTCATGTAATGTTAACCGAGTAGAAGAACTGATTGGAGTGACTGCTGCTTTTGCACCATCCATTTTGAACTTTGCTAATAAGTCCCTGATGTATTTCTGCTACGATAAGAACAAACTGTGTTTGCCATGAACCACTTCTACTCCCAAAAAATAAGACAGCAAACCGAGATCCTTGAGTGAAAATTTCTTGGCCAATGAGTCTATTACATGCTAAATGAATGCATTTGAATTACCTGTCACCAACAAATCATCAACATAAACAAATATATATAGTAAGATGGACCTCTTTGCATAAACGAACAGAGAGGCATCTGATCTTGTTCCCACAAATGCCATTGTGAAAATAAAAGCTTTCAACTCATCAAACCATGCCTGTGGCGCCTGCTTGAGGCCATACAATGATTTAAGTAAAAGACAAACATGACTCGGACAAGCTTTGTCAATGCAGCCAGGAGGCTGAGACATATAAATAGCTTCAGTGAGGTTGCCATGAAGGAATGCATTGTTAATGTCCAACTGATGAATAGTCCAGCCGTGGGCAACAGCAATAGAAAGCACAATGCGGATGGTGGATGCCTTAACCACCGAACTAAATGTTTCATGAAAATCCAAGCCTGGATGTTGATGAAAACCCTTGGCAACAAGCCTTTCCTTGTAACGAGCCACACTCCCATCTGGATTCCTTTTTATTTTGAAGACCCACTTGCATCCCACCATATTTTGTTGGTTTTCTCACGGAACGAGTGACCAGGTGGCATTGCGCTCCAAAGCACAAATTTCGTTCGTCATAGCTGCGTGCCATTTTGGACTTTTGAGAGCTTGCTGCATAGATGTAGGTTCAATGGACGGATCCAGATGATTTGTGGTTGTAGGAAAAACTATGAAATTAGGGTAATCTTTTGGTGTCCAAGTATTGTCTTTAGACCGTGTGACCATTTTGTGTGTCACATGGCATGGAGGTCGAGCTTGAGTATGGATAGGTGAGGGTGAAGGCTGCGTAGGGGACAAGAGGTGAGGAAAGTCAGCATCTTGAAGAGGTGGAACAGAGGAAGGTGATAGCTGTTGAGTGCATGTAGGACCCATTGGTGAGGAGCTGGAATGGGACTGAGGAGAGTGCACGCGAGGACTACCACTAGAACCATATGTATGGGATAGGACAGCTCGTAAGTAAGGGGATGGGCTGCTGGTGGGAGTAGATGGTATGGCTGACACATGCTAGACAGGTGGGGCTGCGTTTGAGGGTAGATGTAGAGTGGGATCAAATGGCATGGACTTCTGTTGTTGATGAAAAAGAATTGGAATGATAAGAGGCGGTGTAGGAGCCATTGTGGAAGAATTGTTGGCAAGGGATGGGAAAATGCCTGATGATGATAGGACGCGAGAGTGAGACTCTAGAGCGAGCCATCTTGAAACTAGCAAGTTCGTGATAGCATCGCGGTAAGAGAATGTAGGTAAAGAAGGAAAACAATTCTCAACAAAGTTGACATGCCTAGAGTTATAGTATTTGTGATCAACTGGATCATAGCACACATAGGAGTCAAATGTAGTCGAGTAACCAAGAAACATGCATGGTTTTGAGTGTGGTTTGAGTTTGAGTTTGGTCTGCGGATGAAGCCAATGAAAACATAAACACCCGAAAGTGCGAAGCTTAGAGTAATTTGGGACTTGGTTGAAAAGACATTGAAATGGAGACTTGTTGCTAAGCACTGGAGTTGGCAATCTGTTTGTCTTGAAGGCAAACGACCAAAATGAGAGAGGTAATAAGGCACGATGCAACAAGGCTAAGGTCTTGTATGACTCAACAACGTGTCAATGGCGTCTTTCTGTAGTTGCAATATGTTCAGGAGTATATGAAGGTGACATAAGGTCTTATATGCCATATCGTGCAAACACTGTTTTAAGACCAATGTATTCAGTACCTCCATCAGAGTAGATAATGGCGATTGATGAATTAAATGATTTTTCAGCCATGTTTTTGAATTTTGGAAAGACATCAAACACATCAGATTTATGAGATAACGGAAAAAGCCATGAAAATTTTGTATAATGGTCAACAAATATAACATAATACGAAAAAACATCTACCGATCTTATTGGAGAAAGCCCCCAAATGTCAGTATATACTAACTCAAGTGGCCTACCACTAGTTAAACTAGAAGTGCCAAACGGAAACTCATGACTTTTATTACAGTTGCAGGAGACACAAGATGAAAAAAACTGCAGAGAAAAGAGAGGAAGTTAGTGTCGAGCCACAATTTGATCCAGAGTCTTGGTAGCAGGATGGCCTAAACGATCATGCCAGGTTAGACGAGAGGCTTTGACACAGACACAGGCTTGTTTAATGGAGGAGGATGAAACATCACTAGGCCACTCGTACACATTATGCTTGGTTTGACCCGTCGCGAGGAGTGCCCCCGTAGTTAGATCCTTCACACAAAATGAAGTTAGGTAAAACTCTATGGAAGCATTACTCATACGACAAAACTGTGAGACAGAAATAAGGTTTTTGTGCATAGAAGGAACATAAAGTATATTGGAGAGATGGAAGGGGCGAAAAGAAGAAGTAATGGTAAAATGACCTATGCAAGATATAGACAAACTTGATCCATCGCCAATTACAACATCGTCAGGTCCATCGTATGGCTGACTCATAGAAAGATTTGCAAGATCAGAGGTCACATGGTGTGAAGCCCCCGAGTCAAGAAGCCAGGCGGATTGAGAAGATGTCGTGGTTGCATTGGCTGTGGGTGGAGAGGATGTGAAGAAAAGTTTCTTGGCAGCAAAGCATTGACGAGTCGTATGGCCCTTTTTGTCACAGAATTGGCACACTATGGTGGACTTTGATCCTGAATTCATTGTTGGCGAGCCTTTGTTGTTAGAGTTGCGCCGGGAACCAAAAGTAGAGGACCATTTACTGGAATTGTTCTTGGTGGAATTGAAGTTCTTTTTCCCATTAGAGCCAATGCGTGTGGGATTTGCAAGAACTGAGCCAAGATTTCCAGTGGTGCGTAGTTCTTCTCTTTTGAGAAATGCTTCATATTCCACAAGCTTATCATGAAGCTCATTAAATGATATCAACGTATTGCGAGCACGAACAGCTGCAGCAATCTCCTTGAAGGCAGGCCCAATGCCATTGAGCGTATAAGTAATGAGATACTGTGGTGGGACAAGGCACCCATAAGAGCAAGTTCATTTGCAATGTCTCGAACTTGAGCAAGATAATTAGCAACCGGTAAAGTACCACGATTGAAAAGAGTCAACTGTTCGACAAGACCCATAATACGGGACGATGAGGGGTTGGCATAGTTTTTAGCTAAGCGTGCCCGGGCTTCGGCAGATGTAGCACAAGAGCGAATGATAGGCACAATATTAGGACTTAGCGAACCAATGATGCCCAGAATGAGAAGTTTATCCTGGCACATCCAAAATAGATGAGTAGGATTGGGGGTGTCCTTATTATCAGCACGAATTGTTGTAGGAGGATAGGGATTTGAGCCATCAACGTAACCAAATAAATCGTAGCCATATAGCAAGGCATCAAACTGAGACTTCCAAGAGTAAAAGTTGGTGGGGTTGAGTTTCAAAGGGAGTTGGTTGGCAAGTTTATGGCAATAAGATTTGGAGTATTTGTGGTGGTAGTGATGGGAGTGTCAGACAGAGGTGGAGGAAAAGATGTAGCGGAGGAAGTAGAAGCCATGGAAATATAAAAGAGCAACAAAAAAAAAAACTTAAAGGATCATTGCTCGTAGGAGACAAGCTCTTGATACCATATAAAGAGATAAAGTCTATTGTATTATGAATACTTCACACAATACATGTTTTACAGATGTGTATTATATACACGAGTATTACAACATGATAAGAAGTGATATACACTAAATACTCCTAAAGAGACTAAGCTATTATCTACAAGACTTGAGCTGATTATGACGAATCTGTGAATCCATTGAAGATATCAACCAAACCAGACAAGTTAGGACTCTTGTTTAATACCCACTTCTACTTCTTCTCATCTTGGGTCTTCTCGAGCCTCTTCTGCTGATGGTGGTACGCTGCTGGATGCTAAGATGGTTCCTTCGTCTTTGACTTTGTCTAGTGACCCCTGTGTGCCAGATACTGCCCCTATTCCTTCATCATCCACTGGTATTGTTTCTCTACCTGCTCCAAAGTCTCATCATCCCATGACAAGTCGTTCTAAGAATAACATTGTGAAATGAATTTCTAAGTTATACCTCATAACTATTTATTCCCAGTAGTATAACTCTGAGCCTCGCACGTTTAAACAGGCCAATAAATCACCACAATAGCGCAGGGCTAGTGGCGGACCTATATGTATTGGAGGGTGTGCACTCACCTTGGAGAGTTTTTTATTTTTTGTTTTTTGTTTTTTTTTTATAGAGAAACTATTATATTGGACACTTTGTGCATATTTTGACATCTCTCACTATACGAATGCATACTCTAAGAATGGGTGCCTGGATCCGCCACTGCGCAAGACAATGAGCAATGAGTTTGATGCCTTGGTGTGTAATGGAACTTGGGAACTCATTCCACCCGAACCAAATTGTAATATCATTGGGTGCAAATGGGTATTTATGCAAAAAAAAATGGCACAATTGAACGTTACAAGGTGAGGCTCGTGGCTAAGGGCTTTCATCAACGCCCGAGTATTGATTATACTGCAACATTCAGTCTAGTGGTTAAGCCAACCAGTATTAGTCTTATCCTTTTCCTCTTTGTATAGTTTAATTGGTTACGTCAGTTGGACATTTATAATGTTTTTTTTATAAGAGACCTTGGAAGATGATGTCTATATGTGTCAGCCTCCTGAATTTATTGATTATTATCGTCTACCTGATATCTGTTGTTAAAAGAAAGCTATCTATGGGCACAAACAGGTCCCACGTGTAACACCCCGATCCCTCTCGAGACCGGGAGTCCTAACAATCAATCTATTCACAACCCAAACCAAACTCGGGCAAAATTTTCAGGGAAAATAGACGGAGTCTCCCTTGTTTCTAGGCAAAAACAATAAACCTGCGATAGCATATAAGAGGACCAATACCATGTCCAAACATTCAACTACCTCAAGGCCATCCGAGCCTCGGTACTCAACAATTAAACTCAGCAAGTATACATACATTTCTAATTAAAAAAACTAAACTATCTCTGTTCATTCTTGACAAGTACATTCAACTAGACAATTAAACCATACAAAGCTACTGCATAAAATACACTATCATGCCATTCTAATTCTTTTCCTTTGGACATTACAAACATGCATTGAAGTTAAGCTATGCTAACTGATTACATAAACTAGCTTATCAATTTACCTCAACTACTTAGCTAAATTTAAATTACATTTCTTTTAACAATAAATACATACAACATATGAAAGCATATATCTTTACAACTTCGACACTCAAGCCACATAGGCACGCAAGACAACTCTTCAAGCACGAACTTTCACGAAAATCACGAACTTTCTAGCTAACATGACATTTCCTGAAATGTGGTGGTGAGGAGTGAGTATACACAACACGTATACTCAGTGAGGGTGAGACAGATATCGAATTGGCGAGAAAGAAATTCGTGCAATGCAAATATGACAGATAAGCAATATAACTGATAAGAAAGCAATCAAGACAACAATCAATACAATAAGCAATTACTAAAAGCATTAACACAACCATTCAAAGCTATACCACACTCTGAAGGCTATGGTTCACTCTAACGAGCAATATACCATTTCACGAGCGATACATCAATCTCGAGCTTGATGTTGACAACAATGACAATAAGCGCGCAACCATCTTATAACACCAGTTTTGAATACCCCAGGAGTAACCATCAATTCTACGACCCAAATCTCCCTGGGAGGCAACCCAAGCGAGAAAAAGGAATAGTCACGGAGCTAGAGCAACCAACACTGGCAACCTGAGGCTACCCAGAGAGGCCCATCACTCACGCGCCGGACACTATGCAATGCAAGACTCGATACAAGACGATAAACGAGCGATAGCACAACAATACAGAATAGAGGAGATAAACAAGATATCAAGCATTATTCAACAATTGTTAAACATTTCAATCAATAATCAACTCTAATAAGCGTAATAAGCATTAACAAGCATTTACAATCGAATAAGTAACAAGGACAACACCAACTAACATTATCAAGCAACAACAAGTATTCTATAGACATTATAAGCATTCTATAGGCAACATAAGCATTCTATAAGCAATATAAGTAAGTAACAGCAGTTCAAACACGAAAACAACAAATATCACTATTCAATCCCTAACTTCCAAAGGCAATTACGAGCAAACGAGCTACGGGATTAGGAAACCGATTTCACTACATTCACTCAGGCACTACAAGGCACAGTTCTATGGCACTAAACTTCACTTTCTCACCCGAGGTCCGAAAGTCCACCTACTGCGTTTGAACTACAACTATGCTAACCGGTCACTCAATAAACGCCACAACAGCGCCAAAAGTGCTTCTATGCCCTCAATTGCAAAACCCCTAACTCAATTCAAGCACGGTCAACTTTTCGTCAAACGGCCCCTTTACATTTCTTTGTCTAATTTCCAATTTTAACAAAGGCCGGTCCATTTTTATTTCACATTTTAGCTTTCTATCATTAATGACACCTATCCAAATCAAGCAATCGCAATTCAGATCGAATTCCGAAATTCTAGGATTTACTATTCACAATTCACTATTCATTATTTTTCCCCAATTTCAAATACGCAGTTTCAACCGTAAAAATTGCTAAATAACTATCAAGCAATGCTCTACGAACCCTAAAGAAGCATTTTCAATCAATTTTAGGTATTATAATGCGTTAAATATCAAATCTAAAAATTTGAATAAAAAATCAAATTTCATAAAATATGCACAAAAGCATGAAAACCCTCACAGAGATTGAAGACCAAGACCCGCAAGGACCCGAGCCACGACCCCCGAGTAATTCCACGCACGATTGTAGAAGAAAATGCAAGCAAAATATTTTTTTTCCTCTTGAAAGGTTTCGGCCAGAGGGGGGAGGGGGACACAAGGGTCATTTTTGGTTTTGTTTTGAGTCATTTTTGCCTTGTTTTTTAATTTAAAAGATGACAAGGGCATTTTGGTCATTTGCAAAATCAAACTTTAATTAAAAATAGTCAAATAAGCTTATTTTGATGCTGTTAAATCTAATTCAAGTTAAAACAATGCAATTAAATGAAAAACAACTAAAACTAGTTAAATTAAACTAAAAACATTTTTCACTAAGTCCGAAGAATATTTCTCTAACTCTCATTTTCATAATACTGCGATCGAACAGTCAATAATTGATCGCTAATAAGGTGATGAGCAATAATATAAAACTTTAATTCTTTGAAAAGTAGAATAGTAGAATAGTTTAAAATTCACTCCGGCTTGGAGTTACTTTCCTCATTTATTTGAAAACCGAGTGATTTTAATGCAAGACAACCAAAACCGATTATTAAAATAATCACAACAATCAAGGTAATCAATATTCATTTAAAATAATTAATCTAACTATTTCTAGAATATTTTAAAGAGTTATGAAGTTAATATTAAGCTACAAATGAAAGTTAATATAAACACATAGTCAAATACAATTAAACACTAACATTTAAGATGGCACTTAATTAATCAGAAGGGAATAAATACAATTACTATAATTATTAGTAATAGAGAATAATCTTTTAATTATTCAATATACAACTACTAAATGCTTCCAAGAGAAATATTAAAATAGTGCAAATTGGTTGATTTAACTAATTAAACATTTAATAAAATGCAGTCAGGTGCTATTAAATGCATGCCAGGTTAGGGTTATCACATCCTTCCCCCCTTAAAACAATTGCGTCCTCGCAATTCTTCTTCCAATAGAACTCAGCATCATCTGAAATCCAATTCTGACTAATCTTCATCAGTTGCTGAGCAAGTATAATAATCAAGATAACCAATAGGGAAGTTCAAGTAGAAATGCCAAGTAGTAATGCCAAATAAAGGCTCAAATATAGATAACGTACAAGAATCCCGTTGACACGAATACCGAAGAAGAATAAATTCCAACCAAGAGCGCCGAGATAATACCAATAAAGACTAAAGCAAAGATACTGTAGATGTCATTAATACCACACAATAACTACAAGAAGAATACCCCATGAACGAATCTCCAATAGAAGTCTAACTATTACTACCCGAGAATTCTCAAGCAAGAAGCCAAATAAAAGCTCAAACAAAGGTCCCATCCAGAGGTCCAAAGAAGTACCCCGCTGGTCATGAATTTCATAGAAGAATTCCCTATTAAGAGTGCTGAAGAAAATACCAAGAAACCCAATCAAATATACTTCCAAAGTTCCGAAGAAGCCTTCCAAATAATAACCTCATGGGACAACCAATTAGATTCCGAGTTTTGCTATCAAATGTTGAGAAGAATGTCAAAGGAAATAGTAGAGAAAATATAATATGCCCAATAAGACAATCAAGTTGAATAACAAACATAGTTTCCCAGATGGACGAAAACTCCAAGGATAAACACCGAACTAGTGAACAATATACCGAAACCAAACTCTGAGGCCTCTTCACTGTTTGGCAAGTAAGAACTTCATACAACTTTGCCAATAAGGAAAATACCAATAGAACGCCCAATAAGAATTTTAAAGAATACCGTAAGTAGTATTATACAATAAGTCTAATAGGAATTCCAAATACCAAACCTACTGAGGAACACTGAAGAAGATATCCGAAACAATGCTCCAATAAGAAAGTAGCCAAGTTTGCCTATTAAGTAAATATTAAATAATTGGCCAATGAGAATTCCAGAAAATATCATTGAAGAATTTCCAATTAGGGATGCCAGTATCACACCAATAAAGACCGAGACACATATACCATAGATAATACCGTGCAGTAAGTCCGATTAAAATCCCACTAGCCAAGTCCACCGAGAAGTGCCAACAGAAGTTCCAAAGAATACCCAATAAGAAAACCAAGAATGCTCTAAAGAACAGTCAAATAGAATCTCAAAAGAAAACTACTCTTTCACAATTGTTAAGCACAGAGGAGGACCCTAGAGATTCGCCAATAACCGAGCTCGAAAGGCAAACACCAACTCCCAAGTAAAGACTAATTAAATGCCATTCATTTCCTGCCAATCCCTACACCTTGAAAAGCCAGCGGTGAACCACTTTCTTCAGGGGAGGAAGAAGTCTTGCTTACTATTTCTACAGAACATGTATGAATGCCAATATATCATATTTATACACATGCCTTAAACTATTATGCAAACAACTTTATAAAACAGTTTATTCAATAGAGTCACTCAAGCACGACAATCAAGTCAAGCACAACATAATCAATTCAAATCACGGCATAACTAATTCAAGACATTCTATACACACATTACAAGTAATACTTCAAGCAAATAACAATTCACGAGGTCGGTTCAATTCACGATGCCAATTCGATTTAACACATAACACATAACTATATCACATAGGAGCACATATTCAGGTCAAGACACACAATCTCACATACAAGCATACACTTTCAAGACACACTTAACAAGCACACATTCAAGGATCACTACCCACCAAACTGAGGACCCTGTCCCGGCTTATGAGCTAGACAAGCTCTGATACCACCTGTAATACCCCGATCCCTCTCGAGACCGGGAGTTCTAACAATCAATCTATTCACAACCCAAACCAAACCCGGGCAAAATTTTCAGGGAAAACAGACGGAGTCTCCCCTGTTTCTAGGCAAAAACAATAAACCTGTGACATCATATAAGAGGACCAATACCATGTCCAAACATTCAACTACCCCAAGGCCATCCGAGCCTCGGTTTTCAACAACTAAACTCAGCAGGTATACATACATTTCCAATTTAAAAGCTAACCTATCTATTTTCATTTTTGATAAGTATATTCAACTAGACAACTAAACCATACAAAGCTACTGCATAAAATAAACTATCATGCCATTCTAATTCTTTTCCTTCGGACATTACAAACATGCATTGAAGTTAAGCTATGCTAACTGATTACATAAACTAGCTTATCAATTTACCTCAACTACTTAGCTAGATTTAAATTACATTTATTTTAACAATAAATACATACAACATATGAAAGCATATATCTTTACAACTTCGACACTCAAGCCACATAGGCACGCAAGACAACTCTTCAGGCACGAACTTTCATGAAATCACGAACTTCCAGCTAACATGACATTTCCTGAAATGTGATAGTGAGGAGTAAGTATACACAACACGTATACTCAGTGAGGGCAAGACAAATATCGAATTGGAGATAAAGAAAGTCGTGCAATGCAAATAAGACAGTTAAGCAATATAACTGATAAGTGAGCAATCAAGACAACAAACAATACAATAAGCAATTACTGAAAGCATTAACACAACCATTCAAAGCTATACCACACTCTAAAGGCTATGGTTCTCTCATACGAGCAATGTACCATTTCACGAGCGATACATCAATCTCGAGCTTTGTAACGCCCCGATCCCAACCCCACGCTAAAGTCAGGCTCGGACCCGTCACTCGGACAGAGTCTCCTCTGTACCAAGGACAAAACTGTTACCTGAAACCATTCACTCAAGACATTTGAACTAAAACAACAACTTATCTACTAATATCTCCAAAGCCAAAACACAATCACAAGGCCATCCGAGCCTTGGAACAACAACATTCTACTAAAACACACAAGCATGCAAATAAGTTGGTTTTAGTCATAAGTAGTTAGTTACAATATGATCTAAGTTCCATATGAAGATCAACAAACACTCCAAGCATGCAAGGGAAAATTAAAGTCCAGAATTCATTATTACAATCCAACAACTTTCTTTAACATTCTAATCCACAACTACTAGACTTATATATACAAGACTCCAAAGCCTCAAAATACATTAATAACAAGAACTCCACGCAAGAAGCACATAAAATCCACCTCAGCACGCAAGGTCACAGATTCTGATCTACGTGAACTTCTTCCTCTTCTTCTACTTCTAATAGCTGGGGATTCACCTCAGCTTCTCCTGAAACATTTCAAATAAGGAGTGAGCAACAAAGTTGCCCAGCGAGGGAGGTGATACAACATGACAACGTGCAATATGATATGCAATACAAGTAAACATATACAAGCCACATAAACTAACAAGACAATAAGCCAAACAATTAATCACTTTAAAAAGGATACGGTTCCACTTCCAAGCCTTCATCCACGAGCCACGAACCACGAGCATCACGAATCATGCCGGCAAACCCCAAACACCACAATTGGGATACTCCGGATGTATCCCGATCCTACGGCCCTTTCTCCTGAGGTAGGTCCATGCCCAGCAGGTGAACCACGCCTCTGGGGTAGTGGAGTATGCCTCAGCGAGAAAGGGAATAGGCACCATGGTAGTCGAGGGAGCACGACAAGCCCGACGCCGCCCGTGTTTCTCGACGCTACCATGTCCAATAAAGGTTGCACAACCCAATACAAGTCACAAGTGATCAATATAACACATAACACATAAGAGGGATGACAAAGTAGGCCGCCCTCACATATATGCACGATAAAAGTTCATATAAGCACGATATTAGCTTTAAGATACCAAAAGTAGCAGTCAACATAATTAATTCCATTAATCTACTCAAATAACTTAAATACATCCTAAATATTCAATGCAAGGCATTACTAACACACAACAAGTTCCAAATGCAACTAAAATGGCTAAAAACTACATTTCCCCTTTCTTTAACCGAGCTTTCTTTCTCCTAAGCATGGTTCGAGATTCCCAATCATACCCTAGTCTTTCTATATTCCTAATTAAGCTCAAAGGTATCTTTTAAAGTCATTAAAACTCATTTTTGAAGCAAAAGTTCGGGAAGGCCCCGAACGGGTTTGAACTCTAGCCATACTAACCAAACCCCATTCTCGCGAAATGAAAGCACCAAAGGTGCTTCCTTAGCTCAAGGATACCCGAATCAATGCCCAAACTTGCCCGGATTGCTTAACGTATAAAACCCCCTTTTTAAAGTAAGCTAATTATGCAATTAAGTTCAAATTCGAGTGATTCAACCTAACGTGGCTTTTCAACTAACTTCCCTAGGGTCTAGAGCACCTAATTGATGCATCAATTCAAGCCAATTAGCAAATTTTCTCAAAACCCTAATTCTAGACACTATTCATCACCTCTTTGATCAATCTCAACATTCAACCATTAACTTTGTTATCAAACCTCAAAAGTTAACTCTATAGGCATCAAATAACTCATAGGAAGCATTCATAACAAGTTTTATAGCTAATATCAACAAATCAATAAAATTCAATATATGCACATAAACTTTTAAAACAAATAAATGCTTCTCCCTCACAATTTTGAAGATGAAGAAGCTTCTTGAAGTCTCTATGTTGTTCAAAAATCCTCCCAAGATCAATCTAAGAGCTCAAAGTGCATGGATGTTGAAGCAAAAATCTCCCTTTTCCTCTCTTGAAGTGGACGGCCAAATGGGGACATGGAGGGAATTTTTGCAAATGTTTTTATGAGCTAATATGTTATGTGATGTTTTTGCTTATTTTATATAAGTTTATATGTTATTAAATAGGTCAAATTTCATTAAAAACTTAGTCAAACTAGGCCAAAATGCAATTTCAATTATTTTTAGTTGCAACTAGTACTATTCTTACGTAACACTATTCAATGGTCACGAAAAATATTTTCCAAACGCATACTCCTAAGCTCGAATGTTCAAAATGAAAATTTCTTGGTTCCTTTTAAATGTCAGATGACCTAGGAAAAATTTAAAATCAAGCTTTTGAAACAGTCAAAAAAATTTATGAATAGTAACCCACAATAAAAACAATTAAACAAGAAAAATGATGCACGTAGATATGCGCACATAGGTATGCAACGATTATAAATAAATTCTATGGTGAAATTCTCGGGTGTCACAAGCTTGATGTTGACAACGATGACAATAAGCGCGCAACCACCTTATAACACCAGTTTGGAATACCCCGGGAGTAACCATCAATTCTACGACCCAAATCTCCCTGGGAGGCAATCCAAGCGAGAAAAGGAAATAGTTACGGAGCCAGAGCAACCAACACTGGCAACCCGAGGCTACCCAAAGAGGCCCATCACTCACGCGCCGGACACTATGTAATGCAAGACTCGATACAAGGCGATAAACGAGCGATAGCACAACAATACAGAATAGAGGAGATAAACGAGATATCAAGCATTATTCAACAATTGTTAAACATTTCAATCAATAATCAACTCTAACAAGCGTAATAAGCATTAACAAGCATTTACAATCAAATAAGTAACAAGGACAACACCAACTAACAATATCAAACAATAACAAGTATTCTATAGGCATTATAAGCATTCTATAGGCAACATAAGCATTCTATAAGCAATATAAGCAAGTAACGGCAGTTCAAACACGAAAACAACAAATATCACTATTCAATCTCTAACTTCTAAAGGCAATTATGAGCAAACGAGCTACGGGATTAGGAAACCGATTTCACTACATTCACTCAGGCACTACAAGGCACGTTTCTATTTCACTAAACTTCACTTTCTCACCCGAGGCCCGAAAGTCCACCTATTGCGTTTGAACTACAACTATGCTAATCGGTCACTCAATCAACGCCACAACAGCGCTAAAAGTGCTTCCATGCCCTCAATTGCAAAACCCCCAACTGAATTCGAGCACGATCAACTTTTGGTCAAACGACCCCTTTACGTTTTTTTGTCTAATTTCCAATTTTAACAAAGGCCGATCCGTTTTTATTTCACATTTTAGCTTTCTATCATTAATGACACCTATCCAAATCAATCAATCGCAATTCGAATCGAAATCCGAAATTCTAGGGTTTACTATTCACAATTCAGTATTCATTATTTTTCTCCAATTTCAAATACGCAGTTTCAACCGTAAAAATTGCTAAATAACTATCAAGCAATGCTCTACGAACCCTAAAGAAGCATTTTCAATCAATTTTAGGTATTATAATGCGTTAAATATCAAATCTAAAAATTTGAATAAAAAATCAAATTTCATAAAATATGCACAAAAGCATGAAAACCCTCACAGAGATTGAAGACCAAGACCCGCAAGGACCCGAGCCAGGACCCCCGAGCAATTCCACGCGAAATTGTAGAAGAAAATGCAAGCATAATATTTTTTTTCCTCTTGAAAGGTTTCGGCCATAGGGGGGACACAAGGGTCATTTTTGGTTTTGTTTTGAGTCATTTTTGCCTTGTTTTTTAATTTAAAATATGACAAGGGCATTTTGGTCATTTGTAAAATCAAACTTTAATTAAAAATAGTCAAATAAGCTTATTTTGATGCCGTTAAATCTAATTCAAGTTAAAACAATGCAATTAAATGAAAAACAACTAAAACTAGTTAAATTAAACTAAAAACATTTTTCACTAAGTCCGAAGAATATTTCTCTAACTCTCATTTTCATAATACTGCGATCGAACAGTCAATAATCGATCGCTAATAAGGTGATGAGTAATAATATAAAACTTTAATTATTTGAAAAGTAGAATAGAAGAATAGTTTAAAATTCACTCCGGCTCGGAGTTACTTTCCTCATTTATTTGAAAACTGAGTGATTTTAATACAAGACAACCAAAACTGATTATTAAAATAATCACAACAATCAAGGTAATCAATATTCATTTAAAATAATTAATCTAACTATTTCTAGAATATTTTAAATGAATTATGAAGTTAATATTAAGCTACAAATGAAAGTTAATATAAACACATAGTCAAATACAATTAAACCCTAACATTTAAGATGACACTTAATTAATCACAAGAGAATAAATTCAATTACTATAATTATTAGAAATAGATAATAATCTTTTAATTATTCAATATACAACTACTAAATGCTTCCAAGAGAAATATTTAAATAGTGCAAATTGGTTGATTTAACTAATTAAACATTTAATCAAATGCAGTCA
This sequence comes from Ehretia macrophylla, assembly GCA_037974665.1. Classification (NCBI taxonomy): domain Eukaryota; kingdom Viridiplantae; phylum Streptophyta; class Magnoliopsida; order Boraginales; family Ehretiaceae; genus Ehretia; species Ehretia macrophylla. Next base: position 51,278,232 of record CM075781.1, read on the forward strand.
GGTGCTATTAAATGCATGCCGGATTCGGGTTATCACACCACGGGCTTGAAGTCCAAAGTGATGTAGAAACTAAAGGCACATAAGGTTAAACAAATTTTACTGCACACTTTAATTCATTGTACATCAGATATATAAATACATTTCAGAAGCTATATGAGTCTGAGTTCACTAGGACTTTTATACAACATAACTTATATTCAAACTTATGATAAGAAAAACTAGCTATAATTCGAATATGCTCTATAACTATTTTTACTAGTAAAATCTAATGTCATGGTTGACCTCTCACTTTTAATGAAGCAACATCCATCTTGACCAAAACTTGTAGTGTATCGGTTCTTTAAGAGATTTATATTGTTTATAATGATTTGGTTTCATTACTAATGTCAACACAGATTCTAGCATTTTGAGCGAAATGATTATGCTAAATATATCAGTTATTTTATTTGACACTCCTTACACTTTTGATAAGTGCAACTTAGATCCCACATTTTTTATATGAGTATCACTCCCCTTCCCTATCTTTCATTAGTTTTTCCGTCAATATTAGAGGTATGAAGTCCTTTGAAAAATTAGAACCAAAAAAAAAGAAAACAAAAAAAAAGAAATCTAATAGCTACATGATTTGTATTTATCAGACGACTAATCCTACACTTAGCAATAAAAAAACACCTCTAATCTCTATGATCTTCTCTATGTACTCTTCTTCATTCAACAATACAACTTTTTTTCTTTAATCTATTTCTCTTTCTCTTTTTTTGCATGTTTTGTTTTTGCATATGAAGCTCTAAGAGGAGGGAATATAAGGAGATTTGGCGTGAAAATATTTCTTGTTTTCTACAAAAAAGAAGCAACACAACAAAATAATGGAGTTCAGGTAATAGATATGTGGAGTCAAAATATTTTACATCAAAATGATTGTCACACACTATACATTTCCGTAGAATTTGTCAAGTTGTTTTTGTAGTCATGAAACATAATCAGATAAAAGACTCTAAGCGCAATAATACGCATTGTGAGTTAACTTGTTCTTGTAGTTGAGCTGCTTCTTGACCAATATAAGACATTTTTCTCCTTCGCAATAGGCTTGAGAGCCTATAATGCTATTCTCCCATTAGAAAAAGAAATAAGTGTTGCTTTTAGGGTGTATTTGTGCGTGTAGTGGTGTACTCTTGTAACAAAGAGAAAATAAGTAAAGTTAAATCCAAGTAATATTGGTAATAAAAAAAGAAATCCAAGGAAGTAGGTCTCTCCATAACTTGAGACATGAATCCTACTACAGTGTTGATAAAATTAGAATAGAAATACATATTTGCATAGTGCGATAATATGAAATATAAAAACATAGTTAGATGAGGACTTTGGGATGATGTGAACATAAAATAAAAAATTAAAAAAAGAGTTTTAGATGAGAAATTTTGGATATTTATTGATTCTCTCACATAGGGTAAAAATATTTGTTAATAATTTTTTAACGGAAAAACTAACGCATCACTAACAAAAAGGGTATGAGACTGATATATGAAAAAGTGTGGGATCTAATTAGTCACACTTATCAAAAGTGTAAATGGTGTTAAGGAAAATTATCCCTTAATATATTGAAACTATAATTAGACTTGCCATGAAGTCCCGTCATGGTATTACATTTGAAATAACATCACAACATTGCTATCAATTAAGGCCATTCACACAATGACGGCGGTCTAATTTGAGCATCCTATGATGATTTAAATTCAACAAATTTGAGTCAGAAGGTCAGTCTAGTCTAGCATGCATCTTAAACACGAGGTTTAATTAATTTTAAAAAATTAATTGATACTAAAATGAGTAATTTAAGATCTAAGTTGACAGTAAGATTAATCACACATAGATGAACATGACTATACTAAAACATTGAGTTCGATCCTAAACTCAATTGATAGTAAAAGTAGCTGCTCAAAATCCTATATCTTTCTTACCATCCTCTATGTGAATCATAGTTGTCGAATCATGAATCGTCTCGTCAATTGAAATGTCATTTTTTTGAATCATGAATCGAATCGAATCGTGAATCGTACCGATTCGGTCACAAATTTAAAAATAGTTGATATTTGACATATTATGTTTCCATTAACAGTTTTTAATTGAGATTCTTTATTTGAATTAATATTAATATATGTTTTTGTTACTTTTCTAGATTGTTTACTACTTCACTTGTTCCTAGTGGCCCAAACAATTTCTGCATCACAATATTACACTATTTTTTTGGTCAGAACAATATCACATTTCACAAGTGCCCAAACTAGTGCTCAAAAGCTGTTGTAAACACAAGTGGTCCAATCAGTTACGAGTTTTGTGTCCCATCTTTTTACTAAAGTGGGCTTATTTTGTTATCTACTTTGAAATATTTTGGGCTTTTTAAAAAGAAAAAAAAAAATTGACTCGAATCATGAACGATTCAGTGAATCGTTCGATTCACTAACGATTCACATGATTCGGTACCTATTCACTTGCGATTCATGTCGATTCACGATTCTCCTATCCGATTCGTATCATTTTTTTAGTGAATCGTACGATTCGAATCGCAAATCATACAATTCTGATTCCACTGTTCAGAATATGAAGTATTAAATTCATTTGCGAATTGCATTTATTTCTTCCACTATTATATTGGGTTTCCTATCGTGTAATGATAAATAATCCCCTCAACATTCCTTTTTTTAAGCCCTACCTCTATGAGATTCGAACCTTAGTCTCTCAACTGTCAAGAAGAATAACCTATCACTAGATTACTTTTGAATCTCAATTGTGAATTGCATAAGAAAACTTAGTGCAGTTTCACTCCCCACAAGAAAATCTTTATCTTTCGCTGGTCAAAAGATCAGTAGTACACATGTATACAGCTACATATTCCTTGATTTCTAAAGTTGGTTTTCGAGATAATATCTCTAACATTTGTACTTATTTTAAATAAACTCGTTGCAGTCAAGATTATGTAGTATTGACAATAGGGAAAATCTCAAATTTAGTCATGATACCAAGGATCTATATTTGTTTATAAACTCTCCCGGAGGATGGGTAATACATGTTTGTAAAAAATTTCAGTTTAGTCCCTATTGTTTAAAATGTCTCAATTTAGTCTCTATTATTGTTTTGAAAGTTTTAATTTCGTCTCTATTCTTTAAAATTTCTCAATTTCATCCATATTGTTTTCCAAAAATTTTAATTTCATCCCTATTATTTTTATAAAGTTTCAAATTCGTCCCTATTGTTTCTCAAAAAATTTCAATTTAGTTCTTGAATAATAGGGACGAATTTGAAATTTTTAAAAAATAATAAGGACGAAATTAAAACTTTTTAAAAATAATAGGGACGAAATTAAAACTTTTTTATAAAATAATAGGGACTAAATGGAGATATTTTAAATAATATGAACTAAATTGAAATATTTTGCAAACAATAGGGACTAAATGTAAACTTTTCCCTTGACAATATTTCTAACATTTATAGCCATTTTGAAATTTAATGGAACTTTTTTTTTGATATTAAGAGGGAGGCATAAGTCAATTGACATTAAAATGATGTTGTACACTCCTAATTGAAACTGATCTCGTGAGCTCTCACATTTGAAGGGATCTTTCACACTTAAAGCAAGAATCATAGTCTAATCACCATGGGTGACTAGGGTCTAATGGGGTTGCAATATTTATTGGGCACTACATTTGGGGACCACAAAATACATCTAATGCATGGGTATTTTTTAATTTAAAAGAATATTAGTGTCTCTTGGCCTATTAGTTTTAGCATTTAAAACCATTTAATTTCTATAAGCCCAATATTAATTTTGATTGTTTCTAGTGAGTTCAATACGGTATAGCTTATGTCTCTTTCATATTTTTTATAAGGTTGTACATATCCAAAAGCAAACATAGAAGAGAAACAAAGAGTATCATTGTAATCAAAACCAAACATGACAATAGATGAAATCCCACTTTCCCTTAATTCCTTGGTGGCATACATTAAGATGGATGTTTGACAGGAAAAAAATCACTAAGTCGTATTCATAGGGAAAAGATTCAACTACAATTTCAAAATATGAAAACAATTTCAATGTTATAATGAAATTTTTTTATTAAAAGAATAGTGATATATGTATATCTTTATATCATTATCCTATATTATTCATATAATTTTCAAATTATATATTTTAATCTACTAAACAAAAAAATTAAATTAAATTCACCATCTTTTTTATTATTGATTAGTCTCTACGTTATCTTGTGGCCCCTGTGCCCAAAATTACTTGTTCAATATCATTCCTTGAGCATGTCTTCATTTGCTTTTCTTAACCAGACATCGGATCATTATGTGTTTTATTATATATTTTTTCTTTAACCAGACATCGGATCTTTATGTGTTTTAATTTATTATCTTCTTTCACTTTTCTTAACCAGACATCGAATCATTGTGTGTTTTATTATTTTTTTTTTCCTTAACCATATCAGATGCATGGCTAGTTTATCTTCTATATAGGTTGTCATGTACAATAGAGACGGAGAACTATTACCACTAGACTATTCTTAAATCTCACAAAAAATAATAAAAATAAATAAATATCGAGAATCAAGACTTTGAATCTGCTTGATATTGAAAACAACACAATTTAGAAAGTTCTTCATCCATATACATATATCACTATTGCTGATTCATGAGAAAATGCAGATACAGTACTCAAAAGGAAATATTCTATTTTGGCTAGCCTACTTTATTAAGCTTGATCCTTGTCACTCCTTAGAGCTTCCATCATTCTTCATATTCTGTACATTAAGTACGTCAAAAGAAGACCAAATGAGATGAACAATACATATACATATATGAACAGGAATTCAATATATATTGTTATTCATGTACTTACCTGCTGCAATCAACATTAGGGTCAATGGGTACTGGAACACTCGCATAAAGATTTAATTTCGGGCTTAGAAGTAGCGATTTGGTTCAAGGCTTCAGCACTTTGGCAGCATGGAGCTGTGATGTTGCCGGCTCCTAACAAGTAACTTTGGCAAGGCAACAGTTTTGTTATGGCATCTTGGCATTCTATTGCATTTGCATGGCTTGAGAACAAAGCCATAACCACCAAGCACACAATCCCTATTGAGCTAACTATAATTTTTTTGGCCATGACTAAATACTCTTGATGTTTTTCAGAATCGATAATGGAAGATATACTTTTGTGATATATGAGTTATGGAGCTAGCATACATATTTATAGAAAAGAGTGGGCACTAGCTTGTAATGAATGTGTACCTAGTAAGTTTAGACTCTTGAAGTTCTTCGAATACCAAAAGCTGTCGTCAATAATTCCGTGTGGGACAAAGCTTGAAATTTTCTGAATGGCAAAAGCTATCATCAACTTAGGTATGGATTAATACAAAAAAATAATGGATAATCTCAAGAACTAATGCCCTTAATCGGATTTGTAATACCCCAGATTTTTTCCTAATAAAACAAAAATAATTGAAAAAGTTGTAACTGAAATTATTGATCAAAAGTTGGAACTAGTGGGTTTAGCATCAAATGGCCCCATTTAATTGACGAATGTGAAACATTTTAGTGGGCTGGAAATAAGGAGTGGTTGTGTCGTTTATTTATAACCTGATTAAATTGACCTGCAATTAAAATCTTAAATTAAATGACCTCTAATTTGGAGCACTTCAAAAGCTTATAACCGATGGTTTAAGGACACAATTAATGGCCATTTATCAGCTTGAAAAAAAAAAGGTTACATCATCCAGCCCATAATAAGCAATATGCTTATCTTTGTACTTGCACTTTTTAACTTGCAACTATATTTATGGAGCAACAATATTCACATAGAAAAATAGTAGAGCAACACATATGAGCAAGCTGAGTTGGATAACACAAGCAGTTACTTGTACGAAGGACTGTAGCAACTATATTTACTTTTGATTAGTTTTCTTTTCGAATCTTGAATCGATAATCTGCTATGTTGGGACTTCCCTTCTTCAATACAAATCTTAACTCCTGTATTAGATTATTAAAAGTATGTTTCTTATATTGAATTAACTTTAGTTTGTAAATTGATGCCTTGGTGGTGTCAATTTTCGCGTGAATGTTTAAATTGAAGTTCCATAAAAGCTTTTCTTCTATTGTTTATAAAATCAAGCAAATAGTTTCTTGTTTTTTGCCCTTTTCCAAATATATTCATGATTATGAAGCATATTCTATAATTTTATATGCTTAATGTTCTTATAAATAAGTAAACTGTGTTATAGAAAATAGAAATCAAGTCTTTTGTATCAGTTAATGCAAATACATTATTCAAGGCGTTTCTTTGAAAAGCATCTCATGTCATTTTTTAAATCAGTTTGCCATGCATTTTAATTATTTCATTCTTTCTGTCAAAAGCATACTGGTACACTACCTAACAAACAAAAATATATATTCAATTTTGATGATTGGCGTAAAAGCTTTTTGGTATGCTACTGCCTTCATCCTCTAAAGTTCGTTGCTGGAGTTGGGAATCATTTCTTAGTGTTCTTTTGTTGTTGAATTTTCAACAGATCCATAATTGAGTGCTAAAGCATGATTTAAAAAAGAAAAGAAAACTATTTTGTACTTTGTTGTGCTATATGCTTCAGTACTTTGAAGTTTCTTTATCATCATAAAGATTAAATATTAAATTCTCAGTTTCTTTCCAAAGATATGAGAGTCATAGGACTACAGTCATTGAGAAAGTATATCGTAAATCAAATTGTTTTTTTAACCTATGTAATATTATGAGCATTGAACTATTCGCAAAGTAAATTTTGAAACTTTTGAAACTTTTAAGAATGAATTTTGACGTTGTGCTTTAGGCTGTGTTACCAATTGGCAATTATTGAGCTTATTCTGATTCTTGCATCGGTGGGGTTTGTACACTGTCATTTTTATTGTATCTTGTAGTGCACTACTTATTGAGCTTATTTTTCTCGCCTTCGGTGATTGAGCAAAATGAACCACTTTTTATATTATTTTGCCATTGTCACAGCCTATCACGTTTTTCGATAAGAATTTATTTCGTTTTGTTATTTCGCATTGTACATTGATTTTTGTATAATTTTGAACTAATTAATGCATTAGTTGTTAAGGTGTTTATACACTACTCATCTTCTTGTGTTTTTTGAAAGTTGTCATTGTATTGATTATTGTCACGCCCCAACTCGACCCCTCCTATAATCAGTCAGGACACAACGGAATTTCGGCAGTATAACGACAGTAAATAGGACACCGAGGCTCTAAACCAACCTCAATAGAACATCATACATCAACTTCACAAACCATACAACAAACAACTCCTCAATAAAATAACAACATACATCATAACCATATTATACAATAAACAGTCCTCGTTATATGCCTCCGTTCTAACATAATACATTAACCCTTAATATACAATACAAAAACATATTGAGCCAATCTAGCAACCTAATCATAAACAAAAGAGAAGCTACTAAGACAACATCAACTAATTCATTAACTTATCAACATCTTATACATTATAAACTACAAAGCAGATAAAAGTCTACTAAGTTAATTTACAAGATAATAAAACATGTACGACATCATGGATAAGACTCTGGAACATAAGACTCATCCATGTAAGGCACGTTTTCCACATTCTTCTCTTCAGGAGGCACGTACTTGTAATCCTGCAAAAGTACACCTGTATGCATGCAATAATAGAGAGTGAGCTTATATAAAATAAGCCCAGTGAGGATCCGATAGATCTCGAGCAAGGTCTACTAAACTCCTTGGAATAATCCTTTGAGTCAGTAAACACACAATAACATAAATAATACTATCATCACATAACTATATAACCAATCAATAAAGGATACTCTAGTTGGAGTAGCTCCATACGCTATAACGATCTCAACCATTCTTCTTATAACTCCCCATTACTCACGCACCCGAGGTACCTCACTAGCCCATCCCTCCATGACACCTCCGTCATGCGAGCTGGGGGTAGCCTCTGGCAGTCATGCCGTTATCAACCCGACAGCCCAACGCTGCCCGAGAGGTGGCACACACATACCAAGACTCCATAATCATCATCAATCATCAATCAATCATCAATCAATCATCATTTATTCATCATTGATAGCATCAATTATCATTTAAGCAACAATAACTTAGTTAGATGACAAAGTAGGCCATCTAACCGGACATGCATTATATACACAATTAAACCCTAGTATACCCATCAACAACTCACCATTCAATCCTCAAACACCACCCAATCATCTAAAGGCATTGTTCAAGAAATTAAAGAATGACAACCTAAACTTCAAAAATTCATAACTTACATTCTACTAACCCAAACATTGCCAAATCAGTTTCTATCACTCACCCATTCAACCTACTACATTAGCCCTCTCGGAAATCCACCATAACACCTCCAAATCATGCCCGATAACCCTAAAACCCTAGGATGTCTTGGCTGGATTTTTCGGACTTTGGCACGAACATCACAATCAAAAATTCGGCATTACAACGGCGCTACCACGTAATTAACAAACTTTTAGAAATCGACGGCAATCGATTCCAATCAACACAACTCAATTTAATCAACTTTGAACAAATTAATCAAATTTAAATACCCAAAAAATAAAAATTATGCTACAACTGATAAAAACTCGTAGTGTTACAGCTAAATGATCCCTAGCATGCAAGGAGCAATAATATAACATCATATTAACATTCTAACGGTTCAATAATCATTTATACGCATAAACACAAAATATGAGTTTTGAGATCTAGAATTTTTCTCTCACCTTTGATGTGTTTTGATGCAAGAAATGTGTAGAATGGATGCCAAACAAGTGAAATCAAGCTTTGAATCACTCAATTCGGCTTTGAAATGCAAAATCTATGAGAAAAATGCTTTGAAAATGCCTTCATCTTTCTCCTCCAAGGAGCCACGGTTTTGTGTGTGTTTTTGGTGGTGTTTTGCTTTGTTTTTAATGTGTGTTGATCATATATTAAGCAAAGGTCAAATAAATAAAAGAAAGTCAAAGTGGAAACTAATTATTTTTAGTGTTTTCTTGACTTTAAATGCATTTTCTTGATCACCAAAGTTCAAAACAATTATTCAACACCCAAGATAGCTCAAGTAGGTTATTTTTAGGTGACAAGAAGTTTTACAATCAAACACTTTCACCCGAGTCGGGTTAAAACTCGATTTTTACAAAAGAAGGTGAAAAGTCATATTATTTATTTTCAAATGTCTTTTGAATGCACAATTAATCTAAAATTATTTAATACCACATATAAATACATTTATATTAATATATACTAGGTCAACAAAATTCAATGCAAGAATCGGGTTTATAAGAAATCACTATTTGACTCAAAAACGTTATTTTTCGCCCAAAAAGTCTATTTAAATTACTATTCTGTTTCAGAATCAATTTTTATCAAACATGGGTCTATTAATAATAGAGGACTAGTTTTTAAGACGTTTAAAACACCCCTGTAAAAAATTTAGCGGACAGGTGTTCAAAAGCACTATTCATCAAAACCGACGATAAAATTTCTGATTCTATTTTTGATGAAAATTTCATGAATGCACATTTAGCATGTTCTAGGAGTATTAATATCAAAATTATCACATTCTAAGTCATATAGCATATAAACAGGTTAATTCACGCAAAACGAGACATAGCACGTAAAACGAGATAAGCAGAAAAGTGGGGTTTCACAATTATCTTATATGGATATAAGGTCTCAAGTTATTTTCTCAGAAAGTTTCCCTCTTATTGAGTTATATACTCAATTTACTTTATGATATTTTGCAGACAACGTGGAATAAAACGCCGTGTGGGGTAGACTTGCTACTTGGATGAGAGCCCATCATATTAGAATTAATTTCGTTTTTTTTTAATCTTTGGACAATGTTAAGGCTATGTCTTAACTTTTAGTATTTTGGAATTGTCATTGCTTTGAAGTTTGAGAATTTTTGGATTGTAATTGCTCACGAAAATTATGATAATTTGGGTTTTAGATACTCTGAGTGAATTTTTTTAATAACTTTATATTTTTGTACGAATGTAGCCTTGCGGGTTTAGCAAGGGTTTGCCTTCATAGGTACGCGGCAATTACGTTCTTAAAATTTGCTATGCTGAATTTTGGGAGTATGACATGATTAGTTACATATGTTTTTCTTATCTTGACCTAAAAATTAACCGGATAGTACGTCCAAGGAATTAGCACGCCCTGGTTGTCAATATCAAATAAATTATTTGTTCATAATTTCATGCAACTAGAAGCATTTTATCGTAAAAGTGAGAAATTAGTTGTCAAATAAGTCGATATCATTGTGCAAGCAACACTACAAATAGCGTGAGTTGCATATAACTTAACTACTAAAATTCGAAACCCCAACATGCTACAATCTCCAATGCCAAACGATTGTTTATTTTTTGCCAAAAAAAAAAAAAAAACAACTGTGTTGTGATTTTCATTTTACGTCTGAGTACTATAACAAAGTTTTATAACACGTCACACAATTCAGCTAGTATGTGCTGGATGTTATAAATTTCCGATGACATACAATTGGATAAGAAACAACTTGTATCATATGCGACGTATAACCATAGACCAATGTCACACAATTCAGCTACCTAATACAGCATTCAATACTAGATATATCATTTTTAGCTTTATTTCCGTTAGGATACAAAAATTCTGTTATGTTGTTATAGAGAAATTTATTATATTATATATTATATTCAACACGCTCTACAAGTGCAGGTGGACTTATCTTTTAGTCTTGCACTTAGACAGTTTTTAATATTTTCTAAATGGGTGGCGGTGATTTTGAACCCAGGACCTTTTGACACTTAGACTCTGATACTGTGTTAGGTGATTACCTCATATAAAAGTTTAAACGGTTAAAGAGAGGTTTATTATATTATTTATTATATTCAACTAATTCTAACATCGATCGTGCTGCGATTTTCATTTTTCGTTTTAGTAAAGCAGCAAAGTTTTATGACACCTTGCTTATGCATTGTGGTGAATGGTTGTGAGTTCACCAATGTCTTACAGTTCTTCTAGCATATGATGGATGTCATAAAACTCCAATGGCATGTAATTGGACATTAAAAAGCTTGTATCTTATGTGACACATTACCATATATTCTTGTGTTGATAATACTATGCATACCATTTGTATTTATTATAAATATCTACAAGTATAACATCTCTAAATTAATATCGTTGGGACCACTAAATTTTATTAATTTAGTGAGTTGTCAATTTATCGATAAATTAATAAGTATTAATTTATAGAGAGAATTGAAATTAATAGTTATATTTTACTTGACATCTTTCCTTTCTTATATTGTTATTAGAATTTCCATATAAGGGATATCCTCTCCATCCAATATTTATCATTGCTATTAGTAAATGCGAATGTTTACTGATCATTAATTGTCTTATTGTTAATGGGACATTGAAGTTAAGTTATGTTACTAACCCGTTGAATAGACACAACCAAAGTTAGTGTAAAAGAATTTGGAGAAATTTTGAGTTTCATGGTGATAATATGTATGTGAGATGAGGTTAAAAATGTTGAAAGAAGAAATAAGAACTTCTTGTTGATATCATCATGAGAAAATTTGCCTTATTAAACTATAATCAGCCATTTTAAGATATATGGGCAAAGATTTGATATATGATTTTGTTAGTACCTTTTGATAATGAAAAGAAAACTACAAGTAAAGGATTACCCGAAAAACTACAGATATGTAAGTTTGCAATCACCAATTGAAAAGAAAGAAGCTAGGAAACAGTGTTTATGTATATTAAGATATGATATTGGAAATACAAACAAAAATACAAAATAGTACAAGAAATATTCAAACTGAATTTATGATTAATGGTCAAGTTTGATTCGATGTCTGTTGGGTGTATTATTGACATATTATTTCAGTATAATTTCACTTAATTTTTGTTAGTTCTTGAGTAATTTATGAGCAATTTGATGGGTTTTTTGTTTGATTTGCGACGTAGGTGACTTCCACGAGAAAGTCTAAGTTTTGAGGCAAAAATTAAAGAGAAATGGCAAAGGGTGAGCTTTCATGCGGCGTATGAAGAAATTGAAGAGAAATCACAAGTAGCGTAGTCATAGCACAGCTTCGCAGGAAATTTAAGGGCAATTTTGTAAAATAGTACAAAAATAAGCAAACCCTAGGATAAAAGAGAAGAAAACACACGTTTGATGGAGGCTTTTTGAAGGCGGCTGGTTTTGGAGACAAAAAGCAATGTTCTAGAGGGAAAGAAAGAAAGGATTCGCGAGTTGAAGACGGAAGAATGATCTGGAGATGGACTTCTGCCCTAATTCTTCTCCAAATCCTAGTTTTTTCTATCTCTCTTATCATGATTTACGTTACAATTGAGATTTTATTTAATTTCATTATGATGTTCTAGATTATTTTTCTAGGGTTACGATGTAGCCAGATTATGAATGCTTGAAGTTTTTGGTTTTAATTAATTGATGAACTATTCCATTATTGCGTTAAGTATTTTATGTTGAGTTTAATGCTTGTGATTTTCAGATCAACAATTGCATGATGCGTGATTTGGTTTGAGACTGAGAAGTGATATTTAAATTAGACCACGTGTGAAATACCATTAAATCATCATAGGCTAAAGATAGTTATGAGATCTAGTACAACACTTGAATTTCTAGGACTTAATGCGTTCCATATACAGTTATCACAGAGATGTAGTTAGCTTACTTATTGGGATAGGTTATTGATGCTTGAGAAGGATTAATATCTATCTTAGCGAAATTGCTGGCAAAGTAGGGAATAGGCGTCAATTGATTTAAATCAATAGTTTCTAGTAGAATTAATCTTGGTGAAATCGACATCCCTAAAACCTTTCAATTATTGAATTATCATCTTTTATTAATTTCGTAATTGTGTTAGTTGCTATTTTCATAAGTTTCATAATTTCTTTAATCGTTAGTCACAAATTCTCAATTTGTGATTTTCCAAATGAAGTTAGAGCTAGATTAATTTCGGTAGTTAATAATCACAGTCCTCGTGGGAATGATATTTACTTACTACTTTATTACCTGTTGCAATACAATAAGTTTTTGGCGCCGTTGCCGAGGACTGTGCCAATTATTAATACCAATACCAAATAGCTTTAATTTTATTTTGGATTTTATTTTATCTTGTTAGTAGTTTTCTTATTTTGTACTACTTGCATTTCTGGAACATATTTCTCTAGATGTATGCGAAAGTTGGGAAGTAGTACTTTACTGCCTTTTGATCCTAAGATAGAACGAACTTGTCAAAAGTTGGGAAGTAGTACTTTACTGCCTTAGCAGTCTAATTTGCTCATAAGAAAAGATCTGGCATTGTTGGTTAGGAGCTTTAATATGAGGTAGAAGGCCGCGTGTTTGAACCATGTTGGCGGCGTGTTTGTAGGCTTTATTTTTGGTATTTAGTTACTAAATTAAGACTAAAAGGAATTAACATAGGTAGGGCTTGAATCCAAGACCTCATGGTTATAATGCATGCTCTTAACCACTATGACAACCACAACTATTAGTACAAAAATGCAAGACAATAAAATATAAACACAAACCAACTGAAGTCGTCTTCACCCTCCAGATCGGGCTGATGCGGCCCATCTAAACCCGAAATGAAACCCATCACATAAATATCTCAGTTTTTATCCATTTTTTACAAATAAATACCCTAATCCAAGGTTTTTTATGCCAAGGAATTCAATTTCGACATCAATTTCAACAAAAACCAAATGAATATTGATGAATTAACATGCATATTATACATATAATTCATAAAATCTTAGAGATCCTAAATTTAAGAACTAAAGCCATTCTCAAATTTAATTAAGCATATAATCACGGCTAATTAAAATCAACTGCACATATAATTATAAATCAAATCCCAAAACTGTATGAATTTTTTATAAAAATAAATAATCATGTGTATTGTTCGTATAACCACAAGAAATCCATTAATCAAAAATAATCCTAATAATCTAACATGAATGTGGCTCTAATACCACTTGTTAGAACAAAATCACAAAATCCCATAATCCGTACACTTCGCTCAGAATATCAGGATTGTATAATTTAAAGCTATAAGAATGGCATACCTGGATCCATGACAATTATAGCGAGAAAACTTGAACAACCTTTGAAGAATTAGGGCAAGGCCTTCTACAGACTAATCAGAATTCTCTTACTGTATGTTGCTCAAGGTGGGGATTTGAGAAAACAGAGAATATGGAATAATTATCCTTGGGGACCAAGACCTCTTTATTTAAACAACCTAATAAGAATCCCACTAAGCCTTAACTAGGTTGCTATTGGATACTACACATTACTGACTCCATACCAAATTAGATGTCTTATTGGGTTCAACCATAATGAATCACTTAATTATACCAATTAGAATAGTAGCCCAAATATAATTGATTATTACTTGAAAGCCCACATTAAATTATTGATTATTGGAAATAATCCCAACATCCATATCTTTCAAAAATTGAACCTCATTAAACAACATATGATCACAAATACAAAGGAATAAAGAAAAGAAAAGAGAAGACAATATTTTTCATATTTTAGATGTATACCTCATCATCCCAGATTTTCATGTCATTCATTTCCTTCAAGATTAAGGCTATTGGATTCTCTCAAACTATAAGTAGGAGCCCCCTGAAACCAAATATGATACATAAAAATCAAAATATGAGTCAAGTAATCATAAACTCAAAGCCACATTTACTTTGCTCCAGGCCGAAGCAGGCAATAGGGTTTTTCTTCTGCTAACAATACAAGAAAGTTTTTAAATTTAAGAATCTGACACCAATTGCATAATAGGTTACTTGGTCATATTAGTATAGAAATGGTTAGCCATTTCGTCCTAATAACAAAATACCAAATGTACGGATTCTTGACCAAATATTACTCAGAATGATTCGCATACCACGTTGCAAATTTGTGAAGCTTCGGGTCCTGTATGAAAGATATACAATGAAGTTAGAGTTTAATATCAGTTGTATGCGAATTTTAATGCTGAAATTTTTTCTCAACACTTAATTACCTATCTCAAGATCATGCCAAGGATGAGCAACAACAAATCTCGTTGATAAAGATGAGAGGATCCTTTCGTTCAATTTCGAGGCACATCTTTGAGGTGTCTCAGTGGTCATTTTGTTGTTCAACTAAAAAGAAGTAAAAGTGTATAATGGTTGTTAGGATTTGCTATGTAAAGAAATCAAAAAGATGAAGTTACATGGTTTACCATGTGAAGTTGCTCTAGTAAGCAGACACAATGCAGGGTATGCTACAAATAGATTAGATTTCAAAGAAATGGTTTTTTTGTTTTTTTTGTTTTTATATTTTGGTTAAAGTAATTTAAAGAGTTAATTTGACTATGATGACATTTCTATATATCCAAGTATATTCTTAATTTCTATTTACTTAAAAAACATTACATATATATATATATATATATATATATTACCCTTTGACAACATAACAAAATTGGTCCAGATATGAAGAAATATAGTATCTGCAAAAGCACTTATGATTAACCCAAGATAACAAAGAAGACTATCCAACAAAAACAATATTGCATCAGAGAGATTCCCATTTACAAATCATCATACTCCTAAAGTACACCTTTGAATCAACATAACACGTATCCATACCAGTTATAAAATTAAATAAATGACCAAGATCGCACGCATACATGTCAAAAAAGAAGGAAAAAAAACATATAAACACCCATAAACTGATTTCACATACATGTGATAGAAACGAAGAGATAGAGAGCTTACCAGTGAGAGCAAAATTCTTAAGAAGAAACAAAGAAAGATAGCTAACAGAGAAAAATTTTGGAGAAGCTTTGAAAGAGAATATGGAAAAGAGAAATAAGCAGCATAATTGTTGAAAAGCTTTGAGAAAATTTGTTATGTAAAGAGAGAACGCCTAACAAGATTTGAGAAACAACTTAGTGAAATGATTCACGTTAGATTCCACTACAAGATGTTTTGGGCATACAAAAAATTGTACAAAACTGTTAGCATATGGTATAATCACTTTTATGCATAGATGATTTACAAATATTTCCACTTGGACAATTGTGTCGAAGGGTATCATGGTCATACAATATAAAAGGTACAGTAATGGTAATACATGGTATAATTCCCTTAATGCATCAACGACCTACAAATATGCATAACTTGACCACTTTGTCCCTTCATATTCTTTTATGTTATAATCACTTTTATGCATAGATGATTTACAAATATTTCCACTTGGACAATTGTGTCCAAAGGTGTCATGGTCATACAATATAAAAGGTACAATAATGGTAATACATGGTATAATTCCCTTAATGCATCAACGACCTACAAAAATGCATAACTTGACCACTTTGTCCCTTCATATTCTTTTATGTTATAATATATATATATATACATACATACATATACATATATATATACATTTATATATATATATACATACATACATATATATATATATATATATATATATATATATATATACATACATACATATACATATATATATATATATGTATATATATATATGTATGTATGTTATATATATATATGCATATATATATTTATTAAGATATGATACTTGAAGTATAAATAAAAATACAAAATATTAAAATAAATATTCAAACTGAATTTAGGATCCAAGTTCCTATTTGACTCGATGTCCTCCAATAAACCATTGATTACAATGACTCTTAGAGCTAAAGTTGCCTGGGATAAGTTGAGCAACTCTTTTGCCAACGCATCCAAGTCGCTAATCTATGGCATTCGTAACAAGCTTATCCAATTATCCAAAGGACATCGCTCTGTGTTGGAGTATTTGTAGGTTGTGAAAACACTTGCTCATGAGCACGCGCAAGCAGGTTCTTCTATTTCTAATGATGAGCTCATTGTGGTTGTTCTCTTTGGCTTGGAGGATGACTACAAAAAACTCAATGTTGTAATTAGGGCTTGTGACATGGATTTTACATTTGAAGATTTGTCTAACAAACTTCTGAATCATGAGTCCTTTTTTAGATGTGAGGAGCGATACAAAGAACCATATTTTGTTACTGCTCAATTTTCACAGAAGGGTAATAATAAAGGCAAAGGTCATGGGGGACAAAACAAAAAGGCCAACAATTTTTCTTTTAATAATTCTGATACACGACCTTCACAAGGCTACTCTAATGGTGGCAATTGTCCACCCTCTAACCAAAGGCATCCTAGTAATTCCAATAAGCAATTTTGACTTTAGTGCCAAATTTGAGATAAATTTGGCCTTGTTGCCAAAATCTATCGATCTCGTTCCTTGTCAAGATAACTGAGGCTCCATCCTAAAAACCAATTGGTACTAAGTGGAATAGTCCAAGATCTTATAAGGTGGTCTAAGAATTTATGATTAATCTATTTGGGACAAGTGCATATTCTAACACGTGCATATTCTAATACTCCTCTTCATTCTATGAACCCCTGGTGCATTTTGTCAATAATGGGGTATCTGTTCTTTCAAATATTTGGGTCATTGATTCTGGGGCTTCGCATCATATTACATCTGATCTCCAAAACATGACTATTCAATCCAAGTACAATAAAAATGATGATGTATTGATTGGTGATGGTACTGATATTCTAATCCTACACATTAGTAATACTACTCTTGTCACTCCTCACACTTCATTCATACTTAAAAATTCCCTATGTGCTTATACAATTTGTAAAAACTTGTTATTAATTCTCAATTTCACAAACATAATTCTACTACTATTGATTTTTTTCCTAATTATTTTATTGTGAAGGATCTGAGCTCAGGGGCACCACTAGTCAGAGGGCTGAATAAAGGGCACTTGTATGAATGTCCCAACACTACCATTCTACCTCATGTTTTTACAGTATCACTTAAGCAATGGCATTCGTGTCTAGGCCATCCGCATCTTCGTACTCTTAGGGGTACTGTTTTTGGTAATAAGCTATTTCTTTCCAACTTTAATTTTCAATTTTTTCATGATTGTTCTTCTAATAAGACTCACCGTCTCCCATTTGGTGACTCAACAATTGGTAGTAATAAACCATTGAAAAATATTTTTATAGATCTTTGGGGTTTGGCTCCAATTGTATTTTTTGAAGGGTTTAAATATTATGTTGTTTATATTGACCATTATAGTAAGTATACCTGGTTATACCCTTTGAAATGAAAATCTGATGTGCCACGGGTCTTCCTAGATTTTAAATTGGTTGTGAAAAAATATTTTGGTACTTCTATCATTACTTTGTATTCTGATGGTTGGGGGGTATCAAGCTTTACTTCTCTCACAAAAAACGGGATTCAACATCTTGTAGTACATCCCTACACGCCTCAACATATGGTTCTTCCTGAGTATCTCCATGGTCATATAATTGAAAGTGTACTCATAATGTTAGAAAAAGCTTTTCTGCCTTCAAAAATTTGGGCAGTGATGTGCCAAGCTATAGTATTTCTAATTTATCGACTTCTTTCTCCTCAGTTGAATAACCAGTGCCTTTTTGAATTGCTTTTTCAGACTAAACGCAATTACTTAAAACTCAAGGTTTTTGGTTTAAATTTCTATCCATTTCTTAAACTGTATATTCCTTATAAACTCACTCCCAAGTCTCGACCGTGTATTTTTATTGGTTACTCCACAACACATAATATGTATAAACGTTTTGATCCCTAAACGAGTAAAATTTTTATTTCACGTAATATTTATTTTGTTGAAAATGTATTTCCTGCCAAAATGAGATCTACGAGTAAGTCAAATGTTTCAATGCATATTTTTTAACACTGGTCAGATCCCACCACATCCTCATCAGTGGTATCTTCTCACTAAAATATTATGCATAGGCTACTTGCTAACTTTACCATACCCGTGCCTTATATCACACAAATGTCTTTTTAACTAGCGTCTCAAGTCTCTCCCTCATGTCCTATGACCATCATGATGCCCACTTCTATTTATTCTCCTCTTGGGTCTTCTCGAGCCTCTTCTGCTGATGGTAGTACGCCGCCGGATACTGAGATGGTTCCTTCGTCTTTGTCTTTGTCTAGTGACCTTGTGTGCTAGATGCTGTCCCTGTTCCTCCATCATCCACTGGTATTATTTCTCTACCTGCTCCTAAGTCTCATCATCCTATGACAAGTCGTGCTAAGAATAACATTGTGAAATGAATTTCTAAGTTATGTCTCATAATTATTTATTCCTAGTAGTATAACTCTGAGTGTCCCACGTATAAACAGGCCAATGAATCACCACAATGGTGCAAGGCCAGTGGCGGACCTATATGTATTGGAGGGTGTGTATTACCATGGGGAACTTTTTTTTTGGTTTTTGGTTTTTTTTTATAGGGAAATCATTATATTGGACACATTGTGCAAATCCTGACATCTCTCTTTGTATGAATTTATACCCTTAGTGTGGGTACCTGGGTCTACCACTGCACAAGGTAATGAACGAGGAATTTGATGTCTTGGTGTATAATGGAACTCGCGAACTCATTCCACCCGAACCAAATTGCAATATCATTGATTGCAAATGGGTCTTTACACAAAATAAATGGCACAATTGAACGTTACAAGGCGAGGCTCATGGCTAAGGGCTTTCATTAATGCCCGGGTATTGATTATACTGCAACATTCAGTCTAGTGGTTAAGCCAGCTAGTATTAGTCTTATCCTTTACATCAATAATTGGAAATTACGTCAGTTGGACATTTATAATGCTTTTTTGCAAGAGACCTTGGAAGATGAGGTCTACATGTGTCAGCCTCCTAAATTTATTGATTCTTATCGTCTACCTGATATCTGTTGTTAAAAGAAAGCTATCTATGAGCTCAAACAGGTCCCACGGGCCTGAAGTCCAAAGTGATGTAGAAACTAAAGGCACATAAGGTTAAACAAATTTTACTGCACACTTTAATTCATTGTACATCAGGTATATAAATACATTTCAGAAGCTATATGAGTCTCAGTTCACTAGGACTTTTATACAATATAACTTATATTCAAACTTATGATAAGATAAACTAGCTATAATTCGAATATGCTTTATAACTATTTTTAAAAGTAAAATACAATATCATGATTAACCTCTGTAATAAACTGTGAAGGCCCAAAACAGTTTATTTACAAGTCTAACATATCTGTTGCGGAAGAGAACACGGGAGGCCCAAGAAGAAGCACAAGACTTAGCTGCAAGCCCAAATATTGGAGTGACTATGTGTCAAGTTAGTTGTACTCGTGAGTGGCATGAGCCAGCTAGAGGAATATAAGTGTGATGACCTCAAACAATAGCTAAAAAAAGGAATACACTTTACTCTCCTAGCTTTCATCTTTATAGTTTTTCCTGTGTAATTTCTTTGCAAGTTTCATTCAATACAAGCTTTGTTAGCCAGATCTGTGTATTTTCTTGCTCCCATAAATCCAAATCAATACATTGGTGCTCTCGTTGATTCCATGGCTGAAGGTACTCGACTGAAAGCCGTTGATGAGGCGGTCAAAAAAGTTCAAGAAATATCTACGTAAAACACACAACAACTCGATGAATTTCAACAATCCTTTGGTGATTTGGTTACAACAGTTTCGGCTCTCACCGGCAAGCTGGATCAGACACTTAAAATGCTCGCTGACAAACCAGAAACTCCATCTTCTCCACCGCCCACTTTCTAACTCTCTACCTCGTCGTCACCGACAACTACTGAATCTACGTCGGCGGCGCCCCCTGGTTTCTCACATGCTATGTCTCAAGGTGGGTACCCTCCTACTATAGTCACCAACACTCCAATTCTTTAATCTACTACCGTGATGATGGTACCAACATTACCACCCTATATTCTTAATTTTTTCACTCAAATTCCACCTTGTTATATTCCACAGGGTTCTCCATCAGGTGGGTACTCAACTGTTCCGCATTGGTCCATGCCCATGGGGCCAGTGAGTCTACCTCCGGCACCGACCTCATTGCTGCAAGGTAGACAAATGCAATTAGACTTTCCGCGGTTTGACTGTGAGGATCCCGTAGGTTAGATTTTCAATGGAGAGAGATTTTTCTCATATCAAGCTACACCTGATGATCAACGTCTTCTCATATCATCTTTTCATATGGATGGCAAGGCCCTCCAATGGTTTCAGTGGATGTTGCCAAACCGGCAATTTTTGACTTGGGAACAATCTGTTCGAGCTTTGGAAATCAAATTTGGGCGTCAGAATTTGAAGACTATCAAGGAGCTCTGTCCAAGCTTCTGCAAACAGGCTCGGTGGATGAATATCAGTCTGAGTTCAAATCCCTTGCCAACCGCACAGTGGGTCTTACTCCGTCTTTTCTCACCAGTTGTTTTATGGCCGGGTTACAGGCCGATATCCGTTCAGAGGTTTTAGCTTTAAGACCACTTAATGTGTCACAAGCTATAGGGTTAGCTAAGTTGTAGAAATCAAAACTTGCGGAGCAACGTAAGTTGGCCCAATGAGCGGATCGATCTCGTTTGAACCACTCGCAATCCTACCATCCTTTTATAGCCCATACACCAAACAAGCCCAAATCAGTCGCGGGTTCACTCACTGGACCTGTCCAGCCTACCTTCTCACCCTTTCAATCACACAACCCAAGTCAGCAACCAAACGCATACACTTTTCCTTCAACCCCAAAATAGCCATATACTATTCATAAACTTTCGCCTAAGGAAATGTAATTGCGTCGCAAGAAAGGCCTGTGTTATAATTGCGATGATAAGTTCGTTCTAGGACACCATTGCAAAACTGCACCGTAATTATTTTTGCTCGATTTTGATGATAATGAACCCACATATTCGGTTGATAATGGGGACTTAGCTACAACTTTACAGTTGCAGGAGATTGGCGTTATACCTGAAATATCTCTGAATGCCTTGTCGGGTAATATAACCCCTACTACTCTTTGGTTTTCTGGCATTATTAATAGTTTATCCGTGCAGATTCTTATGGATGGCGGTAGTACGCTTAGCTTTGTACAGACTAGAATTTCAAAGTTCCTTAATCTTCAGGTGAAACCTACTCTACACTTTACTGTTGCGGTGGGAAATGGGCAAAAATTGACGAGCGAGGGCTGTGTGAAACAAGTTCAAATTGAAGCACAGGGGCATAAGATAAAGGTTGTTCTATATGTGTTGCCGTTAGTTGGTTCGGATGTTGTACTTGGCGTTTCTTGGTTAGCAACTTTGAGGCCGATAATTCATGATTACTCCAAGCTCACTATGAAGTAGAATTATGAAGGGAAGGATGTTATTCTGTCAGGGGATACACAAAAAACAATTAATCATATTCTTTATCAAGGGGTGCGCAGATTACAAGCAACAGGCTCTGTTGCTGCTTGTTTTAGCTTGACCATGTTTGATGATTCAAAAATTTAGCCGCTGCCTGATGATCATGCATTTCAATCCTTATTGACTCGTTATACTACAGTCTTTGAAACTCCTCATGGTCTGCCACTACCATGAAGTCATGATCACGCAATTCATCTACAACTAGGGACGACACCAATCAACGTGAAGCCA
Organism: Ehretia macrophylla; assembly: GCA_037974665.1. Classification (NCBI taxonomy): domain Eukaryota; kingdom Viridiplantae; phylum Streptophyta; class Magnoliopsida; order Boraginales; family Ehretiaceae; genus Ehretia; species Ehretia macrophylla. The sequence continues at coordinate 51,300,872 of CM075781.1, forward strand.
TATAGATATCCGCATTTTCAAAAAATAGAAATTGAACGCTTGGTTACAGAAATGTTGTCAGAGGGGGTTATACAACCGTGCTAAAGCCCATATTCCTCACCAGTTTTACTAGCCAAGAAAAAGGATGGTACATGGAGGTTTTGCACCGATTATCGAGCCATCAATGTCGTGACAATTAGGGATCGATTTTCGATCCCCACGGTTGATGAGTTACTTGATGAGTTACATGGCGCCAAATATTTTTCAAAATTGGATCTTCATTCAGGGTACCACCAGATTCGAGTACACCCACAAGACACACACAAAACTGCCTTTCGAACTCACGGCGGCCATTACGAGTTCTTAGTCATGCCGTTCGGCCTTACCAACGCACCTTCAACATTCCAAGTAGTGATGAATGATACATTTCGGCCCTTGCTCTGTAAGTGTGTGCTTGTTTTTTTTTAATGATATATTGGTATATAGACCTACATTTTCTCAACATCTTATTCATTTGGAGCAAGTGCTCCAGTTGCTACTTATGAATTAGTTTTTTGTGAAACTTTCAAAGTGCTCTTTCGGGCAACAACAGGTGGAGTCCCTGGGTCATATAATTTCAGCAAATGGAGTATCTATGGATCCAATGAAAATCAATGTCATGTTAGATTGGCCTTCCCCTTTGACGATCAAGTCTGTGAGAGGTTTCTTGGGGTTGACAGGGTACTATCGGAAGTTTATTCGTCACTATGCTACATTAGCTGCGCCATTAATAGATTTGTTGAAACGTGACGTCTTCCATTGGAATATAGTAGCTGAACAAGCTTTCCATAATCTTAAACAAGCCCTCACATCGGCGCCGGTGCTAGCACTGCCTAATTTTGAATTGCCTTTTATTGTGGAGACAAATGCATCTGGGGTCGGAGTAGGAGCTACGTTGTTGCAAGATGAACATCCTATTGCTTACTTTAGTCAAAAAAAATTCAGCCACCATGAGAGGAGCTTCTACATATCAAAGGGAGAAGTTTACCATTACCGCCGCCGTCGCTAAATGGTGGTAGTATCTCTTGGGGCAACGCTTCATTATTCGCATTGATTAAAAGAGTTTGAAAGCACTTATAGAGTAGACCATTCAGACTCCGGATCAGCAAAAATGGTTAAGAAAATTACTCGACTTTGACTTTCAAATAGTCTACAAGCCAAGAAAGGACAACCAGGTAGCCGATGCACTTTCAAGGCGTGATATTCAAGCTTCTCTTCAGGCATTCTCTGAGGTAAAATTAACTTTCTTGTCTGACCTTAAGATTGCTAACAGTGGGAATGAAGAGCTTTTACAGTTGCATCAGAAATTCACACAAGACCCAGGTTCAATGCCTGGGTATTCAGTTCAGAATGGTATTATGTTATTTCAGAATCGATTGGTTATTCCACATGGTCTTCGACCCATGATTCTAACTCAGTTTCATGATTCAATGGATGGGGGTCATGGAGGATTCTTACGCACGTACTTACGAATGGTACCGAACTATTTTTGGGTAGGTATGCGACGCGACATTAAAAAATATGTGGAGCAGTGTTTTGTGTGTCAACAAGTGAAGTTGAGTAATCTTGCACCGACTGGGTTATTGCAACCTCTACCTATCCCACAACAAATTTGGGAGGATATCTCCATGGATTTCATTCATGACTTGCCTACTACAAAGGGGTATTCAGAAATTCTTGTTGTGGTGGATCATTTAACTAAGTATGGGCATTTTATGACACTTGCAAGTCATGCCATGAGTGCAAAGGTGGCTGAAGTTTTTGTACAAAACATTGGGGTGCCTCGTTCTATTGTTAGTGACCGGGATAAACTATTCATAAGTTCTTTTTGGAAAGAACTTTTCAAACTGAATGGAACTTCTTTAAAGATGAGCAGTTCATACCATCCTTAGACGGATAGCCAAACAGAACGTTTAAATCGGACTCTTGAAATGTATCTCCGTAGCTTTGTGATGGATACACCAAAACAGTGGGTTAAGTATTTACCATGGGTGGAGTATTGGTACAATACTTCATTTCATACATCGATTGGCATGACACCGTTTTTGGCTGTGTAGGGTCGGGATCCGCCATTCCTTACTCGCTATTTGCCTCAATCTACGACCAATGCCGCTGTGGAATTAGAGCTCAAAGAGCGAGACGCTATTCTCTCTCGTCTTAAGATCAACCTTCAACGAGCTCAACATCGAATGAAGGACCAAGCGGACAAGCATAGAACGGAACGTGAATTTCCGGTGGGTGATTGGGTCTTCCTTAAATTGCAACCTTATAGGCAAATTACAGTAAGAGGAATGGCTGGGCATCAGAAGCTAGCGAGGAAATTTTTTGGGCCATTGAAAATTATAGAGCGCATTGGACATATGGCTTATCATTTGTCATTACCCCAGGGTGCTAAAATTTATCCACTATTCCATGTGTCACTACTTAAGAGAGTAGTTGGTGTGCCTGGTGTAAACAGTGACAAAGTCATGTTGCCCCCGACTGATATTATGCCAGAGATCATGCCTGTCACCATCTTAGCTCAGCGCCAAATTTCTAACCATGGCAAAAATCAGAAGCAATTGCTCATCCAGTGGGCTAACTTGCCATTAGAATAAGCTACTTGGGTCGAAGAAGATGAGTTTCGTCAAGCTTATGCTGGATTAGACCTTGAGGACAAGGTCCTTCTCGATGGGGAGGGTAATGTAATAAACCGTGAAGGCCTAAAATAGTTTATTTACAAGCCTAACATATCTGTTACAGAAGAGAACGCCGGAGGCCCAAGAAGAAGCACAAGACTTAGCTGCAAGCCCAAATATTGGAGGGACTATGTCTGAAGTTAGTTGTACTCGTGAGTGGCATGAGCCAGCTGGAGGAATATAAGTGTGATGACCTCAAACAATAGCTAAAAAAAGGAATACACTTTACTCTCCTAGCTTTCTTCTTTATAATTTTTCCTTTGTAATTTCTTTGCAAGTTTCATTCAATACAAGCTTTGTTAGCCAGATCTGTGTATTTTCTTGCTCCCTTAAATCCAAATCACTGCAACCTCTCACTTTTAATGAAGCAACATCCATCTTGACCAAAACTTGTAGTGTATCAGTTATTTAAGAGATTTATATCCTGTTTATAATATTTGGTTTTATTACTAATGTCAACACATATTGTAGCATTTTGAGCGAAATAATTATGCTAAATATATCAGTTATTTTGTTTGACACTCCTTGTACTTTTGATAAGTGCCACATAGATCCCACATTTTTTAATATATGAGTATCACTCCCCTTCCCTATCTTTCATTAGTGTTTCCATCAATAATAAAGGTATGACAGTCCTTTGCAAAATTAGAACCAAAAAAAAAGAAAACAAATAAAAAGAAACCTAACAGCTATATAATTTGTATTTATCAGACGACTAATCCTACACCTAGCAATAAAGCAACACCTCTAATCTCTATGCTCTTGTTGCGTACTCTTCTTCATTCAACAACACAACTTTTTTTCTTTCATCTATTTCTCTTTGTTTTTTTTTGCATGTTTTGTTTTTGCATGTGAAGCTTTAAGAGGGGAATATAAGGAGATTTGGCATGAAAATGTTTCTTATTATATACAAAAAAGAAGCAACACATCAAAATAATGGAGTTCAGGTAATAGATATGTGGAGTCAAAATATTTTACATCAAAATGATTATCACACACTATACACTTCCGTAGAATTTGTCAAGTTATTTTTGTAGTCAAGAAACATAATCAGATAAAAGACTCTAAGCGCAATAATACGCATTGTGAGTTAACTTGTTCTTGTAGTTGAGCTACTTCTTGACCAATATAAGACATTTTTCTCCTTCGTAGTGGGATTGAGCAACACATGTGAGCAAGCTGAGTTGGATAACACAAGCGGTTACTTGTACGTTGGACTGTAGCATACATGTATTATGTTTTGAAATAGCACTCGCTTAGATCTCAACTCCTGTATTAGATTATTAAAAGTATGTTTCTTATATTGAATTAACTTTATTTTGTAAAATGACTCTTGGATTTGATGCCTTGGTGGTGTCAATTTTCGCGTGAATGTTTAAATTGAAGTTCCATAAAAGCTTTTCTTCTATTGTTTATAAAATCAAGCAAATAGTTTCTTGTTTTTTGCCCTTTTCCAAATATATTCATGATTATGAAGCATATTCTATAATTTTATATGCTTAATGTTCTTATAAATAAGTAAACTGTGTTATAGAAAATAGAAATCAAGTCTTTTGTATCAGTTAATGCAAATACATTATTCAAGGCGTTTCTTTGAAAAGCATCTCATGTCATTTTTTAAATCAGTTTGCCATGCATTTTATTTTTTTCATTCTTTCTGTCAAAAGCATACTGGTACACTACCTAATAAACAAAAATATATATTCAGTTTTGATGATTGGCGTAAAAGCTTTTTGGTATGCTACTGCCTTCATCCTCTCAAGTTCGTTGCTGGAGTTGGGAATCATTTCTTAGTGTTCTTTTGTTGTTGAATTTTCAACAGATCCATAATTGAGTGCTCAAGCATGATTTAAACACTACCACACTTTTTCTTTCTTGCAACACGTTAATTGAGCTAATAGAAAAACCGTTGTTATAGTTAGCTTATTGTAATGGTTTTGTAACCATTGCCTAAAACTAGAACCTTTTGCAACAGTTCTATTTAACTGTTGTCTAAAACTAATATCTTTCGGAATGATTTTGTTTAACCGTTACCTAAAACTAGTACTTCTCTCAACAGTTTTTCTTATTCGTTGCAATATGTACATTTAGTACCTTCTTTTATTAAATAATTTTTATACTTTTAACTTTTGGCAACGGTTTATTTAATTGCAACGTCATATTAATCGTTGCTTATTGCCAAAAATTTGAGGGGATATTTTAACTATTTGATTTCCCACAAATACTTAACTTTTCCTTCTCACCAAAATTTTCCTTCCCACAAAAATTTTAATATTCATTAAAAAGAAAATCCAAAAACTAGGATTCTCCTTAAACTTTGGTTTTCACTGATCTTACATTTCCTCCCGCCTCTAATCAACACCGTGCTATTGTCTCAAACACTTATGAACAAAGGTAATTTCTCTTTATATTTTCAATCTCTAAGCTTTTCTCTGATTATAGATATATTACTGTGCAATATATTGTGGCTACAGACGAGATATTTTGAAGCTGAATCTTAGTATAGGATTTACAAACCCATCCAACAATAAAGTCAACCTGAAAGGTATAGTCATCTTTCGCTAATTTTTTAGGTTTTGCGAATAGTTATGTCTTCTCTACATGTTTCAAAATTGAGTCATCCTAAGAATGCACTTTAGTTGTTTGTAAATATGTCTAACTCAGCGAATTTCATTTTTCTTCATTGAATAATCGGGTTAAGACTTATGTGATGCCTGCTTCTTCTTTTTTTCTCAACTTCTTTATGGGGTTTCAAAGTCTTATTTTCTGCAATACTCTTTTTTGAGTTTAGATATCACAGTGTAGAAGCTTTGGTCTTTTCTGTAATAATCAATTACAATTGGCATGTTGCACATATATAAGTCTCCAATTATTTAGAGCATAAGCTCTCATCATTTTTGCAGCCTGGTCGCCTCCTTTAGTTTCTTTCCTATACCCTTTCTCTTAAATATTTAATTAGAGTAAAACTTATATTGCACGTGGTATAAGTTATCTTTTTGGGAAACTAGTGTTGGGATTCATAAGACTGGTTTGAGGAATTTTTCTTTGTTTTGATGTGAGCTTCCTAATTCAAAGTTTGGTTGTAGTGGTATTTGATTATAAGGCCATACATGTTCAACAAGCTCTTCACAGAGAGCAGATCAAACAAACTAGTCCATATATAAAAGCTAATAACACATAAATAAAAATACGATTATTGATTTGATTTGGTTTTTTTGGTCGGTTAGGAAATTTCATTCATATTAAAAGTAAATACGTGGAAAGATCAACCAGTCCTTGATGCATGGTGACAAAAACTGAATAAAAGATTAGTTAGTGTATTAGCAAACAAGTCAATTGGCACTTTATTATTAATTTGAATCCGTATGTTAGTGCCACTTTTTTGTGTTAGTAAACGAAACCAAGTCAAACCAAACGCGTATCTGACTAAGCTTGATAAAACTTTGAATATGTATCACAGCACATATTGACTGTATTGTGAAGAAGAAAATTCATTCTTATTTTTTATTTGGAGAAATTTTGTCTAGCAACTCTATTCTAGCTATTCCTAATCACTTTACTATAATGATGATTGTATGACTAGACCTTCCTCTTATTATTCTTTTCTAACTCTTGAGACTTCATAGAAATTGAGCTAAAAGACTTGTCTTGTTCATTAATGTCTAAATGCTTTGTTGGATATGCAAAGATAGGAGAGCCATAAATTTGGACATGTAAAGGCAGGAGAGCCATAAATTTAGAGAAGCCATATATATAAAATTATTGATGAATTACTTCGGATAACGATGTCGAAAAAGGATGATTTAGGAAAAAAAACACAAATAAGAAATAGGATAAAGACTCACCACTCTAAAGAATCTACTATAGAGAAACAAAACCATAAGGATAGAAGCTCATCACTCAAAGAAATCCACCTAAGAGATACAAAACAAAATAGAAGAAATAGTTCTTCTAAAACAAAGTATAATACTTTAATTATAATTTCAATTCATAATCTGATCTTGCAAGATTACAAGCCACCTATTTATAGAGTTGGAACATTCTTCCAACTTAGGCAAAATTTAGATAACCGATAAGTAAAAATGCTAGTCTAACTTAAGAACCATAAGATAATAATAGAGACTCTAGAAAAATTTAATAACCCCTTAAGTACCAAGAATATAAGCTTATGTACTCCTTAAAATATCCAAATCAGATTTTGAAGAAAGACAAAATTAAAGCGTAATAAAATGAAGCTGAAAACTTGAGTTCATCACTTTGCAGACAACTCAGACACATTTTACAAAAATAATCATAACTTCTTTTAGGAAAGTCCAATTGATGTACCATTTGAAGCATTGGAAACTAGACTCATAGAGCTTTCCAACCATATATGACTCTTCAGCTAACTCCTTCCCAATTTGTACAGTTTTTTTTTAATGTGAAATTGGGTCAAAAAACTGATTCTGTAACTTTGTTATTTTTCTATCTTCCTTCATTAATTTTAGAATTGGACTTATTTGCTTCAACTAGAATTCCTATGGTGGATGATTTGGCATCAGATAACGAGATCTAGGTTCACTTACACATGTTAGTATGTGGTTGATATGCCTGGCTTTATAGCTAAGTAAAATTTGTTGTGTATTTTTATGAGATAGCCCATTGAATATGTAAATCTACTATTTTGACTTAATGTAAGGCTGAAACTATCATAAAAAATGGGGTAACAAAAGCAATTGGCTATCTTAATGCCAGTAGTGTGTATTGCTTCAACAGGCTTTATTATGTTTATTCTTTTGGCCTGTTGACAGTTGATGCTCCATTATGAAGAATAAGCATTGTCCTTCCTTAGATATTGAGCTACACCTATTCTGTTTGCTTTTGAGTAACTAGTAATGTGTCCAAACTAGCAATAAGAGTTTTGAGTTTGTTGGTTGAGTACTGGACTTGAATAAAGCATCTTCATTGGGGGACATCGAATAAAAATGTTGAAACCAAATCTCAGGTTAGTGTCCATTATCTGTTTTCATATGCTTGTCCAAGTTTACGAAAATACAAAAAAATGCTACATTCATCTCTTGTATGTTAGTTGTTTGTTATCTGTACATCTCTTAATCTCATTTGGCATCATTATGGAAATCTTGTTCTTGTTAGAAGTGTTTCTCTTTTTTGGAGTTTAATAGAGGTCGACCAATTGAATCATCTTGATTAGCCATTCCAAATATTATAGACAGATATGAGTTTGACTATGATTGTGAAGCACTGATTTTGAAGGCTTGTAGAGAGAGTTTTCATTTCTATATTTGGTTTGAACTCTGAAGCACTATGTACAAGAATTCTACTCACTTATTTATGATAGATATGGTTTCCTCTAGGCATGAAATTTGGTTAGATAAATCTTCTGAATATTTTGAGCAAAACAAAGGTAAAAGCTGCAAGTCTATGGACAAAATGCACAAATAGTGTTATTGTTGAGTGATAATATGCATTCTCTTTTTAAGAAGCTTTAATGTGTTTTTCAAGTTGAATATGATCGTGAACTTATATACCTCTTAACTACTAATTTTCATATTATTGACTATGCCTACTATATTCATGCGTTCTTTTCTTTCTTTCATTAGTTGTTGACTATATTTATAATTTTTTCATGTTTATTTATGCAGGGACAAACTTCAAACCCAGATAACAATACTTATGAGGATATGGAAGAGGAATGAGATATTAAGCAAAAGTGTAGTTTTGGTGTTGCTACCATATCATCTTTCTTTACTGTTTCTTTTATTTTGACATTTAGCTTGAGAAACTTGTTCCATTGCCAATTATAGTCATTATTAGTAGTATAGTGGGAACTCAAATGTATTAGTTACAATTTGTTTTAATTAAAATACATTGTTGCTTATACTTTTGAAAACTATTGCAAAAATTGGCAAAAACTAGCACAGGATGTATTAAAAAGTGTTACCATTATCTTTCAAACCCGTTGCAATGAGTGATGAAAACTGTCACAAAACAATAGTAAAAATGTTGCTATTACTCTTCAAACCATTGCAACAACTAACAAAAAGTGTTACAAGAAATGCTAAAACCGATGCTAATGCTCATGAAAACCGTTGCAAATGCTCATAATAATAGTTGCGAAAAGAATTACAACTGTTGTTAATACCTTTTAAAATCGTTGCAATAAATAATAAAAATGGTCACAAAAAGTACTAAACCGTTGCAATAAATGATAAAAACTGTCGTAAAAAGTATTAAAACTGTTACAAGTACTTATAAAAAACGTTGCTAATACTCTTTAAAACTGTTGCAATAAATGACAAAAACTGTCACAAAAGATATTAAAACCGTTGCTAGACTTCATCAAAACCATTGTAGTAACTAACTAAAATCGTTACCAAAAGTATTAAAAACCATTACTCTTACTTTTAAACTGTTGCAAATATCAAAACACTTATTATGTAGGTTTTAAAAAAATCATTGCTAAAAGTTTCAATCACAATGGTTTTCTAACTATTACTATTTCTTTGTAAAAAACCATTGCAGTAGAGAATAGACAACGAGAGCGGATTCAACGGTAAGAAAACCGTTGCATAAAGTTAATGGTGACGGTTTTTAGCTTTTATACAACGGTTTTCAAGTGCTGCATCAAATGAAAAATGTGGTAGTGAAAAAAGAAAAGAAAACTATTTTGTACTTTGTTGTGTTATATGCTTCAGTACTTTGAAGTTTATTTATCATCATAAAGATTAAATATTAAATTCTCAGTTTCTTTCCAAAGATATGAGAGTCATAGGACTAAAGTCATTGAGAAAGTATATCGTAAATCAAATTGTTTTTTTTACCTATGTAATATTATGAGCATTGAACTATTCGCAAAGTAAATTTTGAAACTTTTAAGAATGAATTTTGACGTTGTGTTTTAGGCTGTGTTACCAATTGGCAATTATTGAGCTTATTCTGATTCTTGTATCGGTGGGGTTTGTACACCGTCATTTTTATTGTATCTTGTAGTGTACTACTTATTGAGCTTATTTTACTCGCCTTAGGTGATTGAGCAAAATGAACAACTTTTTATATTATTATGCCATTGTCACAGCCTATCACGTATTTCGATACAAATTTATTTCGTTTTGTTATTTCGCATTGTACATTGATTTTTGTATAATTTTGAACTAAGTAATACATTAGTTGTTAAGGTGTTTATACACTACTCATCTTCTTGTGTTTTTTGAAAATTGTCATTGTATCGATTATTTTATATGGATATAAGGTCTCAAGTTATTTTCTCAGAAAGTTTCTCTCTTATTGAGTTATATACTCAATTTACTTTATGATATTTTGCAGACAATGTGGAATAGAACGCCGTGTGGGGTAGACTTGCTACTTCGATAAGAGTCCATCATATTAGAATTAATTTCATTTTTTTGAATCCTTGGACAATGTTAAGGCTGTCTTAAATTTTAGTATTTTGGAATTGTCATTGCTTTCAAGTTTGAGAATTTTTGGAAAGTAATTGCTCACGAAAATTGTGATAATTTGGGTTTTAGATACTCTGAGCGAATTTTTTTTAATAACTTTAGATTTTTGTGCGAATGTAGCCTTGCGTGTTTAACAAGGGTTTGCCTTCTTAGGTATGCGGCAATTACGTTCTTAAAATTTGCTATGTTGAATTTTGGGGGTATGACATGATTAGTTACATATGATTTTCTTATCTTGACCTAAAAATTAAATGGATAGTACGTCCAAGGAATTAGCACGCCCTGGTTATCAATATCAAATAAATTATTTGTTCATAATTTCATGCAGCTAGAAGGATTTTATCATAAAAGTGAGAAATTAGGAGTCAAATAAGTCGATATCATTGTGCAAGAAACATTACAAATAACGTGAGTTGCATATAACTTAACTACTAAAATTCGAAACCCCAACATGCTACAATCTCCAATGCCAAACGATTGTTTATTTTTTGCCAAAAAAAAACAACACACCTGTGTTGTGATTTTCATTTTACGTCTGAGTACTATAACAAAGTTTTATAACACGTCACACAATTCAGCTAGTATGTGCTGGATGTTATAAATTTCCGATGACATACAATTGGATAAGAAACAACTTGTATCATATGCGACGTATTACCATAGACCAATGTCAAACAATTCAGCTACCTAATACAACATTAAATATTGGATATATCATTTTTAGCTTTGTTTTCGTTAGGATACATAAATTCTGTTATGTTGTTATAGATAAATTTATTATATTATTTATTATATTCAACACACTCTACAAGTGAAGGTGGACTTATCTTTTAGTCTTGCACTTAGACAGTTTTTAATATTTTCTAAATGGGTGGCGGTGATTTTGAACCCAGGACCTTTTGACACTTAGACTCTGATACTGTGTTAGGTGATTACCTCATATAAAAGTTTAAACGGTTAAAGAGAGGTTTATTATATTATTTATTATATTCAACTAATTCTAACATCGATCGTGCTGCGATTTTCATTTTTCGTTTTAGTAAAGCAGCAAAGTTTTATGACACCTTGCTTATTCATTGTGGTAAATGGTTGTGAGTTCACCAATGTCTTACAGTTCTTCTAGCATATGATGGATGTCATAAAACTCCAATGGCATGTAATTGGACATAAAAAAGCTTGTATCTTATGTGACACATTACCATATATTCTTGTGTTGATAATACTATGCATACCATTTGTATTTATTATAAATATCTACAAGTATAACATCTTTAAATTAATATCGTTGAGACCACTAAATTTTATTAATTTAGTGAGTTATCAATTTATCAATAAATTAATAAGTATTAATTTATAGAGAGAATTGAAATTAATAGTTATATTTTACTTGACATCCTTCCTTTCTTATATTGTCATTAGATTTTCCATATAAGGGATATCCTCTCCATCCACTATTTATCATTGCTATTAGTAAATGCGAATGTTTACTGATCATTAATTGTCTTATTGTTAATAGGACATTGAAGTTAAGTTATGTTACTAACCTGTTGAATAGACACAACCAAAGTTAGTGTAAAAGAATTTGGAGAAAGTTTGAGTTTCATGGTGATAATATGTATGTGAGATGAGGTTAAAAATGTTGAAAGAAGAAATAAGAACTTCTTGTTGATATCATCATGAGAAAATTTGCCTTATTAAACTATAATCAGCCATTTTAAGATATATGGGCAAATATTTGAGATATGATTTTGTTAGTACCTTTTGATAATGAAAAGAAAACTACAAGTAAAGGATTACCCGAAGAACTACAGATATGTAAGTTTACAATCACCAATTGAAAAGAAAGAAGCTAGGAAACAGTGTTTATATATATTAAGATATGATATTGGAAATACAAACAAAAATACAAAATAGTACAAGAAATATTCAAACTGAATTTATGATTGATGGTCAAGTTTGACTCGATGTCTGTTGGGTGTATTATTGACATATTATTTCAGTACATTTTCACTTAATTTTTGTTAGTTCTTGAGTAATTTATGAGCAATTTGATGGGTTTTGTGTTTGATTTGCGACGTAGGTGACTTCCACGAGAAAGTCTAAGTTTTGAGGCAAAAATTGAAGAGAAATGGCAAAGGGTGAGCCTTCATGCGGCGTGTGAAGAAATTGAAGAGAAATCACAAGTAACGTAGTCATAGCGCGGCTTCGCAGGAAATTTAAGGGCAATTTTGTAAAATAGCACGAAAAGAAGCAAACCCTAGGATAAAAGAGAAGAAAACACACGTTTGAGGGAGGCCTTTTGGAGGCGGCTGACTTTGGAGAGAAAAAACAACGTTCTAGAGGAAAAGAAAGAGAGGATTCGCAAGTTGAAGATGGAGGAACGATCCAGAGATGGACTTCTGCCCTTATTCTTCTCCAAATTCTAGTTTTTTCTATCTCTCTCTTATCATGATTTACGTTACAATTTGGATTTTATTTAATTTCATTATGATGTTCTAGATTATTTTTCTAGGACTACGATGTAGCCAGATTATTAATGCTTGAAGTTTTTGGTTTTAATTAATTGATGAACTATTCCATTATTGCGTTGAGTATTTTATGTTGAGTTTAATGCTTGTGATTTTCTTATCAACAATTGCATGATGCGTGATTTGGTTTGAGACTGAGAAGTGATAATTAAATTAGACCACGTGTGAAATACCATTAAATCATCATAGGCTAGAGATAGTTATGAGATCTAGTGCAACACTTGAATTTCTAGGACTTAATGCGTTCCATAAGTTCACAGTTATCACAAAGATGTAGTTAGCTTGCTTATTGGGATAGGTTATTGATGCTTAAGAAGGATTAATATCTATGTTAGCCAAATTTCTGGCAACATAGGGAATAGGCGTCAATTGATTTAAATCAATAGTTTCAAGTAGAATTAATCTTGGTGAAATCGAAATCCCTAGAACCTTTTAATTATTGAATTATCATCTTTTGTTAATTTCGTAATTGTGTTAGTTGCTATTTTCAAAAGTTTCATAATTTCTTTAATCGTTAGTCACAAACTCTCAATTTGTGATTGTCCAAATAAAGTTAGAGCTAGATTAATTTCAGTAGTTAATAATCACAGTCCTCGTAGGAACGATCTTTACTTACTACTTTAAAACTTGTTGCGATACGTTCACTTGCTTTAGAATTCATACAATAAGTTTTTGGCGCCATTGCCGGGGACTGTGCCAATTATTAATATCGATACCAAATAGCTTTAATTTTATTTTGGATTTTATTTTATCTTGTTAGTAGTTTTCTTATTTTGTACTACTTGCGTTTCTGGAACATATTTCTCTAGGTGTATGCGAAAGTTGGGAAGTAGTACTTTACTGCCTTTTGATCCTAAGATAGAATGAACTTGTCGAAAGTTTGGAAGTAGTACTTTACTGCCTTAGCAGTCTAATTTGCTCATAAGAAAAGGTCTGGCGTTGTTGGTTAGGAGCTTTAATATGAGGTAGAAGGCCGCGTGTTTGAACCATGTTGGCGGCGTTTTTGTAGGCTTTATTTTTGGTATTTAGTTACTAAATTAAGACTAAAAGGAATTAACATAGGTAGGGCTTGAATCCAAGACCTCATGGTTATAATGCATGCTCTTAACCACTATGACAACCACAATTATTAGTACAAAAACACAAGACAATAAAATATAAACATAAACCAACTGAAGTCGTCTTCAACCTCCAGATCGGGCTGATGCGGCCCATCTAAACCCGAAATGAAACCCATCACATAAATATCTCAGTTTTTATCCATTTTTTACAAATAAATACCCTAATCCAAGGTTTTTTATGCCAAGGAATTCAATTTCGACATCAATTTCACCAAAAACCAAACGAATATTCACGAATTAACATGCATATTATACATATAATTCATAAAATCTTAAAGATCCTAAATTTAAGAACTAAAGCCATTCTCAAATTGAATTAAGCATATAATCACGACTAATGAAAATCAACTGCACATATAATTATAAATAAAATCTCAAAACTATATGAATTTTTTATAAAAATAAATAATCATGTGTATTGTTCGTATAACCACAAGAAATCCATTAATAAAAAATAATCCTAATAATCTAACATGAATGTGGCTTTAATACCACTTGTTAGAATAGAATCACAAAATCCCATAATCCGTACACTTCGATCAGAATATCAAGATTGTATAATTTAAAGCTATAAGAATGGCATACCTGGATCCATGACAATTATAGCGAGAAAACTTGAACAACCTTTGAAGAATTAGGGCAAGGCCTTCTACAAACTAATTAGGATTCTCTTACTGTATGTCGCTCATGGTGGGGATTTGAGAAAACAGAAAATATAGAATGATTAGCCTTGGGGACCAATACCTCTTTATTTAAACAACCTAATAAGAATCACACTATTGGATTCTCTCAAACTATAAGTAGGAGCCCCCTGAAACCAAATATGATACATAAAAATCAAAATATGAGTCAAGTAATCATAAACTCAAAGCCACATTTACTTTGCTCCAGGCCGAAGCAGGCAATAGGGTTTTTCTTCTGCTAACAATACAAGAAAGTTTTTAAATTTAAGAATCTGACACCAATTGCATAATAGGTTACTTGGTCATATTAGTATAGAAATGGTTAGCCATTTCGTCTTAATAACAAAATACCAAATGTACGGATTCTTGACCAAATATTACTCAGAATGATTCGCATACCACATTGCAAATTTGTGAAGCTTCGGGTCCTATATGAAAGATATACAATGAAGTTAGAGTTTAATATTAGTTGTATGCGAATTTTAATGCTGAAATTTTTTCTCAACACTTAATTACCTATCTCAAGATCATGCCAAGGATGAGCAACAACAAATCTCGTTGATAAAGATGAGAGGATCCTTTCGTTCAATTTCGAGGCACATCTTTAAGGTGTCTCAGTGGTCATTTTGTTGTTCAACTAAGAAGAAGTAAAAGTGTATAATGGTTGTTAGGAATTGCTATGTAAAGAAATCAAAAAGTTGAAGTTACATGGTTTACCATGTGAAGTTGCTCTAGTAAGCAGACAAAATGCAAGGTATACTACAAATAGATGAGATTTCAAAGAAATTATTTTTTTTGTTTTGTTTTTATATTTTGGTTAAAGTAATTTAAAGAGTTAATTTGACTATGATGACATTTCTATATACCCAAATATATTCTTAATTTCGATTTACTTAAAAAACAATATATATATATATATATATATATATATATATATATATATTACCCTTTGACAACATAAAAATTGGTCTAGATATGAAGAAATATAGTATTTGCAAAAGCACTTATGATTAACCCAAGATAAAAAAGAAGACTATCCAACAAAAACAATATTGCATCAAAGAGATTCCCATTTACAAATCATCATACTCTTAAAGTACCCTTTGAATCAACATAACACGTATCCATACCAGTTATAAAATTAAAGAAATGACCAAGATCGCACGCATACATGTCAAAAAAGAAGGAAAAAAAACATATAAACACCCATCACATACATGTGATAGAAATGAAGAGAAAGAGAGCTTACTAGTGAGAGCAAAATTCTTAAGAAGAAACAAAGAAAGATAGCTAACAGAGAAATATTTTGGAGAAGCTTTGAAAAAGAATATGGAAAAGAGAAACAAACAACATAATTGTTGAAAAGCTTTGAGAAAATATGTTATGTAAAGAGAGAACGCCTAACAAGATTTGAGAAACAACTTAGTGGAATGATACACGTTAGATTCCACTACAAGATGTTTTGGGCATACAAAAAATTGTACAAAATTGTTAGCATATCGTACAATCACTTTTATGCATAGATGACTTACAAATATTTCCACTTGGACAATTGTGTCCAAGGGTGTCATGGTCATACAATATAAAAGGTACAATAATAGTAATACATGGTATAATTCCCTTAATGCATCAACAACCTACAAATATGCATAACTTGACCACTTTGTCCCTTCATATTCTTTTATGTTATAATATACACATATAATATATATATATGTACATATGTACATATATATATATATATATGTGTACATATGTATATATATATATATATATGTGTGTACATATGTATATATATATATATACATATGTACACATATATATATATATATATGTACATATGTACATATATATGTATATATATGTACATATGTACATATATATACATATATATATATATGTATATATATGCATATATATATGTATATATATGTATAGATATATGTATATATATGTATATATATGTATATGTATGTATAAAAGATATGATACTTGAAATATAAATAAAAATACAAAATATTAAAATAAATATTCAAACTGAATTTAGGATCCAAGTTCCTATTTTACTCGATGTCCTCCATTACATTATTGATTACAATGAATCTTAGAGCTAAAGCTGCCTGGGATAAGTTGAGCAACTCTTTTGCCAATGCATCCAAGTCGCTAATCTATGGCCATCGGAACAAGCTTATCCAATTATCCAAAGGACATCGCTCTGTGTTGGAGTATTTGTAGGTTGTGAAAACACTTGCTCATGAGCACGCGCAAGCAGGTTCTTCTATTTCTAATGATGAGCTCATTGTGGTTGTTCTCTTTGGCTTGGAGGATGACTACAAAAAACTCAATGTTGTAATTAGGGCTTGTGACATGGATTTTACATTTGAAGATTTGTCTAACAAACTTCTGAATCATGAGTCCTTTTTTAGATGTGAGGAGCGATACAAAGAACCATATTTTGTTACTGCTCAATTTTCACAGAAGGGTAATAATAAAGGCAAAGGTCATAGGGGACAAAACAAAAAGGCCAACAATTTTTCTTTTAATAATTATGATGCACGACCTTTACAAGGTTACTCTAATGGTGGCAATTGTCCACCCTCTAACCAAAGGCAACCGAGTAATTCCAATCAGCAATTTTGACTTTAGTGCCAAATTTACGATAAATTTGGCCATGTATTCAAATTCTATCGATTTCGTTCCCTGTCAAGATAATTGAGGCTCCATCCTAAAAACCAATTGGTATTAAGTGAAATAGTCCAAGATCTTATAAGGTGGTCTAAGAATTTATGATTAATCTATTTGGGACAAGTGCATATTCTAACACATGCATATTTTAACACTCTCCTTCATTCTATGAACCCCTGGTGCATTTTGTCAATAATGGGGTGTCTATTCTTTCAAATAATTGGGTCATTGATTCTGGGGCTTCGCATCATATTACATCTGATCTCCAAAACATGACTATTTAATCCAAGTAGAATAAAAATAATGGTGTATTGATTGGTGATGGTACTGATATTCCAATCTCACACATTAGTAATACTACTCTTGTCACTCCTCACACTTCATTCATACTTAAAAATTCCCTATGTGCTTATACAATTTGTAAAAACTTGTTATTAATTCTCAATTTCACAAACATAATTCTACTACTATTGATTTTTTTCCTAATTATTTTATTGTGAAGGATCTGAGCTCAGGGGCACCACTAGTCAGAGGGCTGAATAAAGGGCACTTGTATGAATGTCCCAACACTACCATTCTACCTCATGTTTTTACAGTATCACTTAAGCAATGGCATTCATGTCTAGGCCACCCGTAACTTTGTACTCTTAGGGGTACTGTTTTTGGTAATAAGCTATTTCTTTCCAACTCTAATTTTCAATTTTTTCATGATTGTTCTTGTAATAAGAGTCACCGTC
The DNA here is from genome assembly GCA_037974665.1 of Ehretia macrophylla. NCBI lineage: Eukaryota > Viridiplantae > Streptophyta > Magnoliopsida > Boraginales > Ehretiaceae > Ehretia > Ehretia macrophylla. Next base: position 51,318,779 of record CM075781.1, read on the forward strand.
TCCCTTTTGGTGACTCAACAATTGGAAGTAATAAACCATTGAAAAATATTTGTATAGATCTTTGGGGTTTGGCTCCAATTGTATCTTTTGAAGGGTCTAAATATTATGTTGTTCTTATTGACCATTGTAGTAAGTATACATGGTTATACCCTTTGAAACAGAAATCTGATGTGCCACAAGTCTTCCTAGATTTTAAATTGGTTGTGAAAAAATATTTTGGTACTTCTATCATTACTTTGTCTTCTGATGGTTGGGGGGGGGGGGGGGTATCAAGCTTTACTTCTCTCACAAAAAACGGGATTCAACATCTTGTAGTACATCCCTACACGCCTCAACATATGGTTCTTCTTGAGTATCTCCATGGTCATATAATTGAAACTGTACTCATAATGTTAGAAAAAGCCTTTCTGCCTTCAAAATTTTGGGCAGTGACGTGCCAAGCTACAGTATTTCTAATTTATCAACTTCTTTCTCCTCAGTTGAATAACCAGTGCCTTTTTTAATTGCTTTTTCAGACTAAACACAATTACTTAAAACTCAAGATTTTCGGTTTAAATTTATATCCATTTCTTAAGCTGTATATTCCTTATAAACTCACTCCCAAGTCTCGACCGTGTATTTTTATTGGTTACTCCACAACACATAATCTGTATAAACGTTTTGATCCCTAAACGAATAAAATTTTTATTTCACATAATGTTTATTTTGTTGAAAATGTATTTCCTGCCAAGATGAGATCTAAGAGTAAGTAAAATGTTTCACTACATATTTTTTCACACTGGTCAGATCCTACCACATCCTCATCTGTGGTACCTTCTCACTAAAATATTATGCATAGCCCACCTGCTAACTTTACCATACCTGTGCCTTATATCACACAAATGTCTCTTTAACTAGCGTCTCAAGTCTCTCCCTCATGTCCTATGACCATCGCGATGCCCACTTCTATTTCTTCTCCTCTTGGGTCTTCTCGAGCCTCTTCTACTGATGGTAGTACGCTGCCGGATGCTGAGATGGTTCCTTTGTCTTTGTCTTTGTCTAGTGACCTTGTGTGCCAGATGCTGCCCCTGTTCCTCCATCATAACTGGTATTGTTTCTCTACTTGCTCCTAAGTCTCATCATCCTATGACAAGTCGTGCTAAGAATAACATTGTGAAATGAATTTCTAAGTTATGTCTCATAACTATTTATTCCCAGTAGTATAACTTTGAGTCTCCCACGTATAAACAGGCCAATGAATCACCGCAATGGTGCAAGTCCAGTGGCGGACCTATATGTATTGAAGGGTGTGCATCACCTTGGAAACTTTTTTTTTGTTTTTTGTCTTTTTTTTATAGAGAAATCATTATATTGGACACTCTGTGCATATCCTGACCTCTCTCACTGTACGAATTTATACCCTGAGTATGGGTGCTTGGGTCCACCGTTGCGCAAGGCAATGAGCGAGGAGTTTGATGTCTTGGTGTGTAATGGAACTCAGGAACTCATTCCACCTGAACCAAATTGCAATATCATTGACTGCAAATGGGTCTTTACACAAAATAAATGGCACAATTGAACGTTACAAGGCGAGGCTTATGGCTATGGGCTTTCATCAACGCTCGGGTATTGATTATACTATAACATTCAGTCTAGTGGTTAAGCCAGCCAATATTAGTCTTATCATTTACATCTTTGTATAGTTTAATTGGAAATTACGTCAGTTGGACATTTATAATGCTTTTTTGCAAGGGACCTTGGAATATGAGGTCTACATGTGTCAGCCTCCTAAATTTATTGATTCTTATCGTCTACTTCATATCTGTTGTTAAAAGAAAGCTATCTATGAGCTCAAACAGGTCCCATGGGCCTGAAGTCCAAAGTGATGTAGAAACTAAAGGAACATAAGGTTAAACAAATTTTACTGCACACTTTAATTCATTGTACATCAGGTATATAAATACATTCTAGAAGCTATATGAGTTTGAGTTCACTAGGACTTTTATACAACATAACTTATATTCAAACTTACGATAAGACAAACTAGCTATGATTCGAATATGCTCTATAACTATTTTTACTAGTAAAATATAATATCATGATTGACCTATGTAATAAACCGTGAAGGCCCAAAACAGTTTATTTACAAGTCTAACATATCTGTTGCAGAAGAGAACACGGGAGGCCCAAGAAGAAGCACAAGACTTAGCTGCAAGACCAAATATTGGAGTGACTATGTGTCAAGTTAGTTGTACTCGTGAGTGGCATGAGCCAGCTGGAGGAATATAAGTGTGATGACCTCAAACAATAGCTAAAAAAAGGAATACACTTTACTCTCCTAGCTTTCTTCTTTATAGTTTTTCCTTTGTAATTTCTTTGCAAGTTTCATTCAATACAAGCTTTGTTTGCCAGATCTGTGTATTTTCTTGCTCCATTAAATCCAAATCACTACATTGGTGCTCTCGTTGATTCCATGGCTGAAGGTACTCGACTGAAAGCCGTGGATGAGACGGTCAAAAAAGTTCAAGAAATATCTACGCAAAACACACAACGACTCGATGAATTTCAACAATCCTTTGGTTATTTGGTTACAACAGTTTCGGCTCTCACCAGCAAGCTGGATCAGACACTTAAAATGCTCGCTAACAAACCAAAAACTCCATCTTCTCCACCGCCTACTTTCCAACTCTCTACCTCGTCATCACCGATAACTACTGAATCTACGTCGGCGGCGCCCCCTGGTTTCTCACATCCTATGTCTCAAGGTGGGTACCCTTCTACTATAGTCACCAACACTCCAATTCTTCAATCTACCACCCTGATGATGGCACCAACAATACCACCCTATATTCCTAATTTTTCCACTCAAATTCCACCTTGTTATATTCCCCTGGGTTCTCCATCAGGTGGGTACTCAACTGTTCCGCATTGGTCCACGCCCATGGGGCCAGTGAGTTTACCTCTGGCACCGACCTTGTTGCTGCAAGGTAGACAAATGCAATTAGACTTTTCGCGGTTTGATAGTGAGGATCCTGTAGGTTGGATTTTCAAAGCAGAGAGATTTTTCTCATATCATGCTACACCTGATGATCAACGTCTTCTCATATTATATTTTCATATGGATGACAAGGCCCTCCAATGGTTTTAGGGGATGTTATGAAACCGGCAATTGTTGACTTGGGAACAATTTGTTCAAGCTTTGGAAATCCAATTTGGGCCGTCAGAATTTGAAGACCATCAAGGAGCTCTATCCTAACTTATGCAAACATGCTCGGTGGACAAATATCAGTCTGAGTTCGAATCCCTTGCCAACCGCACAGTGGGCCTTACTCCGTCCTTTCTCACCAGTTGTTTTGTGGCCGGGTTACGGGCCAATATCCGTTTGGAGGTTTCAGCTTTAAGACCACTGAATGTGTCACAAGCTATGGGGTTAGCTAAGTTGCAGGAATCAAAACTCGTGGAGAAACATAAGTTGGCCCAACGAGGGGATCGATCTCATTAGAACCACTCGCAATCCTACAATCCTTTTACAGCCCACACACCAAACAACCCCAAATCAGCCGCGGGTTTACTCACTCGACCTATCCTGTAACGCCTCGATCCCTCACGAGACTGGAGACTCTAATAACCATGCTATTCTCAACCCAAATCCAAACCCAGACACAAAATTTTAGGGAAAACGGACGGAGCTTCCTCTATATGTAGGTCTATCTAGAAACCTATCATCAGTCACATACAAGTCCTAAATCACAATCAACCATTCATACAACCTAACTTTCAAGATTCATAAAGTCACCCAGCTCCTCAATGCCATCCGAGCCTTGGAACCCCACATCATATCACACAAGCATGCAAAATTAAATCCATTGAAGTTCTATCTTTTTATTCCACTTATCATACTACTCTATACTATCAATCGAGCTTTCTTATAATTTGTGTCCAACCAACTAACTAGCTTTCATCGTCCACACAAGCATGCCCTACTAAGTAATAAAGTAAAGCAAATAGAAGATATTACAAGCCCACTAGTATCTAATCATCAAACAAACTAAAACTTTAATATTACATTCCTTGATATAACATAAATACATACATGGACACAAAGTCTCAAATACAATACAAGTATATCATGATCACATTCTTTCATGTTTTACACACAGATAGAGCAAGCAGGTCGCACAGGAGGTAATCCAATCTTTAGTTTTTTCTGAAATATGTTGAAAAGAGGAATGAGTAACTAGGTTACTCAGTGAGAGAGGTGATGCAATATACCGGAGCATACAACATGATATGCAATCACAATAAGTCATATATATAACATAAACAACAAGATTAAATAGGAAGTAGTTGACCACATTAAAAAGGATACGGTTCTACTTCAAGTCTTCAAACTCGAGCCACGAACCACGAACTTCAGCAAGTACCGGCAAACCCTTACTCCAACAAGTTGGGATACTCTGGATGTATCCTTATCCTACGACCTTTTCTCCTGAGGTAGGTCCATATTCCCAGCAGGTGAACCACGCCTCTGGGGTAGTGGAGTATGCCTCAGCGAGAAGGGAATAGGTACCATGGTAGTCGAGGGAGCACGGCAAGCCCAATGCCGCCCGTGTTTCTCGAAGCTATCATGTCCGAAAGGGTTGCGCAACCTCGGGACAAGATCACGAGAAACAAGAATATCAAATCACATAAGAGGAATGACAAAGTAGGCCGCCCTCGCAGTTAATCACAAATAACGCAAAAAGACTCAAGATAGCAAGTAAATTATTACTTCACATGTACATGAAGTAAACAGTCCAAGTTAGAAGCAATTTAACTAGAATTTATAATTATGAACAATCTAGAATCAATTACAGTTCAACTGATACAAGATCTTTGTGGTTAACTTATCTAGCATTCTGACAAGTTTACTTCACGAGAATATGCTTTATCATCCATTTTGCAATTAACCTTGCATGTAGGGTTCAAGAGTTTTAAGCACATTCTCCCAAATATATTTATTAGCCTTCCTAAGTGTGCACCAAATAACATTATACCTTGGCAAAACTCACAATTTAATTATTTAGCAACAACAATGGACTATACAAATAACAAATTAATGAAAACAGTCTAAGTTTTCTAGCAGAAGCTAAATTTAGCAAATCTATAACCTAATCTATTGATCTTCAAATCCTCTGATTTTGACATAAAAAGAAAGATCTTCGAGTGTAGTTAATTTTAGCCTCAAGCAGAACTCAATTCTGATCTAAATTCCACAAGTTAGGACCTTTCTCGTGCAACTGCGCAAACTGCCCTGCTTCAGTGAATTTCTAGACACATTTCTGAAATTGCTAAATCGGATGATCAAAACGTTTGAATTAGCCTTAGCCTTAGAAATCAACATTTTCTCTAAACTACCTAATCTAGTTGTTGTAAAACTTTTGTTAAGTTTTGAGCATATTTACTATGTCAAAATGGCTCGAGAACTCACGGGCAGTAGGCTGTCCAGATATTTGCTCATTTTGCAGACTATACTTTTAGCTACTTTTTGCCATTACTTAGCATTTACACTTCATTGAAGGCTTTAAACAAACATCTAGTCTACAATTTTGTTCATAGATAGCAAATAAACAACTACTTGTGAAACTAACAAAGCATGCACAAATATAGCAATATAATTAAAATAAAATACATATAAGATGATTCCCCCACCTTCAAAGACTAAAACATGCAAAATGCAATGGCCTAGGGTGATTCTTCCTTTCTTTAACCAAGCTTTTCTTCTCCTAAGTGCGCATCAAGGTTACCAAACCATATTTTAATCATACTACATTTCTAGTTAAGCCAAAAGACACCTAATAAGATCATAAAACTCTGTTTTAGAAACAAAAGTTCGGGAAGGCCCCAAGCGAGTTTTAACTACAACTATACTATCTGAACCCCAATTTCGCGTAACGAAAGTACCAATAGTGCTTCCATACCCCAAGGATACCCAAACCATAGCCCAAATGTGCCCGGATTGCACATCGAGAAAAGTCTTCTTTTTTAAAGTTGACTAATTTTGCAATTTAGCTCGGTTTCGGGTGATTCAACTTCACATGGGCCTTTGACTAGTTCCACTAACATCTAAAGCACCTAAAGGAAGCCTCAATTCAATCTATTTAGCAAGTTTTAGCAAAACCCTAATTTTGAGCACTATTCATCATCTTCTTCATTCAATCTCAACATTTAACCATAAAATTTGATAACAAGCTTCAAAAGTTAACTCTATAGGTCTTAATAAACACATAATAAGCATTCATAACAAGTTTTATAGTTATAATTGACAAATCAAAAAATTCAACAAAAATGCAATAACTTCAAACTTCAAGAAAGTAAAACTCCCTCTCCTAAGCAAGATGGAGAAGGCTTGAACATGCTTTATGGAAGCTCAAATATATTCCTATGCAAGCACCAAAGATCAAATTTCAAGATTTTGAAATTTCTTTTTTTTTTCTCTTTTTTTTTTCTTTCCCGTATGTTCTCTGCTTCCATTTCTATTCTTTTTCCTTTTGTTTGGTTGACTTGTTAACATATATAATATAATATAATAATATAATATAATATATGTATATATAAGTAGGTAGATTTATATATATAATATATAAATAGATTAATATAGTTTAATTAGTTTAACTTGTTTTCTACTATTCCTATAGTACTCAAAATATTTTTGTAACTCACATTCCCGACATGCTACGTACATAAAATTTATAAATGTATGCCTAGAAATATGTATATAGTGAAGAAAAAAAATATGAAATTTGAGAAATAAAATACTTTAATTAATTTTTTTTTGTTTTTGCCTACTAACTATTATAGGTGCAATTATATACAAGTTAAGTAAATAAATGGCCTAGCTGATGGATTCAGCTTATAAAAAAAAGTACTAATAACTAGTTTAACTTAATAGAAATTATTTAGAAAGCTAAATGGCCAAAATAACTAAATTTTATTATTCATTCGGGGACACTAAAAATATTTATTTTCCTCACGCTCGGGACATGAAATGCACATTCCAACAATGAACGAATATATTAAATACAGTAATGCTAGGGGAAAAAATATCAAATTCTGAAAATAAGGCAGTTTAAAATTTTACCCGGACTCAAGTTAAACTTAATAAATAAAACATATAAAAGCAAATAAAATCAAACAAAATGGAAAATAAGTCAAATATGCACACAGAATAATTAAATATAATAAATTAAAAGTCTCTCTAGGCTCAGGCTGTTTTGATCAATTAAATGTAAATAAATAGTAAACATAAGATAATCATTTCTAATAACTCTTTTAAATTCAATTTAAATAATTATAATTAATATTGAAAATAGTCCAGCTCGTTCGAGTTCGGGCTCGGTTTCTTGATTGAACAGTAAAATGAATTAATTACAAAAATATGTAAGATAATTTTAATAAATAAAATAATAAAGTAATTGTCCCGGGAAATTCATTTAAATATAACTAAACAAATACAAATAATGAAAATAATAAATTAACTACTTTATGTAAATCAATTAAATATAATTTAAATAAATACAAATGGCGATAACAATAAAAATAATTATTCTCGGGTTCGAGGCTTCACATTCAAATAGTGAAATTAAATCATTTTAAATTGTTAGTAAAATAAATTCTAATAAATAAAATAATAAAATAATTATTTTGGAAAAGCCAATTGAATATAATTTAAATGAATGCAACAGTTATCGTGACATGTTTTTCAAGAATGATGCAATTTAATAAAATAAATTAAATGCAAACTAATAAAATGTCTATATGCTAGGTCTGGGTCGTCACACTCTCCCCTCCTTACAAAAATTGCGTCCTCGCAATTTCTCATTTTAAGTGAACTCCTTGTATGCATCTTGAATAATTTGGATAAGAAGCTCGAACGCGAAAACCACCGATTACGACAAGGAAGTTTATCAAATAAGCATCTAAAATAAGAACTTCAAAGTAATATGCCAAGAAGAATATCCACACATGTGCCGAAGAAATACCGATGAAAACTTCAGTAGGCTATCAAAGGAAATACCAGGCAAGAAATTTTGCAATAAGGGTGCCAAATAAAGGCTCCGAATAAGAATACCAATCTAGCAGATTGAGTAAGAATCCTTCCGACTAGGAACACCACATAAGAATTTCCAATGTGATTGTTGTATAAGAGCTCCAGAGAAGTAGTCCAAATGCGAATACCAAAGAAAATACCAAATATTATTGAATAAGAACTCACAAGTAGAATGTTGAGAGAGATTACCAAAGAAAATCCCCAAAGAAAATCCAAAGCCTGCTCCTCGAAGTACTTCTTGTTGATCTCAGATATGTACTACAATTAGCTCTGCTGGTCTACATCTTCAGAAAACCCAATTCTCGCCATCTTTATAGGGGAGAGTTTACTTACCAATTCAACCGGTAGTGGATGCATGCAATTGAGATTATACAAGATGAACTTTTTATAGCATGTACATATTATGTGATAAAATTTCACAGGTTATACAACTATCACATATGCACAATAAATACTTTAGATTACTTATGCAATTACAAACAGTACTAGAAACTAATAACACTTAGTTTTGATTAGCTAGTTATCCTGTTACTCACAATAACTTAGTTCACAGAATTCAAACACACGTATTGCTACTAATAGCTGAAGCAAGTAGTTATTCATGAAATCACTTAGATGTACACATAATCATATAAGCACACATATAATATAAGTTTCACTTATATCACAAAGAGATCACATAGGTGCACACCAAATCACATAACACTACATACATATCACACAATCCTCATTCATTACACAAATAAGTCACATAAGACACACATACATTCAAGACATACAAATCATACATAACACTATGTCCACATAACACACTTTACAAGCACACGATAAAAGGTCACTACCCAATAGGCCGAAGACCCTTTCCCGGCTGAGAGTTATCGAAGCTCTGATACCACAACTGTAACGCCTCGATCCCTCACGAGACCGAAAACTCTAATAACCATGCTATTCTCAACCCAAATCCAAACCCAGACACAAAATTTTAGGGAAAACAGATGGAGCTTCCTCTATATGTAGGTCTATCTAGAAACCTGTCATCAGTCATATACAAGTCCTGAATCACAATCAACCACTCATACAACCTAACTTTCAAGATTCATAAAGTCAACCAGCTCCTAAAGGCCATCTGACCCTTGGAACCCCACATCATATCACACAAGCATGCAAAATTAAATCCATTGAAGTTCTATCTTTTTATTCCACTTATCATACTACTCTATACTATCAATCGAGCTTTCTTATAATTTGTGTCCAACCAACTAACTAGTTTTTATCGTCCACACAAGCATGCACTACTAAGTAATAAAGTAAAACAAATAGAAGATATTACAACCCCACTAGTACCTAATCATCAAACAAACTAAAACTTTAATATTACATTCCTTGATATAACATAAATACATACATGGACACAAAGTCTCAAATACAATACATACATCATGATCACATTCTTTCATGTTTTACACACAGATAGAGCAAGCAGGTCGCACAGGAGGCAATCCAATCTTCAGTTTTTTCCTGAAATATGTTGAAAAGAGGAATGAGTAACTAGGTTACTCAGTGAGGGAGATGATGCAACATACCGGAGCATACAACATGATATGCAATCACAAGAAGTCATATATATAACATAAACAACAAGATTAAATAGCAAGTAGTTAACCACATTAAAAAGGATACGGTTCCACTTCAAGTCTTCAAACTCGAACCACGAGCCACGAACTTCATGCAAGTGCCGGCAAACCCTTACTCAAACAAGTTGGGATACTCCGGATGTATCCCAATCCTACGACTCTTTCTCTTGAGGTAGGTCTATGCCCAGCAGGTGAACCACGCCTCTAGGGTAGTGGAGTATGCCTCAGCGAGAAGGGAATAGGCACCATGGTAGTCAAGGGAGCACGGCAAGCCCGATGCCGCCCGTGTTCTTGATGCTACTATGTCCGAAAAGGTTGCGCAACCCCGGGTCAAGATCACGAGAAACAAGAATATCAAATCACATAAGAGGAACGACAAAGTAGGCCACCCTCGCAGTTAATCACAAATAACACAAAAAGACTCAAGATAGGAAGTAAAATTTTACTTAGCACGTACATGAAGTAAACAGTCCAAGTTAGAAGCAATTTAACTAGAATTTATAATTATGAACAACCTAGAATCAATTACAGTTCAACTGATACAAGATCTTCATGGTTAACTTATCTAGCATTCTGACAAGTTTACTTCACGAGAATATGCATTATCATCCATTTTGCAATTAACCTTGCATATAGGGTTCAAGAGTTTTAAGCACATTCTCCCAAATATCTTTATTAGCCTTCTTAAGTGTGCACCAAATAACATTATACCTTGGCAAAACTCACAATTTAATTATTTAGCAACAACAATGGACTATACAAATAACAAATTAATGAAAACAGTCTAAGTTTTCTAGCAGAAGCTAACTTTAGCAAATCCGTAACCTAATCTATTGATCTTCAAATCCTCTGATTTTGACATATAAAGAAAGCTCTTAGAGTGTAATTAATTTTAGCCTCAAGAAGAACTCAATTCCGATCTAAATTCCACAAGTTAGGACCTTACTCGTGCAACTGCGCAAACTGCCCTGCTTCAGCGAATTTCCAGACACATTTCCGAAATTGCTAAATCGGATGATCAACACGTTTGAATTAGCCTAAGCCTTAGAAATCAACATTTTCTTTAAACTGCCTAATCTAGTTGTTGTAAAAATTTCGTTAGGTTTCGAGCATGTTTACTATGTCAAAATGGCTCTAGAACTCACGGGCAGTAGGCTGTCCGGATATTTGCTCATTTTGCATACTACACTTTTAGTTACTTTTTGTTATTATTTAGCATTTACACTTCATTGAAGGCTTTAAACAAGCATCTAGTCTACAATTTTGTTCATAGATAGCAAATCAACAACTACTTGTGAAACTAACAAAGCATGCACAAATATAGCAATATAATCAAAATAAAATACATATAAGATGATTCCCTCACCTTCAAAGACTAAAACATGCAAAATGCAAAGGCCTAGGTTGGTTCTTCCTTTCTTTAACCAAGTTTTTCTTCTCCTAAGTGCGCATCAAGGTCACCAAACCATATTTTAATCATACTACATTCCTAGTTAAACCAAAAGACACCTAATAAGATTATAAAACCCTGTTTTAGAAACAAAAGTTCGGGAAGGCTCCAAGCGAGTTTTAACTACAACTATACTATCCGAACCTCAATTTCACGTAACGAAAACACTAATAGTACTTCCATACCCCAAGGATACCCAAATGTGCGATTGTACATCGAGAAAAGTCTTCTTTTTTAAAGTTGATTAATTTTGCAATTTAGCTCGGTTTCGGGTGATTCAACTTCACATGGGCCTTTGACTAATTCCACTAACATCTAAAGCACCTAAAGGAAGCCTTAATTCAATCTATTTAGCAAGTTTCAGCAAAACCCTAATTTTGAGCATTATTCATCATCTTCTTCATTCAATCTCAACATTTAACCATAAAATTTGATAACAAGCTTCAAAACTTAACTCTATAGGTCCTAATAAACACATAATAAGCATTCATAACAAGTTTTATAGCTATAATTGACAAATCAAAAAATTGAACAAAAATGCAATAACTTCAAACTTCAAGAAAGTGAAACTTCCTTACCTAAGCAAGATGGAGAAAGCTTGAACATGCTCTATGGAAGCTCAAATATATTCCTATCCAAGCACCAAATATCAAGATTTTGGAATTTCTTTTTTTTTTCTTTCCCGTATGTTCTCTGCTTCCATTTCTATTCTTTTTCCTTTTTTTTTGTTTGGTTGACTTGTTAACATATATAATATAATATAATAATATAATATAATATATGTATATATAAGTAGGTAGATTTATATATATATATACTATAAATAGATTAATATAGTTTAATTAGTTTAACTTGTTTTCTACTATTCCTACGGTACTCAAAATATTTTTGTAACTCACATTCCCGATATGCTACGTACATAAAATTTATAAATGTATGCCCAGAAATATGTATATAGTGAAGAAAAGAAATATGGAATTTGAGAAATAAAATACTTTAATTTTTTTAATTTTGTTTTTTTTGTTTTTTGTTTTTGCCTACTAACTATTACAGGTGCAATTATATACAAGTTAAGTAAATAAATGGCCTAGCTAATGGATTCGGCTTATAAAAAAAAATACTAATAACTAGTTTAACTTAATAGAAATTATTTAAAAAGCTAAATGGCCAAAATAACTAAATTTTACTATTTATTCGCGGACACTAAAAATATTTATTTTCCTCATGCTCGGGACATGAAATGCGCATTCCAACAGTGAACGAATATATTAAATACAATAATGCTAGGGGAAAAAATATCAAATTCTGAAAATAAGGCAGTTTAAAATTTTACTCGGGCTCAAGTTAAACTTAATAAATAAAACATATAAAAGCAAATAAAATCAAACAATATGGCAAATAAGTCAAATATGCACACAGAATAATTAAATATAATAAATTAAAAGTCTCTCTAGGCTCAGGCAGTTTAGATCAATTAAATGTAAATAAACAATAAACATAAGATAATCATTTCTAATAACTCTTTTAAATTCAATTTGAATAATTGTAATTAATATTGAAAATACTCCAGCTCGTTCGGGTTTAGGCCCGGTTTCCTGTTTGAACAGTAAAATGAATTAATTAAAAAAAATATGTAAGATATTTTTAATAAATAAAATAATAAAGTAATTGTCCCGGGCAAGTCATTTAAATATAACTAAACAAATACAAATAATGAAAATAATAAATTAACTACTTTATGTAAATCAATTAAATATAATTTAAATAAATACAAATGGCGATAACAATAAAAAATAATTATTCTCGGGTTCGAGGCTTCACATTCAAGTAGTGAAATTAAATTGTTAGTAAAATAAATTCTAATAAATAAAATAATAAAACAATTGTTTTGGAAAAGCCAATTGAATATAATTTAAGCGAATGCAACAGTTATCGTGACACATTTTACAAGAATGATACAATTTAATAAAATAAATTAAATGCAAACTAATAAAATGTCTATATGCTAGGTCTGGGTTGTCACATGTCCAGCCTACCTTTTCACCCTTTCAATCACACAACCCAAGTCAGCAACCAAACGCATACACTTTTCCTCCAACCCCAAAACAACCATATACTATTCATAAACTTTCGCCTAAGGAAATGCAATTGCATCGCAAGAAAGGCCCGTGTTATAATTGCAATGATAAGTTCATTCCGGGACACCATTGCAAAACTGCACTGTAATTATTTTTGCTCGATTTTGATGATAATGAACCCACATATTCGGTTGATAATGGGGACTTAGCTACAACTTTACAGTTGCAGGAGATTGGCGTTATACCTGAAATATCTCTGAATGCCTTGTCGGGTAATATAGCCCCTACTAATCTTCAATTTTCTGGCATTATTAATGGTTTATCCGTGAAGATTCTTGTGGATGGTGGTAGTAGGCATAGCTTCGTACATACTAGAATTGCAAAGTTCCTTAATCTTCTGGTGAAACCTACTCCACACTTTATTGTTGCAGTGGGAAATGGGAAGAAATAGATGAGCGAGGGCTATATGAGACAAGTTCAAATTGAAGCACAGGGGCATAAGATAGAGGTTGATCTATATGTGTTGTCGTTAGTTGGTTCGGATGTTGTACTTGGCATTTCTTGGTTAGCAACTTTGGGGCCGATAATTCATGATTACTCCAAGCTCACTATGAAGTACAATTATGAAGGGAAGGATGTTATTCTGTCAGGGGATACACAAAAAACAATTAATCATATTCTTTATCAAGGGGTGCGCAGATTACAAGCAACAGGCTCTGTTGTTGCTTGACCATGTTTGATGATTCAAAAATTCAGCCGCTGCCTGATGATCATGCACTTCAGTCCTTATTGACTCATTACACTACAGTCTTTGAAACTTCTCATGGTCTGCCACCACCACGAAGTCATGATCACGCAATTCATCTACAACTAGGGACGACACCAATCAACGTGAAGCCATATACATATCCGCATTTTCAAAAAATAGAAATTGAACGCTTGGTTACAGAAATGTTATCGGAGGGGGTTATACAACCGAGCCAAAGCCCATATTCCTCACTAGTTTTACTTGTCAAGAAAAAGGATGGTACATGGAGGTTTTGCACCGATTATCGAGCCATCAATGTCGTGATGATTAGGGATTGATTTTCGATCCCCACGGTTGATGAGTTACTTGATGAGTTACATGGCACCAAATATTTTTCAAAATTGGATCTTCGTTCAGGGTACCACCAGATTCGAGTACAACCACCAGATATACACAAAACTACCTTTCGAACTCACGGAGGCCATTACGAGTTCTTAGTCATGCCGTTCGGCCTTACGAACGCACCTTCAACATTCCAAGCAGTGATGAATGATACATTTCGGCCCTTGCTCCGTAAGTGTGTGCTTGTTTTTTTTTAATGATATATTGGTATATAGACCTACATTTTCTCAACATCTTATTCATTTGGAGCAAGTGCTCCAGTTGCTACTTATGAATCAATTTTTTGTGAAGCTTTCAAAGTGCTTTTTCGGGCAACCACAGGTGGAGTACCTAGGTCATATAATTTCAGCAAATTGAGTATCTGTGGATCCAATGAAAATTAGTGCCGTGTTGGATTGGCTTTCCCCTTTGATGATCAAGTCATTGAGAGGTTTCTTGGGGTTGACAAGGTACTATCGGAAGTTTATTCGTCACTATGCCACAGTAGCTGCACCATTAACAGATTTGTTGAAACGTGATGCCTTCTATTGGAATACAGTAGCTGAACAAGCTTTCCATAATCTTAAACAAGCCCTCACATCGGCGCCGGTGCTAGCACTACCTAATTTTGAATTGCCTTTTATTGTGGAGACAGATGCATATGGGGTCAGAGTAGCAGCTCCGTTTTTGCAAGATGAACATCCTATTGCTTACTTTAGTCAAAAAATTTCAGCCACCGTGAGAGCAGCTTCTACATATCAAAGGGAGATGTTTGCCATTACCGCCGCCATCGCTAAGTGGCAGCAGTATCTCTTGGGGCGACGCTTCACTATTCGCACTGATTAAAAGAGTTTGAAAGCACTTATGGAGCAAACCATTCAGACTCCGGATCAGCAAAAATGGTTAAGAAAATTACTCGGCTTCAACTTTCAAATAGTCTACAAGCCAGGAAAGGACAACCAGGTAGCCGATGCACTTTCAAGGCGTGATATTCAAGCTTCTCTTCAGGCATTCTCTGAGGTACAATTAACTTTCTTGTCTGACCTTAAGATTGCTAACAGCAGGAATGAAGAGCTTTTACAATTGCATCAGAAATTTGCACAAGACCCAGGTTCAATGCCTAGGTATTCAATTCGGAATGGTATTATGTTATTTTAGAATCGATTGGTTATTCCACATGGTCTTTGACCCATAATTCTAACTTAGTTTCATGATTCAATGGATGGGGGTCATGGAGGATTCTTACACACGTACTTACGGATGGTACCGAACTATTTTTGGGTAGGGATGTGACGTGACATTAAAAAATATGTGGAGCAGTGTTTTGTGTGTCAACAAGTGAAATTGAGTAATCTTGCGCCAGCTGGGTTGTTGCAACCTCTACCTATCCCACAACAAATTTGGGATGATATCTCCATGGATTTCATTCAGGGCTTGCCTACTACAAAAGGGTATTCAAAAATTCTTGTTGTGGTGGATCGTTTAACTAAGTATGGACATTTTACGGCACTTGCAAGTCAAGCCACGAGTGCGAAGGTGGCTGAAGTTTTTGTACGCGACATTGTTCGCCTTCATGGGGTGCCTCGTTCTATTGTTAGTGACCGGGATAAACTATTCATAACTTCTTTTTGGAAAGAACTTTTCAAACTAAATGGAACTTCTTTAAAGATGAGCAGTTCGTACCATCCTCAGACGGATGGCCAAATAGAACATTTAAATCGGACTCTTAAATCAGAAATTTTTTGGGCCATTTGAAATTATAGAGCGCATTGGACATGTGGCTTATCATTTGTCATTATCCCAGGGTGCAAAAATTTATCTACTATTCTATGTGTCACTACTTAAGAGAGTAGTTGGTGTGCCTGGTGTAAACAGTGACAAAGTCATGTTGCCCCCGACTGATATTATGCCAGAGATCATGCCTGTCGCCATCTTAGCTCAGCGCCAAATTTCCAACCATGGCAAAAATCAGAAGCAATTGCTCATCCAGTGGGCTAACTTGCCATTAGAAGAAGCTACTTGGGTCGAAGAAGATGAGTTTCGTCAAGCTTATGCTGGATTGGACCTTGAGGACAAGGTCCTTCTCGATGGGGAGGGTAATGTAATAAACCGTGAAGGCCTAAAACAGTTTATTTACAAGCCTAACATATCTGTTGCGGAAGAGAACACGGGACGCCCAAGAAGAAGTGCAAGACTTAGTTGCAAGCCCAAATATTGGAGTGACTGAGTATCAAGTTAGTTGTACTCATGAGTGGCATGAGCCAGCTGGAGGAATATAAGTGTGATGACCTCAAACAATAGCTGAAAAAAGGAATACACTTTACTCTCCTAGCTTTCTTCTTTATAATTTTTCCTCTGCAATTTCTTTGCAAGCTTCATTCAATACAAGCTTTGTTAGCCAGATCTGTGTATTTTCTTGCTCCCTTAAATCCAAATCACTGCAACCTCTCACTTTTAATGAAGCAACATCCATCTTGACCAAAACTTGTAGTGTATCAGTTCTTTAAGAGATTTATATCCTGTTTATAATATTTGGTTTTATTACTAATGTCAACACATATTGTATCATTTTGAACGAAATAATTATGCTAAATATATCAATTATTTTGTTTGACACTCTTTGCACTTTTGATAAGTGCCACTTAGATCCCACATTTTTTAATATATGAGTATTTCTCCCCTTCCCTATTTTTCATTAGTTTTTCCATCAATAATAAAGGTATGACAGTCCTTTGTAAAATTAGAACCAAAAAAAAGAAAACGAATAAAAAGAAACCTAACAGCTACATAATTTGTATTTATCAGACGACTAATCCTACACCTAGCAATAAAGAAACACCTCTAATCTCTATGCTCTTGTCTACGTACTCTTCTTCATTCAACAACACAACTTTTTTTCTTTCATCTATTTCTCTTTGTCTTTTTTTTGCATGTTTTGTTTTTGCATGTGAAGCTTTAAGAGGGGAATATAAGGAGATTTGGCGTGAAAATGTTTTTTATTTTATACAAAAAAGAAGCAACGCATCAAAATAATGGAGTTCAGGTAAGAGATATGTGGAGTCAAAATATTTTACATCAAAATGATTGTCACACATTATACACTTCCGTAGAATTTGTCAAGTAATTTTTGTAGTCAGGAAACATAATCAGATAAAAGACACTAAGCGCAATAATACGCATTGTGAGTTGACTTGTTCTTGTAGTTGAGCTGCTTCTTGACCAATAAAAGACATTATTCTCCTTCGCAGTGGGCTTGAGCGCCTATAATGTTATTCTCCCATTAGAAAAAGAAATAAGTGTTGCTTTTAGGGTGTATTTGCACGTGTAGTGTTGTACTCTTGCAACAAAGAGAAAATAAGTAAAGGTAAATCCAAGTAATATTGGTAATAAAAAAAGAAATCCAAGGAAGCTGATCTCTCCATAGCTTGAGACATGAATCTTACTACAGTGTCGATAAAATTAGAATATAAATACATATTTGCAAAGTTAGATAATATGAAATATAAAAACATAGTTAGATGAGAACTTTGGGATGATGTGAACATAAAATAAAAATTAAAAAAAGAGTTTTTAGATGAGAAATTTTGGATATTTATTGATTCTCTCACATAGGGTAAAAATGTTTTTTAATAATTTTTTAACGGAAAAATTAACACATCACTAACAAAAAAGGTATGACACTCATATATTAAAAAGTGTGGTATATAATTAGTCACACTTATCAAAAGTGTAAATGGTGTTAAGGAAAATTATCCCTTGATATATTGAAACTATAATTAGACTTGCCATGAAGTCCCGTCATGGTATTACATTTGAAATAACATCACAACATTGCTAGCAACTAAGGCCATTCACACGATGACGGCAGTCTAATTTGAGCATCCTATCATGATCTTCTTGGCTATCTAATACACATTCAGCACTATATCGGTTGATTCATCTAATTATGCGGGCAATGAGGAGCACCCAAATTCAACAAAGTTGAGTCAGAAGGTCAGTCTAGTCTAGCATACATCTTAAACACGAGGTTTAATTAATTCTAAAAAAATTAATTGATACTAAAATGAGTAATTTAGGATCTGAGTTGACAGTAAGGTTAATCACACATAGATGAACATGACTGTACAAAAACATTTAGTTCGATCCTAAACTCAATTGATAGTAAAAGTTGCTGCTCAAAATCTTATATATTAATCTTGATACTTATTATTTATCTATGTGTATGATAATGTACATTTTAATAGAAATAATTATCAATGTTCTTTCTTAACATCCTCTATGTGAATTGCATAGGAAAACTTAGTGCAGTTTCACTCCCCACAAGAAAATCTTTATCTTTCCCTGGTCAAAAGGTCAGTAGTACATATGTATACCACTATTTATTCCTTGATTTCAAAGGTTGGTTTTCGTGATAATATCTCTAACATTTGTAGTTATTTAAATAAACTCGTGGCTTTCAAGATTATGTAGTATTGACAGTATTTCTAACATTTATAGCCATTTTGAAATTTAATGGAACTTTTTTTTGATATTAAGAGGGAGGCCTAAGTTAATTGACATTAGAATGATGTAGTACACTCTGAATTAAAACTGATCTCGTGAGCTCTCACACTTGAAGGAATTTCTCACACTTAAAGATCACCATGGGTGGATGTACTGAGGTCTAATGGGGTTGCAATCTTTATTGGGCCCACAATTGGGACCCACAAAATACATCTAATGCATGGGTATTTTTTAATTTAAAAGAATATTAGTGTCTCTTGGCCTATTATTTTTAGCATTTAAAACCATTTAATTTCTATAAGACCAATATTAATTTTGATTGGTTCTAGTGAGTTCAATACGGTATAGCTTATGTCTCTTTCATATTTTTTATAAGGTTGTACATATCAAGAAGCAAACGTAGGAGAGAAACAAAGAATATCGTTGTAATCAAAACCAAACATGACAATAGATGAAATCCCACTTTCCCTTAATTCCTTGGTGGCATACATTAAGATGGATGCTTTGACAGGAAAAAAATCACTAAGTCGTATTCATACGGAAAAGATTCAACTACAATTTCAAAATATGAAAACAATTTCAATGTTATAATGAAATTTTTTTTATTAAAAAAATAGTGATATATGTATCTCTTTATATCATTATCCTATATTATTCATATAATTTTCAAATTATATATTTTAATCTACTAAACAAAAAAAATTTAAATTCACCATCTTTTTTTATTATCGATTAGTCTCTACGTTATCTTGTGGCCCCTGTGCCCAAAATTACTTGTTCGATATCATTCCTTGAGCATGTCTTCATTTGTTTTTCTTAAACAGGATCATTATGTATTTTATTATTATTTTTCCTTAACCAGACATCAGATCATTATGTGTTTTAATTTATTATCTTCTTTCACTTTTCTTAACTAGACATCGAATCATTGTGTGTTTTATTATTATTTTTTTCCTTAACCATATCAGATGCATGGCTAGTTTATCTTCTGTATAGGTTGTCATGTACAATAGAGACGGAGAACTATCACCACTAGACTACTCTTAAATCTCATAGAAAATAATAAAAATAAATAAAAATCGAGAATCAAGACTTTGAATCTGCTTGATATTGAAAACAACACAATTTAAAAAGTTCTTCATCCATATACATAAATCACTATTGCTGATTCGTGAGAAAATGCAGATACAGTACTCAAAAGGAAATATTCTATTTTGGCTAGCCTACTTTATTAAGCTTGGTCCTCGTCACTCCTTAGAGCTTCCATCATTCTTCATATTCTGTACATTAAGTACGTCAAACGAAGACCAAATGAGATGAACAATATGAACAGGAATTCAATATATATTTGGTTCAAGGCTTCAGCACTTTGGCAGCATGGAGCTGTGATGTTGCCGGCTCCTAACAGTTTTCTTATGGCATCTTGGCATTCTATTGCATTTGCATGGCTTGAGAACAAAGCCATAACCACCAAGCACACAATCCCTATAGAGCTAACTATAATTTTTTTGGCCATGACTAAATACTCTTGATGTTTTTCAGAATCGATAATGGAAGATATACTTTTGTGATATATGGTTTAAGGAGCTAGCATACATATTTATAGCAAAGAGTGGGCACTAGCTTGTAATGAATGTGTACCTAGTAAGTTTAGACTCTTGAAGTTCTTCGAATACCAAAAGCTGTCGTCATTAATTCCGTGTGGGACAAAGCTTGAAATTTTCTGAATGGCAAAAGCTATCATCAACTTAGGTATGGATTAATACTACAAAATGATGGATAATCTCAAGAATTAATGCCCTTAATCGGATTTGTAATACCCCAGAATTTTTCCTAATAAAACAAAAATAATTGAAATAGTTGTAACTGAAATTATTGATCAAAAGTTGGAACTAGTGGGTTTAGCATCAAATGGCCCATTTAATCGAGGAATGTGAAACATTTTAGTGGGCTGGAAATAAGGAGTGGTTGTGTCGTTTATTTATAACCTGATTAAATTGACCTGCAATTAAAATCCTAAATTAACACAAAATGCATCAGAGTTTTAGTGGGAAATAATGAATCCTAATGGCCATTTATCAGCTTGAAAAAAAAAAGGTTACATCATCCAGCTCATACTAAGCAATATGCTTATCTTTGTACTTGCACTTTTTAACTTGCAACTATATTTATGGAGCAACAATATTTACATAGAAAAATAGTAGAGCAACACATATGAGCAAGCTGAGTTGGATAACACAAGCGGTTACTTGCACGATAATCTGCTAAGTTGGGACTTCCCTTCTTCAATGCAAATTTTAGAATACCTGTATTATGTTTTGAAATAGGACTTGCTTAGATCTCAACTCCTGTATTAGATTATTAAAAGTATGTTTCTTATATTGAATTAAGTTTATTTTTTAAAATGACTCTTGAATTTTAAAAGTATGTTTCTTATATTGAATTAACTTTATTTTGTAAAATGACTCTTGAATTTGATGCCTTGATGGTGTCAATTTTCGCGTGAATGTTTAAATTGAAGTTTCATAAAAGCTTTTCTTCTATTGTTTATAAAATCAAGCAAATAGTTTCTTGTTTTTTGCCCTTTTCCAAATATATTCATGATTATGAAGCATATTCTATAATTTTATATGCTTAATGTTTTTTATAAATAAGGAAACTGTGTTATAGAAAATAAAAATCAAATCTTTTGTATCAGTTAATGCAATTTGCAAATACATTATTCAAGGCGTTTCTTTGAAAAGCATCTCATGTCATTTTTTAAATCAGTTTGCCATGCATTTTAATTATTTCATTCTTTCTGTCAAAAGCATACTGGTACACTACCTAATAAACAAAAATATATATTCAATCTTGATGATTGGCGTAAAAGCTTTTTGGTATGCTACTGCCTTCATCCTCTAAAGTTCGTTGCTGGAGTTGGGAATCATTTCTTAGTGTTCTTTTGTTGTTGAATTTTCAACAGATCCATAATTGAGTGCTCAAGCATGATTTAAAAAAGAAAAGAAAACTATTTTGTACTTTGTTATGTTATATGCTTCAGTACTTTGAAGTTTCTTTATCATCATAAAGATTAAATATTAAATTCTCAGTTTCTTTCCAAAGATATGAGAGTCATAGGACTAAAGTCATTGAGAAAGTATATCATAAACCAAATTGTTTTTTTTACCTATGTTATATTATGAGCATTGAACTATTCGCAAAGTAAATTTTGAAACTTTTGAAACTTTTAAGAATGAGTTTTGACGTTGTGTTTTAGGCTGTGTTACCAATTGGCAATTATTGAGCTTATTCTAATTCTTGCATCGGTGGGCTTTGTACACCGTCATTTTTATTATATCTTGTAGTGCACTACTTATTGAGCCTATCTTACTTGTCTTTGGTGATTGAGCAAAATGAACCACTTTTTATATTATTATGTCATTGTCACAGCCTATCACGTATTTCGATAAGAATTTATTTCGTTTTGTTATTTCGCATTGTACATCGATTTTTGTATAATTTTGAACAAATTAATGCGTTGGTTGTTAAGGTGTTTATACGCTACTCATCTTCTTGTGTTTTTTGAAAATTGTCATTGTATCGATTATTTTGTATGGATATAAGGTCCTGAGTTATTTTCTCGGAAAGTTTCCCTCTTGTTGAGTTATGTACTCAATTTACTTTATGATATTTTGTAGAAAACGTGGAATAGAACGCCATGTGGGGTAGACTTGCTACTTCGATAAGATTCCATCATATTAGAATTAATTTCGGTTCTTTGAATCTTTGGACAATGTTAAGGCTATGTCTTAAATTTTAGTATTTTGGAATTGTCATTGCTTTGAAGTTTGAGAATTTTTGGATTGTAATTGCTCACGAAAATTATGATAATTTGGGTTTTAGATGCTCTGAGCGAATTTTTTTATTGACTTTAGATTTTTGAACGAATGTAGCCTTGCGGGTTTAGAAAGGGTTTGCCTTCTTAGGTACGCGACAATTACGTTCTTAAAATTTGCTATGTTGAATTTTGGGGGTATGACATGATTAGTTATGTGACGCCCGAGATTTTTCATCACGTTTATTCGTAACTGTTGCATGTCTCTTTGAGCATTTCAATGTGCATTTCTTATTCTTGATTATATGTTTTATTAGTGGTTACTATTTATAAGAAAATCAACTGTCTAATTTGCTCGAATTGATATTTTTCCTAGATAGTATAACTTATAAAAGGAATCGGGAACTTGTAATTTTGGATTTTGAAGGTCGGGAACTTGCATTTGAAAAATAATTAGTGTTTCGTTGAATAGTGTTACGTAATGTAAACATTGTTTTTAAACTAGTTAGCATTTAAATTGAGATTTAGCATAGTTTGACCAAGATTTTGTGGTAATTGACTTAAGCTAAATATACAACACATGCATATATACATCATATACCATATATGCATACAAATATTCAAAATAATAAGCCAAAAATGACCAAAAAAGGCCAAAAAACCCTATACGGGAATACTAATTTTTCATACAAATTTTGCTCAATTTGATCTTCCAAACTCTTCCAAAGGATTTCAAACCATCAAAAAGTTTCTCCTTTGCTCCTACATCTCTAATTTGGTGAGGGATTTCCCTATATTTGTGCATTTGAATGTTTAGCTACAAACTTTAAATTTTGAGATTTGTTATATCTTGCTTATTTATGGTTATTTATGCTTAAATTGGCCTCTATTATGATCATACAACATTCTTTTATAGCTATTTGAAGAATTTTGTGGTTGAAAATGAAGTTTGGAGACTTGGGGAAGAAGATGAATAGTGCCTGTGAATAGTAACCTACGAATTTTGGGGTTTTTGCATTTCTAATCATTTTATTGCTTCTAATACATGAAATAATAGCTAGAGAGCTTGTAGAGTAAACTTTTGACATGTATTTGCTTGTATGCCTATGTATTGTTGGTTGATTAGCTAATTGCATGAAATGGGGTTGAGAACTTGAAATGCCTTTAAGATGTTTGAGGAAGTGCCTAGGTGAAACTTTAAGTTAGTTGTGGAGTTAGTAACATGCTAAGCTAGTGGATTGAGCAAGAGGTTAAACTAATTGAACATTAGTGCAAAGGTAGTAATCTGGGCAGCTTACTGTCCATCACGTTTGGAACCATTTTTGACATAGAAAACGTAATCAAAAATTAATGAAATTTACACAGTATCTAGATTAGGAAGTTCTGAACAAATGTTTATTTCTAGAGCTAAAGCTAATTCTAACGTTTTGATCCTGCGATTTAAGCATTTTAGAAATGTGTCTGAAAATCGCTGGTGCAGGGGAACTTCGCGCAGGTGCACGGAAAATGTCATAACTTGTGAAATTTAGATTGGAATTGAGTTCTGTTTGGTTCTAAAGTTATCTACACTCGAAGAGCTACGTTTATACATAAAAATCAGAGAATTTGGAGATGAATAGAATAGGTAAATAATTTGATAAAGTTAGGGTTCTGTTAGAAGATTTGGAAAAATGCATGCTTTCATAGAGCTCTAACTTGACTTGTTTTGAGTTTTGAGGTAGTGTGATTGAAGCTTGATTTTATGTTATCTAAGGGTGCTATAGGTGACATTAAACCTAGATTAGTGTTTAAATTGGTTAGAACTTGATTAATTGAATTGCACACAAAAAAGGGCTATGCGTATATTTGTTGTCCGGATGGGTTTGAATGCCCTGAATGGTGTTATATATGTTAGATAATGTCTCTAATGCATTTTTGGGATTGATTAAAGGTGTCGTTAGGGGACTTTGGAACAAAGGTTTTAATTCGACTTGTTTGATTATGTAATTAGTCTTAGATGTGTTAGAAAGCCTCTAAAATGTAATTATGACGCTTAATTGCTAATCGGATTAAGTAGGTATAGTTCAAATCACCTAAGAGGCTTTTCGAAGTTTTTGAGTTAACATGCTTAAAAATGGGATTTCTTGGCATTTACGTGGGTCATAAGGTGGCAATAATTGATTAGTAAAGTTAGATTTAGAATTCTTTATCCTGTGTGAAGTTTAGAACATATTTTGTAAGCAATTGGAAAAGGATTTTGTTAGAATTTATATGAATTGGTTAAACTTGTTGCTTAGTTAATTATTTGGACTACTTAATTGCTATATTTGATTTTTAATTGAGTTATATATGTTGTATTGAGTAGATAAGCATGATAATGACTCTTAGAACATGTTATAGTTGAATCATATTTAAGTGTTAAAGTAGTTGTCTTGATTGGAAGTTGAACTTGATATTCCTTTTGGTATAAACAAAATTAAGTTAGTTAGGGAAATTAACTTGTTAGATGGTAACGTAACTAATGCCCTTGCAAGACTAAGGAAATGCTTTAGAGTTATTTGTGTAATTTCTTGGGCTATGTGGCAATATGATATCAAGGTGATTATATATAACTTCTATTGTTGTGGATTGAGTTAAATAAAAGTTAAGTTAGAAATTAATATAGATAATTGCTAAAGTGCTAAACTCATATGAACACGCTATGGTACATGTCCAAGCTAGTTCGAGGAGGTTAGGGTAATCAGAGCTATTTTCTTGCATATTTAGTCGGATCCAAGGTGAGGGAGTCTTCATCCTTTTTTGTACATCTTAACTTATTTTATTGGTTATAAATTGTATAATTAGTAATTGAATAGTTTATATGTACTATTTACTCGCTATTATGTGTTTTCTCGTGTTATTTGTGTTTAATTACGAGGGCGGCCCACTTTGTCGACCCTCTTATGTGTTATTTGATATCTTGAATGCTTGTGGACTTGTCTCGGGGTTGCGCAACCTTTTCGGACATGGTAGCGTCGAGAAACATGGGCGGCGTCGGGCTTGCCGTGCTCCCTCGACTACCATGGTGCCTATTCCCTTCTCGCTGAGGCATACTCCACTACCCCAGAGGCGTGGTTCACCTGCTGGGCATGGACCTA
Organism: Ehretia macrophylla; assembly: GCA_037974665.1. Lineage (NCBI taxonomy): Eukaryota > Viridiplantae > Streptophyta > Magnoliopsida > Boraginales > Ehretiaceae > Ehretia > Ehretia macrophylla. Next base: position 51,344,574 of record CM075781.1, read on the forward strand.
CCTCAGGAGAAAGGGTCGTAGGATCGGGATACATCCGGAGTATCCTAACTTGTTGGTGTTTGGGGTTTGCCGGCACTTGCGTGAAGTTCGTGGCTCGTGGCTCGTGATTGAAGACTTGAAGTGGAACCGTATCCTTTTTAATGTGGTTAACTACTTGCTATTTAATCTTGTTGTTATGTTATATATATGATTTCTTGTATCTGCATATCACAATGCACGCCTGGTATGTTGCATCACCTCCCTCACTGAGTAACTTGGTTACTCATTCCTCTTTTCAACATATTTCAGGAAAAGCTGAAGATTGGATTGCCTCCTGTGTGACCCACTTGCTCTATCAGTGTGTAAAACATGAAAGAATGTGATCATGATATGCTTGTATTGTATTTGAGACTTTGTGCCCATGTATGTATTTATTTTATATCAAGGATTGTAATATTAAAGTTTTAGTTTTGTTTGATGATTAGATACTAGTGGTTCGTAATAACTTCAATTGTTTACTTTTCTGTTTAGTTGACTTGCACGCTGATAGGGATGAAACAAATTGAAGCTGTGGATTATAGTCTTATGGATGTATATTGTAGTTTACAAGTTTCTAGATAGTCCTATAAATAGGGAAAACTCCATCCGTTTTTCCCTAAATTTCGTGCCCAGGGTTTGGATTTGGGTTGAGAATAGCGTGATAAATAGGAGTCCTGATCTCGTGAGGGATCGGGGCGTTACAGTAGTGGTATAAGAGCTTAGCAGCTCACAGCTAGGACAGGGTCCTCGGCCTGGCGGGTAGCGACCCTCGAGTGCGTGCATGCGAAGTATGTTTTGAATAGGAACGTGCTCGTATGTAAACCTTGTGTGTGTGCTTATGTGCCTTATTGTGTTAACCTGATGAATTTGCAACACGTGCAAATATGTGATTTTGTGTAGACCTATTTGTGTAGTAATAAGAAATATGTGAGATGTGTAGTATGTGATCATGAGTGCACTTATGTGGTGTATAGGTGCAATATGTGAAGGTTACGTGACATGAGCATTTGATATGATTAATTGTGTATTTAATTGATTCATTAAGTATCTACTTACTTTACTTATTTGTAATAATGTGCATTAAGAATTTATTTTAAATAGAATCAACTGCATACACGCATTACCCTTCGAAATGGTAAGTAATTTCCTCCCCCTGAAAGAGTCGACTAGTAGCGGACCTTCTAAGAGGTGGACCAACAGATGAAGAACAGTAGATCAGTAGTTTATGATGATCAGTGGATAATATTCATTACTAGCAGCTTGATATTTAATAATCCGGCAGTGGTATCTTTCTCGGTATTTTCCTCTGGAATTCTTGTTGGAGCTCTTGTTGGCATTTTCCTTGGATTTCTTCCTCGGTAATCTTATTCGGAATTCTAAATTGGATTTCTTAATTAAAGCCTTTATTTAGCATTCATAGTTGGGATTTTTTTTTGACTTCTCATTCTGGATTACTTATCGGGTATTCTTCCAGTTCTCATACGAAGATTTTGTTGGAATTCTTATTGGCATTCCTGAGTGATGGGGTTCTAGGGAGTTCCATATGAAGGCTCTTATTGATGTGTTCTCTTGGTACTTCTATTTGGAATTCTTTGTGATCTCGCATTCGAACTATTTGTTCAGGGTATTCAAGATGCATATGTGGATTTCTCTTAAAAAGAAGAAATTGCGAGGACGCAATTTGTTTAAGGGGGAGTGAATGTGACGCCCGAGATTTCTCATCACGTTTATTCGTAACTGTTGCATGTCTCTTTGAGCATTTCAATGTGCATTTCTTATTCTTGATTATATGTTTTATTAGTGGTTACTATTCATAAGAAAATCAACTGTCTAATTTGCTTGAATTGATATTTTTCCTAGATAGTATAAATTATAAAAGGAATCGGGAACTTGTAATTTTGGATTTTGAAGGTCGGGAACTTGCATTTGAAAAATAATTAGTGTTTCGTTAAATAGTATTACGTAATGTAAACATTGTTTTTAAACTAGTGAGCATTTAAATTGAGATTTAGCATAGTTTGACCAAGATTTTGTGGGAATTGACTTAAGATAATCATACAACACATACAAATATCCACCATATACCATATATGCATACAAATATTCAAAATAATAAGCCAAAAATGACCAAAAAAGGCCAAAAAAACCCTATACGGGAATAGTAATTTTTCATACAAATTTTGCTCAATTTGATCTTCCAAGCTCTTCCAAAGGATTTCAAACCATCAAAAAGCTTCTCCTTTGCTCCTACATCTCTAATTTGGTGAGGGATTCCCCTATATTTGTGCATTTGAATGTTTAGCTACAAACTTTAAATTTTGAGATTTGTTATATCTTGCTTATCTATGGTTATTTATGCTTAAATTGGTCTCTATTATGATCATACAACATTCTTTTATAGCTATTTGAAGAATTTTGTGGTTGAAATTGAAGTTTGGAGACTTGGGGAAGAAGATGAATAGTGTTTGTAAATAGTAACCTGCGAATTTTGGGGTTTTTGCATTTCTAATCATTTTATTGCTTCTAATACATGAAATAATAGCTAGAGAGCTTGTAGAGTAAACTTTTGACATGTATTTGCTTGTATGCCTATGTATTGTTGGTTGATTAGCTAATTGCATGAAATGGGGTTGAGAACTTGAAATGCCTTTAAGATGTTTGAGGAAGTGCCTAGGTGAAACTTTAAGTTAGTTGTGGAGTTAGTAACATGCTAAGCTAGTGGATTGAGCAAGAGGTTAAACTAATTGAACATTAGTGCAAAGGTAGTAATCTGGGCAGCCTACTGTCCATCACGTTTGGAACAAATTTTGACATAGCAACCATACTCTAAAATTAATGAAATTTACACAGTAGCTAGATTAGGAAGTTCTGAACAAATGTTGATTTCTAGAGCTAAAGCTAATTCTAACGTTTTGACCCTCCGATTTAAGCATTTCAGAAATGTGTCTGAAAATCACTGGTGCAGGGGCACTTCGCACAGTTGCACGGAAAAGGTCATAACTTGTGGAATTTAGATCGGAATTGAGTTCTGTTTGGTTCTAAAGTTATCTACACTCGAAGAGCTACGTTTATACATAAAAATCATAGAATTTGGAGATGAATAGAATAGGTAAATAATTTGATAAAGTTAGGGTTATGTTAGAAGATTTGGAAAATGCATGCTTTCATGGAGCTCTAACTTGACTTGTTTTGAGTTTTGAGGTAATGTGATTGAAGCTTCATTTTGTGTTATCTAAGGGTGCTGTAGGTGACATTAAACCTATATTAGTGTTTAAATTGGTTAGAACCTGATTAATTGAATTGCACACAAAAAAGGGCTATGCGTATATTTGTTGTCCGGATGGGTTTGAATGCCTTGAATGGTGTTATATATGTTAGATAATGTCTCTAATGCATTTTTGGGATTGATTAAAGGTGTCGTTAGGGGACTTTGGAACAAAGGTTTTAATTCGACTTGTTTGATTATGTAATTAGTCTTAGATGTGTTAGAAAGCCTCTAAAATGTAATTATGACGCTTAATTGCTAATCGGATTAAGTAGGTATAGTTCAAATCACTTAAGAGGCTTTTCGAAGTTTTTGAGTTAACATGCTTAAAAATGGGATTTCTTGGCATTTACGTGGGTCATAAGGTGGCAATAATTGATTAGTAAAGTTAGATTTAGAATTCTTTATCCTGTGTGAAGTTTAGAACATATTTTGTAAGCAATTGGAAAAGGATTTTGTTAGAATTTATATGAATTGGTTAAACTTGTTGCTTAGTTAATTATTTGGACTACTTAATTGCTATATTTGATTTTTAATTGAGTTATATATGTTGTATTGAGTAGATAAGCATGATAATGACTCTTAGAACATGTTATAGTTGAATCATGTTTAAGTGTTAAAGTAGTTGTCTTGATTGGAAGTTGAACTCGATATTCCTTTTGGTATAAACAAAATTAAGTTAGTTAGGGAAATTAACTTGTTAGATGGTAACGTAACTAATGCCCTTGCAAGACTAAGGAAATGCTTTAGAGTTATTTGTGTAATTTCTTGGGCTATGTGGCAATATGATATCAAGGTGATTATATATAACTTCTATTGTTGTGGATTGAGTTAAATAAAAGTTAAGTTAGAAATTAATATAGATAATTGCTAAAGTGCTAAACTCATATGAACACGCTAGGGTACATGTCCAAGCTAGTTCGAGGAGGTTGGGGTAATCAGAGCTATTTTCTTGCATATTTAGTCGGATCCAAGGTGAGGGAGTCTTCATCCTTTTTTGTACATCTTAACTTATTTTATTGGTTATAAATTGTATAATTAGTAATTGAATAGTTTATATGTACTATTTACTCGCTATCATGTGTTTTCTCGTGTTATTTGTGTTTAATTACGAGGGCGGCCCACTTTGTCGACCCTCTTATGTGTTATTTGATATCTTGAATGCTTGTGGACTTGTCTCGGGGTTGCGCAACCTTTTCGGACATGGTAGCGTCGAGAAACATGGGCGGCGTCGGGCTTGCCGTGCTCCCTCGACTACCATGGTGCCTATTCCCTTCTCGCTGAGGCATACTCCACTACCCCAGAGGCGTGGTTCACCTGCTGGGCATGGACCTACCTCAGGAGAAAGGGTCGTAGGATCGGGATACATCCGGAGTATCCTAACTTGTTGGTGTTTGGGGTTTGCCGGCACTTGCGTGAAGTTCGTGGCTCGTGGCTCGTGATTGAAGACTTGAAGTGGAACCGTATCCTTTTTAATGTGGTTAACTACTTGCTATTTAATCTTGTTGTTATGTTATATATATGATTTCTTGTATCTGCATATCACAATGCACGCCTGGTATGTTACATCACCTCCCTCACTGAGTAACTTGGTTACTCATTCCTCTTTTCAACATATTTCAGGAAAAGCTGAAGATTGGATTGCCTCCTGTGTGACCCACTTGCTCTATCAGTGTGTAAAACATGAAAGAATGTGATCATGATATGCTTGTATTGTATTTGAGACTTTGTGCCCATGTATGTATTTATTTTATATCAAGGATTGTAATATTAAAGTTTTAGTTTTGTTTGATGATTAGATACTAGTCGTTCGTAATAACTTCAATTGTTTACTTTTCTGTTTAGTTGACTTGCACGCTGATAGAGATGAAACAAATAGAAGCTGTGGATTATAGTCTTATGGATGTATATTGTAGTTTACAAGTTTCTAGATAGTCCTATAAATAGGGAAAACTCCATCCGTTTTTCCCTAAATTTCATGCCCACGGTTTGGATTTGGGTTGAGAATAGCGTGATAAATAGAAGTCCTGATCTCGTGAGGGATCGGGGCGTTACAAGTTACATATGTTTTTCTTAGGGTTATTAACACAAATGATCCTTTATCTTTACCTCATGTATCAACTAATTCCCTTATCTTTCAAATGCGACATTTTAGTCCCTGATGTGTATTGTCATAGTGACGCCGTTAGTCCTATTGGTTAAAATCCGTCAAAATTTTAACAGAAAGCACATGGATTGGTCACGTGCTCTTCCAAGTAAGGGTAAAATCGTTAATTACAAGTCAAATATCATTTTATCTTTGCCTCATGTGTCAAATAACTCCCTTATCTTTTAAGTGTGACATTTTGGTCCCTGATGTATTGCTATAGTGACGCTGTTAGTCCTATCAATTAAAATTCATCAAAAATTTAATGAAAAGCACATGCATTGGTCACGTGCTCTTTTAAGCAAAGGTAAAATCGTCAGTCACAAGTTATGCCTATGCTTTTCATAGAGATTATCTTATTTTGCATCTCTTCGTCATTTTGCATCTGATTGTCTCTATTTCTCCAACAACACACATTTAACCACATTATTTCTCCAACACATCGTGAAGGATGGAAGCAAAGTGCTATTGTTGTGTTGCGAGCAATCTAAGCACGTCTTGGATTGATATTAATCCAGGAAGAAGGTTTCTTGGTTGTCAGAAATTTGACATTGGAGAATCATGTGGGTTTTTTGAATGGATAGATCTACCTAACTGTAAATAATCCCCAAATTGAAGAGATTGAATGAAATGAAAAGGTAAAAGTAAATATTTGACTCATAATGGACAATTTTACCTTAGCTTAAAAGAGCACGTGACTAATGCATGTGTTTTTGGTTAAATTTTTGATGAATTTTAATTGATGGGACTAACGGCGTCACTATAGCAATACATCAGGGACCAAAATATCACATTTGAAAGATAAGGGAGTTATTTGGAACACGGAGCAAAGACAAAATGATATTTGACTAAGCGTTACAAGGCGTGAAAGAGCTGGCATTGAACTAAAAGGACTATCTATCTGCTAAGGTTACAGCTTGAAGAAAGATGAACCTGTAATTGAGTTTAGGACTGCTATCAGCTTATTCTGAACCCATGTAATGGATGATTTTACCCTTACTTGGAAGAACATATAACAAATGCATGTGTTTTCCATTAAAATTTTGACAGATTTTAACCAATAGGACTAACGACATCACTATGACAATACATCAAGAACTAAAATGGCACACTTGAAAGATAAGGGAATTAGTTGGCACATCAAGTAAAGATAAAGGATCATTTGTGTTAATTTCTTATCTTGACCTAAAAATTAACCGGATAGTACGTCCAAGGAATTAGAAAGCCCTGGTTATCAATATCAAATAAATTATTTGTCATAATTTCATGCAACTAGGAGCATTTTATCGTAAAAGTGAGAAATTAGGAGTCAAACAAGTCGATATCATTGTGCAAGCAACATTACAAATAGCGTGAGTTGCATATAACTTAACTACTAAAATTCGAAACCCCATCATGCTACGATCTCCAATGCCAAACGATTGTTTATTTTTTGCCAAAAAAAAGCAACTGTGTTGTGATTTTCATTTTACATTTGAGTACTATAACAAAGTTTTATAACACGTTACACAATTCAGCTAGTATGTGTTGGATGTTATAAATTTCCGATGACATACAATTGGATAAGAAAGAACTTGTATCATATGTGACGTATTACCATAGACCAATGTCATACAATTCAGCTACCTAATACAATATTCAATACTGGATATATCATTTTTAGCTTTGTTTCCGTTAGGATACATAAATTATGTTATGTTGTTATAGAGAAATTTATTATATTATTTACTATATTCAACACGCTCTACAAGTGCAGGAGGACTTATTTTTTAGCCTTGCACTTAGACAGTTTTTAATATTTTTTAAATGGGCGGCGGTGACTTTGAACCCATGACCTTTTGACATTTAGACTCTGATACCGTATTAGGTGATTACCTCATATAAAAGTTTAAGCAATTAAAGAAGGATTTATTATACTATTTATTATATTTAACTAATTCTAACATCGATCGTGGTGCGATTTTGATTTTACATTTCAGTAAAGCAGCAAAGTTTTATGACACCTTGCTCATGCATTATGGTGAATGGTTGTGAGTTCACCAATGTCTTACAATTCTTCTAGCATGTGATGGATGTCATAAAACTCCAATGGCATATAATTGGACATAAAAAAGCTTGTATCTTCTGTGACACATTACCATATATTCTTGTGTTGATAATACTATGCATACCATTTGTATTTATTATAAATATCTACAAGTATAACCTCATTAAATTAATATCAATGGGACCACTAAATTTTATTAATTTAGTGAGTTATCAATTTATCGATGAATTAATAAGTATTAATTTGTAGAGAGAATTGAAATTAATAGTTATATTTTACTTGACATCCTTCCTTCTTATATTGTCATTAGATTTTCCACATAAGGGCTATCCTCTCCATCCACTATTTATCATTGCTATTAGTAAATGTGAATGTTTACTAATCATTAATTGTCTTATTGTTAATGGGACATTATATTACTAACCTGTTGAATAGACACAACCAAAGTTAGTGTAAAAGAATTTGGAGAAAGTTGAGTTTCATGGTGATAAGATGTATGTGAGATGAGGTTAAAAATGTTGAAAGAAGAAATAAGAACTTCTTGTTGATATCATCATGAGAAAATTTGTCTTATTAAACTATAATCAGCCATTTTAAGATATTAGGGCAAAAATTTGAGAAATGATTTTGTTATGATAATGAAAAGAAAACTACAAGTAAAGGATTACCCGAAGAACTACAGATATGTAAGTTTGCAATCACCAATTGAAAAGAAAGAAGCTAGGAAACAGTGTTTATATATATTAAGATATGATATTGGAAATACAAACAAAAATACAAAATAGTACAAGAATATTCAAACAGAATTTATGATTGATGGTCAAGTTTGACTTGATGTCTATTGGGTGTATTATTGACATCTTATTTTAGTACCTTTTCACTTAATTTTTGTTAGTTCTTGAGTAATTTTTGAGCAATTTGATAGGTTTTGTGTTTGATTTGCGACGTAGGTGACTTTCATGAGAAAGTCTAAGTTTTGAGGCAAAAATTGAAAAGAAATGGCAAAGGGCGAGCTTTTATGCGACGTGTGAAGAAATTGAAGAGATATCACAAGTAGCGCAGTCATAGCGCAGCTGTGTAGTTTCGTAGGAAATTTAAGGACAATTTTGTAAAATAGCGCGAAAAAAAAACAAACCCTAGGATAAAAGAGAAGAAAACACACGTTTGAGGGAGGCTTCTTGGAGGCGGCTGGTTTTGGAGAAAGAAAGCAATGTTCTAGAGGGAAATAAAGAAAGGATTCACGAGTTGAAGACGGAGGAATGATCCGGAGACGGACTCCTCCAAATCATAGTTTTTTCTATCTCTCTTATCATGATTTACGTTACAATTGAGATTTTATTTAATTTCATTATGATGTTCTAGATTAATTTTCTAGGTTTACAATGTAGCTAGATTATGAATGCTTAAAGTTTTTGGTTTTAGTTAATTGATGAACTATTCCATTATTGCGTTGAGTGTTTTATGCTGAGTTTAATGCTTGTAATTTCCTGATCAATAATTGCATGATACGTTATTTGTTTTGAGACTGAGAAGTGATAACTAAATTAGACCACGTGTGAAATACCATTAAATCATCATAAGCTCGAGATAGTTATGAGAGCTAGTGCAGCACTTGAATTTCTAGGACTTAATGCATTCCATAAGTTCACAGTTATTACAGAGATGTAGTTAGCTTGCTTATTGGTATAGGTTATTGATGCTTGAGAATGATTAATATCTAACTTAGCGAAATTGCTGACAACGTAAGGAGTAGGCATCAATTGATTTAAATCAATAGTTTCAAGTAGAATTGTTTTTAATATTTTTTAAATGGGTGGCGGTGATTTTGAACCCCGGACCTTTCGATACTTAGACTCTGATACCGTATTAGGTGATTACCTCATATAAAAGTTTAAACGGTTAAAGAGGAGTTTATTATATTATTTATTATATTCAACTAATTCTAACATCGATCGTGGTGCGATTTTCATTTTACGATTCAGTAAAGCAGCAAAGTTTTATGACACCTTGCTCATGCATTATGGTGAATGGTTGTGAGTTCACCAATGTCTTACAGTTATTCTAGCATGTGATGGATGTCATAAAACTCCAATGGCATATAATTGGACATAAAAAAGCTTGTATCTTATGTGACACATTACCATATATTCTTGTGTTGATAATACTATACATACCATTTGTATTTATTATAAATATCTACAAGTATAACCACTTTAAATTAATATCATTGGGACCACTAAATTTTATTAATTTTGTGAGTTATCAATTTATTGATGAATTAATAAGTATTAATTTATAGAGAGAATTGAAATTAATAGTTATATTTTACTTGACATCATTCCTTTCTTATATTGACATTAGATTTTCAATATAAAGGCTATCCTCTCTATCCACTATTTATCATTGCTATTAGTAAATGTGAATGTTTAATAATCATTAATTGTCTTATTGTTAATGGGACATTGAAGTTAAGTTATGTTACTAACCTGTTGAATAGACACAACCAAAGTTAGTGTAAAAGAATTTGGAGAAAGTTTGAGTTTCATGGTGATAATATGTATGTGAGATGAGGTTAAAAATGTTGAAAGAAGAAATAAGAACTTCTTATTGATATCATCATGAGAAATTTGTCTTATTAAACTATAATCATCCATTTTAAGATATATGGGCAAAGATTTGAGAAATGATTTTATTAGTACCTTTTGATAATGAAAAGAAAACTACAAGTAAAGGATTACCCGAAGAACTACAGATATGTAAGTTTGCAATCACCAATTCAAAAGAAAGAAGCTAAGAAACAGTGTTTATATATATTAAGATATGATATTGTAAATACAAACAAAAATACAAAATAGTACAAGAATATTCAAACTGAATTTATGATTGATGGTCAAGTTTGACTCGATGTCTATTGAGTGTATTATTGACATATTATTTTAGTACCTTTTCACTTAATTTTTGTTAGTTCTTGAGCAATTTATGAGCAATTTGATGGGTTTTGTGTCTGATTTGCGACGTAGGTGACTTTCATGAGAAAGTCTAAGTTTTGAGGCAAAAATTGAATAGAAATGGCAAAGGGCGAGCTTTTATGCGTCGTGTGAAGAAATTGAAGAGAAATCACAAGTAGCGCAGTCAAAGCGCAGCTGCGTAGTTTCACATAAAATTTAAGGACAATTTTGTAAAATAGTGCGAAAAGAAACAAACCTTAGGATAAAAGAGAAGAAAACACACGTTTGAAGGAGGATTTTTGGAGGCGGTTGGTTTTGGAGAAAGAAAGCAACGTTCTAGAGGGAAAGAAATAGAGGATTCGCAAGTTGAAAACGGAGGAACGATCCGTAGACAGACTTCTCCAAATCCTAGTTTTCTCTATCTCTCTTATCATGATTTACATTACAATTGAGATTTTATTTAATTTCATTATGATTTTCTAGATTATTTTTCTAGGGTTACAATGTAGCCAGATTATGAATGCTTAAAGTTTTTGGTTTTAATTAATTGATGAACTATTCCATTATTGCGTTGAGTATTTTGTGCTGAGTTTAATGCTTGTAATTTCCTGATCAACAATTGCATGATACGTGATTTGGTTTGAGACTGAGAAGTGATAACTAAATTAGACCACGTGTGAAATACCATTAAATTATCATAAGATAGAGATAGTTATGAGATCTAGTGCAGTACTTGAATTTCTAGGACTTAATGCATTTCATAAGTTCACAGTTATTACAGATATGTAGTTAGCTTGCTTATTTGGATGGGTTATTGATGTTTGAGAAGGATTAATATCTACCTTAGCAAAATTGCTGGCAACATAGGGAATAGGCGTCAATTGATTTAAATCAATATTTTGAAGTAGAATTAATCTTGGTGAAATCGGAGTCCTTAGAACCTTTTAATTATTGAATTACCATCTTTTGTTAATTTCATAATTGTGTTAGTTTCTATTTTCATAAGTTTCTTAATTTCTTTATTCGTTAGTCGCAAACTCTCAATTTGTGATTGTCCAAATAAAGTTAGAGCTCGATTAATTTTGGTAGTTAATAATCACAGTTCTCGTGGGAACGATCTTTACTTATTACTTTATTACTTTTTGCGATACGTGCACTTGATTTAGAATTCATACAACAAGTTCTTGGCACCGTTGCCGGAGACTGTGCCAATTATTAATATTGATACCAAATAGCTTTAATTTTATTTTGGATTTTATTTTATCTTGTTAGTAGTTTTGTTCTTTTGTACTTGCGTTTCAGGAACATATTTCTCTAGGTGTATGCGAAAGTTAGGAAGTAGTACTTTACTGCCTTTTGATCCTGAGATAGAATGAACTTGTCGGAAGAATAGAAATGAGAAAAGAGCTACTACCCACCCTCAGCAAGAGACCATGGCTGAAATCGTGGTAGGACATGAAGGAAATAATCAATCAGTTAATCAGGAAAATCTGCCTAGAACACTACGAGACTATGCTTTGCCATCCACTGGAATTCAACCAGTGATTAAAAGGCCAGTAATTCAAACGAATAATTTTGAGTTGAAGACAATGACCCTGTAGTTGATTCAGAATATCCCGGTCCATGGACTGCCCACTAAAGATCCTAATCAGCACATCGTGAATTTTCTAGAAGTCTGTGGAACTATTAAGTACAATGGAGTCACTGGTGAAGCTTTGCGCTTTCACTTGTTTCATTTCTTCTTGAGGGATCAAGCTAAGAAGTGGTTGAACTCGCTACCTTCAGATTCAATCACCACTTGGGATGATTTGGTGTACAAATTTTTGTCGAGATTTTTTCCACCCGGCAAGACAGCGAAGTTGCGCATTGAAATCAATAATTTCGAGCAACATGAAGGAGAAACTCTGTGTGAAGCGTGGGAAAGGTATAAGGCGTTGCTGAGAAAGTGTCCTAATCATGGAGTAACCGTGGATGCAAGTTCACAACTTTTACAATGGGCTGATTAGCACCACAAGAACTTTGATTGATGCATCAGCAGGAGGAGCTCTAATGAATAAAATTGCAAATGAAGCCTATGAGTTACTTGAAGATATTGTTTTGAACAATTTGCAGTGGTCAAGCGAGAGAGTCACACCAAAGAGGACAATTGGGGTCCATGAGATTGATGTCATAACTGCCTTGATAGCGAAAATTGATAATCTCGCAAAACAGTTGCAGAATAATCAAGTGACAGCTAATGCTATTCAGACGGCAGTGGTATGTGAGTTTTGCTGTGGTCCATATTATAGTGCAGAATGTCAGGTTGGCAATCCATTTGCGCAAGGTGTAGCGGAACAAGCACAATATGTTGGAAATTTTAACGGGCCGCAGCATAATCAATATCCCAGCAGATATCATCTAGGGTTACGTTATCATCCAAATTTGTCATCCAAGAATTAGCAAAATGTATTGCAGCCTGAATAGAACAACCCACCACAAGAGAAAAAAATGAACTTGGAGGAGGTAATTGCTTAGTTGGCGACTTTGCAAACACAGTTGGCTAATTCCCAAACTCAGTATATGAATAAAACCAGGACTGCCCTCCAGAACCAATCCGCACAAATAAAAAATTTAGAGATGCAGTTTACTCAAATGGCTACTTTATTTTCTAAAAGACAACAAAGAAGTTTACCTAGTACTTCGGAGGTGAATCCTAGAAAAGATGGCACGAAGCATTGCAAAGCGATCACTTTGAGAACCTGCAAGGAGTTAGAGGAGCCAGTGAGAACCAAGAAGGTTGAGAAAGGTAAAGTGAAAAATAAGGAGAAAGATGAAAAAAAACAGAAGAGCAGCCACAACCTCCTCAAGAACCACCTCTGTTCCTTTTCCACAATGCTTGAAGGAAAGCAAGCTTGACAAGCAATTTGCTAAATTTCTTGAAGTTTTCAAGAAACTTCACATCAATATTCCATTCGTGGATGCGCTTGAACAAATACCAAGTTATGTGAAGTTTATGAAGGATGTCATTTCAAATACAAGGAAGCTTGGAGATTATGAGACAGTTGCACTTACTGAGGAGTGTAGTGCTATCTTACAAAAGAAGCTACCTTAAAAACTCAAGGATCCAGAGAGTTTTACTATTCCATGTGAAATTGACAATGTTGTTTTATGTGATTTAGGTGCTAGTATTAATTTGATGCCTTTGTCTATTTTCAGGAAACTTGGTTTGGCAGAGGCAAGACCCACTACGGTAACACTACAGTTAGCTGATCGTTCGCTCAAGCACCCTAGAGTAGTAATTGAAGATGTGCTTGTTAAGGTTTATAAATTCATCTTTCCTGCACATAGTGCTAGATGTGGAGGAAGACAATGAAATTCCTATCATTCTTGGAAGACCTTTCCTTGGAACTATGGGTGCACTTATTGATTCAAAAGGGTGAGCTTCGGTTGCGAGTACAAGAAGAAGGGGTGATTTTTAATGTGTTTAAGACTATCAAGTACCCAGAAGCCAGCGACAATTGTTTTCGTGTGGATACCATTAAAGCTATTGTGTTTAACCATGGGGGTCAATTGGATACCTTGGAGGCGAGCTTGTTAAAAGATGATTCTTTTGTTTCGGTGAGATTGGAACAAAAAGAATATTGGGCGACTAAACAACTAAACATGGGTGTGCAAGCAGCGGATGAGAAAAAATTATTGCAATTGAATGACTTGGAAGAATTAGTTGATAAAGAAGATGAGAATGCAAGAAGTTACAAGGAGATGACAAAAGAGTGGCATGACGAACTAGTTTTAAGAAAAGATTTCTCTCCTGGGCAACAAGTACTTTTTTATAAACCAAGGATTCCTAGAAAATGCAAGTCAAGATGATCGGGGCCCTTTATTGTGACTAAAGTGTTTACCTATGGTGCTATCGAAGTCAACCATCCAAAGAAGGGCACGTTCGAGGTCAACGGACAACAGTTGAAGAGTTATTGGGATTATGCGTTTGATAAGCACAAGACCGTTGTTCACCTCAATTCGTCGTGAAAAATTGTTCTGTCAGGCTGTCGGCGTTAAAACAAGTGCTTTTTGGGAGTCAACCCGAGTTTTCTTACTTTTATTGATTTAATAGTTGTGTTTGTTTTTAGTTAAATTTCAAGTTATAATTGTCGTAGTTAATTTTTTAAATTTTTCTTGTCATGTTAGGTTCGAAAACAAGTTTGGGGGAAGACAAGCCAAATAGAAGTTTCATCAGGTCAATTCAGAAGGAGAATATATGAACAATGGTGTGTGGATTGAGGGAGGTGCACGCTTGAAGAGAAAAACAAAGAAAATTAGAGTTGTGAGGCAGCACTGTTGCGCTAAAAAGTAGCGCAACTGTGTTGACGAGATTTCAAGTTAAGCTTGTGAGTAGCGCTATTGCGCTAAATTGAGGCGCAACTACACTGGCGTCTTGCAATTGACGTTCGAAAAAAAATTGAAAATCTAAATTCTTTCTTCTCCTTTCTGCCGTCAACACCTACCCAAAACCTTAAACATCTCTCAAAACCTTAAGCCAAAAACACAACCAATTATACCAATATAAACAATTACTCCCACAACTAATTCAAGTAATTCACAAGAAATGCACCAAATACTATTCCAATGCTTACTAACTAGATCATATTCTACTTTACTGAATGATCAAGTAAATACCCGACTCAAGAAATTTTGTTAAATCATGAAATCTTTTAACAAGTGAATAATTTAAATGCACAACAAGATAAAGTCCCACACCTTAGATCAAACTAAGTATGCAAGATAATAGTCTAGATTCCCTCCAAACCTTCTTGAGTTCGCTCACAGGTGCAAGCCCCTAGTTTATTCATATAAGTATAACACTTTAGCAAATGATTATACCAAGCTATAAGCATACTTCAAACAATTACACATGCAACTCAATTCACGGAGCTTCACCAAATATATAAACATACTACACAAGTACATCTAAACACTTGTTCAATCAGTTATAAGTTAATTACCAAAATTACTTCCATTATCTATAACTATAACTAGGCCTTTGGTTCAATAAAAGCATGTACTACCAGAAAGCCATGTAATTTACAATACAACAATTCCAAACTTCTAAGGATACCTTATAACACACTTAAAAGTTATAAAAACTCATCTTTAGCTACATCTTCCATAAAACCCCCGAAGCCCCCGAAGCCCCCTTAGTCCATTTGTACTACGACCCCCCTCATCCACACATTAATTTAATGCCACAAATGTACCACAAGTGCTGCCTAGCCCAATTAACACCCTATACGAAGTCCAATTGAACCCGATCATTCAATCTACCTAAGTCCCCTTTAGTTCCATTAGGTATAATCCGTTAATTTCTAATTTTAGCCAATCTTTAACCACACTAAGCATTCATTTAACTAGTATAACATTTATGACACGAGTTCTAGGCATTAGATTAGTCTTATATGGATCAATTACGCGAAACTCCTTAAAATACCCGAAATTAGCATAAAAATTCGACAATTTTGGAATGCGATAAATTTAATCGTATAACCATTTTTCCATCTCTAGAGCCTATATCAAATGATAGTTCTAGTATCAGAGCAAAATTTAATGGGTCTGGGTGAATAGTACTATTACACAAAATCTGTGAGTCAATACACAAAATCAGTCGGATGGTACACAAGATCAGCCGGCGGATACACAAAATCAATTGATTGATACATAAAATCAACCAGACGATAAACACTTAACTACACAACTTTTACCTTTAGACTCTAATTCTTTCTTTCTTCTTGAAACACATTATGCACACAACCTTCTCTATGTCACAATTCTAATACTTCACTTAGCATGCTTATACATCATTTAATTAAACTTATATACAAGAATAATCATACACCCTAAAAATTACTATTCATCATCTTCAACATATCAACTACACATAAATCTTTAACTACACATGTAATATAAGCTCAAAAGTTTGTTCTACACCATCACTAGCTAGCATTTGAGGTATTAAAAGCATTATATCATCAATTAACAACAATTACACAAAATAACCATAGTTAGAAAATAACAAAAATGCATAAAAACAAACTTCCCTCACCTTGGTAAAGCTAGGAAAGGAAGGAAATTAGCTTGAGAGCACCTTGGATTTTGTTAAAATGGAAGTAAAATGAAGAATGCACCAATTCATGCTAAAAAAACCCTCATGGGTCACTACTGCTTTGCCGTTCCCTTTTCTTCCTATTTTGCTAAGATGCTTTGTGTTAAAGTTATAATATCCAAGTATGTTAATATAATATCCAAATGGCCTAACTTGGTTTCCACTCTTTTTTTTTTCTCCTGGACTGGACCGACAGTCCAACTTGTCCTTTCTTTGTTTTATTTTTTTCCCTTTTTTTAACTATTATGTATAAGTATATATATGAGTAGATAGACATATAAAATAATGGGTTGGTTCATATAATGAAATGGGCTAACTAATGGTTTGAGTTTCTATTAAATATAATTGGGCTATAGAACTAAGTAAAAACTAATAGAAATACTATAAGCCCAAAACAACTAAATATTACTATTCATTCAAGGACACTAAAAACATTTATTGTTCTCATTCTCGGGATATGAAATGCACATTCCAACAATGAACGAATATATTAAATATAGTAATACCCAGGGAAAAAAATATCAAATTCAAAAAATAAGGCAGTTTAAAATTTTACCCGGACTCAAGTTAAACTTAATAAATAAAACTTATAAAAGCAAATAAAATCAAACAAAAGAGCAAATAAGTCAAATATGCATACCGAATAATAAAATATAAGAAATTAAAAGTCTTTCAGGGCTCGGACAGTTTAAATCAATTAAATGTAAATAAATAATAAACATAAGATAATCATTTCTAATAATTCTTTTAAATACAATTTAAATGATTATAATTAATATTAAAAATAATCCAGCTCATTTGGGTCCCGGCCCGATTTCCTGTTCGAACAATAAAACAAATTAATTAAAAAGACATGTAAGATAATTTAAATAAATAAAATAATACAGTAATTGTGCCGTGTAAGTCATTTAAATATAAACTAATAAAATAAAATAATAAATTAATTACTTTATGTAAATCAATTAAATATAATTTAAATAAATACAAATGGCGATAACAATAAAAATAATTATTCTCGGGTTGTGCTTTACATTCAAATAGTAAAATTAAATCATTTTAAATTATTAGTAAAGGAAATTCTAATCAATAAAATAATAAATAATTATTTTGGGAAGTCAACTAAATATGATTTAAATGAATGCAAACAGTTATCGTGGTACTTTTTTCAAGAATGATACAATTTAAGGAAATGAATATATGCAAATTAATAAAATGTCTATAAGTTAGGTCTGGGTGTTACAATACTCATCCCCATTTAATTGTTAGCAATAATAGATTAATTCGCGCAGAGGACATA
Organism: Ehretia macrophylla; assembly: GCA_037974665.1. Classification (NCBI taxonomy): domain Eukaryota; kingdom Viridiplantae; phylum Streptophyta; class Magnoliopsida; order Boraginales; family Ehretiaceae; genus Ehretia; species Ehretia macrophylla. Next base: position 51,362,431 of record CM075781.1, read on the forward strand.
AAATTAAAGAACAGTAAAATGATATATATATATATATATAATAAAATACACAAACCGAAGCTCGAGTTTATTTCGATATCCTTAAAGTTATAATGCTCTGCTAAGGTGCTTACGACTCGATAGCACTAATCTCCCAAGATACAACGATTATATCATTCGTGTAGGTAGCACTTCAATACACGAGAGCTTGCGAATCGACAGCGTAAAACTCTCTCAGTTATGATACAGTAATGGACTAAGTATACGAATCATATCCTAATGCTGTGCAGAGCTCTTCTATTTATAGGCGCAAACTAAGAGTTAAATCTGGCCTCTATAATCCTTCATAAAAATGTCACTTTAATGCCAACGTTAAGAACAAGAAACATCATCTCTCCAATGTCAATCGTCATTGATACAAACCATTTCCAAATGCATAAGTAAAGGCATTCATAATTAATTATAATTGATGCCCATGATTAGCTTTTCATCTTGATGCAATTATTATCATGGCATTCAAAGCATCAGCTTTTTGTTTGATGCAATTATTATCATGGCATTCAAAGCAGTTCAATATGATGAGTTTAAATTAGAGAATAAAGAGCTACTCAAACCTTTCTTCTCTAATTTCTCTTTCACCTTTAATGTATTTTGACTTGGAAAAATACTACATTCATCTTCTCGAAAGATGACTCCGCATGAACCATGTCCCAATTGTTCAGACATGTGGGACCTACTTAAAAAATTAAGTCAAAAATATAAGTCAAAAATATCTTTTTCTAACATTCCCTCACATGAAAGGAAATTAATAGGCCAGTACCTAATATGCAGACTCAAGAAAGAGAGTTTAGTAGAAAGACACTGTATTGGGATAAGTGGATTTTGGCTTCGAACCTTCCCTAGTGAAAACTGTCGGATTTACTTCCTAACCAGTAAATGCGATGTCTTGAACTGTTAAGCTTTCGTGTAAATCTAGATAATAGAGATCACACAACATATCTCTTACATTGTCAAATTCTCATGGTTGTGTTCATTTCAACCCTGAACAACTCCCGGTATTCATGAGTACTCTAAAGAATTCAGCCCTCAAATTCTCGTAGGATCAGCCCCCTCCCTAATCATATAGGTGATGCTTATAAAGAGCATCCCTACAATACCCCACTTGGATTTCCAAAATATAAGAATCATTAAAAGCATAGCTTAACCTAAGAAACATACAGGTAGTACTGTCTACTCGTCATAGGAATAGGTGGGAGTACTACTCCCACAGTGCTCCCACTGAGTTATACATAATTCCGTTTTTCCCTTTGAACCT